>JAQGDG010000055.1:0-600000 GCA_029844215.1 Przewalskia tangutica
TAACATCGAGTAAACCATTTTCTTACCTACATAAAGTCGTTATAACCAACTTCCCATAAAGCCGCGTTATAACTTTATGTTTAAACAAACAAATACACTTAGCTTTTGACGTCCACCGTCATACGCTACACACGTATCATGCTAGAGCGGATAGGAAGAGGTTCACATACCTCGCGACGAGTATCGACGATAAGCAAAATGCTCCAAGTACTACAACCTTGCACAGCCCTTTCCACTCGCCAGTAGAATCGCCACTCTTAGTACTTTCACCTAAAAGGTCACAAACGCCTATTAACTTCAAAACACAAGGTTCCATTTCTGAAAATTGGCTCACCTCACTTGCAGCGTGAATCTTCTCTCTCTATCGAGGGCTACCAAGACAACCGGGGGTTTACGTCTAACCGGGCGTGTACAATTCTACTAAAGAATACTGCAAGTCTGCTGTCTGATCTATGTAAATCTGATTCGATTCTTTTCTTTAAATTCGGGCTTAAGTCAAAAGACATTGCGCACAATGTTCGATGCTATATATAGTATACTTCAACTATATACTCCTACAACATGTAATCTCAATTACAACTAGAGGACAAGATAATTACCTCGACAAGACCGAAATTATCCAAGTTATAATGTCGATCACGACGAGGTTTAGCTCTACTCCGTGCGCTCAATCCGCTCAAACAACCCTTAGAAGTTCTAACCAGCCTGCTCAAATACTTCAACCAACTATGAAGATTTCCTTAGGGTTTCGGTTTGAGACTAAAAGGACAAAAGGTAGTATTTAAGACTCTGCGTATAGAGGTAACTTTTGGAATACAACAAGGTAAAGGCTAAGGTATTTTGGGCATTATAACAATACTGGAGTATTTCTACCAAGAGGGGAGGGAGAGGCTTGGGCGAGAGCCACTAGAGGGAGGAGGGATTTCAAGACTTAGACAAAGTGAGGTGAATGAATAAGTCTTCACAAAGGAGGGTATTTATAGGAAATCAACGGCCTTGATCAAGCCGAGTGCAAGGCAAGTGTAAGGCCTTGATCGAAGCCAAGTGCACCCTAACCTACTCCACAAACAAGGCACAAAACATGGCACCAAACAAGCCACAAAACAAGGCCAAAACAAGGAGCGATAGGGCACAAAACGCGTGAGCCAAAGATCAAGCCAAGCGTGAACCACCTAGTGCGCGGGCGCCCACTTGCTTTAATGTGAGGGTGACATGTCACCCTCCGTTGATCCAAAATGTTTAAATCTCTCGGAAAAATCCGCAAAAATTAAAAGGACATAGTGAATTTTCCCTACGAAAAGTGGAAAACGTTTAAAAAACGACTCTAACCGGGTGTTGTGCACAAAGGTAAATTCGGCCAAGCCACCTAGGCGGGGGTGACACGTGTCACCCTCCTACTGGTCCAAAATAATTCATCTTCCGAAAATATCCAAAATGGCCAAAATCTCAAAATCAAAGCGGGCCCCACAAAACCGTAAATTTCTCCCGTGGGCCCCACGTGACCATTTCCGAAAATAAAATTCCATAATTTCCAAATCTGGGAACCCAATTCCCTTCAACGAACAATTTTCTTTACAAAAACCGGAAACTTTTTCCGTGGAAAAATCACCTCTTTCTTCCTTTCCAATTTTTCTGTCGTGCTCTCGTACGTACGTCCTCGCATACATACCCTGAGAATACGGGGTATAACAAGTCATGTCAAGTCAGGGACTCACGCCCTTAAGGTCATCACTCAAATATAACCATGGGTCTCATGCCCACAATATCAATCATGCCCGTGAAATTCCTTCCTCACGGCTTCGATCCATGATATAAAAGCACGAGAATACACATGAACACCGGGTCCCACGCATGTCATAATAAAATGCGGGGTAAGTACGAAGGCATAGCCGACTACTAAAACCCACAGTACCAACAATGCTATAAAACTGTATCACGAGGTCTATCTAGACCGCGCCACATGATCGAAGCTGGCCACGTAGACCGCATGAGGCATTCCTCGCACACTAACCTGGAACTCTCGTAGCTCCGCATAGGTCCCCTGGACCCGCATAAGGCATCCGTCGCATCGGGGGGCAGCTTAACCCCCGGTATAACATGTCAAGAGGTGAGTGGTACAATACTAACATAACGGCTTATCGTTAAACAACATAAGCACAATCAAGGGAAACCCCTTTACACAAACATCACAAGACACTAACACACGTAACATCCTAACATGTTTACTTATCAAACCAACAAGAAAGTATTACAAGGCTATCACAAACCAACATAGTCAAGTTATTCACACAAGGTACTTTCTATTTTATGTCAACAAGTTCGGGTTTTTATCCCCAAAGTACTTCATACATTAACTCTTTAAAAAGATCTGTTTCTTTCACAAGAGTCACACGATACCCGTAGTATCAACATAGAGTGACTATCTTTTTAAGTAAACCAAAACAATTTCCCTGCCTTCTTTTTGAACCAACTTAAGACAAAAGCATGCCTTCCTTTTTAAACGAAAACACTTCAAATTTTCAAGTCTTTGTCTTTTATAAATCAAGTCCTTACTTTGAAATTTAAAGAAAATCAAAACTTGTTTATTAATGATCTTATTAAAGCAGCCATGATCTAGGAAATGTGTCACGACCCGTTCCGGGGCCCGTGACTGGTGCCTTACTCGGGCACCCAAGTAGTCATACATCAGAGAAATCAGCGGAATATAAAACAACAAAGATATGAAACAGTATAAATAAGACACAGTTTCTGGGAAAAAGTTGCCTTTCGGCATATATGTATATAAGTACCCCAAAATGAGCATTACATCCTAACCTTACAAATGGTCTCTGGACCTCTAAGAGTTTAAAACAATAATGGCGGGACGGGGCCCATACCCCCGAATGCAAATATCTACAACGACAGGACCGTACCAAATGCTAAGCCTCGGAGAAACGGAGCTTTCAACGCCGAAACGGTGATCCTAAGAACGGATCAACGGTAGGAGTACCTTTACTGCGGCATGAACGCAGCCCGAAGGAGGTCGATCAACGGTACCAAGTATGTGAAATGAAAATCGTAAATGAAATCATAGTAGTCTAGTTAAAGCAGAGACATGTATGATAACCAAAACTACGTTCCACAATAATTAGCGATCCGCGTCAGTCGTGGACTCACGCCCTCAAAGTCATCATAAAACCGTGCGGGGTAAATGCGAAGGCATAGCCGACTACTAAAACCCACGGTACAAACAAGGTCGAACCGTATCACGAGATCTGCAGACCGTCATGATCAAAAGCGGCCACTCGCCGCGGTATCTAATGTGCGCGTTCAGCCTGGAACTTCGTAGCTCGCGCACGGGCCACCGATGGCCCGCGTGAGGTATTCCCGCGTCGGTAGCTACTCCCGGCGTCTGGACTCGCCCGTCGCGTGGCCACAAATACCGCGTGACCACAAGCGGCCGCGTACTAACACAGAACTCCGATTCGCGTAGGCCATATCTGAGACTGCATAAGGTATTCTCGAATCATAGTCACTAGACCACTTTGATCACCGCGTCGGAGGGCTTAACCTTGGAATCATGAGTGATATAATATCATCATAACATCTTATCGTTAAACAACCTAAGCACAACAAGGGAAAACCCCTTTACACAAACATCACAAGATACTAACTCACGTAGCATCCTAACATGTTTACTTATCAAGTCCACAAGAAAGTATTACAAGACTATCACAAATCAATACAATCAAGTTATTCACACAAGGTACTTTCTACATTATGCTAACAAGTTTGGGTTTTTAGCCCCAAAGTACTTCATGTATTACTCTTTTAAAAGATCCGTTTCTTTCACAAAAGTCACATAATACCCGTAGTATAAAAATAAAGTGATTATCTTTTGAAGTAAATCAAAACACTTCTCTTTGTAAAATCAAGTAACAACATTCTTTTCCCAACGCTCAAGTTTGCCTAATTTCAATTACTCAAGTTTCTCATTTTCGAAAGGTTTCGTAGTTCATAGTTTTAATCCTTTAAAACAATTTGAGAAACATATACCTTATGGGTGAGTAGGTTATTATTGTTCATAACAATCTTATTACAGCAGCCATGATCTAGGAAATGTAATATAATTTTGTCTCATCTTAGCTCCTACGCAGATGGAAGTTTCTACTGGTTTTAATAATACTTTATTAGTCAAAACATTTCCCTTTATTAGCGCTGCTGTGGTTTGTTCGACATTCATTCCTTTTAAAAACCAAAAATACTATTTACTCACGAATGAGGTTTCACACTTTTTAACAAAATTCATATTAGTATAATTAAGTCAAGTCTCTTATTTTCTTAAATCAATAAATTATTCTTTTTATCACTCTTAAGCCGTTATACCTAACTTCCCATAAAGCTAGTATAACTCTTAAGCTTTTAAAACAAAGAGTTGCTCTTAAAAAGGTTTCTTAATTCTTTTGAACTACTTCAGATTCTTTTATTCGTGCTTAAGTCAAAAGACATTGCAGTACTTATTATTCAAAGCTTAAGTCCGAAGACATTGCTGTAATTATTATTCGATTAACACTGCGTCGTCACTGCTATATACATATTCTTTAAAATATCATGCTCGAGGATAGGAAGAATCACATACCTTCTACGAAATCCACGCGAGTTGAATATGTCGCGCAGAATCGACCTATAATGATCCAAATCGTCTATCAACGTCTAGATTGTGCTTGTACAAAGCTCTAAGCGGAGGGTTCGCTATTCTATGGACATTTGGGACCTTCCCTACCGGTGAGCTACTCGAGTCTCAGGAAAACAATCCATGTAAATCTGGTTCTATTATTCTTCTTTTAAACCCCTACTTGTGATATCGGTTCAATTCTATTCTTTAATATCCTTACAAGTATTAATACTTATTCTATACTTCTACGAAGACACATTTTCTAATTACAAAAGGAGGATAAGGTTATTTACCTCAGTAAGCCCAATAATATCCTAGATAAAAGTCGCTGAGCAAGGTTTAGCTCTAAGTTATGCGCTCCAGAGTCTCGAAAACCTTAGAAGTTCTTCACAACTTCTACTAAGGACTAAGGGATTTGGGCTGTAGTAATTTGGGCATTATAACAATACTAGAAGGCAACATTTCTACCAAGGGAGGGGGTAGTGTTTGGCTAGGCTAGAGAGGATTAGCCTCGGCTAAGCTTCTCGAGGGAAGGTGTGTTGGACGAAAAGGCTTAAGGGAGAGGAGAGGATTTTTCAAGACTTGGAAAGATTTTGTGGATGAAGAACTCTTCATCTTAAGAGGGGTATTTATAGGTCAAGGGATGGCCAACCAATGGCCAAGATGATGCCAAGTGCAAGGCAAGTGTAGGGTGAGGATTTAGGCAAGTTTCCTTGGCCAACTTGCACACAAAATATCCTACCAACTCCAAGACAAAATTGGACATCCAATTCGGCCTAATGCCGCCCCACATCCATCAATTGGAGGGTGACAAGTGTCGCCCTCCCGTTGGTCCAAAATGTTTCGTCTCTCGGAAAAATCCGCAAAAATTAGAAATGACATAGCCGGAATTTACCCTACGCGAGTTTAGTAAAGCGTTTAGTCGAAAACGACTCTGTCGGGTGTTGTGCACAAAGTGAAATTCGCCAGCCACGCAGGGGTGACACGTGTCGCCTCCTACTCGTCAAAATATTTCATCTTGAAAATATCCACAATGGCCAAAATCTCGAAAACAAAGTGGGCCCACAAAGCAGTAAATTTCTCAGTGGGCCCACGTGACCATTTCAGAAAATAAAATTCCATAATTCTCTAATATTCCGAAGTCCGAATACCAAATCGGGAATCCAATTCCCATTAACGAACCTTTTTCCTTCACAAAACGGAAACTTTTCCGTGGAAAAATCACCTCTTTCTTCCTTTCCAATTTCAATGTCAGATTCTCGACGTCGTCCTCTCATACATACCACGGAACTACGGGTATAACATTCTCCTCAGAAACATTCGTCCGAATGTTCCTTCTAAATCTCAAAACAAGCAGCGCGGTATAGTCTGTTATACCGTATTTCAAAGTATGCGTGGGGCGTGCGTAGAAAATTGAAACTTTTAATATTGGCTTGGCGAAAATTATTTGTGCACAACACCCGTTTAGAGTCGTTTTTGAAGCGTTTTCACGACTTCGTAGGGAATTTCCGCTATGTCATTTTTAATTTTTGCGGATTTTTAGAGGCGAAGCGTGTTGGGCCAACAAGAGGCGCCACTTGGCACCCTCCCATTGGCGGACGTGAGGCTCGGTTGTGGCCGATTGGAATGGCTTTAGTTGGTAGGATATTTGTGTGTTAGTTGGTTAAGGGGCACTTGGCAAGATCTTGGCCTACACTGCTAGGCACTTGGCTAGATCTTGGCCATTGGTTGGCCTTGGCTTGTGCTATAAATACCCTCTAAGGTTGAAGACTTCTTCATCAAAATGCCTAAGTCTTGAGAGCCTTCCCTCCCATTTCGTGAGGCCCCCGTGGCCGAGAGTTTCCCACAGTGGGGTGGTAGAGGGTAGCCACCCACTCCTGTGGTGTGGCGTGGGGTACCCCACAGCCTAGTTTGTTTTCATATAATACCCCTCTTGGTAGAAATACTCTCAAAGTATTGTTATAATGCCCAAATTACCTTAGCCTTATACCTTGTTGTATTCAGGTTATACATCTGAAAAGCCGTAAATACTATTATACTTACCGTCAGTCACCAAACCGAAACCCTAGGAAAATCTCCATAGTCCGTTGGAGTATTGTGTAGAAGTTGGTTAGAACTTCTAAGGGTGGTTTAGAGCGGGTTGGAGCGCTCAGAGTTGGAGCTAAACGATTGCCCAGGATCGACTTTAAGCTAGGATAATTATGGGCTTATCGAGGTAAATATCTTGTCCCTCTATTGTAATTGGAAATTACATGTTGTTGGAGTATATAGTTGAAGTATACTATATATAGAACTGAACGTAGTTATCGGCAATGTCTTTTGACTTAAGCCTGAAATAAAAGAAGATTACTGAACTGTAATTACTTAGGGTGTATTCTGATGAACTTGTGAAGTAGTGCAGTGGAGTAGAATTGTACCGTTAGGGTTAGATGTATAACCCCCGGTTGGCTTGATGGCAGGCCTCGATGGAGGAGGATATTTCTGCATTTGCGGGAGAGTCTTCTGAATTTTGGTAGAATATTCTACGATGAGATCTAAATGTTAATAAGCGCCTTGTGGCCTTATAGGTTGAAGTACTCGTGTGGCGCGATCTACTTGGCTTAGGAGTAGCCACGGTTGGATGTACTTGAGCGTTTTGCTATTAGTCGATACTGCGTCGCGGTATGTGAACCTCTTCCTATCTCTTCTAGCATGATATGTGTGAAATATGTAGTGCGGTAGACTTACGTGTGCTGAGCGTATTTGATTGGTGTAAAACATAAAGTGTTATAACGGCTTTATGGGAAGTTGGTTATAACGACTTTATGTTGGTAGAAAATACATGTGGTTTTAAAAGGTAATCGATTTGAACTATAAGCGGCTTGTTATGTGTTAATAAAGAACTTGAAGTATTTCAAAAGATTTTGAATCATTTTGAAAGAAGAAGTAATATTTGGTTTTGAAAACTTAAGAGTTATACTAGCTTTATGGGAAGTTAGGTATAACGGCTTAAGAATGTTTCTTGATTTGGAAATCGTAATGTGTATCGACAAACCAACTGCGGTGTTAATAAAAGGAAATGTTTTGAATAATTAAGTATTATTAAAACCAGTGAAACTTCCATCTGCATAGAAGCTAAGATGAGACAAAATGATATTTCCTAGATCATGCATTTCTTTGTAATAAGATTGTAATAAACAAGAATATCCTACTCACATATAAGGCTTGGGTTTCTCAGTTGTTTAAAGGAGAATTATATTCTTAAATGAATAAGACTATGAACTACGAAACCTTTCTAAAATGAGAAACTTGAACATTGGAAATTAGGCAAACTTGAACATTGGAAAAGAATGTTGCTACTTGATTTTACAAAGAGAAGTAATTGATTTACTTTAAAAAGATAATCACTCTATTTTCATATACTATGGGTATTGTGTGACTTTTGTGAAAGTAACGTATCTTTTAAAGAGTTAATTCATGAAGTACTTTGGGGATAAAAACCCGATCTTGTTAATCATATAGTAGAAAGTACCTTGTGTGAACAACTTGATTGTATTGGTTTGTGATAGCCTTGTAATACTTCTTGTTGCTTTGATAAGTAAACGTGTTAGGATGCTACGTGTGTTAGTATCTTGTGATGTTTGTGTAAAGGGGTTTCCCTTGATTGTGCTTATTAACTATCAGTCGTTATGATAGTATTGTGGCATTCATCTCTTGAGATGATTAGGAGTTAAGCCGCTCCGATGCGGGGTAGACTCAGCGATGCAGGACCATGATTCGAGAATACCTCATGCGGGTCACGGGGCCTATGCGGGCTACGAGAGTTCGAGTTAGCGTCGTCCTTTATGGGCATGCGGTCGCTGTCATGCGGACTCGGAAGTCGGGGCGATGCCGGAGTAGCTACCCTCGACGCGGGAATACCTCATGCGGGCGATGAGATTGGCCTATGCGAGCTGCGGGAGTTCGAGGTTAGGCAGCGCATTGATCTGCGGGCAAGTGGCGACTTTGATCACGTGGCGGTCTAAGCAGATCTTATGATCGATTCATGACCTTGTTGAGTGCTGTGGGTTTTAGTAGTCGGCTATGCCTTCGTACTTACCGTCGCAGCTTTATTATGACACGGTGGGACACGGTGTTCAGTGTGTTCCTTGGTGTTTTTTCCATGCTATCGGCGGTGAGGAAGGTATTCCACGCGTGATTGATGTTGTGGGCACGAGACCCGTTGTTATACTTGAGTGATGACTTGAGGCGTGAGTCCACGACTTGACATGACTGCTTTGTTGTAAAGCGTAGTTTGGTTATCATACATGTCTCTGCTTTATATGATCGCTATGATTTCATTTCTGATATGTATTTTGATTTCACATGCACGGTTTTGTTATGCGACCTCCTTGAGGCTGCGTTCATCTGCGCGAGTTGAGGTACACGATCGTTGATCCTAGCTCTCGAGTCACGCAGTTTGGCGTTTGGGAAGCTCGTTTCTCGGAGGCTTATCGGTGGTATAGTCCTCGCCGTCGTAAGTGTTTACATTCGGGGGTTTGGCGAGCCTGTCGCCATTGTTGTCGTATCATTCTTAAGTGCATGAAATCTTGTTGTGGCGGGGTTTGTAAAAAGGATTAAAGCGTTACGTGTTGAAAAGGTTGCTATTTATATATATATATCTTGAAGGTAACCGTTTTTGGTTGCTTTGTCTTCTTATTTCCTTTGTCTTATTACCTTTGGTTTCATGTATTGTCTTTATGTTCGATTACTCGATGTATGTCTACTTGGGTGCGGGTAAGGCACGATCACGGGCCAGGTTGGTCTTGACAAAAGTGGTATCGAGCGATTAATCCTCGGAAAGTGTCTGAGGCCGTATCGATAGAGTCTTGATTATCGGTGTGTTGTGCACCAATGTCGAGGAGGCTATAGGATATTTAGGATTGGTTTCTATTCTTCTCACTCGAGATCGTGCCTTAGAGGCGTGTTGTAAGTTGGACCTCTGCGAAATTCTTTCCATCGTTATGCCTCGCGTAGCAGCGGGCGGGAGGGCAAAGCGGCCGAGGCTGCAGTAAATCTGAGAGGGTTACATGGGCACGAGCGATTATCACCTTGGGTGGTGCTTCGTTCGGGAGTTCTGCGGCGTCGCTGCTAGCCCCGAGTTTGCAGCGGCGGCGATTCCTCTGCGACCATGATATTTGAACGCCCGGTTCGCGGCCAGAGCGGTGAATATAGATTGCAAAGAGGCAACCACATTACTAGCTATAGATTTGGTTACCGCAGAGTATACCGATGTCTGCGAGTCTTGAGGACTATCTAAAGAGGGTTGTGCAGAGTAATTCTTGATTGAAGCTTGAGCATGGCACATTATGCGGGCTTATGCGCGGCAGGCGATGTAGAGATCGGCGGGTTAACGAAGGGCGATGAAGAGGGCGAGCGGCAAGGTCCTTTGGTAACTTTGGCGAGTCGCCTCCCGGCTGAGTTAGATATGCACCTCCTTGGTCTGAGTGGTCTTACAAATTCGGGGCGTTCGGGTGTGCAGAGTTGAGTGAACTCCGGGGCTTAGGTTCATGATGTGTGAGGCGTCATCCGAGAATGTCTTTTAGGTTGGTACTTGTTGTACTATGACCGTCGAGTGCAGTGTCGAAGAGTGTCCTTGTAGGAGGACTTAGCGCCGGGATCGGTGGGTAGTTTGTCATCTCCTCATTTATCGCCTGCTGGGCGAGTTTGATTAGAGCGACTAAGAGGAGTGAAGCGGTAGATATAGATATATCTTTAACCTCTAGAGTTTTGTTTATGTGATAAGGTGAGTATACGCTTAAGTGTTATGTTACGATAGCGGTGTGTTAGTTGTGATTAGAAATCTTAGTTAGTTAGCGAGTAAGATTTTGGGGATAGATAAGGTGTGAGCCTTAGAATGTTTACGTAAAGACCTTAGAGGTAAGGCCGTCTCGAGTAAAGGTGTAGTGTTATGTTTGATCCTTATAGGAGTGCATAGTGCACGTGAGCTACGTTTGTGGGATAAGTCCACGAGTAGTGTGAAATGAAAGAGGGTAGTTGAGCTATGAAGGCCGCTAGGTTTTCGTAGCGTGATTAGTGAGAGTTTTCCTTGGGAACTAGTGTTGTGCTCGTTGTGGGTCGGATTGAGGCCATGATGCGGGTCAACCAGCGGCTTTGTTTGGTGGTGGGTCGGTTGTGGTGGTCGCCTTGTGGTAGGGTCACGAGGGTGTTAGGCCCGAGTTTAGATAACCGTGCGAGTTCGTGGATCGTTCGACCGTGGTGGGCGATGAAGCGACCAGCCGTGTCGCCGATCGGGGCCGTTTACTCGTTGTGTTGTTTTATCGAGAAAGGTTGTAAGGCTGCACGGTGCCTACCTTCACCTTATGGCGACAGTGGAGCCAGTTCTGGCTGTTTTTGTTTACGAAAGTTTTGCCAAGCATGTGTTAAGAACTTCGGGTGAGTCTCGAATCGCATTCGCCCTGGGCGATGTTTGGATTTGAGGATAGTTGTGGGGATTGTTGTCTCTGTGGAGGTAGTGTTTAAGCTACCATTTCGGTGTTCGGATATCGCCTTATGAAGCTGGTAAGGGCGGAAGTGTAAGATGCGATCGATTGGTTCGATGATAACAAGGTTCGAGACGGTTGGTTGAGCTTGTTCCGGCAGATGTAGTTAGTGAAGCTTGTCTAGAAGAAGTTACGGCGGCTCGGAGAATCGTGCGGATAATCGGCGGCGACACTTAGAGTTGAGTTGGTCGGTCTTCTTGAAAGTACCACCCGGGGTGGGTGTGGCGAGTTTTGGAAGGCGGAGGAACTTAACCCGAGTTACTTTGGGCCTTTGAGTTCATGTGAAGAATAGGCGGGTTGCCTATATGATTAGCTTTTGCCGTCCGACTTAGGAGGTCATGCGTCGGTCTTCGTATTGTTATGATCGGAAAAGTATCGGAGATCCATCAGTGTTCCCACTTAGTGATGACCACGTTAGAGATAGTAACCCAGTTTTGGAAAGCGAGCGATGTCGAAATGTGGAAAGAGTTCGAGTATCGACATCCTCGAGGATCGCGTGCGATGGTACCATTTGTTGGGTCGCTTTGAGAAGGTTAATGCCTCGAGCAAAGTGACAAAGTGGTATCTACGGCGAGTAAAGAGAGAAGCGAGCATGTATGGCGGCATAGATGTGATCATTTCTTTTGTAAAGAGAAGGTGCGAAGGAGGTATATTTTAAACCCGGTGAGAAGTGTTTTATGGTGATGTTAGAGGTGTTTCCTCGTGGACTTGGATGTAAGCTTTTTGCGCAAGTTGTTTCTGTGGCCATGTGTGGCAAGGATTGTTCTAAAGTATAGTAGTGAAGACTATCTTGGCGCGTGTTTGTTTTGAGACTTAGAAGGAACATTCGGGACGAATGTTTCTAAGGAAGGAGAATGTTATACCGTATTTCCAAAGTATATGCGTGGGGCGTGCGTGAAAATTTGAAACTTTTAATATTAGCTTGGCAGAAATTTATTTGTGCACATCACCCGTTTAGAGTCATTTTTAAAAGCGTTTTCCACGACTTTCGTAGGGAATTTCCGGCTATGTCATTTTTAATTTTTGCGGATTTTTAGAGGCGAAGCGTGTTGGGCCAACAAGAGGCGCCACTTGGCACCCTCCCATTAGCGGACGTGAGGCTCGGTTGTGGCCGATTGGAATGGCTTTAGTTGGTAGGATATTTGTGTGTTAGTTGGTTAAGGGGCCTTGGCAAGATCTTGGCCCACACTTGCTAGGCACTTGGCTAGATCTTGGCCATTGGTTGGCCTTGGCTTGTGCTATAAATACCCTCTAAGGTTGAAGACTTCTTCATCCAAAATGCCTAAGTCTTGAGAGCCTTCCCTCCCCATTTCGTGAGGCCCCTTGGCGAGAGTTTCCCACAGTGGGGTAGTGAGGTAGCCACCCACTCCTGTGGTGTGGCGTGGGGTACCCACTGCCTAGTTTGTTTTCATATAATACCCCCTCTTGGTAGAAATACTCTCAAATGTATTGTTATAATGCCCAATTACCTTAGCCTTATACCTTGTTGTATTCTAAGGTTATACCTATCTGAAAAGCCGAAATACTATTATACTTACCGTCGGTCACCAAACCAAACCCTAGGAAAATCTCCATAGTCAGTTGGAGTATTGTGTAGAAGTTGGTTAGAACTTCTAAGGGTGGTTTAGAGCGGGTTGGGCGCTCGAGTTGGAGCTAAGCGATTGCCGGGATCGACTTTAAGCTAGGATAATTATGGGCTTATCGAGGTAAATATCTTGTCCTCTATTGTAATTGGAAATTACATGTTGTTGGAGTATATAGTTGAAGTATACTATATATAGAAGCGAGCGTAGTTATCGGCAATGTCTTTTTTGACTTAAGCACGAAATAAAGAAGATTCTTGAGTAATTACTTAGAAACGATGAGACTTGTGAAGTAGTGCTGGAGTAAATTGTACCGTTAGGGTTAGATGTATAACCCCGGTTGGCTTGATGGCGGCCTCGATGGAGGAGGAGATTTACGCTGTTTGGAGAGTCTTTGCGAATTTCGGTAGAATATTCTCGATGAGATCTAAATGTTAATAAAGCGCGCGTGGCCTTATAGGTTGAAGTACTACGTGTGGCGCGATCTACTTGGCTTAAGGGTAGCCACGGTTGGATGTACTTGGGCGTTTTGCTATTAGTCGATACTCGTCGCGAGGTATGTGAACCTCTTCCTATCTCTTCTAGCATGATATGTGTGAAATATGTAGTGCGGTGAGCGTCGTATGCTGACGTATTTTATTGGTGTAAAACATAAAGTGTTATAACGGCTTTATGGGAAGTTGGTTATAACGACTTTATGTTGGTAAGAAAATACATGTGGTTTTAAAGGTAACGATTTGAACTATAAGCGGCTTGTTATGTGTTAATAAAGAACTTGAAGTATTTCAAAAGATTTTGAATCATTTTGAAAGAAGAAGTAATATTTGGTTTTGAAAACTTAAGAGTTATACTAGCTTTATGGGAAGTTAGGTATAACGGCTTAAGAATGTTTCTTGATTTGGAAATCGAATGTGTATCGACAAACCAACTGAGTGTTAATAAAAGGAAATGTTTTGAATAATTAAGTATTATTAAAACCGGTAGAAACTTCCATCTGCGTAGATGCTAAGATGAGACAAAATGATATTTCCTAGATCATGGTCTTTGTAATAAGATTGTAATAAACAAGAATATCCTACTCATATAAGGCTTGGGTTTCTCAGTTGTTTAAAGGAGAATTATATTCTTAAATGAATAAGACTATGAACTACGAAACCTTTCTAAAAATGAGAAACTTGAACATTGGAAATTAGGCAAACTTGAACATTGGAAAGAATGTTGCTACTTGATTTTACAAAGAGAAGTAATTGATTTACTTCAAAAGATGATCACTCTATTTTCATATACTACGGGTATTGTGTGACTTTTGTGAAAGTAACGTATCTTTTAAAGAGTTAATATATGAAGTACTTTGGGGATAAAAACCTAATCTTGTTGATCATATAGTAGAAAGTACCTTGTGTGAACAACTTGATTGTATTGGTTTGTGATAGCCTTGTAATACTTCTTGTTGCTTTGATAAGTAAACGTGTTAGGATGCTACGTGTGTTAGTATCTTGTGATGTTTATGTAAAGGGGTTTCCCTTGATTGTGCTTATTAACTATCAGTCGTTATGATAGTATTGTGGCATTCATCTCTTGAGTTGATTAGGGGTTAAGGCGCCTCCGTCTGGGGTAGACTCGGTGATGCAGGACCGTGATTCGAGAATACCTCATGCGGGTCTGGGGGCCTATGCGAGCTACGAGAGTTCGAGTTAGCGTCGTCCTTTATGGGCATGCGGTCGCTTGTGGCCGTGCGGACTCGGAAGTCGGGGCGATCTTGGGAGTAGCTACCCTCGATGCTGGGAATACCTCATGCGGGCGATGAGATTGGCCTATCGCGGCTGCGGGAGTTCGAGGTTAGAAGCGCGCGTGATCTGCGGGCAAGTGGCGGCTTTGATCATGTGGCGGTCTAGACAGATCTTATGATCTGATTCGCGACCTTGTTGATACTGTAGGTTTTTAGTAGTCGGCTATGCGCCGTACTTACCGTCTGATTTTATTATGACAGTGGGACTGGTGTTCAGTGTGTTCCTTGGTGTTTTTTATCATAGGCTGGCGGTGAGGAAGGTATTCACGGGCATGATTGATGTTGTGGGCACGAGACCCATTGTTATACTTGAGTGATGACTTGAGGCGTGAGTCACGACTTGACATGTTGCTTTGTTGTAAAGCGTAGTTTGGTTATCATACATGTCTCTGCTTTATATATCGCTATGATTTCATTTCTGTATGTATTTTGATTTCACATACTAAATTTTTGTTATCGACCTCGCTTGAAGTGCGTTCATGTCGCGAGTTGAGGTACACCAATCGTTGATCCTAGCTCTCGGGGTCACGGTTTATTTGGGAAGCTCCGTTTCTCGGAGGCTTATCGGTGGTATAGTCCGCAATGCGTCGTAAGTGTTTACATTCGGGGTTTGGCGGGGCCCGTCCCGCCATTGTTGTCGTATCATTCTTAAGTGCAGATCTTTGTTGTGGCGGGGTTTGTAAAAAGTTAAAGCATTCATGTTGAAAAAGGTTGCTATTTATATATATATCTGAAGGTAACCGTTTTTGGTTGCTTTGTCTTCTTATTTCCTTTGTCTTATTACACTGGTTTCATGTATTGTCTTTATGTTCGTGATTACTCGATGTATGTCTACTTGGGTGCCGGGGTAAGGCACGATCCACGGGCCGGTTGGGTCTTGACAAGTCTCACCGCTATACTTACGAAACAACCATGCCACACTTTGGCTACAACACAAGCGCACATACTTATCTTCAAGTCCACGAGGAATCACCTCAATCACAAAAGCTCCTACTCGAGGTCTAAAAGATACTCCCTTCGCACCTACTCTTTACAAACGAAATGATCACACCTATGCCTGTAATACATGCTCGCTTCTTCCCTTACTCGTCGTACCCTTCTCGTCTCCTCGAACTCTTTATCAAAACTTACCATGTTTCGTCTGCTTCCCAGTGACTCGAGTGCCAATAATCTCTTACGGATAAGCTCCACTTATCCACGCCTTTGAACAAGTGCGAACCAACTATCTGCACCTTGCTTACATCGAATCGGTCGATCGACACTCTTACACTAGCGCTTATAAAAGGCTCCAAGCGGCGACACCGAATCTGAAGCGGTAGCTATATAATACATACTCAACAAGAGCGAAGAGTCCTTACGGTACTCGAAATCCAACCACTTGCAGGGTGAATCGACCACGAGATTCACTGAGTTCCTAACCTTGCACGGTAACCCTTCCGAAAAAGCAGTAGTAACTTGGACTCCTCGGCCATAAGGTGAAGGTAGGCACCCCGTGCAGCCTTACAACCTTCTTGAAATAATCATCTCGCAACTTACTACCGAATACACGGTTTGACTAAAAATATAAGATGGGCTGACCCCATCAGCCCGACTATCGGTCGAATCGTCCGAATTAAATGCGATGGTTAACTAAACACAGGCCTAACACCCTCGTGACCCTAACACAAAGCGGGACCACCACAAACGGACCCATCACCAAACGCGTGGGTGCGACCGCAACGGCCTCAACCCGACCCGCCGCGCAAAACACTAGCTCCCCGATCCGGAACAATCTCACCAATCACGTTACGAAAACCTAGCGGTCTTCTAAGCTCAACTACCCTCTTTCATTTCACATTTCTCAGGGACTTATCCCATAAATATATCTCACGTATACTATGCACTTCGATAAGGGTCAAACATGAAATAATTCTTTTACCAAAGATGGCCTCGCCTCTAAGGTCTCTACGTATACATTCTAAGGCTCCCACTTTCTCTATCCCCCAATCTTTCCCGATTAACTAATCATGATTCCCAATCACAGTTAACACAATGCTATCTGAAAATAATACTTAAGATATTCGCTACACATATAAATCTCTTAAGGGTTAAGGATATACCTGTATCTACGCGGCACTTCCCTTAGGTCGTCCTAATCAATCACCTTACTGTTGGCGATAGGCTGGGAAGGGGAGGAACTAGCCGCTGACCCGGAAGGCTGAGTCTCTACACCCCCGCCAACTCTGGTTGGACAATTTCTCGCAAAATGGCCCTGCTGGCGGCAAACATAACAGTGTCATGAAGTGCGACACTCCCACGATGATGTCGACCACGGCCACACCGGTGGGGTGACCTCCTCAGCTAACACCCCTTCCTCTCCACTGAATCCATGGCGATCCGGTAGGGTGAGTCTTCCTACTTGCATCCTTCCTCATAGAACATTCCTCGCCATAAGGCCACAGCGGCGCAATTAAAACAAGCACCGATAAAAAGATGGCATTTCGGGATGGCGCCGCCTTTGTGAACAGGAAAAAGCGAACCAACCTGTGAGGACACTGCCTGCAGCGGGCGCTTGTCTGTCTGCTGAGGCGGTTCGCCTCGAGAGTTACCAAATGATCCACCTTGCCAGGGCCCTCTTATCGCGATGCAGGTTAATCTGCCGATCTCTACGTCTTCGGCCGCATGATCTGAGCGAGCACGGCTCGTTTTCCCGATGAAGAGCTACTTCTCGCAACCCTTCTTAGATAATCATCAATATCCTTGGTATCTGGTGCATAAAATACTCCACTGCGCCAAGTCACTTGCTATGCCAGGCCGTCTCCTTCCAATCCATATTTTCGGCTCAGCCGTGGGCGAAGGTCGGATGTCATGGCGCGGTAGGAAGCTGCTGCCGCGTGCCAAACTCTGGTGTTGTTGGCGGCGTCTCGAGAACTCCGCGTGAAGCATCACCCTTGGTGATGATTGGGCTGTGCCCTTCTAACTCTCACGAACTCCACTCGCGGCTCCTCGGCCTTGCCTCAGGCAGTTTGGCGCGGGCGCATCACTGGTAAAGGAAAGGAATACGTTAGAGGTCCAACTTATAACTGACTACAAGAAACGATCTCAGTGAGAAAAATGGAAACCAATCCTAAATATCCTATAGCCTCCAGTTATTGGTGTGGTGCACAACACCGATAATCAAGACTCTACTAGATGCGATGCACCCAGAGGATTAAGCGCTCGATACCACTTTGTCACAACCCGTTCGGGGCGTGGTGGTGCCTTACCGGCACCCAAGTAGTCATACATCGGAGAAATCGGAATATAAAACAACCAAGATATGAAGCAGTATAAATAAGACACGGTTTAGGAAAAAGTTGTCTTTCGGCATATATGTATATAAGTACCCCAAAATGAGATTACATCCCAACCTTACAGCAAGTCTACGGACCTAAGAGTTTAAAACAACAATGGCGGGACGGGGCCGCCATACCTGAATGAAAATATCTACAACGACGGGGACCGTACCAAAATGCTAAGCCTCGGAGAAAGCGGAGCTTTCCCAACTGAAAGCGGTGATCCTAGAAGCGGGGATCAGCGGTAGAGTACATTTACTGCGGCGTGAGCGCGGCCCGGAGGTCGATCTGGCAGTACCAAGTATGTGGCCCGAAAATCGTAAATTAAATCATAGTAGTCTAGTTAAAGCGGGAGACATGTATGATAACCAAAACTACGATTCACAATAATTAGCGATCACGTCGAGTCGAGGACTCGCGCCTCAAAGTCATCATAAAGCCGAAATGCGGGGTAAATGCGAAGGCATAGCCGACTACTAAATGTCACGACCAGCTGGGCGTGGCGGTGCCTTACCGGGCACCCTAGTGACCTGACATCCAGTGTCAGTGGAACATAAAACATATACATGAAACAAGTGAAGTACAAGCGATGTCGAGGAAAACTTGCCTTTCGGCATATATAAATAACAACTTTTACAAATGAGCGGTTTAATCCTTTTCACAAACCACACTTGCGGTACTACGGACCTACAGAAATGATCGACAACAATGGCGGGACGGGGCCCCGCCGTACCTGAATGTAAACACCTACAACAGGGACTATACGTGATAAGCCTCGGAGAAAGCGGGCTTTCCCGAATCTTTGACTGACCTAAGAGCGAGGATCGATGGTGGTGTACCTTTACTGCGGCATGAACGCGGCCGAAGAAGTCGATCTGGGTACCAAGTATGTGGCGAAAATAAATCGTAAATGAAATCATAGTAGTCTATATAAAGCGGAGACATGTATGATAACCGAACTACGGTTCGCAATAAATAGCGATCATGTCAAGTCGGGACTCGCGCCTCAAAGTTACCACAATAAAACCGTGCAGGGGCAAATGCGAAGGCATAGCCGACTACTAAGACCCACGATGCCAAAAATACCACTGGCGTATCCGAGGTCTTTCTAGACCGCACCACATGTCGAAGGCGGCACTCGCGCAATATCAATGTCGCGTCTATCCACTGGAACTCGCGACTCGCGCATAGGTCACACACGGACCAGCGTGAGGTATTCCTCGAATCATGGTCCTGCACCGCTGAGGTATACCCGCGTCGAAGGCGGCTAACCCTCGGTATCCGCCTAGGCTCCGCGACCGCGTAGTCTCAAAAGACCGCGTAGTCTCAGCCGGACGCATAGGAATCCCCGCGTCGGGCTAAACACCGGAATGATCAATCCACGAGCTACCGCTCCGCGTAGTCACGAGGACCGCATAGGCCGTAAAGACCGCGTCAAGGGTGGCAAGCCCTCGGTATAATAAGTCAAAGGGGTATGTGATACAATAATAGTACAAGCGGGCTTAACGTTTAACAACGTAAGCCACAAGAATGACCCCTTACATCACGATCACACAAGATACTAACACACGTAGCATCCTAACATTTTCACTTATCACATCAACAAGAAAGTATTTACAAGGCTATCTCAAACCAACACAATCGAGTTATTCACACAAGGTACTTTAAGCTAACAAGTTCGGTATCTACCTAAAGTACTTCATACATTAAATCTTTTTAAAAGATCCGTTGCTTTCGCATAAGTCACACAATACGTAGTATAAAATAGAGTATTTGTCTTTTTAAATAAACCAAAACACTTACCTTTGTAAAATCAAGTAACAACATTATTTTCCAAGCGTCGAGTTTGCCTAATTTCAAATGTTCACGTTTCTTATTTTAGAAAGGTTTAAAGTTCATAGTCTTATTCATTTAAGAATATAATTCTCCTTTAAACAATCTGAAACATAAGTCTTATATGTGAGTAGGATATTCTTGTTTATAACAATCTTATTACTGCGTAGTGATCTAGGAAATATCATTTTGTCTCATCTTAGCTTCTATGCGGATGGAAGTTTCTCTTTGTTTTTAATAATACTTAATTAGTCAAAACATTTCCTTTTATTAACGCTGCGATGGTTTGTCGATACACGTTCGATTTCGAAATCGGTAAAAACATTCTTAAGCCGTTATACCTAACTTCCCATAAAGCTAGTATAACTCTTAAGTTTTCAAAACCAAGTATTACTTCTTCTTTCAAAATGATTCCAAAAATCTTTTGAAATACTTCAAATTCTTTATTAACACATAACAAGCGGTTATAATTCAAATCGATTACCTTATTAAAAACCATATGTATTTTCTCACCAACATAAAGTGTTATAACGACTTCCCATAAAGCGTTATAACACTTTATGTTTTAAACAATCAAATACATTTAGCACGTATGCGTCTGCGTACTACATAGTTCACACATTTCATGCTAGAAGAGATAGGAAGAGGTTCACATACCTCGCGACGATTATCGACTAATAGCAAAAGCGCTCCGTACCTCAAACCGTCGACTACTCCTTAGTCGAAGATTCGTCTGCGTAGCACTTCAACCTATAAGGCCTGGTGACTTTAAAATCTAGATCTTAACGTAGAACATTCTGAAAATTTGGCGACACGCACATGGCGGCGTAAATCTCCTCTCTAGCGAGTGGCGGCTACCAAGCCAACGAGGGGGTTAATCATCTAACCCGACGGGTACAATTCTACTCCACGGTACTACTACACAAGTCTCTTTATGTCTGATCCTATGTAATTACTGATTCGATGCGATTCTTGAGCTTAAGTCAAAAGACATTGCCGACTAACTACGTTGATACTATATATAGTATACTTGACTATATATTCAAACAACATGTAATTTCCAATTACAATAGAGGACAAGATATTTACCTCGATAAGCCCATAATTATCCAAGTATAAAGTCGATCTGGGCAATCGTTTAGCTCTCGACTCAGCGCTCGAACCGCTCCAAACTACCCTTAGAAGTTCTAACCAACTTCTACATACTACTCCAACTAACCATGGAGATTTTCCTTAGGGTTTCGGTTTGGTGGTAGCGGGAGTATAATAGTATTTTTACTGGCTTTCGTATAGGTATAACCGTAGAATACTACAAGGTATATGGCTAAGGTAATTTGGGCATTATAACAATCCTTTTGAGAGTATTTCTACCCCGAGAGGGGGGTATTATCCGAAAGCAACTAGGCTAGGGGGGGGTACCCCACGGCCACACTACTAGGAGGAGGGGTTCTCGTGAGAGCCACTAGGCAGGGGAGGGACATCTCTCGGCCAAGAGGCCTCACAAAGGGGAGGAAGGCTCTCAAGACTTAGGCATTTTGGATGAAGAAGTCTTGACCTTAGAGGGTATTTATAGGTCAGGGATGGCCAACCAAAGGCCAAGATCAATCCGTGTGTTAGGCAAGTGTAGGGCTAGGATTTACCAAACACAAATATCCTACCTACCCTTGACTTTGTGCCAAGGCACAAAAGCGTGCCAAGCTTAGCCATTTTCGTCAATGGACGATTTGAATCCACGATGAGAGGGTGCCAAGTGGCGCCCTCTTGTTGGTCAACACGTTCGTCTCGGAAAAATCCGCAAAATTAGAAATGACATAGCGGAAATTCCCTACGAAAGGCGTGAAAGCGTTTCGTCGAAAAGCGACTCTAAGCGGTGTTGTGCACAAACATATATCGGCCAAGTCACTTTGCCTACTCAAGGCTTTAAACTTTTATACGTACGCCATTACGTACATACTCTGGAAATACGGGGTATAACATTCTCCTCGCCCGAAACATTAGTCGAATGTTCCTTTAAATCTCAAGACAAGCGCGCGCGATATAGTCTTCACTACTATACTTACGAGAACAATCCTTGCCACACGTAGCCCACGAAACAACTTGCGCCAAAAAGCCTACATCCAAGTCACGAGAAACACCTCTATCATCGCACCATAACACCTCTCCGAGTCATAATATACTTCTTTCGCACGTTCTTTTACAAAAAAGAAATGATCACATCTATGCTCGCGATACCTCGATACCACTTTTGTCACTTTGCGCGAGGTTCTAGTGTCACTCGGCGACCCAACAAGCGGTGCCGGACTGCATGCGATCCCTAAAGTGTCGTACACTCGAACTCTTACCACATTTACGACCTTTGCTTGATTTCCAAAACTTCGGGGTTACTATCTCTAACGTGGTCATTAGCGGGAACACTCTGGATGGATCTCGATACTTTCCGATCATAACAATACGAAGGCCGGACGTCTTGCCTCTAAGTCGGACGACAAAAGCTAACATATAGGCAACGGCCTATCCTTCACATGAACTCACAAAGGCCCCAAGTAACTCGGGCTAAGTTCCTCGTATTCCTAACTCGTCACTGACCGGGGTGGTGCTTTGAAGACCGGCCGTCGCACGAACTCTAGCGTCGTCGCCGATTATCGCACAATTCCTCTGAGCTGCGAACTTCTTCTAGACAAGCTTCACTTATCCACGATCTGTGGAACAAGCTGAACCAACTATACGAATCTTGCCAACATCAGACAATCGGCCGTGACTTACACTTCCGCCCTTACAAGGCTTCATAAGGCAATATCCGAACACGAAATGGTAGCTTAAACACTACCTCCACGGGAGACAACAATCCCACAACTATCCGCGAAATCGAACAACGGCCGAGGCGAATGTGGTCTGAGACTACTTTGAGTTCTATCCTTGGTAAAACTTTTAGAAAGCGAAAATAGCCACACACAGGCTTCACATGCGACATAAGGTGAAGGTAGGCACCCGTGCAGCCTTACAACCTTCGGATAACCCAACACGGTAGTAAGCGGTCGGCCAGAAGAACACGATGGGCTGCCCCGTCGGCCGACCAGCGGTCGACGCGTCCACGAACTTCGTCTGTTGGTTAACTAAACTTGGGCCTAACACCCTGCGACCCTAACACAAAGCGGGACCACCTGACGGCCCACCACCAATCCTACGCGGGTTGACCCAGCGTGGCCTCGGCGACCGGCAGCGCACAATACTAGCTCCCGATTCGAACAATCTCACTAATCACGTTTGAAAACCTGGCGGTCTTCTTAGCTCAACTACCCCTTTCATTCCACACTACTGGGACCTATCCCAACATAACTCACGTGCACTATGCACTTCCGACAAAGGTCAAACATAAAACTACACCTCTTACCGAGATGGCCTTACCTCTAAGGTCTTTCGTAAAACATTCTAAGGTTCACACCTTCTCTATCCCCAAATATTACTCGGTTGACCCACCATGATTTCTAAACACAACTAACACCTTTGCTATCAGAACATAGCACTTAAGGTATACTCACCTTATCACATGCGAAACTACAGGGTTAAAGATATATCTATATCTCTTTCTTCCTCCTTAGTCGTTCTAATCAAACTGCCCGTAGCGTAGCTAAGGAAGATGACGAACTACCGCAATCACGAAGGCTAAGTCCTCCTACAAGGACACTCTCTCGACACGTGGCCACGGCGGCGCGAGTACAACAAGTACCAACAAAAAGCGACATTCCGGGATGGCGTGCATCGTGTGAGCGGAAGCCCTGGAGTTCCGACCAACTCCTGCATACCCCGAACGTCCTGAAATCCGTGGAAGACCACTCTGCACTGGCGGAGGTGCATATCTAATCTGCTGGTGAGGCGACTCGCCTCGAAAATTACTAAAGGACCTTGCTGCTCTGGCCCCCTTCTGCTGTCCTTTGTTAACCCGTCGATCTCTACGTTTCTCGGCCTGCTGCGCATAAGCCCGACCACAGGCCATGCTCGAAGCCTAGCGAAGAATTACTCTTGCACAACCTCTCTTAGATAGTCGTCAAGACTCGCGATACATCGGTATACTCTATACTCACTGTTCGGTCGCAGGCGAAGGTTGAATATCATGGCCGCGATGGAGCTGCGCCGCGCCGTGCTAAACTCTTTGGGGCTAGTGGCGTCGCGAACTCCCGAATGAAGCACTACCCTAGGTAATGGTTGGGCACGAGCCCTTGCCACCCTCGAACTCTACTGCGACTCCGCCGGCTGCGCCTTGCCCTCTGGGCGGGTTGCCCTATGCGGAGGCATAACGATAAGGGAAATAATTTCGTCAGAGGGTCCAACTTACAACACAGCTCTAAGGCACGATCTTAGAGTGAGAAGAATAGAAACCAATCCTAAATACCCTATAGCCTCCTGATTATTGGTGTGGTGCACAACACGCGATAATCAGACTCTGCTGGATCACGGTGCATAGACACTTTCAGAGATTAAGCGCTCTGATACCACTTTTGTCACGACCGGCGGGCGTGGCGGTGCCTTACCGGGCACCCTAGTGACCTGACATCGTGTCAGCGGAACATAAAACATATACATGAAACAAGTGAAGTACAAAGCGATGTCGAGGAAAACTTGCCTTTGGCGTATATAAATAACAACTTTTACAAATGAGCAGTTTAATCCTTTTCACAAACCACACTTGCGGATTACTACGGACCTCTGAAATGATCGACAACAATGGCGGGACGGGGCCCGCCATACCCTGAATGTAAACCTACAACAACGGGGACTATACGGCTGATAAGCCTCGGAGAAGCGGGCTTTCCCAATCTTTGGCTTGTGACCCTAGGCGAGGATCGATGGCGGTGTACCTTTACTGCGGCATGAGCGGCCGAAGTCGATTGGCAGTACCAAGTATGTGGCGAAAATAAATCATAAATGAAATCATAGTAGTCTATATAAAGCGGAGACATGTATGATAGCAAACTACGGTTCACCAATAAATAGCGATCATGTCAAGTCGGGGACTCGCCTCAAAGTTACCACAATAAAACCGTGCGGGGCAAATGCGAAGGCATAGCGGACTACTAAGACCCACGGTACCAAAATACCACAAAGCGTATCCGAGGTCTTTCTAGACCGCACCACATGTCGAAGGCGGCCACTCGCCGCAATATCAATGTGCGCGTCTATCCTGGAACTCGCGACTCCGCATAGGTCACACACGGACCGCGTGAGGTATTCCTCGAATCGTGGTCCCAGACCGCTGGTATACCGCGTCGAAGGCGGTAACCCTCGGTATCCGCCTAGGCTCCATGACCAGCGTAGTCTCAAAAGACCGCGTAGTCTCAGCAGACCGCGTAGGAATCCGCGTCGGGCTAAACACCGGAATGATCAATCCTGGAGCTCTGCGCTCGCGTAGTCACGAGGACGCATAGGCGTAAAGACCGCATCGAGGGTGGCAAGCCCTCGGTATAATAAGTCAAAGGGTATGTGATACAATAATAGTACAGCGGGCTTAACGTTTAACAACGTAAGCACAACAAGAATGACCCGCACATCACGATCACACAAGATACTAACACGTAGCATCCTAACATTTTCACTTATCACATCAACAGAAAGTATTTACAAGGCTATCTCAAACCAACACAATCAAGTTATTCACACAAGGTACTTTAAGCTAACAAGTTCGGTATCTACCCAAAGTACTTCATACATTAAATCTTTTAAAAGATCCGTTGCTTTCACATAAGTCACACAATACGTAGTATAAAATAGAGTATGTCTTTTTAAATAAACCAAAACACTTACCTTTGTAAAATCAAGTAACAACATTATTTTCCAAGCGTCGAGTTTGCCTAATTTCAAATGTTCACGTTTCTTATTTTAGAAAGGTTTAGTAGTTCATAGTCTTATTCATTTAAGAATATAATTCTCCTTTAAACAATCGAGAAACATAAGTCTTATATGTGAGTAGGATATTCTTGTTTATAACAATCTTATTACAATGTAGTGATCTAGGAAATATCATTTTGTCTCATCTTAGCTTCTATGCGGATGGAAGTTTCTCTTTGGTTTTAATAATACTTAATTAGTCAAAACATTTCCTTTTATTAGCAGCGATGGTTTGTCGATACGATTACGATTTCGAAATCGGTAAAAACATTCTTAAAGCGTTATACCTAACTTCCGTAAAGCTAGTATAACTCTTAAGTTTTCAAAAACCAAGTATTACTTCTTCTTTCAAAATGATTCCAAAAATCTTTTGAAATACTTCAAGTTCTTTATTAACACATAACAAGCGGTTATAATTCAAATCGATTACCTTATTAAAAACCATATGTATTTTCTCACCAACATAAAGTGTTATAACGACTTCCCATAAAGCCGTTATAACACTTTATGTTTTAAATAATCAAATACATTTAGCACGTATGCGTCTACCGTACTACATAGTTCACATTTCATGCTAGAAGTGATAGGAAGAGGTTCACATACCTCGCGGCGATTATCGACTAATAGCAAAAGCGCTCGAGTACCTCAAGCCGTCGACTACTCCTTAGTCAGGAAGATTACGTCACCGTAGCACTTCAACCTATAAGGCCACAGCGCTTATTAAAATCTAGATCTTAACGTAGAACATTCTCTGAAAATTTGGCGACCTCCCCGCGGCGTAAATCTCCTCTCTAACGGCGGCTACGAAGCCAACCGAGGGGTTAATCATCTAACGACGGGTACAATTCTACTCCACGGTACTCTTACACCTAAGTCTCTTTGTGTCTGATCTATGTAATTCTGATTCGATCTGATTCTTGGGCTTAAGTCAAAAGACATTGCCAACTAACTACGTTGATACTATATATAGTATACTTCAACTATATATTCAAACAACATGTAATTTCCAATTACAATAGAGGACAAGATATTTACCTCGATAAGCCCATAATTATCAAGTATAAAGTCGATCCTGGGCAATCGTTTAGCTCGACTCGGCGCTCAACCCGCTCCAAACTACCGCCGAAGTTCTAACCAACTTCTACATACTACTCGACTAACCATGGAGATTTTCCTTAGGGTTTCGGTTTGGTGGTAGCGGGAGTATAATAGTATTTTACGGGCTTTTCGTATAGGTATAACCTTAGAATACAACAAGGTATCTGACTAAGGTAATTTGGGCATTATAACAATACTTTTGAGAGTATTTCTACCAAGAGGGGGTATTATCTGAAGCAACTAGGCTAGGGGTACCCACGGCCACTACTAGGAGGGGAGGGTTCTCGGCCAGAGCCACTAGGCGAGGAGGGACATCTCTCGGCCAAGAGGCCTCACGAAAGGGGAGGAAGGCTCTCAAGACTTAGGCATTTTGGATGAAGAAGTCTTGACCTTAGAGGTATTTATAGGTCAAGGGATGGCCAACCAAAGGCGAGATCAATCCGTGTGTTAGGCAAGTGTAGGGCTAGGATTTACCAAACACAAATATCCTACCTACCTTGACTTTGTGCGAGCACAAAAAGCGTGCCAAGCTTAGCCATTTTTCGTCGATGGGCGATTTGAAGTCCACGATGAGAGGGTGCCAAGTGGCGCCCTCTTGTTGATCAACACGTTCGTCTCTCGGAAAAATCCATAAAATTAGAAATGACATAGCGGAAATTCCCTACGAAAGGCGTGAAAGCGTTTCGTCGAAAAAGCGACTCTAAGCGGGTGTTGTGCACAAACATAAATCGGCGAGTCACTTTGCCTACTCGAGGCTTTAAACTTTTATCGTGCGCCACTTACGTACATACTGCAAATACGGTATAACACTAAAACCCAGTACAAACAAGGTCGTAAAGCGTATCATGAGATCTGTCTGAATCGCATGATCAAAGCGGCTTTCGCATGATATCTAATGTCGCGTCTAGCCTGGAACTTCCGTAGCTCGCGTGGGCTACTCGATGGCCGCATGAGGTATTCCCGCATCGAGGGTAGCGACTCCGGCGTCTGGACTCGCCGTCCGCGTAGCCCAAAGACCGCGCATGACCACGAGGGCGCGTACTAACCGGAACTCCGTAGTTCGCGCATAGGCCATCTGAACTGCATAAGGTATTCTCGAATCATAGGTCACTAGACTTTGAGTCTACCCGTATCGGAGGGCACTTAACCCGGAATCATGAGTGATATAATATCATCATAACGACTTATCGTTAAACAACCTAAGCACAACAAGGAAAACCCCTTACCTGAACATCACAAGATACTAACTCACGTAGCATCCTAACATGTTTACTTATCAAGTCCATAAGAAAGTATTACAAGACTATCACAAATCAATACAATCAAGTTATTCACACAAGGTACTTTCTACATTATGCTAACAAGTTCGGGTTTTTAGCCCCAAAGTACTTCATGTATTACTCTTTTAAAAGATCCGTTTCTTTCACAAAAGTCACACAATACCCGTAGTATAAAAATAAAGTGATTATCTTTTGAATTAAATCAAAACACTTCTCTTTGTAAAATCAAGTAACAACATTCTTTTCCCAACGCTCAAGTTTGCCTAATTTCAATTACTCAAGTTTCTCATTTTCGAAAGGTTTCGTAGTTCATAGTTTTAATCCTTTAAAACAATTTGAGAAACATATACCTTATGGGTGAGTAGGTTATTATTGTTCATAACAATCTTATTACAGCAGCCATGATCTAGGAAATGTAATATCATTTTGTCTCATCTTAGCTACTACGCAGATGGAAGTTTCTACTGGTTTTAATAATACTTTATTAGTCAAAACATTTTCCTTTATTAGCGCTGTTGTGGTTTGTTCGACATTCATTCCTTTTAAAAACCAAAAATACTATTTACTCACGAATGAGGTTTCACACTTTTTAACAAAATTCATATTAGTATAACTAAGTCAAGTCTCTTAGTTTCTTAAATCAATAAATCATTCTTTTTATCACTCTTAAGCCGTTATACCTAACTTCCCATAAAGCTAGTATAACTCTTAAGCTTTTAAAACAAAGTGTTGCTCTTAAAAAGGTTTCTTAATTCTTTTGAACTACTTCAGATTCTTTTTATTCAGGCTTAAGTCAAAAGACATTGCCGTACTTATTATTCAGGCTTAAGTCCGAAGACATTGCCGTAATTATTATTCAGTTAACACACGTACGTCTACCGTACTATATACATATTCTTTAAAATATCATGCTCAAGAGGATAGGAAGAATCACATACCTTCTCGGCGAAATCCACCGAGTTGAATATGTCGCGTGAGAGAATCGACTATAACGATCAATACGTCTATCAAGCGTCTAGGCATCTTGTAAAGCTCTAGCGAGAGGGTTCGCTATTCTATGGACATTTGGGCAGCACTTCCCTACCCGGTGAGCTACTCAAGTCTCTTTGTGAAAAGCTTGATCCTATGTAATGCAGTTCTATTATTCTTCTTTTAAACTCTTCTTTGTGATATCAGTTCAATTCTATTCTTTAATATCCTTACAAGTATTAATACTTATTCCTATACTTCTACGATGCGCATTTTCTAATTACAAAGGAGGATAAGGTTATTTACCTCGGTAAGCCCAATAATATCCTAGATAAAGTCGCGCTTTGAGCAAGGTTTAGCTGCTAAGTTGTATGCTCCATTAGCTCGAAAACCTTAGAAGTTCTTCACAACGTCTACTAAGGACTAAATGATTTGGGCTAGGGTAATTTGGGCATTAGAACAATACTAGAAGGCAACATTTCTACCAAGGGAGGGGGGGTAGTGTTTCGGATAGGCTAGAGGGGGATTAGCCTCGGCTAAGCTTCTCGAGGGGAAGGTGTGTTGGGCGAAAAGGCAGGGAGAGGAGAGGATTTTTCAAGACTTGGAAAGATTTTGTGGATGAAGAACTCTTCATCTTAAGAGGGGTATTTATAGGTCAAGGATGGCCAACCAATGGCCAAGATGATGCCAAGTTCAAGGCAAGTGTAGGGTGAGGATTTAGGCAAGTGTCGCCCTTGGCTTGCACACAAAATATCCTACCAACTCCAAGACAAAATTGGACATCCAATTCGGCCTAATGCGCCGCGTCCATCAACCGGAGGGTGACAAGTGTCGCCCTCCGTTGATCCAAAATGTTTCGTCTCTCGGAAAAATCCGCAAAAATTAGAAATGACATAGCCGGAATTTACCCTACGCGAGTTTAGTAAAGCGTTTCGTCGAAAAGCGACTCTGTCGGGTGTTGTGCACAAGTGAAATTCGGCCAAGCCACAGGGGGTGACACGTGTCGCCCTACTGCGTCAAAATATTTCATCTTCGAAAATATCCACAATGGCCAAAATCTAGAAAACAAAGTGGGCCCACTTGTGTAAATTTCTCCGTGGGCCCAGTGACCATTTAGAAAATAAAATTCCATAATTCTCTAATATTCCAAAAAGTCCGAATACCAAATCTGGGAATCCAATTCCCATTAACGAACCTTTTTCCTTCACAAAAACCGGAAACTTTTCCGTGGAAAAATCACCTCTTTCTTCCTTTCCAATTTCAATGTCGTATTCTCGTACGTACGTCCTCGCATACATACCCTGGAACTACGGGGTATAACAAAATGTAATACAATTTTGTCTTATCTTAGCTTCTATGCAGATGGAGGTTTCTACTGGTTTTAATAATACTTAATTAGTCAATACATTTTCCTTTATTAAGTATTGCGATGGTTTGTTCGATACTTATTCTCATTTCCGAAATCAATACAAGGCTTTCATAAACAATTAAGTAAACCGTTCCTTTTATTTCTCTTAAGTCGTTATACCTAACTTCCCATAAAGCTAGTATAACTCTTAAGCTTTTAAAACCAAGTATTACTCTTCTTTCAAAAACGATTCTTAATTCTTTTGAAATACTTCAAGATTCTTATTATTTAAAACTCAAGTCAAAAGACATCGAAGTAAAACCACGTTCAGTTAACACACGTACGTCTACCGTACTATATATATTCTTTTAAAATATCATGCTCAAGAGGATAGGAAGAATCACATACCTCCTCGGCGAAATCCACCTGCTAAGTCGAATATGTCGTGCGCAGAGTATCAACCTATAATAGTCAAATACGTCTATCAACGTCTAGACTACTCTGTAGAATTTTCTAAGCAGAATGTTCTTATTTCTACGGAAAAATTGGGCAGCACTTCCCTACCCGACAAACTATACAAGTCTACTGCAATACAGTCCTATGTAATTACTTTTCAATTCTCTTCTTTAATAACCTTCTATATCTTATAGTCACTTCTAAACTACTATATGTAATTTCCAATTACAATAGAAGGACAAGATTAATTACCTCGATAAGCCCAAAATTATCCAAGTTTTAATGTCGATCCTGAGCAACGTTTAGCTCCTACTCCGTGCGCTCCAACCCGCTCCAAGCAACCCTTATACGCTCCTAACCAACTCCTCTTTAAGAACCAATCTAAACAAGTGAAGAACACCAAGGTTATTGTCCTCACAACTCTCGGCCAAGGTGAGGCTTTAGGGGCTAGGGTGTGAAATCTTTTCTAACTTTTGGTTAACAATCTTCCTAATATACTAAGGAAGAACACTTAAGAGTTTAGGAATTTTTGGACAAAGTTTGGTTAAGGGAGAGGGGTGTTTCGGACGAAGGCTTTCAAGGAAGGGGGAGGGGAAGTTTGGACGAGAACTTCAACTAAAGGGGAGAGGGATTTTGAGACTTGGAACTTGTTCAAGTGATGAAGAAGTCTTGCACTTGAGGGGGGGTATTTATAGAACCTTCAATGATCTAGATTAAAACAAATGTAGGGTGAAGATTTGGATCCATGTGAAGAATGAGGTCTTCCAACCAAGTGTCCACCACAATGTTGGGACATATGTCCACCACAACCTTGGGACATATGTCCCCCACAACAATGAGCCATGTGGCCATCCACATGGCTCACAAAACCGTCCAAATACCTACTCCCACTCACCAAAAGAAAATATCTTCCAATACTTTGACCACTTGACCATGCAAATCGTCCAACAATCCGTCCACTTGAGGGTGACACATGTCGCCCTCTCGTTGGTCCAAAATATTCATTTTCCGAAAATATCCGTAATGCCAAAAATCCGAAAATAAAGTGGGCCTCACAAAACCGTAAATTCTCTCGTGGGCCCCACGTGACCAATTCCGGAAATTAAAATTTCAATACTTCTAAAATATTCCAAAAAGTCCGAATACCAAATCTGGGAATCCAATTCCCATTAACGAACCCTTTTTACTTTACAAAAACCGGAAACTTTTCCGTCGAAAAAAAATCACATCTTTCTTCCTTTCCAAAATTACTGTCGTATTCTCGTACGTACGTCCTCACATACATACTCTGGAACTACGAGGTGTAACAGATTATAGTATAGTTGGTATTGTGACATATATCTATACGGAGTTATGTATGAGGGTCAGACGCGTGTTGCCTAGAATGATTTTAGATTACCAGGAGTTGGTAAAGACTAACTAGATCTCACAGGAAGTGCAGCAGTTAATGAATTCTCGCCAAGATCTTATGTTTTATTTTGAGATAATTGGGAAAGGATGAGCTGTCTGATAGGGTAGTGAACCCTTAAGAAGCCATGTTAGGGAACTTAACGGAATGTCATGTTAATAGAATAAGCTATGTGGTAAGCTTAAGAGAATTGTACGGATGAGGTCCGTATGGAGTAAGTAATGGTTGTTGTGATCCAGACGACATGATTATGGTATTATGAGAAGTTTTTGTAACCGTTTACTGGGGGACTGGTAAGGTAGGCTTGGAGCATGGAAATTGCGAGCCTAAGAATATTGATGACCGCTGAGACCTTAGTTGTACAAGGTCTTCTCGGGTAGAAAGATTTATTATAGACCAAGAATAAGAGTTAAGTGGGACGGTGGGACGGGGTGAGGAACTATTGAGGGTCACCCCATAGCCTGAAATGGAGTGGGATCAGTTGGTAGTAGTTAGCTCGTGGCGAGTCACGCAGTGCAAGACCAAGTTTAGTTAATTGTTTTACGGGTTCGTGGGCGCGTTCCACCTAACAGTCGTGGCGAAATGGCCTTATATTGTGTTATAGAGTGACTCAAAGATTAGAGGCGAATCGGTATGGAAGTTATGTATGTATGCTAGTATGATTTGGAAGTACGGAAGAAGTACGACCCGAAGAAAGATAGCAACCAAGTGTAAAGGAATAGAGCACGAATCCATAGAACCTTTCAGGTAACTACGCGTGAGTGTGCGGGGTGGTAGCTAAGCGGGTATATGAGATTACGCGGTGATGATCTGATCGTCGGACCTAGTAGACCTAGTAGCGATGATTATGACTGTTATACCCCGTAGTTCCAGGGTATGTATGTGAGGACGTACGTACGAGAATACGACAGAAATTTTGGGAAAGAAAGAAAGATGTGATTTTTCGGGGGAAAAGTTTCCGGTTTTTGTGAAGAAAAAGGTTCGTTGATGGGAATTGGATTCCCAGATTTGGTATTTGGGCTTCTTGGATTATTTTAGAATTATGAGATTTTATTTTCGGAAATGGTCACGTGGGACCACGGAGAAATTTACTGGTTTTGTGGGCCACTTTGTTTTGAGGTTTTCGTATTTTGATATTTTTCGGAAGGCGAAATATTTTGGGCAGTCGGGCGACACGTGTCACCCCATGTGGCACCTTGGCGAAATAGTGGGACAGTGGTGGCGAAATGGGCTAACAAGTGGCAAGCCAACATGCAGCAATTCGTTGGCCATGTGGTGTGGTGGGACCCACACACACATGGCCCAATCTTGACCCTACACTTACCTTGATCTTGACCCTTGATTCTTCTATAAATACCCCCTTAGGTTGAAGAGTAATTCATCCCATACTTGAAGTCTTCCAAAGCAAAAATATCCCTTCCCTTTGTGTTGTGTTCGTCCACCCTCCCCCACTTGTGTAGAAATACTTTGTGTATTGTTGTATAATCCCTAAATACCTTGGCCTAGTATCCCTAGTAGTATTCCAAAGTTATTTCAATACTAGGAGCCGGAAATACTACTTTATTCCAATAGTCGTAAAGTGAAACCCTAGAAAAATCTTCCTAGTTTGGTTGAAGTTTTTAGAGAAGTTGTTGGAAACTTCTAAGGGTCGCTTGGAGCGGGTTGGAGCGTAAGGAGTTGGAGCTAAACGTTGCTCAGGATCGACTTATAAACTTGGATAAATTTTGGGCTTATCGAGGTAATGATCTATGTCCCCCTATTGTAATTGGATATTACATGTTGTAGTAGTTATACTTGAGTATATTATATGAGGAAAGAAGATTGATAGAATTGAACTGTATTTACATTGGACTGTACTTACAGTAGACTTGTGCAGTATTATTGTGAAGCAGATTTGAACACGTCCGGTTAGACGTGTAAAGCCCCTGGGAGTTGTTGGCCTGGTAGCGGGCCTTGATAGGGGAGGAGATTTATGTGATAGCGGGGGGAGGTGCTGCCGAATTTTCTGTAGAATAAGGAATCTTGTATTTAGAATATTCTACGAAAAGAACTAGAGATTGATAGATATATTGTGGCCTTTATAGGTGGATCTTCTACGCGCGGCATACTTGACTTGGCTTGTGGTTTAAGCTAAAAAGGTATGTGATTCTTCCTATACTCTTGAGCATGATTGTTGTGAACTATATAGTACGGTGAGCGTCGTGTGTGAAATGAATTTTGTTTGTTTAAAACATAAAGTGTTATAATGGCTTTATGGGAAGTTAGTTATAACGACTTTATGAAGATAAAAGAAAGATTTGGTTTGACAGTAAAACGAGTTGATTTTGAAAGTTAAGAGACTTGATCTTGAAAGATAAGAGACTTGACTTATAACGACTTGTTTTGGAAAGGAGAAGTAACTTGATTTAAGTATAGGTTACTTGTTTTGAAAAGTAAGTTAATTGGGTTTTAAAAGAGTATACTTGATGTTGTTCTAAAAGAAAAGCACTTGGTTTAAAAATATAGAGTACTTGATTTTAAAAGCCTTATAAAGATTTTCTGAAGGTGAAGTAATTTGGTTTTAAAAGTAAAGCGTGTTTTCTTTATATACTACAGTATTAGTATCGTGTGGCTTTTACGTAAAAAAGGTCTTTTTGAAAGAATGAAAGTATGTAGTATTTTGGGTTGAAACGGATTGTTGATTAAAATGAATGTATGTTGAACTTGCCTATGCTTGTTGTGATAGTCTTTGATGTGCAATTGTTTTGTTGATATCTTTGTGACTCTGCAGTGGGCCTATCGATTGATTGATTGGACATCTTGGCGTTGGGTGGTCCACGAGTATCGTCCACTTTGAGTATTGGTGGTTGTTTTATCTGCGTGACTCTGCAGGAGGGCCATTTATCGATTGATTTCCTTTGGACATGCGACACGATGGATGGTCCACGGCATGCGTCGGTAGGATGGTTTCATGGCCATGACTTAGGGTGAGATCTTGGGCGTGCGGTCATGCGAGGGTTTTGTTGTTAGTCCATGGACCGCTAATCCATGAAGCTTGCCGCGGTGACGAGCGATCACGGGCTTGATTTGTACGTGTGGTTCAGGCACACTTTAGATACTTGTTCTGGTCATTTTCTCGTGTACTGGTAGCCTCTGGTAGATAGCTTAAGATACTTGCCTCGGTCATATCTTGTGAGACGGTAGGCTATTGTACGTTAGCTTAAGATACTTGCCTCGGCGGTTGTGGCTAGCTTTTGGGTAGTAGTTGGCTTAGTACCTTGCGTGATGGAATATGACTAGCTTTTGGGTAGTAGTTGGCTATTCTACTTGGCCTGATCGGTTTTGATGACGCAGGCAGGATCTAGTGTTCAGGTTCACATATGGGTGTTGTTTTACATCATGTACTGCCGGCAGTGAGGAATGAGTTCCACGGGCATGAGTGATATTATGGGCGTGAGACCCATAGTTATGTGTGAGTGATTATTCTGGGGATATGTGTCCCCTTATAAAATGATGAAATGTGATTTCATTACAGTATTTTCAGTTTCACATACTTGGTACTGTTATCGCGACCTCGCCGGGCTGCGTTAAATCTGCGGTAGAGGTACACGATTATTGATCCTCACTCATAGGATCGCAGTTCAGCGTTGGGAAGCTCCGTTCCTCCGGAGGCTTATCTTTTGGTATAGTCCCCTGTCATTGTAGGTACTTGTACATTCAGGGGTATGGCGGGGCCTTGTCCCGATTGTTACATTCTTAAGTGCAGTAATCTTGTTGTGGCGAGTTTGTAAAGGATAAGCTGCTCGGGTTTTTATGTATGTGTCTGAAGGCAAGCTATTTTGGTTAGGCTGTTTATTTATCATATCTCTTGTTTCATGTTTATGTTTTATTTCCGCTGATTTTCTCTGATGTTGTATCACTAGGGTGCCCGGGGTAAGGCACCAGTCACGGGCCCGGGTTCGGGTCGTGACAAAAGTGGTATCAGAGCATTAATCCTCGGAAAGTGTCTGACCGTGTCTAGTAAGTCTTGATTATCGGTGTGTTATGCACATCTATGTCGAGGCTGCGTGACATTTAGGATTAGTTTCCATTCTTCTCACTCAGATCGTGCCTTAGAGCGGTGTTGTAAGTTGGACTCCTTACGGCGTATTCTTTTACGCGATTATGCCTCACGTAAGGCAACCTTGAGCCCGAGAAGCAAGGCAGCGAGGAGGCTGCGAGCGAACGAGAGAAGTCTGGCGCGAGCCGGTCAGTACACGAGATAGTGCTTGACGGCGAGTTTTGTAGCGCCGCCCGGCCAGCAGAGTTTAGAGCCGCAGCAGTGGCTACAGAGACCACGGTACCTGAGCCTCCAGTCCCACAGCCTGGAGCAGATGAGATGGGTTACAAGGAGATGGCCCGATTCTTGGCGGGATCGTGGCGACGCGAGATAAATTTGGATCTGCGATTCAGATTCGGTAGCCCCGTAGTTCACCCCGGGTCGGATAGTTTAAGGCTACGGATTTTACGAGTTGTATCTCGCGAGTTCTACGGGTCGAGGCCCGAGGATGATCGCGAGTTCATCCGTCGATTCTGAGAGGATCATCGAGTGATCAAGGCTTGAGACCGAGTCCGTGATTTTCGGTTCGCATCGGCTGCGTGATACGCGATCGGCCCAGTTTGATTCGTGGGAGCTATCCGGGAGCATCGCCTCCGGTGTTTGTAAGCGAGTTCTCGGAGGCATTTCTCGAACATTTTGCCTCCGCGGATGAGAGGCACGCGGCAACGAGTTTACGATCTTGAGAGGAGGGCCTTGATTCGGGAGTACAACGTAGAGTTCGACTCGTTGGCTCGATATGTCCTGCGTTAGTAGCTAATATGAAGGGCGAGTGCACCGCTACGTCACAGGCTTGATGACTACTTGGCGAGTCTTGTTAGTGTATCGCGCCAGGGCATGGACATTGCCGCGTGCGAGCTCATGCACTAGGGTGTGAGGCACGGAGAGACACGGATTGTCGATACCGAGAAGAAGGCCGGGGCGGCGGTGTCACGACCCGTTCGGGGCGTGGCCGTGCCTTACCCGAGCACCCAAGTAGTCATACATCAGAGAAAATCAGCGGAATATAAAAACACAAGACATGAAACAATTGTAAATGATACACGATTTACGAAAAAGGTGCCTTTCGGCATATATATATAAAACCAAAGTGCGCGGTTTACATCCCAGTATGCAATAGGACTACTGAACCTCTGGAAGTAAACAACTATGGCGGGACGGGGCCGCCATACCTGAATGTACAAAAACTATCTACAATACAGGGAGATCATACCCAAAAGTAGAGCCTCCGGAGAAGATGGAGCTCCTGACACCAAAGCAAAGATCCTAAGGATGTGGATCTAGCACCTGCTTGCCCTTACCTGCGGCATGAACGCAGCCCCCCGAAGGAGGTCATTACAACAGGTACTAAGTATGTGAAACTGTAAAGTACTTAAATGAAATCATATCACTTTAAAACCAATTTTACAAATATGCACGAAACAACCAATATAACCGCACATAGTGTCACATCATAAACAAGAGCAACAATAGGTGAACTGTAACCGGTCTTTTCTAGGCTGCGAATGATCGAAGCAGGGCCACTCGCCCATGTTATCATTATGCAAGCCTAATCACGGACTCCGTAGTCCGCATAGGCCACTCGCGTAGGCGCGTGAGGCATAACCCGCATCGGTAGCTACTCCTCGGCGGCGTCTGGACTCGTAGTCCGCATGGCCACATAGACGCGTGAGGTATAACCCACACTAACACGGAACTCCGTAGCTCCATGGGTCCCCTGGATCCGCATGAGGTATTCTCGAATCATGGTCCCAGACCGCCTGAGTCTACCCCGCATCGGAGGGCAGCTTAACCCCCGGTATCATGTCAAGAGGTGAGTGATATTATACTAACATAACAGCTTATCGTTAAACAACATAAGCACAACAAGAATACCCTTTTTTACAAACGTTACAAGACACTAACACACATAACATCATATTATGTCTACTCATCAAACCATTTTATATTATACTTTCCAGAAATCAATATAAGTCTTTTATAAACACATAAGTAAACTGTTCCTTTTATCATTCTTAAGTCGTTATACTTAACTTCCCATAAAGCTAGTATAACTCTTAAGCTTCTTGTTTTAAAAACAAATATTCTTCTTCTTTCAAAACTGATCTATAATTCTTTTGAAAGACTTTTTAAGATCTGTATTATTCAGGCTTAAGTCAAAAGACATTGCCGTAATTATTATTCAGGCTTAAGTCAAAAAGACATTGCCGTAATTATTACTCAGTTAACACACGTACGTCTACCGTACTATATATATATTTTAAAATATCATGCTCAAGAGTATAGGAAGAATCACATACCTTCTGAAATCCACCGCCAAGTCGAATATATGTCGCCAGAGTAATGACTATAATAGTCAAAGACATCTATCAAAGTCTAGACTACTCTGTAGGTCATTCTAAACAGAGGGTTCTCTATTCTACGGAAAGTCGGGCAGCACTTCCCCACCCAGTAAACTATACAGTCTACTGTAAATACAGTCCTATGTAAGTACATTTCAATTATTCTTCTTTTATACCCTTCTACGGTGATAATAGTTCAATTTTATTTTGTAATATCCTTCTAAGTATTTATACTTATTCTTATACTTCTACAGTATGTATTCTATAATTATAAAAGAAGGGTAATATTATTTACCTCTATAAGCCCAATATTATCCAAGTATAAACGTCGATCCTGAGCGAGGTTTAGCTCCTAGTCTGAACGCTCCGATAGCTCCAAGAACCCTTAGAAGTTTTCAACAACTTCTACTAAGTACTATACGGGATTTGGGCTAGGGTATTTAGGAATAGCAATATACTTGGAAGACAACATTTCTACCAAGGGAGGGGGGGTAGGTTTCGGCTAGGGCTACTAGGCTAGAGGGGGTGTTTCGGCGAGGCTTTTTCGAGAGAGGAAGGGGGTGTTGGACGAAAAGGCTCACAAGGGAGAGGGAGGGATTTTAGACTTGGAAAGTTTGTTTGTGGATGAAGAACTCTTCATCTTAAGGGGGGTATTTATAGGTCAAGAAATGGCCAACCAATGGCCAAGATTAAGCCAAGTGCTAGGCAAGTGTAAGGTCAAGATTAGGGCAAGTGTACATTATCCAACTATCACACAAAATATCCTACCAACTCCTTGACAAAATAGCCATTCCAATCGGCCCTATTGCCGCCCCACATCCATCAATGAGAGGGTGACAAGTGTCGCCCTCTCGTTGGTCCAAAATGTTTCGTCTCTCGGAAAAATCCGCAAAAATTAGAAATGACATAGCCGGAATTTACCCTACGCGAGTCTTGTAAAACGTTTCGTCGGAAAACGATTCTTTGTGTGAGTTGTGCCCAAAAAAACGTCCTAGGCCTAAACTTTCGTACGTACGCCCTTACGTACATACTCTGGAAATACGGGGTATAACATTCTCCCCTCCTTAGAAACATTCGTCCCGAATGTTCCTTCCCAAGATAGTTAACGATAAGGTTCTTCATAATTTAAACAGTTTGCAAATGCCACATTCGGCCACATACAACACTTAGGCATATATGACAATGAAAATTTATAAGTAGGAAAGTGAATTACCTGGAGGTGTGGGGAATAGGTGAGGATACTTCTGCCTCATGTCCTCCTTAGCTTCCCATGTCATCTCCTCCCTGAGCTCGTTCCGCCACAAGACCTTGACGGAAGCCACGTCCTTAGTCTGCAGACGCCTAACCTGACGATCGATTATCGCTATGGGAATCTCCTCATACGATAACCCTTCGGTCACCTGGACATCATCAATCGGGTGTACCCTAGATGGATCCCCGATACATCTCTCGGATAGAAACATGAAACACCGGATGCGCCTCCGGATCGGACGGCGGATCCAACTCGTAGCAACCTTGCCTACCGCGGACAATCGATAGGGCCCGATGTACCTTAGGTGAGTTTCCCTTTCTTCCGAATCTCATCACACCGCCATGGGTGGACACCTTCAGAAAACCCAATCATCAATCTGCGAACTCGGATGCAGACGATGATGATCTGCATACGACTTATGTCGACTACGGTACCGATAGCGCTCTCGGATAAGCTTCACCTTATCCACTGCTGCGCCAAGTCTGGTCCCACTAGCGTACCTCGCCCACATCGAACCAGCTATCGATGCACTTCCTCCCATACAAGGCCTCATAAGGCGTCATCGAATCTTGGAGTGGTAGCTATTATTATATGCAAACTCAACTAGAGGCAAATGATCCTCGGTACCCACGAAGTCGATAACACGGGCTCGCGACATATCCTCGAGTGCGGATGATGCGCTCGGCTGTCCGTCTGCGTGGATGGAATGCGATGCTCGAGCTCACTGCGTCCCTAAACCATACGGAAAGACCTCCAGTTAGCGTGGCGGGCTCCTGCATGCGATATGATCGAAATAGGGAATCCATGCGATCGGCGATCTCTCGGATGTAAAGTGCGGCATAATCCTCGGTAGAAAAAGTCATCCGACGGGAAGAAAGTGGGCTGATTTACGTCGACTGTCGGCGATAACACATATAGAATCATGTCTCATGCGAGTGCGAGGTAATCACGTGATGAAGTCCATGTTGATCACCTCCCACTTCCGGTCGGGATCTCTAAATGCGTAACAAACTAGGCCTCTGGTGCTCTACCTTCACTGCGACAACACGGGCGTTGAGCTACGAACTGCGGCGTCCTCTTCAAGCCGTCCGCAATACACAAATCTAAGGTCGTGGTACATCTTGGTCGACCACGGATGGATAAATGCTTGTATTTGTGTGCTTCCCCAGAACTGCCAAGTCACGAAACATCTGGAACACACAACGCCCTCAAACCTTAGCACCCCCGTGGTGCTACCTCAAAGGACCGCTTCCTCACGAAGGCGGTATCGCGATGCCGAATCAAAACCGGATCCTCAAATGTTGCCTCTTCACCTCCTCGGCGATGGAAGACTGGCAACCTCACGAACTCGAACTCCACTGCTATCGGAATCAATCAAGCGGACACCAAGGCTCGCTAAGCGATGCAAATCACGAACCATGCCCTCTCCTGCAGGTGCACATCGATGGGCTACCCGTGGACTACGACTAAGGGCATACGCCCACATTGGCCTTACGGGTGGTACGGGATGTCAACATCATAATCCTTGGCGCTCTAACCACCGTCTGCATCGTAAGTTCAGCTCTGCAGTTGAAGATATCTGGAGGCTCTTGTGGTGCGTATAAATATCCACATGAACCCATACAAATAGTGCCTCCATATCTTGGCGTGAATCACGCTGCCGACTCCAAATCATGGGTGGGGTAGTTCCTCTCGTGTTTCTTAATTTGTCGGGATCGTGCGCTATAACTCTACCTGCTGCATCAACACATCCCAGCCCGATGCCCGGCGCATCACAATACACAACATAACCATCGGTCCTGCGGAAGAGTAAGAAGCGAAGCGGTCGTCTCTCCTTGAATGGAAACCACTGCTCACACGCGTCGATCCATGAAACTTAGCGCCTTACGAGTCGGCCTAGTCAATGAATGCGAGATAGAAGCAAACTTCTCTACGAACCACGATAATAACCTGCGAGGCCCGAGCTGCGAACCTCAGCCGGAGTAGTAGGTCTAGGCCAAGTCTGGCTTCGATCTTGGTCGTATCCACACGAATACCATCGGCCCGACAATATGCCCAAGAAAAGCCACGAAGCTAACCAAAACTCACATTTGGAAAACTTGGCGTATAGCTTCTGGTCGAGAAGCTCGGCCACGATCGCCAAATACTCGCGTACTCGCTCTGGCGAGAATAAACCAAGATATCATCGATGAACACTATCACAAGCGTGTCCAAAAATGGTTTGAACACTCGGTTCATCAGATCCATGAATCTGCCGGAGCATTGGTCAACCAAAAGACATGACCACGAACTCATAATGCGTCACGGTCGGAATGCGATCTAAGGACATCCACTCTCGACTCGTACGATGATAGCGATCGCGGTCAATCTTGGAAAACATCTCGCACCTGCAGAGTCGAGCAAATCATCAATCACAGGAAGGGTATCATTCTTAATGGTCACCTTGTTGGTGCTGTAATCAACACATGCGCGGCGTCCGTCCCTTCTTCTTCACGAACAAAAGCGGCGCTCCCGGGGAGAAAAACTAGGTCTGATGAAACCGCTTCTCCGGCAAATCTCTCGGTGGTCCTTGACTCTCTCAACTCGGCGGGTGCCATTACGTATGGCGGAATGGAAATAGGCCAGTGTGCAGCACATCGATACAAAACTCTATCTCCTCTCGGGAGGATACTTGGGAGGTCGTGCGGAAACACGTCACGGGAACTCTCGACTCTGGGCGGTGAAAATCGCGCTGACCTCGATATCAAACACCGAGCGAGATGGTAGATGTACCATTCGCACCATCTTCCTAGCCTTGAGGTAGGAAATAAACCTACCCCGGCGTCTGATGTTCCTCCCACTTAACAACGGCTCCTCGAGAAGCTGGAACCGTACTACTCTCTCCTGCAGTCTACATTGGCGTAGCAAGAAGCTAGCTTGATCCATTACCCGTGATCACGTCGAAATCGGTCATGTCGACTCTATCAAGTCGGCTAGAGTCGGCAGTGTATATAGTCACGGACAAGCCCTATATACCCGCCGAGCTACCAGATCACCCATTTGGCGTAGCTACCTCAAAGGTCTATGGACTGGGCTCTATCCACTATCCTACTAGCGATAAGGGAGATATATAGGATGAAGTAGAACCGGATCTATCAAGGCATACATCATAATCGGAGGCCCGATAAGGTACTGTGCGACATCGGTGAGGCCTCACGTCGGCCGATGGACAAGGCATATATGCGGTTCGGGGGACCGCTAGACCTGGGACCCGCGCCACGACCTCTGCCGCGACCGGCTGGTCCATGAGTTCCTTGCCCTCGGCGGTAGCTGTCGAGGATGAAGAAGACGTGAAAGAACTGTGGTGACCACCACCGCCGCCGCCCGGTCGGTGATTCCTGCAAAGTGACCTGCTGGCCACAAGCGTAACAAACTCCATAGCGATGCCACAATTCGAAGTGGGATCTACCGCATACCACCGAGGTGGTCCGTCGGCGATCTCTGCTCTGGGCGTCTGAAGCCACAGGGCCACAGTACGCCCTCGAATACTCTGGCTGTGCTGAGGACGGTGCAGGAGTGCTCTGAGCTGGCTATGGTGCAAATCTAGACTGCTGCTGAGGCCGCCCACCACGATAGCCACCAAAAGACCCTGCCGTCCTGGTCTTCTTCTGCTGCTGCATGTCAACCCATCGGCCTCTACGCTCGCATGACCAAGTGCGTGAGCTGCGTGCGGGTAATATCCATGCTGGTGAAGAGCCACACCGCGCAAGACTTCGGCCATATAATCATCTAGCCGGTGGCGTAACGATGCACCTGTCCTCCATATCTGCTACCCAGCGAGGACATATCGAGCCAACGAATCAAACTCGGCGTTGTACTCCTAGGCGTCCTCTGCGCCTCGGCAACAAAATCTATCGGCGTGCCCTCATCATACGTGGAGGCGAAGTGAGTGAGAAAGGCCTCCGAAAACTCGTCCCATCTTCTTTGGAGGCGCATGCTCTCCGGAAAGCTCGCGAATCAAACCAATCGGCTGCGGTATCACGCGGCCGATGAACCAAGATCGCTGACTCGGTCTCTGAAGCCTTGATCACCGCGTGATCCTCATGGCAGCGGATGAACTCCTGCGGATCATCCTCCGACCTCGACCGTAAAACTGCGGAGGCTACAACTCGGAAATCCGTAGCCTCAAACTATACGCCTCGGGTGAACCGAGTGCAGGGCTGGAGGCTAGCTGCCGCGTCGGCTGTCCTCGTATGCGGCCACGATTACGGCGATGGCGGGCCGTCTCTCAGAACCCGTCTAAATGTGCTCCGGTGTGGGGTGGAGGTGTAGGTACGGTGGTCTCATCAGCCACTGCTGCGGCCCTAAACCCTCCTGGGGTCGGTGGCGTCGTGGAACTCGCCGTCTCGGATATAAACTGGGCCTGAGTCCTCGTGACTCTCGGGGTCCCACTAGCAGCTCCCTCGGCTGCCTTGCCATCTGGGCGGGTTGCCTTGCGTGGAGGCATAAGCGTTCTGAGAAAGGAATACGTTAGAGGTCCGACTTATAACACATCTCTAAGGCACGATCTCGAGTGAGAAGAATGGAAACCAATCTAAATATCCTATAGCCTCACGATTATTGGTGTGGTGCACACACAGATAATCAAGACTCTACTAGATACGATGCGTAGACACTTTCCAGGATTAAGCGCTCGATACCACTTTTGTCACGACCGTTCGGGGCGTGGTAGTGCCTTACCGTGCACCCAGTAGTCATACATCAGAGACAATCAGCGGAATATAAAAACACAAGACATGAAACAATTGTAAATGATACACAGTTTCTGAGAAAAGGGTGCCTTTCGGCATATATATATAAAAACCAAAGTCGCGGTTTACATCCCAAGTATGCAATAGGACTACAGACCTCTGAAGTAAACAACTATGGCGGGACAGGGCCCCGCCATACCACACAATGTACAAAAACTATCTACAATACGGGAGATCATACCCAAAGTAGAGCCTCGGAGAAGATGGAGCTCAGCACCAAAGCAAAGATCCTAAGGATGTGGATCTAGCACTGCTTGCCACCTGCGGCATGAGCGCGGCCCAGAAGGAGGTCGATAACAGTACTAAGTATGTGAAGCGTAAAGTACTTAAATGAAATCATATCACTTTAAAACCAATTTTACAAATATGCGAAACAACCAATGTAACCGCACATAGTGCCACATCATAAACAAGAGCAACAATAGGTGAACTGTAACCGGTCTTTTCTAGGCTGCGAATGATCGAAGCAGGGCCACTCGCCCATGTTATCATTATGCAAGCCTAATCCTGGACTCCCGTAGTCCGCATAGGCCACTCGCGAGCGCGTGAGGCGTAACCCGCGTCGAGGTAGCTACTCCTCGACAGCGTCTGGACTCGTAGTCGCGTAGGCCACATAGGCCGCGTGAGGTATAACCCCACACACTAACACGGAACTCCGTAGCTCCGCATAGGTCCCTGGACCCGCGTGAGGTATTCTCGAATCATGGTCCCGGACACTTTGAGTCTACCCGCGTCGGAGGCGGCAACCTCGGTATCATGTCAAGAGGTGAGTGATATTATACTAACATAACGACTTATCGTTAAACAACATAAGCACAACAAGAATACTTTTTACAAGCGTTACAAGACACTAACACACATAGCATCATATTATGTCTACTCATCAAACCATTTTATATTATACTTTCAAATCAATATAAGTCTTTTATAAACACATAAGTAAAGCGTTCCTTTTATCATTCTTAAGTCGTTATACTTAACTTCCCATAAAGCTAGTATAACTCTTAAGCTTCTTGTTTAAACAAATATTCTTCTTCTTTCAAAACTGATTTATAATTCTTTTGAAAGACTTTTTAAGATCTGTATTATTAGGGCTTAAGTCAAAAGACATTAAGTAATTATTATTCGAGCTTAAGTCAAAAGACATTGCGTAATTATTACTCGATTAACACACGTCGTCTACCGTACTATATATATATTTTAAAATATCATGCTCAAGAGTATAGGAAGAATCACATACCTTCTCGTGAAATCCACCTTGAGTCGAATATGTGTAGTGAGTAACGACTATAATAGTCAAAGACATCTATCAAAGTCTAGACTACTCTGAAGGTCATTCTAAACAGAGGGTTCTCTATTCTACGGAAAGTCGGGCAGCACTTCCCCACCCGGTAAACTATACAGTCTACTGTAAATACAGTCCTATGTAAGTACAGTTCAATTATTCTTCTTTTATACCCTTCTACGGTGATAATAGTTCAATTCTATTTTGTAATATCCTTCTAAGTATTTATACTTATTCTTATACTTCTACAGTATGTATTCTATAATTATAAAAGAAGGGTAAGATTATTTACCTCTATAAGCCCAATATTATCCAAGTATAAACGTCGATCCTGAGCGAGGTTTAGCTCTATCTGAGCAGCTCAGATAGCTCAAGAACCCTTAGAAGTTTTCAACAACTTCTACTAAGTACTATACGGGATTTGGGCTAGGGTATTTAGGAATAGAAATATACTTGGAAGACAACATTTCTACCAAGGGAGGGGGGGGTAGGTTTCGGCTAGGGCTACTAGGCTAGAGGGGGGTGTTTCGGCCAAGGCTTTTTCGAGAGGGAAGGGGGGGGGGGTGTTGGACGAAAAGGCTCACAGGGGAGAGGGAGGGATTTTATACTTGGAAAGTTTGTTTGTGGATGAAGAACTCTTCATCTTAAGGGGGGTATTTATAGGTCAAGAAATGGCCAACCAATGGCCAAGATTAAGCCAAGTGCTAGGCAAGTGTAAGGTCAAGATTAGGGCAAGTGTACCTTATCCAACTATCACACAAAATATCCTACCAACTCCTTGACAAAATAGCCATTCCAATCGGCCCTATTGCCGCCCCACATCCATCAATGAGAGGGTGACAAGTGTCGCCCTCTCGTTGGTCCAAAATGTTTCGTCTCTCGGAAAAATCCGCAAAAATTAGAAATGACATAGCCGGAATTTACCCTACGCGAGTCTTGTAAAACGTTTCGTCGGAAAACGATTCTTTGTGTGAGTTGTGCCCAAAAAACGTCCTAGGCCTAAACTTTAAGGCTAAACTTTCGTACGTACGCCCTCACGTACATACTCTGGAAATACGGTGTATAACAGCAGGGTCCTTTGGTGACTTTCAAGGCGGACCGCGTGGCCAACTAGTTATCGCCGTCGCCATCTGATGTGGTCCTCTACGGTCTTGAGCCTCAGTATTGAGGCGGTCGAGGGCTCCAGGTTGAGTTTGAGGAGTTTGGGTGTTGGCGGATGAAGCCACCCCGACCTAAGTGTAGCGGTGTGGTAAACCCATTCGGAAGTGTCGGAAGGACTTGTTTTACATGTGGCGGAGGCCATTTTGCGAAATTGTCCTACTAGAGGTGGCGTGGATGTTGAGACTCGGCCTTCGGGATGCATTGCGGGTTCTTCGCGCCGATAGCTAGGCGGTGTTCATATACCCGCGAGCGAGCGGGGTTGTGGTGGAAGTTCCGATTCTAGCGGTCCTTGAAACCGCCTATTCTTTTTATATCAGGTATATCATTGACCCTCTAGAGACTAGTATGCATTTGTGTTAAGATGAGTATATTTTAATTGTTATGTTCTAATAGCATTATGTTGTTGTGATTAGAAAACATGGTTAGTTATAAGAGGGTAGTTGAGCTAAGAAGACCACTAGGTTTTCGTGACGTGATTAGTGAGATTGTTTCGAATCGGGGAACAAGAGCTTGGCGCGGTAAATGGGTCGGGTTGAGGCAAGGTTGCGTGTCAACCGCGGCCGGTTTAGGGTAGGGTCATTTGTGGTGATCGCTTTGTGATAGGGTCACGAGGTGCTAGGCCCAAGTTTAGGTAACCGTCGTGCGGGTTCGTGGATCGTTCGACGAGTCGGATCGTAAAGGCGGAGATAGGCCTTAGAGTAAATTGAAGCTAGTGGGAGCTGTTGTGAGATTAGAAATGATTTCCTCGTTGGTTTGGATTTGAGTTTTTGCGCATGTTATATTACGGCCATGGGTGGCGTGATCGGTTTTGTAAGTATAGTGGTGGAGACTATACTGGCGCATGTATGTTTGGAGGCTTAGAAGGAACATTCGGGACGAATGTTTCTAATGGGGGGAGAATGTTATACCCCGTAGTTCCAGGGTATGTATGTGAGGACGTACGTACGAGAATACGACAGAAATTTTGGGAAAGAAAGAAAGATGTGATTTTTCGGGGGAAAAGTTTCCGGTTTTTGTGAAGAAAAAGGTTCGTTGATGGGAATTGGATTCCCAGATTTGGTATTTGGGCTTCTTGGATTATTTTAGAATTATGAGATTTTATTTTCGGAAATGGTCACGTGGGACCCACGGGAGAAAATTCTGCGGTTTTGTAGGGCCAGCTTTGTTTTGAGGTTTCGGTATTTTTGATATTTTGGAAGATGAAATATTTTGGGCGAGTCGGGGCGACACGTGTCACCCAATGTGGCACGCTGGCGAAATGGGCTAACAGTGGCGGCATGCAATTCGTTGGCCATGTGGTGTGGTGGGACCCACACACACATGGCCCAATCTTGACCCTACACTTACCTTGATCTTGACCCTTGATTCTTCTATAAATACCCCCTTAGGTTGAAGAGTAATTCATCCCACACTTGAAGTCTTCCAAAGCAAAAATATCCTTCCCTTTGTGTTGTGTTCGTCCACCCTCCCCACTTGTGTAGAAATACTTTGTGTATTGTTGTATAATCCCTAAATACCTTGGCCTAGTATCCTAGTAGTATTCCAAAGTTATTTCAATACTAGGGTAGGAAATACTACTTTATTCGATAGTCGTAAGTGAAACCACAGAAAAATCTTCCTAGTTTGGTTGAAGTTTTTAGAAGTTGTTGGAAACTTCTAAGAATTCGCTTGGAGCGGGTTGGAGCGTGGAGTTGGAGCTAAGCGTTGCTCGGGATCAACATAAACTTGGATAAATTTTGGGCTTATCGAGGTAATGATCTATGTCCCTATTGTAATTGGATATTACATGTTGTAGTAGTTATACTTGAGTATATTATATGAGGAAAGAAGATTGATAGAATTGAGCGTATATACATTGGACTGTACTTACGGTGACTTGTGCGATATTATTGTGAAGCGATTTGAACACGTCAGGTTAGGCGTGTAAAGTCCACAGGAGTTGTTGGCACAGTAGCGGGCCTTGATAGGAGGAGATTTATGTGATAGCGGGGAGGTCTTTGCGAATTTTACGTAGAATAAGGAATCTTGTATTTAGAATATTCTCTGAAAAGAACTAGAGATTGATAGATATATTGTGGCCTTTATAGGTGGATCTTACTGCGGCATACCGACTTGGCTTGTGGTTTAAGCTAAAAGGTATGTGATTCTTCTATACTCTTGAGCATGATTGTTGTGAACTATATAGTCGGTAGGCGTGCGTGTGTGAAATGAATTTTGTTTGTTTAAAACATAAAGTGTTATAATGGCTTTATGGGAAGTTAGTTATAACGACTTTATGAAGATAAAAGAAATATTTGGTTTGTGATAAAATGACTTGATTTTGAAAGTTAAGAGACTTGATCTTGAAAGATAAGAGACTTGACTTATAACGACTTGTTTTGGAAAGGAGAAGTAACTTGATTTAAGTATAGGTTACTTGTTTTGAAAAGTAAGTTAATTGGGTTTTAAAAAGTATACTTGATGTTGTTCTAAAAGAAAAGCACTTGGTTTAAAAATATAGAGTACTTGATTTTAAAAGCCTTGTAAAGATTTTCTGAAGGTGAATTAATTTGGTTTTAAAAAGTAAAGCGTGTTTTCTTTATATACTACAGTATTAGTATCGTGTGGCTTTTACGTAAAAGAGGTCTTTTGAAAGAATGAAAGTATGTAGTATTTTGGGTTTGAAACCGGATTGTTGATTAAAATGAATGTATGTTGAACTTGCCTATGCTTGTTGTGATAGTCTTTGATGTGCAAGTGTTTTGTTGATATCTTTGGTGACTCTCGGGAGGCGGCTATCGATTGATTGATTGGACATCACGGCGTTGGGTGGTCGCGGTATCGTCCACTTTGAGTATTGGTGGTTGTTTTGCATGCTGCGTGACTCTGCAGGGCCGGCTATCGATTGATTTCCTTTGGACATCTTGCCGATGGATGGTCGCGAGCATGCGTCGATGAGGATGGTTTCATGGCCATGACTTAGAGTGAATCTTGGGGCATGCGGTCGTTGTGAGGTTTTGTTGTTAGTCCATGGACGCTAATCCATGAAGCTTGCGCGGTGACGGCGATCACGGGCTTGATTTATGCGTGTGGTTCGTGCACTTTAGATACTTGTTACGGTCATTTCTCGTGTCTGCGGTAGCCTGGTAGATAGCTTAAGATACTTGCCTCGATCGTATCTTGTGAGACGGTAGGCTATTGTCGTTAACTTAAGATACTTGCCTCGGCGATTCGTGGCTAACTTTTGGGTAGTAGTTGGCTTAGTACCTTGCGTGATGGGATATGACTAGCTTTTGGGTAGTAGTTGGCTATTCTACTTGGCCGTCGGTTTTGATAGCCTTGACGAGATCTAGTGTTCGAGTTCACATATGGGTGTTGTTTTACATCATGTATGCTGCGGTGAGAATGAGTTCCACGGCATGAGTGATATTTTGGGCGTGAGACCCATAGTTATGTGTGGTGATTATTCAGGATATGTGTCCCTTACTTGACACCTGCTTGTTTACTTATTGCGAAATGGTTTTATAAAATGATGAAATGTGATTTCATTACGTATTTTCGATTTCACATACTTGGTACCTATTATCTTGACCTCGCCGGCTGCGTTCATGCGCGGTAGGTACACCAGTTGTTGATCCTCGCTCATAAGATCGCAGTTCAGCGTTGGGAAGCTCCGTTCCTCCGGAGGCTTATCTTTTGGTATAGTCCCCTGTCATTGTAGGTACTTGTACATTCAGGGGTATGGCGGGGCCCTGTCCCGATTGTTACATTCTTAGAGAGTGCAGTAATCTTGTTGTGGCGAGTTTGTAAAAAGGATAAGCTGTTCGGTTTTTATGTATGTGTCTGAAGGCAAGCTGTTTTGGTTGCTTTGTTTATTTATCATATCTCTTGTTTCATGTTTATGTTTTATTTCGCTGATTTTCTCTAATGTTGTATCACTAGGGTGCAGGGTAAGGCACGATCACGCCAGTTGGTCGTGACAATGTGACTTTGAGGTCATTATGAGTATGGATTAGTTGGCTTCGTGAGTGCCAAGGTTGACATTTTAGTATAAGTATTGTTATGTGGCCATGGGTGGCATATGTTGTATGAAGGGTGTAGTAAAAGGAGACTATGTCGCTATCTAATTAGATTGGACTCCGAAAGAACATTCGGGGACGAATGTTTCTAAGGGAGGAAGAATGTTACACCCCGTAAGTCCAGGACATGTTTAAGAGAATGTACGTAAGGAACATAAGACTTGAAAAGGGTACGAAAGGAAGAATTGTTTTTCCGACGGAAAAATCTTTCGAACGTCGGAAAGGAAAAATGTTCGTTGAAGAGAATTGGATTCTCAAAATGCATTAATTGAGGATTATGGAATGTATTATCATTATGGAAATTTAATTTCTGGATTTGGTCGTGTGGGGCCCGAGGAATTTTACATTTTGTGGGACCCACGAGGGTTACAGAATTTTATGGACGAATGGGAGGGAGACACGTGGCACCTCCCCCACAAGGTCTTGGACGAAATTTTGCAAGGTCAAAATGGTCATTTGACCATTATGGATGATAAGTCTTGAAGCTTGATTTTGTTGACTTGTCAAAGGGCCACATGGGCTTGATCCTAGTGAAACTCATCTTAGCCACCCATTTGTTTAAGTCTTGACCCTCCATAGTGTTATAAATACATACTAGTAGCAAGACTAGTTCCACACTTAGTCATATTTCAAAAAAATATTGAAGAACAAAGGGAGGGGGCTCTCGGCTTTAGGCTTATTTTTGAAGACAAAATTTTGCAATTGTGGATGATAATTCACAAGACTTAAACCCAAGGTCCCTAAGAGTATTGTAAGGTTATCTCAATAGAAAGATCCCGGAAAAGTGGCGTTTTCGTATTAGTCGCAAGGCGGAAACTTAAGGAGTTCTTCAACTTTGAAGTTGGAACTTGAAGATGAGTTCTTCATAGGCTTCTAAGGAGTGCTTGGAGCTGATTGGAACACAAGAAAAGGAGCTAAGAATTGCTAAGGATCGACTTAGGGTTTTGGATCATTTTGAGCTTAAGAAGATAATAATCTCCGTCTAGCTATTATAATTCAAGATTTCATGTTGTAGTAGTTAGAAATGATCATGTGGATTATATTATGAAGAATGATATGTGTTATGGAATATTTGGATGGAATCCGAAAGTTGCATGATTTAGCCTTTAAGATTGTAATTCAATTTAGTTACTAGTTTAGTCGTCGCATGTTATCTAAAGAGTTGATTAAGGTGGTTATAATTGTTAAGTTGTTTATTACTATATAACATGCTAGACCTAAGAACTTGGATTGAAAAGGAATTGGAAAGGTTGATAAGTTGTTGCACTTTTTGGCCGAATTGACATTTGTATTGTGGACTAGTTTAATGTCATTTGTGGGGCAGAATTTTACACGTCCTGTTAAGGCGTGTAATCCCCTTTGGTTAGCTGAATTGTTGGGCCTTAAATGTGGCGTGTTTGGTTATTGAATTCGGCCTTGAAAAAGGTGGCAAAGTATGTAGAAACAAAGGAAGTGCTGTCCGATTTTCCGTAGAATTTAGTGACTTTGCACTTAGAATATTCTACGTTTGAAGCTAGAAGGTTAATGGATGTATTATGGTCATTATAGGTTGAAGTACTAAGTATAGCGTATTCTACTTGAAGGATAGAATAGCTATCAAGGTTGAGGTACTTTGGAGCATTTTGCTAATTGTCGATAATCGTCGCGAGGTATGTGAACCTCTTCCTTCTTTTGACATGATTCTATGTATGGAATATACATGTGGTATTATTTCATGATTCCTTCTACTCTTAGAAGTTAAGAGGTATGTATGTTGATTTACTCTACGTAAGGGTTATGTCTAAGTTATCCTAAGTTCTTACCAAGTCTTATGGGGGATGTTGGTAAGAGTCGTTAGGAGGTATTTTGGAGCCAAGTTGACTTGGCTAAGTTACAACACAAATGAGAATAAGTATCGAACAAGCCACTGCAGCGTTAATAAAGGAAAATGTAATGACAATCAATTAAGTTAAAACAAGTAGAATTATCCATCTGCATAGAAGCTAAGATAAGACAAAATTGTATTACATTTTCTAGATCATGGCTACTTGATTAAGATCGTTATAAATAAGTATAACTTATTCATAACGCACTAATGTATATGTTACTTAACTTATAAGAATTTACGTATGAAGTTTTAAGACTATGGATCTCAAATTCTTTAAGTTAAGAGACTTTATTTTTCAAGTTATGGGACTTGATTCTTAAGGGAAGAAATGAATTGATTTACAAGTATAGAATACTTGATTTGGAAAGACTTGATTTCTAAAGTTAAGAAACTTGTTTTCTTAAAAGTTAAGAGACTTGAAGCATTTTGAAAGCTATGTAATTCGATTTGAAAGTATAAGTCTCTTGGTTATAAAAGGTATTGTGACTTGTCTTGAAAAGTATATATGACTTGATACTACGGTTATTAGTATCGTGGAAGTTTTATTTGAAAAAGAGTCATTGTAAAGGAGTAGAGGTGCGTAGTACTTTGGGTTAAATTCCCGAATTTTTATGTGTGAAACGAAAGTGCCATGAGTTTATAAAAATGGAAGTCTAAAGGTTTAATGAACTTGCCTATGTTTGCTTGTGATAGCTTTGAGTGCAAGTATTATATGTTTACGTTGTCGTGACTCTCAGTTGGAGGGCCGGCTGTCTTGTTGTAAGTTTACTTGGACGTACCGACGGTGATGTGGGATTCCACGGGTATGCTTCCATTATGATTGATCCTTGGACATGCTTATACGATGTGGGATTCCGGGGCATGTGACCAGGAGGCGGGTTAGATTCCCGGATTTGTTTTATTACCCATGGCCATGCTTATACGATGAGGGATTCCGGGGCATGCGACCATGCTATGTACGACTATTACTCCATGGGCTAGCTCCCCATGAAGACATGTACCCACGATGAGGATTAGGGGCATGTTATATTCTTACTCCATGGGCTAGCTCCCCATGAAGAACTGCACCTACGATGAGGGATGCTGAGGGCACGTGATGGCCATGCTTATACGATGAGGATTCCGGGGCATGCGGCCACATTATATATATATATATATATATATATATATATATGTGTTGTATATGTGTACGCCGACAGTGAGGTAGGATGCTACGGGCGCGTCACCTGGTTATATGTTACACCTACGGTGTCGGCGGTGATGTGGGATTCCACGCGCGGGAGATATATATATGTATGTGTATGCGCAGGCGGTGAGGTGGGATGCCACGGGCGCGTCACATGGTTATATTTTACACTTATGACTGTCGGCAGTGATGGAGGATTCCACGGGCACGCTTTGATATTTGTGTGCCTTGATCGCGTCCCAGATTGGGTCGGGTAGTATATGCGTCCCTCCATAAATGGGCCGGATTATGTTATGAAAGATAAGTAAGTTATATGGTAATGAACTTAATGATTTTTCCTAAGCATGTACGTAAGAATGTGAATATAACTTTTATGTAAAAATAGGAAAAGATGATAAGGTACGATTAAGTTCACAAGATGGTAATGACACGGTAGGATCTGGTATGTACTCTTTTTTATACTTGCCCCTGTCATTCTTTTGTACAGTTATGATTTGTTTACTGTACCTTATTTCTGTTCCATATTCGGTTTTGTTATCTTGACCTCCTTCCGAAGCTGCGTTCATGTCGCATGTTTAGGTACGATTGTGGATCCATGAGCTTAGGATCTGGTTCAGCATTTTGAGATGGCTCGATGTTAGGAGTTGTCCTGGCTATGTATATTCGAGTGCGGTGGGGCCTTGTCTGTCATAGTATTTGTTCAAATCTTAAGTGCGTATTCACGTGTGAATTTGGGTAGTTAGAGTTGTAATTACATTTTTGGATAGTGTAAGCCCTTTTTGGGTGATTTATATTATGGCAGCCTTATCGGCTTTGTCTTGGTTTAAAAAAAAAATGTGTTACTTATTTTCCGCAGTTGTTTTGGTGTTGTATGATTGGAAGGGTGCCCAGGTAGGGCACTAGTCGCGGCCCGGGGTCGGGTCGTGACAATTTGTTTGTCATGAAGTTATGCTAATATTTTTATAGGGGTATGAGTTTAGTAATACAATGGAAATGGGAAAAATCTTGTTAATATAAAGATAGAAATATGGGTGTCCTTAGATTTGTATTATAATGTAGTTCACATATTTTCTATATTTTAATAGTTCAGAGGCTCTACGCATGGGGAAGGCATTGGTTTTATTGTTCGTGGCTGTTACACCCCGTAACTCCAGGACATGTTTAAGAGAATGTATGTAAGGAACACAAGACTTGAAAAGGGTACGAAAGAAAGAATTGTTTTTCCGACGGAAAATCTTCCGAACGTCGGAAAGGAAAAATGTTCGTTGAGGAGAATTGGATTCTCAAAATGCATTAATTGAGGATTATGGAATGTATTTTCATTATGGAAATTTATTTTACGGATTTGGTCGTGTAGAGGCCCACCGAGAATTTTACGTTTGTGGGGCCACGAGGTTCTGAGAATTTTATGGACGAATGGGAGGGCGACACGTGGCACCCCCCCCACTATAGTCTTGGACGAAATATTCAAGGGTGAAATGGTCATTTGACCAATGTGTAGATGACAAAGTCTTGCTAATTAAGAGCTTGATATTGTTGACTAAGTCCAAGGGCCACTTGGCTTGATGTCTTCCCTCCAAACTTTACATGTGTTATAATCTAGACCCTCCAATGTATTATATAAACATACTAGTAGCAAGACAAGGCTATTTTACACTTAGAAAAAATTGAAGAACACTTGTTCTTGGAACATTGCTCTCGGCTTTGAGCCTTTGTGAACAAGAAAATTTTGCAATTGTGATCCATTATTCACAAGACTTTAACCCAAGGTCTCTAAGGGTATTTTAAGGATATCTCAATAGAAATATTTCATAAAAACCGCATTTTTACGTTAGTCGCAAGGCGGAAACCCAAGGTGTTCTTCAACTTTGAAGTTGGAAATAGAAGAGGAGTTTTTCACAAGCTTCTAAGGGTTTCAAATAGCGGATTGGAACGTCAAGAAAAGGAGTTGGAGTTGCTAAGGATCGAATTAGGGTTTTGGATCATTTTGAGCTTTAGGAGGTAATAATCTCCGTCTTGCTATTATAATTCAAGATTTCATGTTGTAGTAGTTAGAAATGAGCATGTGGATTTTATTATGAAGAATGATATGTGTTATGGAATATTTGAATGGAATCCGAAAGTTGCATGATTTAGCCTTTAAGTTTGTAATTCAATTTAGTTACTAGTTTAGTCGTCGCATGTTATCTAAAGAGTTGATTAAGGTGATTATAATTGTTAAGTTGTTTATGACTATATAACATGTTAGACCTAAGAAGTTGGATTGAAAAAGAATTGGAAAGGACTTGTGTTGTTATATTGTTAGCCGAGAATGGCTTTGAGTATTAAACTACTGGGTATGAATTGTGGGGCGAAATTTTACACGTATTGTAAGGAGTGTAATCCCCTTTTATTGGTTGGTATATTGAGCCTTAAATGTCGCGTGTTTGATTATTGTATTCGGCCTTGAAAAAGGTGGCAAAGTAAGTAGAAACAAAGGAAGTGCTGTCCGATTTTCCGTAGAATTTAGTGACTTTGCACTTAGAATATTCTACGTTCGAAGCTAGAGGTTAATGGACGTATTATGGCCAATTTAGGTTGAAGTACCAAGTATAGCGTATTCTACTTGAAGGATGGAATAGCTAGGAAGGTTGAAGTACTTTGGAGCATTTTGCTTTTCGTCGATAATCGTCGCGAGGTATGTGAACCTCTTCCTTCCTTTGACATGATTGTATGTATGGAATATACATGTGGTATAAGTTCATGATTCCTTCTACTCTTAGAAGTTAAGAAGTATGTATGTTGATTTACTATATGTAAAGGTTATGTCTGAGTTATCCTAAGTTCTTACCAAGTCTTATGGGGGATGTTGGTAAGAGTCGTTAGGAGGTATTTGGAGCCAAGTTGACTTGGCTAATTTACGGCACAAATGATAATAAGTATCGAACAAGTCATTGCAGCGTTAATAAAGGTAAATGTAATGACGATAAATTATATTAAAACAAGTAGAATTCTCCATCTGCATAGAAGCTAAGATAAGACAAAATTGTATTACATTTTCTAGATCATGGCTGCTTTAATGAGATCAGTATAAACAAGTATAACCTATTCACACATATAAGGCATCTGTTGCTTAAATTAAAGAGTTTACGTTATGAAGTGTTAAGATTATGAACTACGAAACTTGATTCTAAAAGATAAGAGACTTGAAGTATTTTGAAAGTATAAGTCTCTTGGTTATAAAAAGAATGTATTTGCCTAAAGTATAAAGTTAGTATAACGACTTTATGGGTAGTGGGTTATAATAGCTTTATGGAAAGTTAAGAGTGGTTTACTCTAAGTAATGATAAATGTTTTGAAATAAAGGAAGGCAAATGGATTTTAAAAGCATCAATTGCTTAAGTTTTAAGGAAAGAAGTCACTTGATTAGAAGTCGAATAATGTATTTCTAAAAGTGTAGTGACTTATGTAAAATGTAAACAAGCCTTGATACTACGGGTGTTAGTATCTTGGGGTTTTATATGAAAATGAGTCTTTTGAAAATAATGTAAGCACGTAGTACTTTGGGTTAAATTCCCGGATTTTTATGTGTGAAACGAAAGTGCCATGAGTTTATAAAAATGGAAGTCTAAAGGTTTAATGAACTTGCCTATGTTTGCTTGTGATAGCTTTGAGTGCAAGTATTATATGTTTACGTTGTCGTGACTCTCAGTTGGAGGGCATTTGTCTTGTTGTAAGTTTACTTGGGCGTGCAGAAGCGGTGATGTGGGATTCCACGGGTATGCTTCCATTATGATTGATCCTTGGACATGCTTATACGATGTGGGATTAGGGGCATGTGACCGGAGGCGGGTTAGATTCGGTTGTTTTATTACCCATGGCCATGCTTATAGGATGAGGATTCGGCATGCGACCGTGCTATGTCTGACTATTACTCCGTGGGCTAGCTCCCGGTGAAGACATGTACCACGATGAGGATTAGGGGCGTGTTATATTATTACCGTGGGCTAGCTCCGCGAAGACTGCGCTACGATGAGGGATGCCGAGGGCACGTTATGGCCATGCTTATACGATGAGGGATTCCGGGGCATGCGGACGCATTATATATATATATATATGTGTTGTATATGTGTGCGCCGACAGTGAGGTGGGATGCCACAGGCGCGTCACATGGTTATATTTTACACTTAAAGTTGTCGGCAGTGATGGGGGATTCCACGGGCACGCTTTGATATTTGTGTGACTTGATCGCGTCCCAGATTGGGCCGGGTAGTATATGCGTCCCTCCATAAAGGGCCGGATTATGTTATGAAAGATAAGTAAATTAGATGGTAATGAACTTAATGACTTCTCATAAGTATGTATGTAAGATATGGCTATAACTCTTAATAGAATGGAAAAGATAATGATGTGCAATTAAGTTCATAAGTGGTAATGACACGGCAGGATCTGGTATGTACTTTTTATACTTGCCCCTGTCATTCTTTTTATGCAGTTATGATACATTTCTTGTACTTTATTTCTGTTCCATATTAAATTGTTGTCTTGACCCGAAGTGCGTTAAATGTCGCGAGTTTAGGTACACGATTGTGGATCGCGAGCTTAGGATCTGGTTCAGCATTTTGAGATGGCTCGATGTTAGAAGTTGTCATGGCTATGTATATTCGAAGTGCGGCGGGGCCTTGTGCATTATACCCGTATTTCGGTATATGCGTGGGGCGTGCGTGAAAATTTGAACTTGAGAATATGCTTGGCGATTTACTTTTGTGCACAACACGTTTAGAGTCGTTTTTAAACGAAGCGTTTCCACTTTCGTAGGGTTAAATACGGCTATGTCATTTCTAATTTTTACAGTTTTTAGAGAGGCGAATATTTTGGACCAGCGAGAGCGACACTTGTCACCCTCGAGTTGGAGGTTTGCTGGCCGAAAGTGGGACGTTTTGGCTAGCTTTCTTGGCCTTGTTTTGTGCCTTGTTTTGTGCCTTGTTTGTGCCTTGTTTTGTGCCATGTTTTGTGGAGTAGGGATAGGGTGCACTTGGCTTGATCTTGGCCTTACACTTGCCTAACACATGGCTTGATCTTGTCCATTGGTTGGCCCTTGGCTTCCCTATAAATACCCCTCCCTTTGTTGAAGACTTCATCATCCAAATGTGTTCTAAGTCTTGAAATCCTTCCTCTCTCCTCTTGTTTGACTCTCGTCCAAGAGCCCCCCCACCCGAGTAAAGGCCCTTGGCCGAGAAACCCTCCCCTTTGAGTGGCCTTTGTGGCGAGAGCCTCCTCCCCTTTGGGGTGCTAGCCGTGGGTACCCCACTGCCTAGTTGCTTTCGTATAATACCACTCTTGGTAGAAATACTTCTCAGTATTGTTATAATGCCCAAAATACCTTAGCCTTTACCTTGTTGTATTCCAAAGTTACCCTATCTGAAAAGCCGGAAATACTATTATACTTCCCGTCGATCCAAAACGAAACCACTAGGAAAATCTCCATAGTCCGTTGGAGTATGGTGTAGAAATCGGTTAGAACTTCTAAGGGTGGTTTAGAGCGAGTTGGGCGCTGGAGTTGGAGCTAAGCGATTGCCCGGGATCGACATTTTAACTTGGATAATTATGGGCTTATCGAGGTAAATATCTTGTCCTCTATTGTAATTGGAAATTACATGATTGTTAGACTATATAGTTGAAGTATACTATATATAGAACTGAGCGTTGTTGTCGGCAATGTCTTTGGACTTAAGCTGAATAATAAGAAACCTTTTGAAAGAAGAATCTTGACTGTTTTTACATAGGCGTATTACTGAGACCTTGTGTAGCTTTTACGTGAGGTAGAATTGTACGTCCGGTTAGATGTATGAAACCCCACAGTTGGCTTGATAGCCGGCCCAGATAGAGGAGGAGATTTACAGCATTGCGGGGAGAGTCTTTGCCGAATTTTACGTAGAATGTTCTACGAAGGGATCTAAATGTTAATAAAGCGCCTTGTGGCCTTATAGGTTGAAGTACTACGTGGCGCGATCTTGGCTAAGGAGTAGCCGAGCGGTTTGAAGTACTTGGGGCGTTTTGCTATTAGTCGATACTCGCGAGGTATGTGAACCTCTTCCTATCTCTTCTAACATGATATGTGTGAACTATGTAGTGCGGTAGGCGTACGTGTGCTAAATGTATTTGATTGGTTTAAAACATAAAATGTTATAACGGCTTTATGGGAAGTTGGTTATAACGACTTTATGTTGGTAAGAAAATACTTGTGGTTTTAAAGGGTAGCGATTTGAACTATAAGCGGCTTGTTATGTGTTAATAAAGAACTTGAAGTAATACTTGGTTTTGAAAACTTAAGAGTTATACTAGCTTTATGGGAAGTTAGGTATAACGGCTTAAGAATGTTTCTTGATTTGAAATCAGAATGTGTATCGACAAACCACTGCAGCGTTAATAAAAGGAAATGTTTTGACTAATTAAGTATTATTAAAACCAGTAGAAACTTCCATCTGCATAGAAGCTAAGATGAGACAAAATGATATTTCCTAGATCATGGCTGCTGTAATAAGATTGTTATAAACAAGAATATCCTACTCACATATAAGGCTTATGTTTCTCAGATTGTTTAAAGGAGAATTACATCTTTAAATGATAAAGACTATGAACTACGAAACCTTTCTAAAATAAGAACCGTGAACATTGGAAATTAGGCAAACTTGAACATTGGAAATTAGGCAAACTTGAACAGTGGAAAAGAATGTTGCTACTTGATTTTACAAAGAGAAGTAATTGATTTACTTTAAAAAGATAGTCACTCTATTTTTATACTACGGGTATTGTGTGACATTGTGAAAGTAACGTATCTTTTAAAGAGTTAATGTATGAAGTACTTTGGGGATAAAACCCCGAACTTGTTAGCATATAGTAGAAAGTACCTTGTGTGTATAACTTGATTGTGTTGGTTTGTGATAGCCTTGTGATACTTTCTTGTTGATTGATAAGTAAACATGCTAGGATGCTACGTGTGTTAGTATCTTGTGATGTTTGTGTAAAGGGGTTTTTCCTTTGTTGTGCTTATGTTGTTTAACGATAAGCTGTTATGTTAGTATTTTACATCACTCATCTCTTGAGATGATTAGGGAGTTAGGCGCCTCCGTGCGGGGTAGACTCAGGCGGGTCGATGGACCTATGATTCGAGAATACCTCATGCAGGTCCCAGGGGCCTATGCGAAGCTACGAGAGTTCCAGGTTAGTGTGCGTCCTTTATGGGCATGCGGTCCATGTGGCCATGCGGTGCGAAGTCGGGGCGATCTTGGGAGTAGCTACCCTCGATGCGGGAATACCTGCATGCGGGCGATGAGATTGGCCTATGCGGGTGCGGGAAGTTCGAGGCTGAAGCGCGCATTAGATCTGCGGGCAAGTGGCGGCTTTGATCATGTGACGGTGCAGAGCGGAACTTATGATCTGATTCATGACCTTGTTGGTGCTGGGTGTTAGTAGTCGGCTATGCCCTTACTTACCGTCACGGTGTTATTATGGCGCAGTGGGACACGGTGTTCATGTGTGTTCCTTGGTGCTTTTATATCATAAGCTGGCGGTGAGGAAGGTATTCCACGGGCATGATTGATGTTGTGGGCGTGAGACCCATTATTATATTTGAGTAATGACTTTGGCGTGAGTCACGACTTGATATATCGCCGTTTATTGTGAACTATAGTTTTGTTATCATACATGTCTCTGCTTTATATAGACTACTATGATTCCATTCTGATATTTTCAGTTTCACATACTTGGTACTGTTGTCTTGACCTCGCCCGGGCTGCGTTCATGCGAGTTGAGGTACACGATCGTTGATCCTAGCTTTGAGTCCTGATTCGGCGTATGGAAGCCGTTTCTCGGAGGCTTATCGATGGTATAGTCCCTGTCGTAATAGGTGTTTACATTCGGGGTTTGGCGGGGCCACTGTCCGCCATTCTTTGTCGTATCTTTCTTAGAAGTGCATGAATCTTGTTGTGGCGGGGTTTGTAAAGAAAGGATTAAACTGTTCATTTTTGAAAGAGTTGTTATTATTATTTAAGCCGAAGGGCAAGTTTTCTAATGATAATGGTTGTACGCTTCTTGTTATTTCATGTTGTTGTGTTATGTTCCGCTGATTTCTCTGATGTTGTATCACTAGGGTGCCCGGGGTAAGGCACGATCCACGGGCCGGGTTGGTCGTGACAAAAGTGGTATCGAAACGATTAATCCTCGGAAAGTGTCTGAGCCAGTATCCGATGGAAGTCTTGATTATCGGTGTGTTGTGCACCACACCAATAATCAGGAGGCTATAGGGTATTTAGGATTGGTTTCTATTCTTCTCACTCTGAGATCGTGCCTTAGAGTTGTGTTGTAAGTTGGACCCTCCGAAATTATTTCCACTTACCGTTATGCCTCGCGTAGGGAAACCGGGCCGGGAGGCAAAGCGGAGGAGGCTGCGAGTAGAGTTCGAGGTGGCGAGCCGCAGGCAATCATTACCTAGGGTAGTGCTTCATTCGGGAGTTCTGCGACGTAACTAGCCCAGCGAGTTTTAGCGGCGGCGATTCTCTGCGGCGAGATGTTTGGACCTTGATCCGCGGCCAGAAACAGAGTATAGAGTATACCGATGTACGCGATGCGGATGAATATCAACGAGAAGGTTGTCGCGAGTAATTCTTGATTAGGCTTGAGCATGGCACGTATGCGGGCTTATGCGCCTTGAGGCCAAGCGTAGAGATCAGCGGGTTAACGAAGGGCGAGAAGAGGGCGAGCGGCGAGGTCCTTTGGTAACTTTAGGCGAGTCACCTCGCGGCCGATTGAATATGCGCATCCGCGGTGCAAAGTGGTCCTCGCGGGGTTCGGGGCGTTCGGGGTATGCAGGAGTTGGTCGAACTCGAGCTTAGGTTCCATTCTACGTAGGTTCGGCGGCGGATTGATTTCCCTCGGTGTTCACAGTGTGACAGACGTCATCCCGGGGAATGTCGTCTTTTAGTTGGTACTTGTTGTACCTATGACCGTCAGGGTCTGATGTCGAAAGAGTGTCCTGGTAGGAGGACTTAGCCTTCAGGATCGGTGGGTAGTTCGCCACCTTTCTTAGCTATGCCCTGCAGGCGAGTTTGATTAGAACGACTAGGGAGTGAAGCGATGGGTCAGCATATCCTTAACCCTCTAGAGTTCAGTATGTGTGATAAGATGGGTATACCTTAAGTGCTATGTTCTGATAGCAGTATGTTAGTTGTGATTAGAAATCATGGTGGGTTAACCGAGTAAGATTTTGGGGGATAGAGAATGTGGGAGCCTTAGAGTGTTATACGTAGAGACCTTAGAGGTAAGGCCATCTCGAGTATAGGTGTAGTGTTATGTTTGATCCTTATCGGAGTGCATGGTGCACGTGAGCTATGTTTGTGGTATAAGTCCCTTAGTAGCGTGATTTGAAAGAGGGTAGTCGAGCTAGGAAGACCGCTAGGTTTTCGTAACGTGATTTGTGAAATTGTTCCGGATCGGGGAGCTAGTGTTTTCTTGCGATGCGGGTAGGGTTGAGGCCGTGTTGCGGGTCAACCCGCGGCCTGTTTAGTAGTGGGTCAGTTTGTGGTGGTCCGCCTTGTGGTAGGGTCACGAGGGTGTTAGGCCCGAGTTTAGTTAACCAAGATCTGGTCGTGGATGCGTTCGACGATGGTCGGGCGAGGAGGTCGGCCGTCTTGTCTTCTAGCAAAGGCCGAGTGCTCAGCGGTGTTGTTATTTGAGAAAGGTTGTAAAGGCCGCAGGTGCCTACCTCACCTTATGGCGACGATGGAGCCAGTGCACTGTTTTGTTTTCAAAGTTTTACGAGCGGGGTTAAGAACTCGAGTGAGTCTCGAATCGCGTTCGCCCTCGGGCGGTGTTTGGATTTGAGGGTAGTTGTAGGGATTGTTGTCTCTGTGGAGGAGTGTTTAAGCTAACATTTCGGTGTTGGATGTCGCCTTATAAAGCCTTGTAGGCGGGTGTGTAAGTTCGGTCGAGTGGTTCGATGTTGGCAAGGTTCAGACAGTTGGTTCAGGCTTGTTCCAGCAGTCTGTGGATAGTGAGAAGCTTGTCTAGAAGAAGTTCTGGCAGCTCAGAGAAATCGTGCGGATAATCGGCGGCGGCGCTTAGAGTTCGAGTTGGGTCGGTCTTCTTGAAGGTACCACCGGGTTGGGTGTGAGTTTTGGAAAGCGAGAGGAACTTAGCGAGTTGTTTTGGGCCCTTTGAGTTCATGTGAAGAATAGGCGGGTTGCCTATATGTTAGCTTTGCCGTCCGACTTAGGAGGCGGTATGTCCGATCTTCGTATTGTTATGTTCGGAAAGTATCGGAGATCCATCAGTGTTCCCGATTAATGATGACCCGTTAGAGATAGTAACCGAGTTTGAAACGAAGCGATATCGAGAGTTTGGGTGTCACGACACCGCAGATGATCGCACGCATCCGGTACCATTTGTTGGAGTCGCTGAGAAGGTTTATGCCTCGGGCAAAGTGACAAAAGTGGTATCATGTGGTAAGAATTCGAGTGTGCGAGAAGAGTGCGACACGTAAGGAAGAAGCGAGCGTGTATGGCGAGCGTAGATGTGATCATTTCTTTTGTATGGAGAAAGTGCGAAGGAATTATATTTTAGACCCTTGGATGGGAGCGTGTGTGATGTTAGAGGTGTGTCCTCGTGGACTTGGAGGTAAGTACTTTGCGCAAGATGGTTCCGTGGCCATGCGTGGCGGATTGTTTTAAATAAGTATAGCGGTGAAGACTATCTTGCCGCGTTTGTTTTGAGACTTAGAAGGAACATTCGGGACGAATGTTTCTAAGGAAGGAGAATGTTATACCCGTATTTCCAGTATGCGTGGGGCGTGCGTAGAAAATTTGAACTTGAGAATAGGCTTGGCGATTTACTTTTGTGCTGACACGTTTAGAGTCGTTTTTCGACGAAACGTTTCCACAGCTTTCGTAGGGTTAAATACGGCTATGTCATTTCTAATTTTTGCGGATTTTTCCGAGAGATGGAATATTTTGGACCAACGAGAGAGCGACACTTGTCACCCTCAAGTTGGCGGTTTGCTGGCGAAAGTGGGACAGTTTTGGCTAGCTTTCTTGGCCTTGTTTTGTGCCTTGTTTTATGCCTTGTTTTGTGCCATGTTTTGTGGAGTAGGGATAGGGTGCACTTGGCTTGATCTTGGCCTTACACTTGCCTAACACATGGCTTGATCTTGTCCATTGGTTGGCCGGCTTCCCTATAAATACCCTCCCTTTGTTGAAGACTTCATCATCCAAATGTGTTCTAAGTCTTGAAATCCTTCCCTCTCCTCTTGTTTGACTCGTCCAAGACCCCCACAGTAAAGGCCCTTGGCGAAACCCTCCCCTTTGAGTGGCCTTTGTGGCGAGAGCCTCCTCCCCCTTTGGGGTGCTAGCGTGGGGTACCCACAGCCTAGGTGCTTTCGTATAATACCTCCCCCACTCTTGGTAGAAATACTTCTCCAAGTATTGGTATAATGCCAAAAAGACCTTAGCCTATACCTTGTTTTATTCCTAAAGTTACACCTATACGAAAAGCCCGGAAATACTATTATACTTCCGTCGATCCAAAACCGAAACCCTAGGAAAATCTCCATAGTCCGTTGGAGTATGGTGTAGAAGTTAGTTAGAACTTCTAAGGGTGGTTTAGAGCGGGTTGGGCGCTCGGAGTTGGAGCTAAGCGATTGCCCGGGATCGACATTTTAACTTGGATAATTATGGGCTTATCGAGGTAAATATCTTGTCCTCTATTGTAATTGGAAATTACATGATTGTTAGACTATATAGTTGAAGTATACTATATATAGAACTGAACGTTGTTGTCGTGATGTCTTTGGACTTAAGCACGAATAATAAGAAACCTTTTGAAAGAAGAGTCTTGATCGTTTTTACATGGATCGTATTACGATGAGACCTTGTGTAGCTTTTCTGTGAGGTAGAATTGTGAACGTACGGTTAGATGTATGAACCCACCCCCCTGGTTGGCTTGATATCCGGCCCCGTTAGAGGAGGAGATTTCTGTTGTTGCGGGGAGGTCTTTGCCGAATTTTTCGTAGAATGTTCTCTGAAGGGATCTAAATGTTAATAAAGCGCCTTGTGGCCTTATAGGTTGAAGTACTACGTGGCGCGATCTTGGCTAAGGAGTAGCCGACGGTTTGAAGTACTTGGGCGTTTTGCTATTAGTCGATACTCGTCGCGAGGTATGTGAACCTCTTCCTATCTCTTCTAACATGATATGTGTGAACTATGTAGTACGGTAGACGTACATGTGCTAAATGTATTTGATTGGTTTAAAACATAAAGTGTTATAACGGCTTTATGGGAAGTTGGTTATAACGACTTTATGTTGGTAAGAAAATACTTGTGGTTTTAAAGGGTAATCGATTTGAACTATAAGCGGCTTGTTATGTGTTAATAAAGAACTTGAAGTAATACTTGGTTTTGAAAACTTAAGAGTTATACTAGCTTTATGGGAAGTTAGGTATAACGGCTTAAGAATGTTTCTTGATTTGAAATCGAATGTGTATCGACAAACCAACTGCGGCGTTAATAAAAGGAAATGTTTTGACTAATTAAGTATTATTAAAACCGGTAGAAACTTCCATCTGCATAGAAGCTAAGATGAGACAAAATGATATTTCCTAGATCATGGTCTTTGTAATAAGATTGTTATAAACAAGAATATCCTACTCACATATAAGGCTTATGTTTCTCAGTTGTTTAAAGGAGAATTACATTCTTAAATGAATAAGACTATGAACTACGAAACCTTTCTAAAATAAGAACCGTGAACATTGGAAATTAGGCAAACTTGAACATTGGAAATTAGGCAAACTTGAACAGTGGAAAAGAATGTTGCTACTTGATTTTACAAAGAGAAGAAATTGATTTACTTTAAAAGATAGTCACTCTATTTTTATACTACGGGTATTGTGTGACATTGTGAAATGCGTATCTTTTAAGAGTTAATGTATGAAGTACTTTGGGGATAAAACCCGAACTTGTTAGCATATAGTAGAAAGTACCTTGTGTGTATAACTTGATTGTGTTGGTTTGTGATAGCCTTGTGATACTTTCTTGTTGATTGATAAGTAAACATGCTAGGATGCTACGTGTGTTAGTATCTTGTGATGTTTGTGTAAAGGGTTTTTTTCCTTTGTTGTGCTTATGTTGTTTAACGATAAGCTGTTATGTTAGTATTTTACATCACTCATCTCTTGAGATGATTCCGGTTAAGCGCCTCCGTCTGGGGTAGACTCGGGCGGTCGATGGACCTATGATTCGAGAATACCTCATGCAGTCCCGAGGGCCTATCACGAAGCTCTGAGAGTTCGAGTTAGTGTCGTCCTTTATGGGCATGCGGTCCATGTGGCCATGCGGACTGCGAAGTCGGGGCGATGCTTGGGAGTAGCTACCCTCGATGCGGGAATACCTCATGCGGGCGATGAGATTGGCCTATCGCGGAGTCTGCGGGAAGTTCGGGGCTGACGCGCACATTAGATCTGCGGGCAAGTGGCGGCTTTGATCATGTGACGGTCAGAGCGGAACTTATGATCTGATTCATGACCTTGTTGATGCGTGGGTGTTAGTAGTCGGCTATGCCTTCGTGACTTACCCGTGCGGTGTTATTATAGCGCAGTGGGACACGGTGTTCATGTGTGTTCCTTGGTGCTTTTATATCATAAAGCTGGCGATGAGGAAGGTATTCCACGGGCATGATTGATGTTGTGGGCGTGAGACCCATTATTATATTTGAGTAATGACTTTGAGGGCGTGAGTCCCTGACTTGATATAACTGCTCGTTTATTGTGAACTATAGTTTTGTTATCATACATGTCTCCTGCTTTATATAGACTACTATGATTCCATTTCTGATATTTTGATTTCACATACTTGGTACTGTTGTCTTGACCTCGCCGAAGCTGCGTTCATGCGCGAGTTGAGGTACACGATCGTTGATCCTAGCTTTGGTCACGATTCGGCGTATGGGAAGCCCGTTTCTCGGAGGCTTATCGGTGGTATAGTCCCTGTCGTAATAGGTGTTTACATTCGGGGGTTTGGCGGGGCCACTGTCCGCCATTCTTTATCGTATCTTTTCTTAGAAGTGCAGTAATCTTGTTGTGGCGGGGTTTGTAAAGAAAGGATTAAAGCGTTCATTTTGAAAGAGTTGTTATTATTATTTAAGCCGAAGGGCAAGTTTTCTAATGATAATGGTTATGCAGCTTCTTGTTATTTCATGTTGTTGTGTTATGTTCATTGATTTCTCGATGTTGTATCACTAGGGTGCGGGGTAGGCACGATCCACGCCGGGTTGGTCGTGACATTGTCCGTCATAGTATTTGTTCAAATCTTAGAGTGCAGTATTCATCCGTAATGGGTGGCTAGAGTTGTTTTTACATTGTTAAACAGTGTAGACCCTTTCGGGTAATTTTTATGTTATGGCAGCCTTATCGTCTTGGCCTTGGTTTAAAAAAAAAAGTGTTATTTATCTTCCGCAGTTAATTATGTTGTATGATTAGAAGGGTGCCCAGGTAGGGCATCAGTCGCGGCCCGGGGTCGGGTCGTGACAAAAGTGGTATCTGTGTAGTTAGTCCTCGGAAAGTGTCTACAGACTGTGTCTAGTAGAGTCTTGATTATCGGTGTGTTGTGTACCACATCTATAATCAGGAGGCTGCAGGACATTTAGGATTGGTTTCCATTCTTCTCACTCTGAGATCGTGCGATAGAGCTGTGTCGTTAGGGTCGTCTCTCCCTAACGAGTTATGTTGATTGCAGCTACGAGAAAGCGATGACCAGGAAGGACTATGTGGATTGCGTATCCAGGTTGGTAATGATTATAGTATAGTTGGTATTGTGACATACATCTATACGGAGTTATGTATGAGGGTCAGACGCGTGTTGCCTAGAATGATTTTAGATTACCAAGAGTTGGTAAAGACTAACTAGATACCGGGAAGGTATGGAACAGTTAATGAATTCTCGCCAAGGTCTTCTCGGGTAGAAAGATTTATTTTAGACCTAGAGTAAGAGTTAAGTGCGACGGCGGGTCGGGGTGATGACCTGTTACGGGTCGCCCCATAGCCTGGAATAGAGTGGGATCAGTTGGTAGTAGTTCCTCTACGTGATAGGGTCACGAGGGTGCAAGGCCCAAGTCTAGTTAATTGTTCTACGGGTTCGTGGGGCGTTCCACCTAACCAGTCGTGGCGAAATGGCCTTATATTGTTTTATAGAGTGACTCCAAATATTAGAGGCGAGAATCGGTATGGAAGTTATGTATGTATGCTAGTATGAGTTGGAAGTACGGAAGAAATCGACCCGATGAAAGATAGCAACCAAGTGTAAAGGAGTAGAGCCTGAATCCATAAGAACCTTTCGAGGTAACTACACCCGTGAGTGTTTGGGGTGGTAGCTGAGCGGGAATATGAGAATTGCCCGGTGATTATACAGTCGTCAGACCCTAGTAAACCTAGTAGAGATGATTACGACATACTTTGAGGTCATTATGAGTATGGACTAGTTGGCTTCGTGAGTGCCAAGGTCGACATCTTAGTATAAGTATTGTTATGTGGCCATGGGTGGCATATGTTGTCACGACCCGTTCCGGGGCCCGTGACTGGTGCCTTACCCCGGGCACCCTAGTGATACAACATCAGAGTAATCAGCGGAACATAAAACACATACATGAAACAAATGAAGTACAAAGCGATGTCGAGGAAAACTTGCCTTTGGCGTATATATAAATAACAACTTTTTCAACATGAGCAGTTTAATCCTTTTACAAACCACCTTGCAAGATTTTACAGACCTAAGAAATGATACGACAACAATGGCGGGACGGGCCCGCCATACCACGAATGTAAATACCTACAACAACAGGACTATACCATCGATAAGCCTCGGAGAAAGCGGAGCTTTCCCAAACGTGAATGTGACCCTAAGGCGAGGATCGATGGCGGTGTACCTTTACTGCGGCATGACGCAGCCCCGGCGAGGTCGATAACAGTACCAAGTATGTGGCGAAAATAAATCGTAAATGAAATCATAGTAGTATATACAAAGCGGAGACATGTATGATAACCAAATTACAGTTCCTGATAAATAGCGGTCATGTCAAGTCGAGGACTCACGCCTCAAGTCATCACTCAAATTTAACAATGGGTCTCACGCCCACAACATCAATCGTGCGTGGAACACATTCTCACCGGCATCTATGATATGAAAGCACCAAGGAACACATGAACACGAGTCCCACTGTGTTATAATAAAAGCTATGCGGGTAAATGCGAAGGCATAGCCGACTACTAAAACCAGCGATGCACAGTCATAAAGCGTGTCATGATATCGTCTGCACCGCCACATGATGAAGGCGGTCACTCGCCGCGATATCAAATGTGCGCGTCTAGCCACCGAACTCTCGCAGACTCGCGCATAGGCCAACCTCATAGGCCCGCATGAGGTATAACCCGCATCGAGGTAGCTACTCCGGCATCGCCCCGACTCGCGATCGCGTGGCCACAAAGACCGTGACCACAAGGGCCGTAAACTAACACGGAACTCCGTAGTTCGCATGGATCCCCGACCCGCGTGAGGTATTCTCGAATCATGGTCCCGCATCGCCGAAGTCTACCCGCGTCGGAGGCGCCAACCTCGGACACAAGTCAAGGTGAGTGGTACAATACCAACATAGCGGTGATAGTCAAACAACTTTAAAAAGCGCGATCGAGGAAAACCCTTTACACTAACATCACAAGATACTAACACACGTAGCATCCTAACATGTTTACTTATCAAATCAACAAGAAAGTATTACAAGGCTATCACAAACCAATACAATCAAGTTATTCACACGGTACTTTCTATTAACAAGTTCGGTATCCATCCCAAAGTACTTCATACATTAAATCTTTAAAAGATCCGTTCCTTCCACATAAGTCACACAATACCGTAGTATAAAATAGAGTATTTGTCTTTTAAGTAAACCCAAAACACTTACCTTTGTAAAATCAAGTAACAACATTATTTTCCAAACGTCAAGTTTGCCTAATTTCAAAAATGCTCAAGTTACTTATTTTAGAAAGGTTTCATAACTCATAGTCTTAATCTCTTTTAAAACATTTGAGTAACATAAGTCTTATGAGTGAATAGGTTATTCTTGTTTATAATAATCTTACTACAGCAGCCATGACCTAGAAAATGTAATATCATTTTGTCTCATCTTAGTTTCTATGCGGATGGAGGTTTACTGGTTTTAATAATACAACTCATTAGTCAAGACATTTTCCTTTATTAACGCTGCGATGGTTTGGCGATACACATTCGATTTCAATCAGTAAAACATTCTTAAGCCGTTATACCTAACTTCCCATAAAGCTAGTATAACTCTTAAGTTTTCAAAAACCAAGTATTACTCTCCCTTCAAAACGATTTATAAATCTTTTGAAATACATCAAGTTCTTTATTATAACAAGCGCTTATAATTCACATCGATTACCTTTTAAAACCACAAAGTATTTTCTTACCTACATAAAGTCATTATAACCAACTTCCCATAAAGCCATTATAACACTTTATGTTTTAAAACAATCAAACACGATTAACACGTATGCGTCTACCGTACTACATAGTTCACACATATCATTCTAGAATATATAAGAAAAGGTTCAAATACCTAGAGACTAGTATCTACAATAAACAAAATGCTCCAAGTAATACTACCTTGATAGCCCTTTCCACTCCTCAAGTATAATACGCTTCTCTTATTACTTTCACCTAAAAAGGTCACAAACGTCTATTAACTTCAAAACACAAGGTTCCATTTCTCTCTGAGAAAATTGGCAGACCTTCCACATGACAGCGTAAATCTCCTCTCTATCGAGGCGGCCACCAAGCCAACCAGTGTGGGGTTTATACGTCTAACCGGACGTGTACAATTCTACTCGATGTACTACACAAGTCTCTTGCAATGATCCTATGTACATACGATTGATCTTTTCTTTATTCTTGAGCTTAAGTCAAAAGACATTGCGCGATTAAGCTTAGTTCTATATATAGTATGCTTGACTATATATTCTAACAACATGTAATTTCCAATTACAATTAGAGGACAAGATAATTACCTCGATAAGCCCATAATTATCCAAGTATAAATGTCGATCCTTAGCAACGCTTAGCTCCTACTCCGTGCTCGACCGCTCAAACAACCCAGAAGTTCTAACCAACTTCTACTTAAATACTTCAATCAATCAATGAAGATTTCCTTAGGGTTTCGGTTTGAGACAAAAAGGACATACGGTAGTATTTCCGGGCTCTACGTATAGAGGTTTCTTTGGAATACTACAAGGTATACGGCTAAGGTAATTTGGGTATAGTAACAATACTTTTGAGAGTATTTCTACCAAGAGGGGGGGTATTTATACGAGACAACACCACAAGGGGGGGTGTATACCCTCGACCTACCCACTAGGGGAAACTCTCGGCCAAGGGGAAGGGTGCTCTCGGCCAAAGGCCTCACAAAGGGAGGACTCCCGGCCAAGACACTACACGACGGGGGGAGGAAGAAGCTTTCAAGACTTAGAGATTTTGGGATGAAGAAGTCTTCACAAGGAGAGGGTATTTATAGGTCAAGCAAAGGCCAACCAATGGCCAAGATCTAGCCAAGTGCTAGGCAAGTGTAGGGCAAGATATGCCCAAGTGCCCCTAGTCCCTACTCCTTAAAACCCTCAAATATCTACCAAAATATCTACCCACTTGACACCCCAAATCGTCAGTGCCGCCCACTGCTTCCAATGTGAGGGTGACACATGTCACCCTCCGTTGGTCCAAGATGTTCGTCTCTCGGAAAAATCCATAAAAATAAGAAAAGACATAGCGGAATTTTCCTGCAAGTTATGTAAACGTTTAGTCGAAACGACTCTAGCAAGGTGTTGTGCACAAATGTCATTCGGCCAAGCCACCTAGGGGGGGGGTGACACGGGTCACCCTCCTATTTGCCCCAAATAAAACATCTTCCGAAAATATACACAATGGCCAAAATCTAGACAACAAAGTGGGGCCCACAAAACCGTAAATTTCTCAAGTGGGCCCACGTGACCATTTCAGAAAATAAAATTCCATAATTCTCTAATATTCGAAGTGCGAATACCAAATCTGGGAATCAATTCCCGTTAACGAACCTTTTTCCTTCACAAAAGCGGAAACTTTTCCGTGGAAAAATCACCTCTTTCTTCCTTTCCAATCTTTACGCCGTGTTCTCGTCGTCGTCCTCGCATACATACCACGGAACTACGGTATAACATTCTTCCCCAGTAGAAACATTCGTCGAATGTTCCTTCTAAGTCCCCAAACATACAAGCGCCCGATATAGTCTTTACTACTATACTTACGGAACAATCACCGCCACACTGCCATGGAAACACTGCGCAAAAACTTACATCCAAGTCCACGAGGAAACACCTCTACATCACCACAAATCACTTCTCACCGGGGTCTAAGATATACTTCCTTCGCACCTTCTCTTTACAAAAGAAAAGATCACATCTATGCTCGCCATACATGCTCGCTTCTCTCTTTACTCGTAGATACCACTTTGTCACTTTGCCTGAGGCATTAACCTTCTCAGGCGACCCAAAAATGGTACCACTGCTTGCGATCCCTGAGGATGTCGTACACTCGAACTCTTACCACATTACGATCTTTGGTTCCAAAACTCGGGTTACTATCCTAACGTGGTCATCGTGCGGGGATACTCTGGATGGATCTCCCGCTTTCTGAACATAACAATACGAAGACCGGACGCTTGCCTCTACGTCGGACGGCAAATGCTAACATATAGGCAACGGCCTATTCTCACACTGAACTCAAAAAACCCAAAGTAACTCGGGCTAGGTTTCTCTCGCTTTCCAAAGCTCGTCACACCTGTCAGGGTGGTACTTTCAGAAGATCGACCGTCAACTTTGAACTCTAGCGTCGTCGCCGATTATCCGCATCGATTCCTCCGAGTGCTGTAACTTCTTCTAGACAAGGTTCTCACTATCCACGGTCTGCTGGAACAAGCTCAACCATATGCGAACCTTGCCAACATTGAACCAATCGACCGTGACTTTACACTTCCGCCCCTACAAGGCTTCAAGGTGACATCCGAACACCGAAATGGTAGCTTAAACACTCCTCCACAGAGACAACAATCCCCACAACTATCCTCAAATCCAAGCACCGGCGAGGCGAATGCGGTCGAGACTTACGAAGTTCTTAACCTGCTGGTAAAACTTCCAGAAACAAAAACAGCCGTACCCTGGGCTCCACTGTCTGCCATAAGGTGAAGGTAGGCACCCCGTGCAGCCTTACAACCTTTCTGATAAAATCAACACTGCCGAGTGAACGGTCCCGACCGAAGAACACGATGGGCTGCCCCCATCGGCCCGACCACTGGTCGAACGCATCCACGAACTCGTACGCTGGTTAACTAAACATGGGCCTAACACCCTCATGACCCTAACACAAGGCGGGACCACCACCGACCCCACCATAAAACAGTCGCGGGTTGACCGCGACGTGGCCTCAACCTGACCCGGCAACGCGCAAAACACTAGTTCCCTGAAGGAACAATCTCACTAATCACGTTCCGAAAACCTAGCGGTCTTCTTAGCTCAACTACCCCCTTTCATTCCACACTACTAGGGACCTATCCCACACATAGCTCACGTGCACTATGCACTTCTGATAAGGATCAAACATAACACTACACCTTTTCTTGAGATGGCCTCACCTCTAAGGTCTCTACGTATAACACTCTAAGGCTCACACCTTCTCTATCCCCCAAAATCTTACTCGGTTAACCCACCATGATTTCTATGTTCTCGGCCTGATGCGCATAAGCCCGTACACAGGCCATGCTCAAGCCTAACTGAAGAATTACTCTTGCACGACCCTCTCTTAGATAGCCATCAAGACTCGCGGTACATCGGTATACTCTCTGGTAGCCAAATCCATAGCTAGTAACAGGGTCGCCTCTTTGTAATCCATATTCTTTGTTCTCGGTCGTGGGCCGAAGGTTCAAATATCATGGCGCAGATGGAGCTGCGCCCGTGCTAAACTTTCTTGGGGCTAGTGGCGTCGCGAAATCCCGAATGAAGCATTACCTAGGTAATGATTGGGCTGTGCCACATAACCCTCTGAACTCTACTCGCGACTCCTCGGTGCCTTGCCCTCTGGGCGGGTTGCCCTCGCGGAGGCATAACGATAGGGAAAGAATTTCGTCGGAGGTCCAACTTACAACACGCCTCTAAGGCACGATCTCGAGTGAGAAGAATAGAAACCAATCCTAAATATCCTATAGCCTCACGATTATTGGTGTGGTGCACAACACACCGATAATCAAGACTCTTGGATACGGTGCGTAGACACTTTCCGAGGATTAATCGCTCGATACCACTTTTGTCACGACCGTTCGGGGCGTGGTCGTGCCTTACCGGGCACCCTAGTGATACAACATCGAGTAATCGTGAACATAAACACATACATGAAACAAATGAAGTACAAACGATGTCGAGGAAAACTTGCCTTCGGCATATATATAAATAACAACTTTTTCAACATGAACGGTTTAATCCTTTTTACAAACCACGCCACAACGATTACTACGGACCTCTAAGAAATGATCGACAACAATGGCGGGACGGGGCCCGCCATACCACGAATGTAAATACCTACAACAACGAGGACTATACCACCGATAAGCCTCGGAGAAACGGAGCTTTCCCAACGTGAATGTGACCCTAAGAGCGAGGATCAATGGCGGTGTACCTTTACTGCGGCATGAGCGGCCCGAAGGAGGTCGATACAAGTACCAAGTATGTGAAATCGAAAATAAATCGTAAATGAAATCATAGTAGTCTATACAAAGCGGGGAGACATGTATGATAACCAAATTACGATTCACAATAAATAGCGATCATGTCAAGTCGGGACTCACGCCTCAAGTCATCACTCAAATTTAACAATGGGTCTCACGCCCACAACATCAATCGTGCGTGGAACACATTCCTCATTGGCGGTCTATGATATGAAAGCACCAAGGAACACATGAACACGGGTCCCACGTGTTATAATAAAACTATGCGGGTAAATGCGAAGGCATAGCCGACTACTAAAACCACGCATACCAACAAGGTCATAAATCGTGTCATGATATCTGTCTGGGCCGTCACATGATGAAAAGCCGGTCACCGCCGCGATATCAAATGTGCGCGTCTAGCCACAGAACTCTCGCGACTCGCATAGGCCAACCTCATAGGCCGCGTGAGGTATAACCCGCGTCGAGGTAGCTACTCCCGGCATCGCCCCGACTCGCGATCCGCATAGCCAAAGACCGCGTGACCACAAGGCGTAAAGCTAACACTGGAACTCCGTAGTTCGCATGGATCCCCGGACCCGCATGGTATTCTCGAATCATGGTCCTGCATCTTCGAGTCTACCCGCGTCGGAGGCGACTTAACCTCGGACACAAGTCAAGGTGAGTGGTACAATACCAACATAACGGTGATAGTCAAACAACTTTAAAGCGCAATCGAGGAAAACCCTTTACACTAACATCACAAGATACTAACACGTAGCATCCTAACATGTTTACTTATCAAATCAACAAGAAAGTATTACAAGGCTATCACAAACCAATACAATCAAGTTATTCACACAAGGTACTTTCTATTAACAAGTTCGTATCCATCCCCAAGTACTTCATACATTAAATCTTTAAAAGATCATTCCTTCCACATAAGTCACACAATACCCGTAGTATAAAATAGAGTATTTGTCTTTTTAAGTAAACCCAAAACACTTACCTTTGTAAAATCAAGTAACAACATTATTTTCCAAACGTCAAGTTTGCCTAATTTCAAAAATGCTCAAGTTACTTATTTTAGAAAGGTTTCATAACTCATAGTCTTAATCTCTTTTAAAACATTTGAGTAACATAAGTCTTATGAGTGAATAGGTTATTCTTGTTTATAATAATCTTACTACAATGACCATGACCTAGAAAATGTAATATCATTTTGTCTCATCTTAGTTTCTATGCAGATGGAGGTTTCTCTTGGTTTTAATAATACAACTCATTAGTCAAGACATTTTCCTTTATTAACGCCGCAGTTGGTTTGGCGATACATTACGATTTCGAAATCAAGAAACATTCTTAAGCCGTTATACCTAACTTCCCATAAAGCTAGTATAACTCTTAAGTTTTCAAAACCAAGTATTACTCTCCAAAACGATTTATAAATCTTTTGAAATACATCAAGTTCTTTATTTTAACAAGCCAGTTATAATTCACATCAGTTACCTTTTAAAACCACAAAGTATTTTCTTACCTACATAAAGCTGTTATAACCAACTTCCCATAAAGCCATTATAACACTTTATGTTTTAAAACAATCAAACACGCTTAACACGTATGCGTCTACCGTACTACATAGTTCACACATATCATGCTAGAAGAGATAGGAAGAGGTTCACATACCTCGCGACCAGTATCGACAATAAGAAAAATGCTCCAAGTACTACAACCACTAGCCCTTTCCACTCCTCAAGTAGAATACGCTACTCTTAGTACTTTCACCTAAAAAGGTCACAAACGTCTATTAACTTCAAAACACAAGGTTCCATTTCTCTCTGAGAAAATTGGCGAACACCTCCCGCAACAGCGTAAATCTCCTCCTCTATCGAGGCCGCCACTAAGCCAACCAGTGGGGGTTTATACGTCTAACCGGACGTGTACAATTCTACTCGATAATACTACACAAGTCTCATTGCAATACGATCCTATGTACATACTGATTGATCTTTTCTTTATTCTTGGGCTTAAGTCAAAAGACATTGCGCAGATTAAGCTTAGTTCTATATATAGTATGCTTCAACTATATATTCTAACAACATGTAATTTCCAATTACAATTAGAGGACAAGATAATTAACTCGATAAGCCAATAATTATCCAAGTATAAATGTCGATCCTTAGCAACGATTCGCTCCTACTCCGGTGCTCGACCGCTCCAAACAACCCTGAAGTTCTAACCAACTTCTACTTAAATACTTCAATCAATCAATGAAGATTTCCTTAGGGTTTCGGTTTGAGACAAAAGGACATACTGGTAGTATTTAGGACTCTACGTATAGAGGTTTCTTTGGAATACTACAAGGTATACGGCTAAGGTAATTTGGGTATAGTAACAATACTTTTGAGAGTATTTCTACCAAGAGGGGGGGTATTTATACGAGACAACACCACAAGGGGGGGGTGTATACCCCTCGGCCTACCCCACTAGGGGGGGAAACTCTCGGCCAAGGGGGGGAGGGTGCTCTCGGCCAAAGGCCTCACAAAGGGGGGGAGGGACTCTCGGCCAAGACACTACACTAAGGGGAGGAAGAAGCTTTCAAGACTTAGAGATTTTGGGATGAAGAAGTCTTCACAAGGGAGGGAATTTATAGGTCAAGCAAAGGCCAACCAATGGCCAAGATCTAGCCAAGTGCTAGGCAAGTGTAGGGCCAAGATATGCCCAAGTGCCCCCTAGTCCCTACTCCTTAAAACCCTCACAAATATCTACCAAAAATATCTACCCACTTGACACCCCAAATCGTCCAAGTGCCGCCACTTGTTTCAATGTGAGGTGACACATGTCACCCTCCCGTTGGTCCAAGATGTTCGCCTCTCGGAAAAATCCGCAAAAATAAGAAAAGACATAGCGGAATTTTCCTCGCAAGTTATGTAAAGCGTTTAGTCAAAACGACTCTAAGGTGTTGTGCACAAATGTCATTCGGCAAGCCACCTAGCGGGGTGACACGTGTCACCTCCTATTCGCCCAATGTCACGACCGATTCCGGCCCGTGATCGTGCCTTACCCGGCACCTAGTGATACAACATCAGAGTAATCAGCGGAACATAAAACGATACAAGACATATTATGAAATATGAAACAATAATCTGAGAAAAAAACTTGCCTTTCGGCATATATGTAAATAACAACTTTTTCAACATGAACAGTTTAATCCTTTTTTACAAACCACGCCCACAAAGATTACTGCACCTACGAATGATATGACAACAACGACGGACGGGGCCGCCATACCCCGAATGTAGCACCTACAACAACAGTGGACTATACCAAGACAAGCCTCGAGAAACGGAGCTTTCCCAGCGACAATGACCAAGAGCGAGATCAACGGCGGTGTACCTTTACTGCGGCGTGAACGCAGCCCCGAAGGAGTCGATGCAGTGCAGAGTATGTGAAACCGAAAATACTGTAATGAAATCATAATAGTCTATAAAGCAGGAGACATGTATGATAACCAAACTACAGTTCACAATAATAAGCAGTCATGTCAAGTCAGGGACTCACGCCCTCAAGTCATCACTCAAATATAACAATGGGTCTCACGCCCAACATCAATCATGCCCGTGGAATACCTTCTCACCGCTGCAGCTTTATGATATAAAAGCACCAAGGAACACACATGAACACGTGTCCCACTGTGCCATAATAACACGTCTGGTAAGTGCGAAGGCATAGCCGACTACTAACACCTACGCACCAACAAGGTCATGAATCGTATCATAAGATCTGTCTGGACCGTCATATGATCAAAGCGACCACTTGCCCGCAGATCTAATGTGCGCGTCTAGCCTCGAACTTTCGCGACTCCGCATAGGCCAATCAGATCGCCCGCATGAGGTATAACCCCGCATCGAGGTAGCTACTCCCGGCGGCGTCTGGACTCGCCGTCGCGCATGCCCAAGGACCGCGTGACCACAAGGCGCGATCCTAACCGGAACTCCCGCGATTCCGCATAGGCCCCCTGGACCCGCGTAGGTAGTCTCGAATCATAGGTCCATCGACCTCCCGAAGTCTACCCCGCGTCGGGCGGCTTAACCGGAATCATCTCAAGAGATGAGTGATGTATAATACTATCATAACGACTTATCGTTAAACAACATAAGCACAACAAAGGAAAAACCCCTTTACACAAACATCACAAGATACTAACACACGTAGCATCCTAGCATGTTTACTTATCAAATCAACAAGAAAGTATTACAAGGCTATCACAAACCAACACAATCAAGTTATACACACAAGGTACTTTCTACTATATGCTAACAAGTTCGGGTTTTATCCCAAAGTACTTCATACATTAACTTTTTAAAAGATCGTTACTTTCACAAAAGTCACACAATACGTAGTATATGAAAATATAGTGATTATCTTTTGAAGTAAATCAAAACACTTCTCTTTGTAAAACTCAAGTAACAACATTATTTTCCAAACGTCAAAGTTTGCCTAATTTCAAATGTTCATGTTTCTTATTTAGAAAGGTTTCGTAGTTCATAGTCTTATTCATTTAAGAATATAATTCTCTTTTAAACTATCGAGAAACATAAGTCTTCTATGTGAGTAGGATATTCTTGTTTACAACAATCTTATTACAATGACCATGATCTAGGAAATATCATTTTGTCTCATCTTAGCTTCTATGCAGATGGAAGTTTCTCTTGGTTTTAATAATACTTAATCTGTCAAAACATTTCCTTTTATTAACGCCGCAGTTGGTTTGTCGATACACATTCCGATTTCCAAAATCAAGAAACATTCTTAAGACGTTATACCTAACTTTCCATAAAGCTAGTATAACTCTTAAGTTTTCAAAACAAATCAAGTATTACTTTTTCTCTCAAAATGATTCAAAACTCTTTTGAAATACTTCAAGTTCTTTATTAACACATAACAAGCCGCTTATAGTTCAAATCGCTTACCTTTTAAAAACCACATGTATTTTCTTACCAACATAAAGCCGTTATAACTAACTTCCCATAAAGCCGTTATAACACTTTATGTTTTACACCAATCAAATACATTTAGTACATTATCGTCTCCGTACTACATAGTTCACACATATCATGCTAGAAGAGATAGGAAGAGGTTCACATACCTCGCGACGAGTATCGACTAATAGCAAAACGCTCAAGTACTCCCAATACCGGCTACTCCTTAAGCCAAGTAGATCGCGCCACACGTAGTACTTCAACCTATAAGGCCACAGGCGCTTATTAACATTTAGATCTCATCGTAGAACATTCTACGAAAATTCGGCGACTCCCCCCAACAGCGCAAATCTCCTCCTAACTAGGCCGCTACCAAGCCAACCAGGGGGTTATACATCTAACCCGAACGGTACAATTCTACTCCACAAGATTACTACACAAGTCTCATCAATACGCCCCATGTAATTACAGATTCGATTCGAATCTTCGGCTTAAGTCAAAAGACATTGCCAAGATTAAGCTTAGTTCTATATATAGTATACTTCAACTATATAATCTAACGACATGTAAATTCCAATTACAAATAGAGGATAAGATATTTACCTCGATAAGCCCATAATTATCCAAGTATAAAGTCGATCTGGGCAATCGCTTAGCTCAACTCGAGCGCCCAACCCGCTCTAAACCACCCTTTAGAAGTTCTAACCAACTTCTACACAATACTCCAACCAGCATGGAGATTTTCCTAGGGTTTGGTTTTGTGTAGACGGAAGTATAATAGTATTTCGGCTTTTCGTATAGGTATAACCTTAGAATACAACAAGGTATACGGCTAAGGTAATTTGGGCATTATAACAATACTTTAGAGAGTATTTCTACACCACAAAGGGGGGGTATTATACGAAAGCAACTAGGCTAGGGGGGGTACCCCACGGCCACACTACTAGGAGGGGGGGTGTACCCCTCGGCCAAGGCCTCTAGGAGGGGGGGGTGCACCCCTCGGCCAAGGCCTCACAAAGGAAGAGGGGAGGGACGAAACCAACAAGGAGGGAGGGAGGTTTTCAAGACTTGGAATTTATGGAATGGATGAAGAAGTCTTCAAAGGGGGAGGGTATTTATAGGCCAAGCAAAGGCCAACCAAGGGCCAAGATCTAGCCAAGTGGGGGGCAAGTGGAGGGCCAAGATATGCCCAAGTGCCCCCTAGACCCTACTCCTTAAAACCCTCACAAATATCTACCAAAAATATCTAGCAACCCTTGCCCATCCAATCGGCCCTAACGCCCCTTCAAGTCCACCAACGAGAGGGTGCCAAGTGTTGCCCTCTCGTTGGTCCAAAACGTTTCGTCTCTCGGAAAAATCCGCAAAAATACTAAATGACATAGCCGTAATTTACCCTTCGTAAGTTAGGTAGAACGTTTCGTCGAAAAACGACTCTAACCGGGTGTTGTGCACAAACATATTTCGGCCCAAGGGTGCCACATGGGGGTGACACGTGTCGCCCCCCGATTCGTCCAAAATATTTCGTCTTCCGAAAATATCCATAACGGCCAAAATCTCAAAATCAAAGCGGGCCCCACAAAACCGTAAATTTCTCCCGTGGGCCCCACGTGACCATTTCCGAAAATAAAATTCCATAATTCTAATATAATCTAAGTCCGAATACCAAATCGGGAATCCAATTCTCATTAACGAACCTTTTTCCTTCACAAAATCGGAAACTTTTCCGTGGAAAAATCACCTCTTTCTTCCTTTCCAATCTTTCTCGTATTCTCAAACGTGCGCCCTCGCATACATACCACGGAACTACGGTATAACATTCTTCCCCCCTTAGAAACATTCGTCCCGAATGTTCCTTCTAAGTCTCAAAACAAACGTGCGCCAGTATAGTCTTCACTACTATACTTACGAAACAATCCTGCCATACCTGGCCACAGAAATACCTGCGCAACATACTTATATCCAAGTCTACGAGGAAACACCTCTAACATCACCACAAATACCTCTTCCCTGGGTTAAAAATATACTTCTTTAGTCACTTTTGTCACTTTGTCGCGAGCCTTGCTCGACGACCCAACAAATGGTACCGGCTGCTGCGATCCTCGAGGCGTGCCTACGGCCTTCTCGGGATGTGCCATACGGAGAGCCACGGTTCGGTCTGTTCCGTGGTAGAGGCTCGCCTCTTTATACGCCTTTCCGAACATAACAATACGAAGACCGGACGTCTGCCTCCTAAGTCGGACGGCAATTGCTAACATATAGGCAACCCGCCTATTCTTCATGAACTCAAAAGGCCCAAGTAACTCGGGCTAAGTTCCTTCGCTTCCAAAACTCGTCACACCACCTAACCATCTGCTGAACAAACTCGAACCAATCGTGCGAACGCGCCAACATCGAACCAATCGACCGTGAACACTTCCGCCGCCAAGGCTTCGTAGGCGACATCCAACACCGAAATGATAGCTTAAACGCTCCCTCCACAGAGACAACAATCCTCGCTACCCGCGAAATCCACACGCGGCGAGGCGAATGCGATCGAGACTCACTGAGTCCTTAACCTGCTGGTAAAACTTCCGAAACAAAAACAGCGTAACACGGGCTCCACTGCGCCATAAGGTGAAGGTAGGCACCGCGCGCCTTACAACCTTTACGCTAAATCAACATCTGCCGGTGAGCGGTCGATCAAGAACACGATGGGCTGCCCCCATCGACCGACCAGCGGTCGAACGCATCCACGAACTTCGTCTGGTCAACTAAACTTGGGCCTAACACCCTCGTGACCCACACAAGCGGGACCACCACAACCGGACCACCACAACATGCCGCGGGTTGACCCGCAACGTGGCCTCAACCGGCCTGCAAGCGCAAAATACTATCTCCCGAAGGAACAATCTCACTAAACACGTTACGAAAACCTGGCGGTCTTCTTAGCTCAACTACCCTCTTCATTTCACACTACTTGGGACTATCCCAAACACGACTCACGTGCACTATGCACTCCTATAAAGTCAAACATAAACATACGTCTCTGCAGAGATGGCCTTACCTCTAAGGTCTTTGCGTATAAAGCTCTAAGGCTCACACTTTCTTTATCCCCCAAAACCTTACTTGGTTAACCCACCATGATTTCTAATCACAACTAACACACTACTAACAAAACATAGCACTCAAGGTATACTCACCTTGAAAGTTACCGAAGGACCTTGCTGCTCTGGCCCTCTTCTGCTGTCCTTGGTTAACCCGTCGATCTCTACGTTTTTCGGCCTGCTGTACATAAGCCCGTACACAGGCCATGCTCAAGCCCAACTGAAGAATTACTCTTACACAACCCTCTCTTAGGTAGTCATCAAGGCTCGTGGTACATCGGTATAATCTCTGGTAGCCAAATCCATAGCTAGTAACAGGGTCGCCTCTTTGCAATCTATATTCATCGTTCGGTCGTGGGCGAAGGTTCAAATATCATGGGCCGCAGTAGGCTGCGTCGCCGTGCTAAACTCTGCTGGGGCTAGTGGCGTCGCGAAATCCCGAATGAAGCACCGTCCAAGGTGATGATTGGGCGTGCCTCGCAACCCTCTGAACTCAACTCGCAGCTCCCTCGGCTGCCTTGCCCTCCTGGGCCCGGGTTGCCCTACGCGGAGGCATAATGATAAGGGAATGAATTTCGTCAGAGGGTCCAACTTACAACACAGCTCTAAGGCACGATCTCAGAGTGATAAGAATAGAAACCAACCCTAAATATCCTATAGCCTCACGATTATTGGTGTGGTGCACAACACACCGATAATCAAGACTCTTGGATCGATGCGTAGACACTTTCAGGATTAATCGCTCGATACCACTTTTGTCACGACCCGATTAGGGCCGTGGTCGTGCCTTACCCGGGCACCTAGTGATACAACATCAGTGTCAATGGAACATAAAGCGATACAAGACATATTATGAAATATGAAACAATAACTGAGAAAAACTTGCCTTTCGGCCTATATGTAAATAACAACTTTTCAACATGAACAGTTTAATCCTTTTTTACAAACCACACCACAAGTACTCTGACCTCTACGAATGATATGACAACAACGACGGGACAGGGCCGCCGTCATACCACGAATGTAGCACCTACAACAACAGGACTATACGAACAAGCCTCCGAGAAACGGAGCTTTCCCAATGACGTGACCCTAAGGCGAGGATCAACGGCGTGTACCTTTACTGCGGCATGAGCGGCCCCCGAGGAGGTCGATCTGGCGAGTGCAGAGTATGTGAAACGAAAAATCAGTAAATGAAATCATAATAGTCTATAAAGCGGGAGACATGTATGATAACCAAACTACGATTCACAATAATAGCGATCATGTCAAGTCGGGACTCACGCCTCAAGTCATCACTCAAATATAACAATGGGTCTCACGCCCACAACATCAATCATGCGTGGAATACCTTCCCGCCAGCGGTTTATGATATAAAAGCACCAAGGAACACACATGAACACCGGGTCCCACGTGCCATAATAACACGTCGAGGGTAAGTGCGAAGGCATAGGCTACTAACACCACAGTACCAACAAGGTCATGAATCGTATCATAAGATCTGTCTGCACCGTCACATGATCAAAGCGACCACTTGCGCGGTATCTAATGTGCGCGTCTAGCCACGAACTTTCGCGACTCGCATAGGCCAATCAGATCGGCCCGCGTGAGGTATAACCCGCGTCGGTAGCTACTCCCGGCGGCGTCTGGACTCGCCCGTCCGCGTAGCCTGCGACCGCGTGACCACAGGGCGCGTCTAACACGGAACTCCGCGATTCGCGCATAGCCCTGGACCGCGTGAGGTAGTCTCGAATCATAGGTCCATCGACCGCGAAGTCTACCCGCGTCGGAGGCGACAACCGGAATCATCTCAAGAGATGAGTGATGTATAATACTATCATAACGACTTATCGTTAAACAACATAAGCACAACAAAGGAAAAACCCCTTTACACAAACATCACAAAATACTAACACACGTAGCATCTAGCATGTTTACTTATCAAATCAACAAGAAAGTATTACAAGGCTATCACAAACCAACACAATCAAGTTATACACACAAGGTACTTTCTACTATATGCTAACAAGTTCGGGTTTTATCCCCAAAGTACTTCATACATTAACTTTTTAAAAGATCGTTACTTTACAAAAGTCACACAATACCCGTAGTATATGAAAATATAGTGATTATCTTTTGAAGTAAATCAAAACACTTCTCTTTGTAAAACTCAAGTAACAACATTATTTTCCAAGCGTCAAGTTTGCCTAATTTCAAATGTTCATGTTTCTTATTTAGAAAGGTTTCGTAGTTCATAGTCTTATTCATTTAAGAATATAATTCTCTTTTAAACTATCTGAGAAACATAAGTCTTCTATGTGAGTAGGATATTCTTGTTTACAACAATCTTATTACAGCAGCCATGATCTAGGAAATATCATTTTGTCTCATCTTAGCTTCTATGCAGATGGAAGTTTCTACTGGTTTTAATAATACTTAATCTGTCAAAACATTTCCTTTTATTAACGTTGCAGTGGTTTGTCGATACACATTCTGATTTCCAAAATCAGTAAAACATTCTTAAGACGTTATACCTAACTTTCCATAAAGCTAGTATAACTCTTAAGTTTTCAAAACAAATCAAGTATTACTTCTTCTCTCAAAATGATTCAAAACTCTTTTGAAATACTTCAAGTTCTTTATTAACACATAACAAGCCAGTTATAGTTCAAATCAGTTACCTTTTTAAAAACCACATGTATTTTCTTACCAACATAAAGCCGTTATAACCAACTTCCCATAAAGCCGTTATAACACTTTATGTTTTACACCAATCAAATACATTTAGTACATGTACGTCTACCGTACTACATAGTTCACACATATCATGCTAGAAGAGATAGGAAGAGGTTCACATACCTCGCGACGAGTGTCGACTAATAGCAAACGCTCAAGTACTCCCAGCGTCGGCTACTCCTTAAGCCAAGTAGATCGCGCCACACGTAGTACTTGACCTATAAGGCCACAAGGCGCTTATTAACATTTAGATCTCATCGTAGAACATTCTGAGAAAATTGGCGGCACCTCCCCATGCAGCGCAAATCTCCTCTCTAACGGGCGGCTACCAGCCAACCGAGGGGTTATACATCTAACGAACGGGTACCATTCTACTCCACAGGACTACTACACAAGTCTCATGTCTGATACCCTATGTAATTCTGATTCGATTCGATTCTTGAGGCTTAAGTCAAAAGACATTGCGCGATACTAAGCTTAGTTCTATATATAGTATACTTGACTATATAATCTAACGACATGTAAATTCCAATTACAAATAGAGGACAAGATATTTACCTCGATAAGCCCATAATTATCCAAGTATAAAGTCGATCTGGGCAATCGTTTAGCTCGACTCAGGCGCTCGACCGCTCTAAACCACCTTTAGAAGTTCTAACCAACACACAATACTCCAACCAAGTATGGAGATTTTCCTAGGGTTTCGGTTTTGTAGTGGGAAGTATAATAGTATTTACGGGCTTTTCGTATAGGTATAACCTTAGAATACAACAAGGTATACGGCTAAGGTAATTTGGGCATTATAACAATACTTTAGAGAGTATTTCTACACCTGAAGGGGTATTATCTGAAAGCAACAAGGCTAGGGAGGTACCCACGGCCACACTAGGAGAGGGGTGTACCCTCGGCCAAGGCCTCTAGGAGGGTGCACCCGGCCAAGGCCTCACAAAGGAAGAGGGAGGACGAAACCAACAAGGAGGAGGAGGTTTTCAAGACTTGGAATTTATGGAATGGATGAAGAAGTCTTCAAAGGGGGAGGGTATTTATAGGCCAAGCAAAGGCCAACCAAGGGCCAAGATCTAGCCAAGTGGGGGCAAGTGGAGGGCAAGATATGCCCAAGTGCCCCTAGACCTACTCCTTAAAACCGCAAATATCTACCAAAAATATCTAGCAACCGCGCCCATCAATCGGCCTAACGCCCTTCAAGTCCACCAACGAGAGGGTGCCAAGTGTTGCCCTCTCGTTGGTCCAAAGCGTTTCATCTCTCGGAAAAATCCGCAAAATACTAAATGACATAAGCGTAATTTACCCTTCGTAAGTTAGGTAGAGCGTTTCGTCAACGACTACTGCAAGGTGTTGTGCACAAACATATTTCGGCCCGAGGGTGCCACGTGGGGTGACACGTGTCGCCCCGATTAAATCAAAATATTTCGTCTTGAAAATATCCATAACGGCCAAAATCTCAAAATCAAGCGGGCCCCACAAAACAGTAAATTTCTCCGTGGGCCACGTGACCATTTCAAAAATAAAATTCCATAATTCTAATATAATCTAAGAAGTCTGAATACCAAATGGGAATCCAATTCTCATTAACGAACCTTTTCCTTCACAAAACCGGAAACTTTTCCGTGGAAAAATCACCTCTTTCTTCCTTTCCAATCTTTCTGTCGTATTCTCGTACGTACGTCCTCGCATACATACCCTGGAACTACGGGGTATAACACCCAAAATAAAACATCTTCCGAAAATATCCACAATGGCCAAAATCTCGAAAACAAAGTGGGCCCCACAAAACCGTAAATTTCTCCCGTGGGCCCCACGTGACCATTTTCGAAAATAAAATTCCATAATTCTCTAATATTCCAGGAAGTCCGAATACCAAATCTGGGAATCCAATTCCCATTAACGAACCTTTTTCCTTCACAAAAACCGGAAACTTTTCCGTGGAAAAATCACCTCTTTCTTCCTTTCCAATATTTCTGTCGTATTCTCGTACGTACGTCCTCGCATACATACCCTGGAACTACGGGGTATAACATATGTAGTATGAAGGGTGCAGTAAAAGGAGACTATGTCGCTATCTAATTAGATTGGACTCCGAAAGAACATTCGAGGACGAATGTTTCTAAGGGGGGAAGAATGTTACACCCCGTAACTCCAGGACATGTTTAAGAGAATGTATGTAAGGAACACAAGACTTGAAAAGGGTACGAAAGAAAGAATTGTTTTTCCGACGGAAAATCTTCCGAACGTCGGAAAGGAAAAGTGTTCGTTGAGGAGAATTGGATTCTCAAAATGCATTAATTGAGGATTATGGAATGTATTTTCATTATGGAAATTTATTTTACAGATTTGGTCGTGTGGGGCCTACCCGAGGAATTTTACGTTTTGTGGGGCCACGAGGTTCTGAAATTTTATGGGCGAATGGGAGGCGACACGTGGCACCCACACTATAGTCTTTGTGAAATATTCAAGGGTGAAATGGTCATTTGACCAATGTGTAGATGACAAAGTCTTGCTAATTAAGAGCTTGATATTGTTGACTAAGTCGAGGCCACTTGGCGAACTCTTCCCTCCAAACTTTACATGTGTTGTAATCTAGACCCTCCAATGTATTATATAAACATACTAGTAGCAAGACAAGGCTATTTTACACTTAGAAAAAATTGAAGAACACTTGTTCTTGGAACATTTCTCTCGGCTTTGAGCCTTTGTGAACAAGAAAATTTTGCAATTGTGATCCATTATTCACAAGACTTTAACCCAAGGTCCCTAAGGGTATTGTAAGGATATCTCAATAGAAAGATTTCGGAAAAACCGCATTTTTACGTTAGTCGCAAGACGGAAACCCAAGGTGTTCTTCAACTTTGAAGTTGGAAATAGAAGAGGAGTTTTTCACAAGCTTCTAAGGGTTTCAAATATCGGATTGGAACGTCAAGAAAAGGAGTTGGAGTTGCTAAGGATCGACTTAGGGTTTTGGATCATTTTGAGCTTTAGGAGGTAATAATCTCCGTCTTGCTATTATAATTCAAGATTTCATGTTGTAGTAGTTAGAAATGATCATGTGGATTTTATTATGAAGAATGATATGTGTTATGGAATATTTGGATGGAATCCGAAAGTTGCATGATTTAGCCTTTAAGTTTGTAATTCAATTTAGTTACTAGTTTAGTCGTCGCATGTTATCTAAAGAGTTGATTAAGGTGATTATAATTGTTAAGTTATTTATGACTAGATAACATGTTAGACCTAAGAAGTTGGATTGAAAAAGAATTGGAAAGGACTTGTGTTGTTATATTGTTAGCCGAGAATGGCTTTGAGTATTAAACTACTTGGTATGAATTGTGGGGCGGAATTTTATACGTATTGTAAGGCGTGTAATACCCTTTGATTGGTTGGTATGTTGAGCCTTAAATGTGGCATGTTTGGTTATTGTAGTCGGCCTTGAAAAAGGTCGCAAAGTAAGTAGAAACAAAGGAAGTGATGTCCGATTTTCCATAGAATTTAGTCACTTTGCACTTAGAATATTCTACGTTCGAAGCTAGAGGTTAATGGACGTATTATGGCCAATTTAGGTTGAAGTACCAAGTATAGCGTATTCTACTTGAAGGATGGAATAGCTAGGAAGGTTGAAGTACTTTGGAGCATTTTGCTTTTCGTCGATAATCGTCGCGAGGTATGTGAACCTCTTCCTTCCTTTGACATGATTGTATGTATGGAATATACATGTGGTATAAGTTCATGATTCCTTCTACTCTTAGAAGTTAAGAAATATGTATGTTGATTTACTACATGTAAAGGTTATGTCTGAGTTATCCTAAGTTCTTACCAAGTCTTATGGGGGATGTTGGTAAGAGTCGTTAGGAGGTATTTGGAGCCAAGTTGACTTGGCTAATTTACGGCACGAATGATAATAAGTATCGAACAAGCCATTAAAGCGTTAATAAAGGAAAATGTAATGACGATAAATTATATTAAAACAAGTAGAATTCTCCATCTGCATAGAAGCTAAGATAAGACAAAATTGTATTACATTTTCTAGATCATGGCTGCTTTAATGAGATCAGTATAAACAAGTATAACCTATTCACACATATAAGGCATCTGTTGCTTAAATTAAAGAGTTTACGTTATGAAGTGTTAAGACTATGAACTACGAAACTTGATTCTAAAAGATAAGAGACTTGAAGTATTTTGAAAGTATAAGTATCTTGGTTATAAAAAGAATGTATTTGTCTAAAGTATAAAGTTAGTATAACGACTTTATGGGTAGTGGGTTATAATAGCTTTATGGAAAGTTAAGAGTGGTTTACTCTAAGTAATGATAAATGTTTTGAAATAAAGGAAGGCAAATGGATTTTAAAAGCATCAATTGCTTAAGTTTTAAGGAAAGAAGTCACTTGATTAGAAGCCGAATAATGTATTTCTAAAAGTGTAGTGACTTATGTAAAATGTAAACAAGCCTTGATACTACGGGTGTTAGTATCTTGGGGTTTTATATGAAAATGAGTCTTTTGAAAATAATGTAAGCACGTAGTACTTTGGGTTAAATTCCCGGATTTTTATGTGTGAAACGAAAGTGCCATGAGGTTATAAAAATGGAAGTCTAAAGGTTTAATGAACTTGCCTATGTTTGCTTGTGATAGCTTTGAGTGCAAGTATTATATGTTTACGTTGTCGTGACTCTCAGTTGGAGGGCCGGCTGTTTTGTTGTAAGTTTACTTGGACGTACCGACAGTGATGTGGGATTCCACGGGTATGCTTCCATTATGATTGATCCTTGGACATGCTTATACGATGTGGGATTCCGGGGCATGTGACCAGGAGGCGGGTTAGATTCCCGGATTTGTTTTATTACCCATGTCCATGCTTATACGATGAGGGATTCCGGGGCATGCGACCATGCTATGTACGACTATTACTCCATGGGCTAGCTACCCATGAAGACATGTACCCACGATGAGGGATTCCGGGGGCATGTTATATTATTACTCCATGGGCTAGCTCCCCATGAAGACCTGCACCTACGATGAGGGATGCCGAGGGCACGTTATGGCCATGCTTATACGATGAGGGATTCCGGGGCATGCGGACGCATTATATATATATATATATATGTTGTATATGTGTGCGCCGACAGTGAGGTGGGATGCCACGAGCGCGTCACATGGTTATATTTTACACTTATAGCTGTTGGCAGTGATGGGGGATTCCACGGGCACTCTTTGATATTTGTGTGACTTGATCGCGTCCAGTTGGTAAGGGTAGTATATGCGTCCCTCCATAAAGGGCCGGATTATGTTATGAAAGATAAGTAAATTAGATGGTAATGAACTTAATGACTTCTCCTAAGTATGTACGTAAGATATGGCTATAAATCTTAATAGAATGGAAAAGATAATGATGTGCAATTAAGTTCATAAGTGGTAATGACACGGCAGAATCTGGTATGTACTTTTTATACTTGCCCCTGTCATTCTTTATCTGATTATGATCATTTCTTGTACTTTATTTACATTCCATATTAAATTTTTGTTATCGACCCCCTTGGGGCTGCGTTAAATGTCGCGAGTTTAGGTACGATTGTGGATCGCGAGCTTAGGATCACGGTGTCACGACCCGTTAGGGGCGTGGTAGTGCCTTACCGGCACCCAAGTAGTCATACATCGAGAGAACAATCAGTGAATATAAAACAAGACATGAAACATGATATAACTAGAACATTTTATCTGATGAAAAAGATTGCCTTTCGGCATATATACATAAACCAAGTTTTTGCAGTTACATCCCAACTGTACAACAGGACTACAGACCTCTAAGGAAATAACAACTATGGCGGGACAGGGCCCCGCCATACCCTGTCTGTACAAAACTATCTACAACAGGGAGATCATACCCAAAAGTAGAGCCTCCGGAGAGTGGAGCTCTAACACCAACGTAGAGATCCTAAGGTTGTGGATCTAGCAACTGCTTTCCTCTAGAACCTGCGGCATGAACGCAGACCCCCGAAGGAGGTCAGTACAACAGGTACCAAGTATGTGAAACTATAAAGTACTTTAAATGAAATCAAAGTATTTAAAACCTTTTCACAAATACATTCAGTTCAATTGCACATAGTGCCACATCACAATAATAATAGTAATAGGAAAACTGTAACAGGTCTAGTCTAGGCCGCGAATGATCGAAGCAAGGCCAACCGCCCATAGTATCATTCTGCGTGCCTGATCTGGACTTCGCGATCGCATAGGTCACACGCACCGCGTAGGTATTCCCCGCATCGGGTAGCTAGCCCGGTACCCTCGCGGACTTCCGCGATCGCGTAGCCTCAAAGACCGCGTAGTCCCGTGGACCGCATAGGGCATCCCGCGTCGGGCTAATCACCGGAATGATCAATCACGGAGCATGCCGCGACTCGCATAGTCTCATAGACGCGTAGGCCGTATAGACCGCGTCAAGGGTGGCAAGCCCCGGTATAACAAGTCGAGGGTAGGTGATACGATATGATGCAACGGACTTACCGGTTAGCAACGTAAGCCGCGGCAAGAATGACCCCCTTTCACAACATTACAAGCCAATTAACACATGCAGTATCATAGTATGTCTACCTATCAACCAATCTTACTACACTTAACAGAAGTCAATACAAGGCTTTTATAAACAAACAAGTAAACAGTTCCTTTTATCATTCTTAAGTTGTTATACCTAACTTCCCATAAAGCTAGTATAACTCTTAAGCTGTTGTTTAGGAACCAATTGTTTCTCTTCTGTTAAAAATGATTCATTATTCTTTTGACATACTTCAAGGTTCTTATTATTCAGGCTTAAGTCAAAAGACATTGCCGATTATCATATGTACTTCTACCGTACTATATATACTTAAATTATCATTATCAAGATTATAGGAAGAATCACATACCTTCTCGTGAAATCCACCGCCAAGTCGAGTATGTCGTATGAGAGAATCAACCTATAATAGTCACAGACATCTATCAAAGTCTAGACTATTGCAGAGGTCGTTCTAAGCAGAGGGTCCTCAATTCTACGGAAAGTCGGGCAGCACAACCCTACCCGGTGAGCTATATAAGTCTCATGAAACGATCCTATGTAAAATGGTTCGTATAATCTTCTTTTATACCCTTCTAAGGTGTTCTGATTCAATTCTATTCTTAATAACCTCCTAAGTATTTATACTTATTTCAATACTTCTACGATGCATTCTCTAATTACAAAAGAGGGTTAGGATTATATACCTCGATAAGCCCAATAATATCCAAGTAAAAAGTCGATCTGAGCGAGGTTTAGCTCCTAATCCAAAGCTCCAAGCGCTCCAAGAATCCTTAGAAGTTTCCCACAACTTCTACTAAGTACTAAGGAATTTGGGCTAGGTTAAATTGGGCATTATAACAATACTAGAAGGCAACTTTCCTACCAAGGGAGGGGTAGGTTTCGGCTAGGCTAGAGGGGAAGGGCCTCGGCCAAAACTTCACTCAAAGGGGAGGGTGTTTGGACGAATTGCTCACAAGGGAGAGGGAGGATTTTCAAGACTTGAAAGCTTTAGTGGATGAAGAACTCTTCATCTCAAGAGGGTATTTATAGGTCAAGACATGGCCAACCAATGGCCAAGATTTAGCCAAGTGCTAGGCAAGTGTAAGGTCAAGATTAGGGCAAGTGTACCTAGCCAACTTGCACACAAAATATCTATCCAACTTTATGACAAGGATTGTCATCCAATCGCCCTATTGTCGTGACAAGTCCACCAATGAGAGGGTGGAAAGTGTCGCCTCTCATTGGTCCAATGTGTTCGTCTCTCGGAAAAATCCGCAAATAAGAAATGACATAGCCGAATTTATCCTATGAAAGGCGTGGAAACGTTTATCGGAAAACCAATCGTTTTGTGAGTTGTGCCCAATAATTTTCGTCCAAGCCTAACTTTTAAGGCTAACCTTTTATGCGTATTCCCTTACGTACATACTCTGAAATACGGTATAACATTCTCCCTCGCCTTAGAAACATTCGTCGAATGTTCCTTCCCAAAACGATTAAAGATAAGGTTCTTAACAACTAGCGATTCGCAAAAAAACACTTAGCACATAAGTCAATTGAATCAATAAGTAGGAAAGTAGGTTACACGGAGGTGTGGGGAATAGGTGAGGTATCTCTGCCTCATGTCCTCCTCTGCTTCCCACGTCGTCTCCTCCTAAGCTCGTTCGCCACAAAACTTTGTGGAAGCTACGTCCTTGGTCATGACGCCTAACGACGATCGACTATCGCTATGGGAATCTCCTCATACGATAACCCCTCGGTCACTGGACATCGTCAATCGGGTGTACCACTAGATGGATCCCGACACATCTCCTCAAAGATAGATACGTGAAATCGGATGCCGCCTCCGGTCGGACGGCGGATCCAACTCATAGGCAACCTTGCCTACCACGTGGACAATCGAAGCGGCCCGATGTACCTTGGGGTGAGTTTTCCTTCTTCCGAATCTCATCACACCGCCATGGGTGACACCTTCAGAAAACCCAATCATCAATGCGAACTCGGATGTCGGCGTCGATGATCTGCGTCATCGACCATGCGACTCGGTGTCGATAAGCGCTCTCGGATAAGCTTCACCTTATCCACTGCGCCGCACCAAGTCCGTCCCACTAAGCGTACCTCGCCCACATCGAACCATGCTATCGGCGATCTGCACTTCCTCCCATACAAAGCCTCATACGCGCCATCGAATGCTAGAGTGGTAGCCGTTATTATCTGTGAACTCTACCAGGCAAGTGATCCTCGGCTACCTCTGAAGTCAATAACACGGGCTCGCAGATATCCTCGAAGTCCGGATAGTGCGCTCTGCTGTCCGTCGTGCGTGGATGAAATGCGATGCTCGAGCTCACTGCGTCCTAAACCCCTCTGGAAGGACCTCCAAGTTAGCGTGGCGGGCTCCTGCATGCGATATGATCGAAATAGGGACTCCATGCGGTCGGCGACCTCTCGGATGTAAAGTGCGGCATAATCCTCGGTAGAAAGTCGTCTGACGGGAAGAAAGTGGGCTGCTTTCGTCGACTGTCGACGATAACCCATATAGAATCATGTCTCCTCCGAGTGCGAGGCAATCCGTGATGAAGTCCATGTTGATCACCTCCACTTCCGGTCGGGATCTCTATCGTGTAACAAACCACCGGGCCTCCGTGCTCTACCTTCACTGCGACAACACGGGCCTTTGAGCTACGAACTCGCAACGTCCTCTTCAAACCATCCCACCAATACACATCTAAGGTCGTGGTACATCTTGGTCGACCACGGATGGATAGAGTAGCTGCCGTGTGCTTCCCCAGAACCTCGCCAAGTCTCAAACATCTGGAACACACAACGCCCTCAAACCTTAGCGCCCCATCGTGCTACCTCAAAGGACCGCTTGCCCTCGAAGAGTCAGATCACGATAACGTGCCAAAACCGGATCTCGAGCGTTGCCTCTTCACCTCCTCGACGATGGAAGACTCGGCAACCTCACGAACTCTAACCCCACTGCTATCAGAATCAATCAAACGGACACCAAGGCTCGCTAACTGATGCAAATCACGAACCATGCCCCTCCTCTCTGGCTGCACCTCTGATAGACTCCCCATCGACCTACGACTAAGAGCATCTGCCACAACATTGGCCTTCCCCGGGTGGTACAGGATATTGACGTCATAATCCTTAAGCAACTCTAACCACCGTCTCTGTCGTAAGTTCAGCTCCCTCTGGCTGAAGATATACTGGAGGCTCTTGTGGTCTGTATAAATATCCACGTGAACCCCATACAAATAGTGCCTCCAGATCTTTAAAGCGTGAATCACCGCTGCCAGCTCCAAATCATGGGTGGGGTAGTTCCTCTCGTGTATCTTAAGCTGTCGGGATGCGTATGCTATAACTCTGCCCTGCTGCATCAACACACATCCCAACCCGATGCTGGCGCACAATACACCACGTAACCATCCGACCCTCCGGAAGTAAGAAGCAGGCGGTCGTCGCTTCTCTTTTCAAAGCTCGAAACCCCGCTCACAAGCATCGATCCATGAAACTTGGCTGCCCGAGTCGGCCTAGTCAATGGTGCGAGAGATAGAAGCAAACTTCTCCACGAACCGCCGATAATATCTGCAAGGCCCGAGCTGCGAACCTCTGCCGGAGTAGTAGGTCAGGCAAGTCTGATCGCCGATCTTGGCCGTATCCACTCGAATGCCATCAGCCCGGCAATGTGCCCAAGAAAAGCCACGAGGTCAACAAAACTCACATTTGGAAAACTTCGCATACATTGCCGATCGGAGAAGCGTCGGCCACAGTCCTCAAATGCTCCGCGTGCTCTCGCTCTGGCGAGAATAAACCAAGATATCATCAATGAACACTATCACAAGCGTGTCCAAAATGGTTTGAACACTCGGTTCATCAACTCCATGAATACCGCGAGCATTGGTCAACCCAAAAGACATGACCACTGAACTCATAATGCGTGCAGGGTCGGAATGCGATCTAGGGACATCCACCTCTCTAACTCGAACGATGATAGCCCGATCATAGATCAATCTTGGAAAAACATCTCGCGCCTCGCAACGATCGAACAAATCATCAATCACGGGAAGGGTATCATTCTTAATGGTCACCTTGTTCACCGCTGTAGTCAACACACGCGCAGCGTCCGCGTCTTTCTTCTTCACGAACAATACCTGCGCCCCGGGGAGAAACACTAGGTCGATGAAACCGCTTCTCCAACAAATCACTCACCGCTCCTTGACTCTCTTAACTCGGCGGTGCCATCTGTATGGCGGAATGGAAATAGGCGAGTGTGCGGCAACACATCTATACAAAACTCAATCTCCCTCTCTGGAGGAATACCCGGGAGGTCGTCTGGAAACACGTCTGAGAACTCTCGGACTACTGGGCTCGTCGAAAATCTGGTACCGCAGCCTCAGTATCAAACACCCGAGCGAGATGGTAGATATACCCCTTCTGCACCATCTTCCTAGCCTTGAGGTAGGAAATAAACCTACCTCAAGGCGATACCGTGCTCCCTTCCCACTCAACAACCGGCTCGCCGGAAGCTGGAACCGTACTACTCTCTCTGCGGTCTACATTGGCGTAGCAGAAGCTAGCCAATCCATCCCCATGATCACGTCGAAGTCAATCATCTCCAACTCTATCAAGTCGGCAAAGTCGGCGGCGTAAATGGTCACAGACAAGCTCTATATACCGCCGAGCTACCACCGAATCACCCACCGTAGCAACCTCGAAAGGGTCTATGGACTCGTGCTCTATCCACTATCCTACTAGCAACAAGGGAGATATAGGACGAGTAGAACCCGGATATATCAAAGCATATACAACAAACCCGAGCCCGATAAGGTACCTGTGACGACATCAGGTGAGGCCTCCTGATCCTGTCGGCTGGACAAAGCATAAATGCGGTTCTGAGGACCGCTAGAACTGGGACCTGCGCCACGACCTCTGCCGCGACCTGCTGATCTCTGAGTACCCTGCCCTCCGGGGCGAGTAACTGTCGGGGATGAAGAAGCGGCAACAGACCCTGTAGGCTGGGCCCTACCCCCAGCGCTGCCCCCGGTCGGGCAAACCCTCGCGAAATGACCCTGCTGGCCACAAGTATGGCAAGTCCCCGTAGTAGCATAACAGCTCCCAGAATGGAATCTACCACAACGGGCACACTGAACAGACCTCGATCGGCTAGCACCCTTGCTACCCTGGAAATCCGAAGTCCTGGGGCCCTGACCTGCCCCCGACTGCTCTGGCTGTACTGAAAATGATGTAGGAGCGCTCTGCGCCGGCTGTGGTGCAAATCTGGACCTCTGCTGATGCTGCCCACCCTGAGAACCACCAAACGAACCGGCCGTCTTGGCCTTCTTCTGCTGCTGATATCGGTCTACCCGGCGGTCTCTACGCTCCTCGCATCCCAATGCATGAGCCTGCATACGGGTAATGTCCATGCCTGGCTGAAGGGACACTCCCGCACAAGACTCGGCCATATAGTCGTCTAGCCCGGTGACGTAGCGATGCACCCGGTCCTCCATATCTGCTACCAGTGCAGGAACATATCGAGCCAATGAATCAAACTCGACATTGTACTCTCTAACTGTGCGTCCTCCCTGCCTCAGTAACAAAAATCTGTCAGATCGTGCCCTCCTCATCTGCGGAGGCAAGAAGTGTGTGAGAAAAGCCTCTGAAAACTCATCCCATACTGCTGGAGGTGCATGCTCTCCCCGGGAAAGCTCCCATGAATCGAACCAATCGACTGCGGTATCACGCAGCCGATGCGAACCGAATGTCACAGACTCAGTCTCTGAAGCCTTGATCACTCTCATAATCCTCGGCAATCGGCGGATGAACTCCTGCGGATCATCCTCCGCCTTGACCCGTAAAACTCTGGCGGGCTACAACTAAGGAAGTCCCGTAGCCTCAAACTATCTGCCCTCTGGTGAACGACGGGTGCTACTGGAGCTGGAACTGGAATGGCTGCCTCAAACCTCTCCTCATATCTGGCCACGACCTTGGCTAGTAACTGGGCCATCTCCTTGTACCCTAACTCCTGCCCCGGGTGAGGGGCGGGAGGTGGATGCTGCGGTCTCTCTTTGGGGCCGGCGGTGTCATAGAACTTCGCCGTCTCGTATAGACGGGCACGAGCCCTCGTGACTCTGGGTGTCACACTAGCGACTCCTCGCTGCCTTGCCATACAGGCCGGGTTGCCTTACGTGGAGGCATATACATTACGGAAAGGAATGCGTTAGAGGGGTCCAACCTATAACACAGCTCTAAAGCACGATCTCAGAGTGAGAAGAATGGAAACCAATCCTAAATATCCTATAGCCTCCTGATTATTGGTGTGGTGCACAACACACCGATAATCAAGACTCTACTAGATACGGTCTGTAGACACTTTCCGAGGATTAACTGCTCTGATACCACTTTTGTCACGACCCGTTCCGGGGCCCGTGACTGGTGCCTTACCCGGGCACCCAAGTAGTCATACATCAGAGAACAATCAGCGGAATATAAAACAAGACATGAAACATGATATAACTAGAACATTTTATCTGATGAAAAAGATTGCCTTTCGGCATATATACATAAACCAAGTTTTTGCAGTTACATCCCAACTGTACAACAGGACTACAGACCTCTAAGGAAATAACAACTATGGCGGGACAGGGCCCCGCCATACCCTGTCTGTACAAAACTATCTACAACAGGGAGATCATACCCAAAAGTAGAGCCTCCGGAGAGAGTGGAGCTCCTAACACCAACGTAGAGATCCTAAGGATGTGGATCTAGCACCTGCTTTCCTCTAGAACCTGCGGCATGAACGCAGCCCCCCGAAGGAGGTCAGTACAACAGGTACCAAGTATGTGAAACTATAAAGTACTTTAAATGAAATCAAAGTATTTAAAACCTTTTCACAAATACATTCAGTTCAATTGCACATAGTGCCACATCACAATAATAACAGTAATAGGAAAACTGTAACCGGTCTAGTCTAGGCCGCGAATGATCGAAGCAAGGCCAACCGCCCATAGTATCATTCTGCGTGCCTAGTCCTGGACTTCCGCAGTCCGCATAGGTCACACACAGACCCGCATGAGGTATTCCCCGCATCGGGGGTAGCTAGCCCCGGTACCCTCCTGGACTTCCGCAGTCCGCATAGCCTCAAAAGACCGCATAGTCCCATGGACCGCATAGGGCATCCCCCGCATCGGGCTAATCACCCGGAATGATCAATCCTGGAGCATGCCGCAGCTCCGCATAGTCTCATAGACCGCATAGGCCGTATAGACCCGCATCAAGGGTGGCAAGCCCTCGGTATAACAAGTCAAGGGGGTAGGTGATACAGTAACAGTACAACGGACTTACCGGTTAGCAACGTAAGCACAGCAAGAATGACCCCCTTTCACAACATTACAAGCCAATTAACACATGCAGTATCATAGTATGTCTACCTATCAACCAATCTTACTACACTTAACAGAAATCAATACAAGGCTTTTATAAACAAACAAGTAAACAGTTCCTTTTATCATTCTTAAGTTGTTATACCTAACTTCCCATAAAGCTAGTATAACTCTTAAGCTTTTGTTTTAGAACCAAATATTACTCTTCTGTTAAAAATGATTCATTATTCTTTTGACATACTTCAAGGTTCTTATTATTCAGGCTTAAGTCAAAAGACATTGCCGATTATCATATGTACGTCTACCGTACTATATATACTTAAAATATCATGCTCAAGAGTATAGGAAGAATCACATACCTTCTCGGCGAAATCCACCTGCCAAGTCGAGTATGTCGCGCGCAGAGAATCAACCTATAATAGTCACAAACATCTATCAAAGTCTAGACTATTCTGTAGGTCGTTCTAAACAGAGGGTCCTCAATTCTACGGAAAGTCGGGCAGCACAACCCTACCCGGTGAGCTATATAAGTCTCTTGAAAACATCCTATGTAATACATTCGTATAATCTTCTTTTATACCCTTCTAAGGTGTTCTGATTCAATTCTATTCTTAATAACCTCCTAAGTATTTATACTTATTTCAATACTTCTACAGTATGCATTCTCTAATTACAAAAGAGGGTTAGGATTATATACCTCGATAAGCCCAATAATATCCAAGTAAAAAGTCGATCCTGAGCGAGGTTTAGCTCCTAATCCAAAGCTCCAAGACGCTCCAAGAATCCTTAGAAGTTTCCCACAACTTCTACTAAGTACTAAGGAATTTGGGCTAGGTTAAATTGGGCATTATAACAATACTAGAAGGCAACTTTCCTACCAAGGGAGGGGGGGTAGGTTTCGGCTAGGCTAGAGGGGGGAAGGGCCTCGGCAAAACTTCACTCAAAGGGGAGGGTGTTTGGACGAGTTGCTCACAAGGGAGAGGAGGATTTTCAAGACTTGAAAGCTTTAGTGGATGAAGAACTCTTCATCTCAAGAGGGGTATTTATAGGTCAAGACATGGCCAACCAATGGCCAAGATTTAGCCAAGTGCTAGGCAAGTGTAAGGTCAAGATTAGGGCAAGTGTACCTAGCCAACTTGCACACAAAATATCTATCCAACTTTATGACAAGGATTGTCATCCAATCGGCCCTATTGCCGTGACAAGTCCACCAATGAGAGGGTGGAAAGTGTCGCCCTCTCATTGGTCCAAAGTGTTACGTCTCTCGGAAAAATCCGCAAAAATAAGAAATGACATAGCCGGAATTTATCCTATGAAAGCTGTGGAAACGTTTCGTCGGAAAACCAATCGTTTTGTGAGTTGTGCCCAATAATTTTTCGTCCAAGCCTAACTTTTAAGGCTAACCTTTTGTACGTATTCCCTTACGTACATACTCTGGAAATACGGGGTATAACATTCTCCCCTCCTTAGAAACATTCGTCCCGAATGTTCCTTCCCAAGACAGTTAAAGATAAGGTTCTTAACAACCTGGCGATTCGCAAAAATAACACTTAGCACATAAGTCAATTGAATCAATAAGTAGGAAAGTAGGTTACCTGGAGGTGTGGGGAATAGGTGAGGGTATCTCTGCCTCATGTCCTCCTCTGCTTCCCACGTCATCTCCTCCCTAAGCTCGTTCCGCCACAAAACTTTGTGGAAGCTACGTCCTTGGTCGCAGACGCCTAACTTGACGATCGACTATCGCTATGGGAATCTCCTCATACGATAACCCCTCGGTCACTGGACATCGTCAATCGGGTGTACCACTAGATGGATCCTGACACATCTCCTCGGCATAGATCGTGAAATACGGATGCACGCCTCCGGATCGGACGGCAGATCCAACTCATAAGCAACCTTGCCTACCACGTGGACAATCTGAACGGCCCGATGTACCTTGGGTGAGTTTTCCTTCTTCCCGAATCTCATCACACCGCCATGGGTGACACCTTCAGAAAACCCAATCATCAATCTGCGAACTCCGGATGTCGGCGTCGATGATCTGCATACGACTTCATGCGACTCGGCCGTCAATAGCCGCCTCGGATAAGCTTCACCTTATCCATCGCGCTGCACCAAGTCTGGTCCCACTAATCGTACCTCCCACATCGAACCATGCTATCGGCGATCTGCACTTCCTCCCATACAAAGCCTCATACGGCGCCATCCCGAATGCTAGAGTGGTAGCTGTTATTATCTGTGAACTCTACCCGGGCAAGTGATCCTCCTACCTCTGAAGTCAATAACACGGGCTCGCGTATCCTCGAAGTGCGGATAGTGCGCTCTGCTGTCCGTCTGCGTGGATGAAATGCGATTCGGGCTCACTGCGTCCTAAACCCTCTGGAAGGACCTCAGGAGTTAGCGTAAATGGGCTCCTGCATGCGATATGATCGAAATAGGGACTCATGCGATCGGCGACCTCTCGGATGTAAAGTCTGGCATAATCCTCAGCCGAGAAAGTCGTCCTGACGGGAAGAAAGTGGGCTGCTTTCGTCAGCCTGTCGACGATAACCCATATAGAATCATGTCTCCTCTGAGTGCGAGGCAATCCTGTGATGAAGTCCATGTTGATCACCTCCCACTTCCAGGTCGGGATCTCTATCGTCTGTAACAAACCACCAGGCCTCTGGTGCTCTACCTTCACCTGCTGACAACACGGGCACTGAGCTACGAACTCTGCAACGTCCCTCTTCAAACCATCCCACCAATACACAGATCTAAGGTCGTGGTACATCTTGGTCGACCCTGGATGGATAGAGTAACGCGTGTGTGCTTCCCAAGAACTCTGCCAAGTCCTGAAACATCTGGAACACACAACCTGCCCTCAAACCTTAGCGCCCCATCAGGTGCTACCTCAAAAGGACCCTTGCCCTCACGAAGAGCTGTATCACGATAACGTGCCAAAACCGGATCCTCGAACTGTTGCCTCTTCACCTCCTCGACGATGGAAGACTCGGCAACCTCACGAACTCTAACCCCACTGCTATCAGAATCAATCAAACGGACACCAAGGCTCGCTAACTGATGCAAATCACGAACCATGCCCCTCCTCTCTGGCTGCACCTCTGATAGACTCCCCATCGACCTACGACTAAGAGCATCTGCCACAACATTGGCCTTCCCCGGGTGGTACAGGATATTGACGTCATAATCCTTAAGCAACTCTAACCACCGTCTCTGTCGTAAGTTCAGCTCCCTCTGGCTGAAGATATACTGGAGGCTCTTGTGGTCTGTATAAATATCCACGTGAACCCCATACAAATAGTGCCTCCAGATCTTTAAAGCGTGAATCACCGCTGCCAGCTCCAAATCATGGGTGGGGTAGTTCCTCTCGTGTATCTTAAGCTGTCGGGATGCGTATGCTATAACTCTGCCCTGCTGCATCAACACATCCCAACCCGATGCTGACGTCACAATACACCACGTAACCATCCGACCTCTGGAAGTAAGAAGCGAAGCGGTCGTCGATTTCTCTTTTCGAATCGAAACCACCGCCACAAGCATCAGTCCACTGAAACTTGGCTGCCTTCTGAGTCAGCCTAGTCAATGGTGCAGAGATAGAAGCAAACTTCTCCACGAACCGCCGATAATATCCTGCAAGGCCCAGAAAACTGCGAACCTCTGTCGGAGTAGTAGGTCTAGGCCAAGTCCTGACTGCCTCGATCTTGGCCGTATCCACTCGAATGCCATCAGCCCCGACAATGTGCCCAAGAAAAGCCACCGAGGTCAACCAAAACTCACATTTGGAAAACTTCGCATACAGCTGCTGATCCCGGAGAACTGTCAGCACAGTCCTCAAATGCTCCGCATGCTCCTGCTCTGAGCGAGAATAAACCAAGATATCATCAATGAACACTATCACAAACGTGTCCAAAAATGGTTTGAACACTCGGTTCATCAACTCCATGAATACCGCCGGAGCATTGGTCAACCCAAAAGACATGACCCTGAACTCATAATGCCCGTACCGGGTCCGGAATGCAGTCCTAGGGACATCCACCTCTCTAACTCGAACCTGATGATAGCCCGATCGTAGATCAATCTTGGAAAAGCATCTCGCGCCCTGCAACTGATCGAACAAATCATCAATCCTGGGAAGGGGGTATCTGTTCTTAATGGTCACCTTGTTCAGCTGCCTGTAGTCAACACACATGCGCAGCGTCCCGTCTTTCTTCTTCACGAACAATACCGGCGCCCCCCAGGGAGAAACACTAGGTCTGATGAAACCCTTCTCCAACAAATCACTCAGCTGCTCCTTCAACTCTCTTAACTCGGCAGGTGCCATCCTGTATGGCGGAATGGAAATAGGCCGAGTGTCTGGCAACACATCTATACAAAACTCAATCTCCCTCTCTGGAGGAATACCCGGGAGGTCGTCTGGAAACACGTCTGAGAACTCTCGGACTACTGGAACTGTCTGAAAATCTGGTACCGCAGCCTCAGTATCAAACACCCGAACGAGATGGTAGATATACCCCTTCTGCACCATCTTCCTAGCCTTGAGGTAGGAAATAAACCTACCTTTCGGCGATACCGTGCTCCCTTCCCACTCAACAACCGGCTCCTCAGGAAACTGGAACCGTACTACTCTCTCTCTGCAGTCTACATTGGCGTAGCAAGAAGCTAGCCAATCCATCCCCATGATCACGTCGAAGTCAATCATCTCCAACTCTATCAAGTCGGCAAGGTCGACGATGTAAATGGTCACGGGACAAGCTCTATATACCCGCAGCTGCCGAATCACCCAGCGTAGCTACCTCGAAAGGGTCTATGGACTCAGCTCTATCCCTATCCTACTAGCAACAAGGGAGATATATAGGGCAGTAGAACCGGATCTATCAAAGCATATACATCAAACCCGAAGCGATAAGGTACCTGTGGCGACATCGGTGAGGCCTCTCACGATCTGTCGGTGGACAAAGCATAAATGCGGTTCGAGGACCGCTGAATCGGGACTGCGCCACGACCTCTGCCACGACTGGCTGATCTCGAGTACCACGCCTCCGGGGCGAGTAACTGTCGGGGATGAAGAAGCGGCAACAGACCCTGTAGGCTGGGCCCTACCCCCAGCGCTGCCCCCGGTCGGGCAAACCCTCGCGAAATGACCCTGCTGGCCACAAGTATGGCAAGTCCCCGTAGTAGCATAACAGCTCCCAGAATGGAATCTACCACAACGGGCACACTGAACAGACCTCGATCGGCTAGCACCCTTGCTACCCTGGAAATCCGAAGTCACAGGGCCCCGACTGCCCAGGCGCTCTGGGTGTCGAAAATGATGTAGGAGCGCTCTGCGCCGGCTGTGGTGCAAATCTGGACCTCTGCTGATGCTGCCCACCCTGAGAACCACCAAACGAACCGGCCGTCTTGGCCTTCTTCTGCTGCTGATATCGGTCTACCCGGCGGTCTCTACGCTCCTCGCATCCCAATGCATGAGCCTGCATACGGGTAATGTCCATGCCTGGCTGAAGGGACACTCCCGCACAAGACTCGGCCATATAGTCGTCTAGCCCGGTGACGTAGCGATGCACCCGGTCCTCCATATCTGCTACCAGTGCAGGAACATATCGAGCCAATGAATCAAACTCGACATTGTACTCTCTAACTGTGCGTCCTCCCTGCCTCAGTAACAAAAATCTGTCAGATCGTGCCCTCCTCATCTGCGGAGGCAAGAAGTGTGTGAGAAAAGCCTCTGAAAACTCATCCCATACTGCTGGAGGTGCATGCTCTCCCCGGGAAAGCTCCCATGAATCGAACCAATCGACTGCGGTATCACGCAGCCGATGCGAACCGAATGTCACAGACTCAGTCTCTGAAGCCTTGACCACCCGCATAATCCTCTGCAACTGACGGATGAACTCCTGCGGATCATCCTCCGGCCTTGACCCGTAAAACTCTGGCGGGCTACAACTAAGGAAGTCCCGTAGCCTCAAACTATCTGCCTCGGTGAGCAGCGGGTGCTCTTGGGTGAGGCTGGAATGGCTGCCTCAAACCTCTCCTCATATCTGGCCACGACCTTGGCTAGTAACTGGGCCATCTCCTTGTACCCTAACTCCTGCCCGGTGAGGGCGAGGTGTGGTGCTGCGGTCTCTCTTTGGGGCGGCGGTGTCATAGAACTCGCCGTCTCTGGTATAGCCTGGGCCTGAGCCCTCGTGACTCTGGGTGTCACACTAGCGACTCCTCGGCCTTGCCGCCACAGGCGGGTTGCCTTACGTGGAGGCATATACATTCTGTGAAAGGAATGCGTTAGAGGTCCAACCTATAACACAGCTCTAAGGCACGATCTCAGAGTGAGAAGAATAGAAACCAATCCTAAATATCCTATAGCCTCCTGATTATTGGTGTGGTGCACAACACACAGATAATCAAGACTCTACTGGATACGGTCTGTAGACACTTTCCGAGGATTAACTGCTCTGATACCACTTTTGTCACGACCCGTTCCGGGGCCCGTGACTGGTGCCTTACCCGGGCACCCAAGTAGTCATACATCGAGAACAATCGTGGAATATAAAACACGACATGAAACATGATATAACTAGAACATTTTATCTGATGAAAAAGATTGCCTTTCGGCATATATACATAAACCAAATTTTTTGCAGTTACATCCCAACTGTACAACAGGACTACAGACCTCTAAGGAAATAACAACTATGGCGGGACGGGGCCACATATACCTGTCTGTACAAAACTATCTACAACAGGGAGATCATACCCAAAAGTAGAGCCTCCGGAGAGAGTGGAGCTCCTAACACCAACGTAGAGATCCTAAGGATGTGGATCTAGCACCTGCTTTCCTCTAGAACTGCGGCATGAGCGGCCCCGAAGGAGGTCGATAACAGTACCAAGTATGTGAAACTATAAAGTACTTTAAATGAAATCAAAGTATTTAAAACCTTTTCACAAATACATTCATTCAATTGCACATAGTGCCACATCACAATAATAATGATAATAGGAAAATATGAGTCTAGTCTAGGCGCGAATGATCGAAGCAAGGCCAACCGCCCATAGTATCATTCTGCGTGCCTAGTCCTGGACTTCCGCGATCGCATGGAGTCACACACGCACCGCATGGTATTCCCGCGTCGGGTAGCTAGCCCGGTACTCTCCCGGACTTCCGCGGTCCGCGTAGCCTCGAAGACCGCGTAGTCCCGTGGACCGCATAGGGCATCCCCGCGTCGGGCTAATCACCGGAATGATCAATCCTCGAGCATGCGCAGCTCGCATAGTCTCATGACCGCATAGGCCGTATAGACCCGCATCGCGGTGGCAAGCCCTCGGTATAACAAGTCGAGGGTAGGTGATACGATAAGACAACGGACTTACCGGTTAGCAACGTAAGCACGCAAGAATGACCCCCTTTCACAACATTACAAGCCAATTAACACGCAGATCATAGTATGTCTACCTATCAACCAATCTTACTACACTTAACGGAAATCAATACAAGGCTTTTATAAACAAACAAGTAAACAGTTCCTTTTATCATTCTTAAGTTGTTATACCTAACTTCCCATAAAGCTAGTATAACTCTTAAGCTTTTGTTTTAGAACCAAATATTTAAAAAATGATTCATTATTCTTTTGACATACTTCAAGGTTCTTATTATTCAGGCTTAAGTCAAAAGACATTGCCGATTATCATATGTACGTCTACCGTACTATATATACTTAAAATATCATGCTCAAGAGTATAGGAAGAATCACATACCTTCTCGGCGAAATCCACCTGCCAAGTCGAGTATGTCGCGCGCAGAGAATCAGCCTATAATAGTCACAGACATCTATCAAAGTCTAGACTATTCTGTAGGTCGTTCTAAACAGAGGGTCCTCAATTCTACGGAAAGTCGGGCAGCACAACCCTACCCGGTGAGCTATATAAGTCTACTGTGAAAACAGTCCTATGTAAGTACAGTTCGTATAATCTTCTTTTATACCCTTCTAAGGTGTTACAGTTCAATTCTATTCTTAATAACCTCCTAAGTATTTATACTTATTTCAATACTTCTACAGTATGCATTCTCTAATTACAAAAGAGGGTTAGGATTATATACCTCGATAAGCCCAATAATATCCAAGTAAAAGTCGATCTGAGCGAGGTTTAGCTCTTAATCCAAAGCTCCAAGGCGCTCCAAGAATCCTTAGAAGTTTCCCACAACTTCTACTAAGTACTAAGGAATTTGGGCTAGGTTAAATTGGGCATTATAACAATACTAGAAGGCAACTTTCCTACCAAGGGAGGGGGGGTAGGTTTCGGCTAGGCTAGAGGGGGGAAGGGCCTCGGCCAAAACTTCACTCAAAGGGGGAGGGGTGTTTGGACGAATTGCTCACAAGGGAGAGGGGAGGATTTGTCAAGACTTGAAAGCTTTAGTGGATGAAGAACTCTTCATCTCAAGAGGGGTATTTATAGGTCAAGACATGGCCAACCAATGGCCAAGATTTAGCCAAGTGCTAGGCAAGTGTAAGGTCAAGATTAGGGCAAGTGTACCTAGCCAACTTGCACACAAAATATCTATCAACTTTATGACAAGGATTGTCATCCAATCGACCCTATTGCGTGACAAGTCCACCAATGAGAGGGTGGAAAGTGTCGCCTCTCATTGGTCCAAAGTGTTCGTCTCTCGGAAAAATCCGCAAAAATAAGAAATGACATAGCCGAATTTATCCTATGAAAGCCGTGGAAACGTTTCGTCGGAAAACCAATCGTTTTGTGAGTTGTGCCCAATAATTTTCGTCCAAGCCTAACTTTTAAGGCTAACCTTTTATGCGTATTCCCTTACGTACATACTGCAAATACGAGGTATAACACAGTTGACATTTTGAGATGGCTCCGATGTTCCGGAGTTGTCATGGCTATGTATATTCAGTGGCGGGGCCTTGTCCCGTCATAGTATTTGTTCAAATCTTAGAGTGCGTATTCATCGTAATGGACTGGCTAGAGTTGTTTTTACATTGTTAAACAGTGTAGACCCTTTCGGATAATTTTTATGTTATGGCAGCCTTATCGGCTTGGCCTTGGTTTGAAAAAAAAGAGTGTTATTTATCTTCCGCAGTTTATTATGTTGTATGATTAGAAGGGTGCCCAGGTAGGGCACCAGTCGCGGCCCGGGGTCCGATCGTGACAGTGGCACCCGCTCGGCATTGAGGTAGGTTATGGTTTACTTTAGTTAGACTCTGATTAGAGAATCGTATGTAGTTGTAGGAAGTGACGGGGATAACATGATAGGCCTTCGGGCATGAAGTGGAGATAAATTACATTTACGTTGGTTCTGTCAGTTGTTATGTGGGCTTGTCGCCATATGTGTTATTTTCTGTGATTATCACCTGATTTGACTTGTACTTGTTGATTGTATATTGGTGACACATGTTGAGACTTGATATCATGCCTGACATACTTCTCATATTATTTTGTGATGATGGTGAGGTGAGAGACTGAGAGTGATTGATCGTCTCCGAGGTTTCGGCCAGAGATTGAGCGTGATTGATAGCCTCCGAGGTTTCTGCTGGTGAGCGGGAGTGATAGCCTCCGAGGTTTCTGCCGGAGAGTGGGATTGATAGCCTTCGTGGTTTCTGCCGGAGAGCGAGAGTGATAGCCTCCGAGGTTTCAGTCGGAGAGCGGGAGTGATAGCCTCCGAGGTTTCTGCCGGAGAGCGGGAGTGATAGCCTCCGAGGTTTCTGTCGAGAGCGGGAGTGAGAGAGGTGACATTGCATTTCATTCATCCACTCATATTTTGACTGATCATTTGGTGAATTATATCTGTCTTGGTTGATTTCATGATTTCTTTACACTTTGCTTGTATATGATACGTGACTATGCCTGATTGCTCTATGTTCTACTTGTTGGTTTGAACTTCTTCATGCGTTATCTAATCACTGTCGGCCTATGATGTTTACCAGTACTAGTGTTGTACTGATACTACTCTTGCTGCACTTTTGCTGAGTGTAGAGTATGATCCAGGTTCCAGTTCTACGCCCTGTGGCTGATTCGCGAGGTGGACATCTTCTAGTCATTCAGGGTGAGCTACTTGGTCGTCCGTGGCCCCTGAAGGGCTTCTTAGTTAATTCCATTTTTCTTTGGTTATTGATAGACAATATTTTTTTCAGATTTGTTAGTGCTCTTGTACCCTTTTGACCAGATTTTGGGGAATGTCGTAACCATTTAAGTATTAAGACTTTATAACTTCTTTTTCTTTATTTATTTTTCGTTGATTTACTTGTTATTGAGAATATGGTTCGCCTACTCGGGGGGAATAGGGTAGGTGCCATCACGACTTGTGAATTGGGTCGTGACAATAATTGATTCATTTTGTACGCATGCTGAAATATTATTTTTGATGTGTTGGGATACTGTCGAGACAATTGAGAGGCTTTACTTCGTATTTATTATATGTATATAATGCATGAATGATAATAAAACATTCCCTGAATTTATTCGATTACAATAATAATTTGGCTACCATTATGAAAAAATCTGATTGGTGATAACAGATCCGAACTGCTTAATTAATTCTTTAGGTTCTACGAAGGCCAGGAAAAAGATTGATTACTTAGTGTTCTTCTACTACCAAGAGTAATTCTAAAACGGTCGTGAGTAATTTATATTTATAATAATCTTATCTAATCAATTGTGAACTAGAAAATGTAAAACAAATTGATCATATCTTAGTTTCTATGCAAATGGCATTCCAAAGTCTTGGAATAACTGTGTTTCTAATAGTGTGAATATCATAAGGCCACAAAATCACTTTAACATAAAAATTGTTTGTCGATACCTTTTTCACTTAACACTGCAATGGCTTATTTCAACACGTCTACTAAGAACATACCCACTTATTTACTAAATCAGTCTCAACACATAATACTTATCAGTTACTTTAAATTAGCAAAGTCAACTCGGCTCCAATGCTTACTAAAAACTCTTATCAACATCTCTCCCATATGCCTTAATAAGGACTTGGGAACAATTTAGAAATGCTTTTAGCATATGAATCAATAACATGAATATTCCTTAACTTCTAAGAGTAGAATAAATTATAGAATAATATCACAGTTATAATTCACATGTAGAACATGCCAAAAGAAAGAAAGAATTTATCTTAACATACCTGTTTCGAGTCTCCTAACAACACAATTCACACAGCTCGTCTAGCGCCTCAACCTTAGCTACACTATGAAGCAATCTTTATTTGCTTTAAAACTTTGATAACAATTCTTTGTCTATGTTGTTACACGTCGTGACTTGATGTTGCTGCCCAAAATAGATGTATCGTTCATTTCCTAGAAAAGCTTTTTTGTCACGACCCGTTCCGGGGCCTGTGACTGGTGCCTTACCCGGGCACCCAAGTAGTCATACATCAGAGTAATCAGCGGAATATAAAAACAATACATGTAACAAATGTAAAATGAGACACAGTTTATCTGAGAAAAAGTCGCCTTTCGGCATATATATATAAACCAAGTCTGGCAGTTACATCCCAACTGTACAATAGGACTACAGACCTCTAAGGAAGTAAACAACTATGGCGGGACAGGGCCCCGCCATACCCTGAATGTACAAAACTATCTACAACAACAGGGGGATCATACCCAAAAGTCGAGCCTCCGGAGAAGATGGAGCTCCTGACACCAAAGTAAAGATCCTAAGGATGCGGATCTAGCACACCTTTCCTTACCTGCGACATGAGCGGCCCGAGGAGGTCAGTACAACAGGTACCAAGTATGTGAAACTATAAAGTACTTAAATGAAATCATATCATTTTAAAACTAAATATGTTCGAAACAATCAATGTAACCGCACATAGTGCCACATCACAAACAAGAGCAATAATAGGTAAACTGTAACAGGTCTTTTCTAGGCTGCGAATGATCGAAGCAAGGCCAATCGCCCATAGTATCATTATGCATGCCTAATCCTGGACTCCCGCAGTCCGCATAGGCCACCTAGGCCCGCATGAGGTATTCCCCGCATCGAGGGTAGCTACTCCTCGGCATCGTCCTGGACTCTCGTAGTCCGCATGGCCACATAGACCGCATGAGGTAATCCCCCGCACACTAACCTGGAACTCTCGTAGCTCCGCATAGGTCCCCTGGACCCGCATGAGGTATTCTCGAATCATAGTCACACGGCCTTTGAGGTGTACCTCACGTCGAAGCGACAACCCCGGTATATCATGTCAAGAGGTGAGTGATATAATACTAACATAACGGCTTATCGTTTAAACAACATAAGCACCATAAGAATAACCTCTTTACACAAACGTTACAAGATACTAACACACATAGCATCATAGTATGTCTACTCAACAAACCATCTTACTATACTTTCCAGAAATCAATACAAGTCTTTCATAACACATAAGTATACCGTTCCTTTTATCTTTCTTAAGTTGTTATACCTAACTTCCCATAAAGCTAGTATAACTCTTAAGCTTTTTGTTTAAAAACTAAGTATTACTCTTCTTTCAAAAATGATTCATAATTCTTTTGAAATACTTCAAGATTCTTTATTATTTAGACTCAAGTCAAAAGATGTCAAGTAAAACCATGTTCAGTTAACACACGTATGTCTACCGTACTATATATATTTTAAAATATCATGCTCAAGGGGATAGGAAGAATCACATACCTTCTCGGCGAAATCCACCTGCCAAGTCGAGTATGTCGCGCGCAGAGTATCAACCTATAATAGTCAAATACGTCTATCAACGTCTAGACTACTCTGTAGGATATTCTAGGCGGAAGGTTCTTAATTCTACGGAAAATTGGGCGTTTCCTACCAGTCAAACTACTCAAGTCTCAGTAAATACGATCTATGTAAGTCTGATTCAATTCTTCATTTATATTCTTCCGATGTGATTTCATTCAATTCTATTCTTTAATATCCTTCTATGTCTTATACTAATTTCTATACTACTACGTATGTAATCTCCGATTACAATAGAAGGATAGGATTATTATTTACCTCGATAAGCCCAAAATTATCCAAGATATAAGTCGATCACGAGAAAGGTTTAGCTCTGTCATGCGCTCATTCGCTCCAAGAAACCCTTAGAAGTTTACACAACTTCTTACTACTACTTCAACCAACTGAAGTTTCTCCTAGGGTTTTAGTTTAGTGACTAATGGAAGTATAGTAGTATTTTCCGGACTCTAAGTATAGAGGTATCTTTGGAAATACTACAAGGGATTGGCTAAGGTATTTGGGAATAGTAACAATACTATGGAGAGATTTTTCTACCAAAAGGGGGTAGTGTTTCGGCTAGAGCTCTCTAGAAGGGGGGAGATGGTGTTGGACGAAAAACTACAAGAGAGGGGAGGGATTTTGAGACTTGGAAAATGATTTGTGGATGAAGAATTCTTCAACTAAGGGGGGGGGGGGGGTATTTATAGGACCACCAATGGTCAGGATTAAGGCAAGTGGAGGGCAAATGGATGGTGGAGATTTGGGCAAGTGGAACCTTATCCATCTACTCCATAAATATCTAGCAAACATTGACCAAGTGTTTAAGGCATTTTCCATCAAAAAAAATGTGCCAACAATTGCCCATTGTTGCCGTCCACTTGAGGGTGACAAGTGTCGCCCTCTCGTTGGTCCAAAATATTTTATCTCTCGGAAAAATCCGCAAAAATTATAAATGTCGCAACCGTAATTTTCCCTTCGCAAGGTTTGGAAAACGTTTCGTCGGAAAACAATTTTTTTCGTGGGTTGTGCACAAATTTTCTTCCCTTATGCCTACTTAAGGCTTAAACTTTTGTACGTACGTCCTCACGTACATACTCTGGAAATACGGGGTATAACATTCTCCCCTCCTTAGAAACATTCGTCCAGAATGTTCCTTCCCAAGACAGATAACGATAAAGCTTAAACCGTTTGCAAATGCCTCACTTGGCTACAATACAACACTTAAGCAAATATGTCAATGAAAATTTACAAGTAGGAAAGTGAGTTACCTTGAGGTGTGGGGAATAGGTGAGGATACTTCTGCCTCATGTCCTCCTCAGCTTCCCACGTCATCTCCTCCCTGAGCTCGTTCCGCCACAAGACCTTGACGGAAGCCACGTCCTTGGTCCGCAGACGCCTAACCTGACGATCGATTATCGCTATGGGAATCTCCTCATACGATAACCCTTCGGTCACCTGGACATCGTCAATCGGGTTTACCCTAGATGGATCCCCGATACATCTCCTCAGCATAGAAACATGAAAAACCGGATGCACTGCCTCAAGATCGGACGGCAGATCCAACTCATAGGCAACCTTGCCTATCCTGCGGACAATCTGATACGGCCCAATGTACCTTGGGCTGAGTTTCCCTTTCTTCCCGAATCTCATCACACCCTTCATGGGTGACACCTTCAGGAAAACCCAATCATCAACCTCGAACTCCAGATGCCGACGACGATGATCTGCATACGACTGCGACTACGGTATCGATAGCGCTCTGGATAAGCTTTACCTTATCCACTGCCTGCTGAACCAGGTCTGGTCCCACTAACTGCACCTCGCCCACATCAAACCAGCCTATCGGCGATCTGCATTTCCTCCCATACAAGGCCATATAAGGCGCCATCTGAATACTGGAGTGGTAGCTATTATTATACGCAAACTCAACTAGAGGCAAATGATCCTCCCAGCTACCCCTGAAGTCAATAACACAGGCTCGCAACATATCCTCAAGAGTCTGGATAGTGCGCTCTGCCTGTCCGTCTGTCTGAGGATGGAATGCAGTACTCAGGCTCACCTGCGTCCCTAATCCCTTCTAGAAGGACCTCCAGAAGTTAGCCGTAAACTGGGCTCCTCTGTCTGATATGATAGAAATAGGGACCCCATGCAGTCTGACGATCTCTCGGATGTAAAGTCTGACATAATCCTCAGCCGAAAAAGTCGTCCTGACGGGAAGAAAATGGGCTGATTTTGTCAGCCTGTCGATGATAACCCAGATAGAATCATGCTTCCTCTGAGTGCGAGGTAATCCTGTGATAAAGTCCATGTTGATCACCTCCCACTTCCAGGTCGGGATCTCTATCGGCTGCAACAAACAACCAGGCCTCTGGTGCTCTACCTTCACCTGCTGACAACACGGGCACTGAGCCACAAACTCTGCAACGTCCCTCTTCAAGCCATCCCACCAATACACAGATCTGAGGTCGTGGTACATCTTGGTCGACCCTGGATGGATAGAGTAACGCGCGCTGTGTGCTTCCCCTAGAACCTGCTGCCGAAGTCCGGCAATATCTGGAACACACAACCTGCCCTCAAACCTTAACACCCCATCAGGTGTTACCTCAAAAGGACCCTTCCCCTCACGAAGAGTCGTATCATGGTACCGCGTCAAAACCGGATCCTCAAACTGTTGCCTCTTCACCTCCCGACGATGGAAGACTCGGCAACTTCTCGAACTCGAACCCCACTGCTATCAGAATCAATCAATCGGACTCCAAGGCTCGCTAACTGATGTAAATCGCGAACCATGCCCCTCTTCTCTGGCTGCACATCTGATAGGCTACCCATCGACCTACGACTAAGGGCATCTGCCACAACATTGGCCTTTCCCGGGTGGTACAGGATATCGACATCGTAATCCTTGAGTAACTCTAACCACCGTCTGCCGTAAGTTCGGCTCCTGCGTGAAGATATCTTGGAGGCTCTTGTGGTCTGTATAAATATCCACATGAACCCCATACAAATAGTGCCTCCAGATCTTCAAGGCGTGAATCACCGCTGCCAACTCCAAATCATGGGTGGGGTAGTTCCTCTCATGTTTCTTAAGTTGTCGGGATGCGTATGCTATAACCTTGCCCTGCTGCATCAACACACATCCAAGCCCGATGCCTGACGCATCACAATACACGACATAGCCATCTGGACCCTCTGGAAGAGTAAGAACGGCGGTCGTCGCTCTCCTTCCGATGGCGGAAACCACGCTCACAAGAATCAGTCCATCAAACTTAGTCGCATCGAGTCATCCTAATCAATGGTGCAGAGATAGAAGCAAACTTCTCCACGAACCGCCGATAATAACCTGCGAGGCCCAGAAAGCTGCGCACCTCTGTCGGAGTAGTAGGTCTAGGCCAACTCCTGACTGCCTCGATCTTGGCCGTATCCACCCGAATACCATCGGCCCCGACAATATGCCCAAAAATGCCACCAAGCCAACCAAAACTCACATTTGGAAAACTTGGCGTATAGCTGGTCTGGAGAACTCTCAAAGACGGTCCTCAAATGCTCGCATGCTCGCTGAGCTGGAATAAACCAAGATGTCATCAATGAACACTATCACAAACGTGTCCAAAAATGGCTTGAACACTCGGTTCATCAAATCCATGAATACCGCCGGAGCATTGGTCAAACCAAAAGACATAACCCTGAACTCATGGTGCCCGTACCGGGTCCGGAATGCAGTCCTAGGGACATCCGCCTCTCTAACTCGCACCTGATGATAGCCCGATCGCAGATCAATCTTGGAGAAACATCTCGCACCATGCAACTGGTCGAACAAATCATCAATCACGGGAAGGGTATCTTCTTAATGGTCACCTTGTTCAGCTGCCTGTAATCAACACACATGCGCAGCGTCCCGTCCTTCTTCTTCACGAACAATACCGGCGCTCCCCAGGGAGAAACACTAGGTCTGATGAAGCCCTTCTCCAGCAAATCTCTCAGCTGGTCCTTCAACTCTCTCAACTCGGCGGTGCCGTCGTATGGCGGAATGGAAATAGGCGAGTGTCGCAAGACATCGATACAAAACTCTATTTCCTCTCGGGAGGATACCCGGAGGTCGTCGGAAACACATCCGGGAACTCGACTCTTCGGATCGGTGAAAATCTGGTACCGCAGCCTCAGTATCAAACACCCGAATGAGATGGTAGATATACCCCTTCTGCACCATCTTCCTGGCCTTGAGGTAGGAAATAAACCTACCCCTCGGCGACACAGTGTTCCCCTCCCACTCAATAACCGGCTCCCCAGGAAACTGGAACCGTGCACTTTCTCCTGCGGTCTACACCGGTGTGAAGCTAACCAATCCATGCCCATGATCACATCGAAATCAGTCATGTCCAACTCTATCAAGTCGGCTAGGGTCTGACGACTGCATAAAGTCACTGGGCAAGCTCTATATACCCGCCGAGCTACCACCGAATCACCCACTGGCGTAGCTACCTCGAAAGGGTCTATGGACACAGGCTCTATCCCTATCCTACTAGCAATAAGGGGAGATATATAGGACAGAGTAGAACCCGGATCTATCAAGGCATACACATCACAACCAGAAACTGATAAAGTACCTGTGACGACATCAGGCGACGCCTCCTGGTCCTGCCGGCTGGACAAGGCATAAATGCGGTTCTGAGGACCGCTAGAAGCTCGACCAGCGCCATGACCTCTGCCGACCTGCTGGCCTCGAGTACCACGCCTCGGGCGAGTAATCGTAGGAGATGAAGACCGGCGAAAGACCTGTGGTGACCCACCACCTCTGCGCGCCCTTGGTCGGACAGCTCGCAAAGTGACCTGGCCGCAATCAAACAAACTCCGGAGCGTACCACAATTCCGTAATGGGATCTACCGTCGGCCACACCGAGGGGTGGTCGTCGGTTAGCACCTCTGCTACCCACGGGCGTCCAAGTCACGGGGCCACTGATGTCCCTCAAGAGCGATGTAAGTGCTACGGTGAGCCGTGGTGCAAATCTAGGCTGCTGAGGCCGTCCACCCCGAGAGCTACCAAAAGACCCTGCCGTCCTGGCCTTTTTCTGCTGTTGTCTGTCAACCCGTCGGCCTCTACGCTCCTCGCATCCAAGTGCATGAGCCTGCATGCGGGCAATGTCCATGCCCGGCTGAAGAGCTACACCTGCGCAAGACTCTGCCATGTAATCTTCTAGCCCGGTGACGTAGCGATGCACCGCCTCCATATCTCTGCATTAGCGCAGGGACATATCGAGCCAACGAATCGAACTCGGCGTTGTACTCCTGCGTGCGCCTCGTCTCGGCATCAAAAATTGTCGGCCCTCCTCATCTGCGGAGGCAAGAAGTGAGTGAGAAATGTTATACCCCGTATTTCCAGAGTATGTACGTGAGGGCGTACGTATAATAATTTGAGCCTTAAAGTTGGCTAGTTTCGAAATTTGTGCACAAGTGCCGAAAAGAGTCGTTTTTCGGCGCGTTTCCACAGCTTTTGTAGGGAAAATTCCGGCTCTGTCATTTTTAATTTTTGCGGATTTTTCCGAAAGGCGAAACATTTTGGATTAACGGAGGGTGACAAGTGTCACCTCACATTAATTAAGTGGACGGCAAAAGGGACGAACAAGGTGGCTTGTTTTGTCTTGGAGTTGGTAGGATATTTTGTGTGCAAGTTGGCTTAGGACACTTGCCCAAATCTTGGCCTTACACTTGCCTTGCACTTGGCATAATCTTGGCCATTGGTTGGCCATCCCTTGACCTATAAATACCCCTCTTATGTTGATGAACTTCTTCATCCAAAAATCCTTTCTAAGTGTTAAAATCTCTCCCCCCCCTTAAGTGTAGTTCTCGTCCAAATCACCTCCCCCTTTGTGAGCCCTTGGCCGAGAGCCACCCCCCCTCCCCTTTGTGGTGTTTGGCCGTGGGGTACCCCCCCCCCTAGCCTAGTTGTTTTCGTATAATACCCCCTTTTGTGGTATAGAAATACTCTCCTAGTATTGTTATAATGCCCAAAATACTCTAGCCCATATACCTTATAGTACTTCCAAAGTTATCTCTATACGTAGAGCCCGGGAAATACTATTATACTTCCCTCAGTCAAAAACGAAACCCTAAGTAAATCTTCACCCGTAGTTGAAGTTATAAGTAGAAGTTGGTTAGAACTTCTAAGGGTTGTTTGGAGCGGATGGAGCGCCGGAGTAGAGCTAAACCTTGCTCGGGATCGGCATATAAACTCGGATAATTTTGGGCTTATCGAGGTAAACACTCTTGACCTTCTATTGTAATTGGGAATTACATGTTGTAGGAATATATAGTTGATGTATACTATATATAGAACTGATTATAATTGCGGCAATGTCTTTTGACTTAAGCCTGAATAATACTTACGGCAATGTCTTGCGACTTAAGCGTGAATTTAAAGAAGAGAATCTGAGCGTAATTACATAGGGCGTATTACGGTGAACTTGTGTAACATTACTTGTAGTAGACTTGTCCACGTCCGGTTAAACGTGTTAACCCCACTGGTTGGCTTGGTAGCGGCCTCGATAGAGGAGGAGATTTCTGCTGTTGCGGGAGAGTCTTTGCGAATTTTACGTAGAATATGGAGCGATGAGATCTAGATGTTACTGAGCGCCTTGTGGCCTTATAGGTTGAAGTACTACGTGTGGTGCGATCTACGTGGCTTAAGGAGTAGCCGACGGTTTGAAGTACTTGGAGCGTTTTGCTATTAGTCGGTACTCGTCGCGAGGTATGTGAACCTCTTCCTATCTTTTCTAGCATGATATGTGTGAACTATGTAGTGCGGTGAGCGTCGTGTGTTAAGCTTGTGTTTGATTGTTTTAAAACATAAAGTGTTATAACGGCTTTATGGGAAGTTGGTTATAACAGCTTTATGTAAATAAGAAAATACTTTGTGGTTTTAAAAGGTAACTGATGTGAATTATAACTGGCTAGTTATAATAAAGAACTTGATGTATTTCAAAAGATTTATAAATCGTTTTGAAGGGAGAGTAACACTTGGTTTTAAAGGTTTTAAAAAGAGTTATACTAGCTTATGGGAAGTTAGGTATAATGTCTTAAGAAAGGTAAAGAAAATGGTTTTCTGATGTTAGAAGTTAAAAGACTTGATCTTATAAGATAAGAGACTTAACTTATTTGTTTTAATGTGGATGCTTGTGTGAAACCTCATTCGTGAGTAATGAGTACTTGGTTTTATTTAATGGGATAAGGTTTTACTGATTTCGGAAATCAGAATGTGTATCGACAGACCACTGCAGCGTTAATAAAGGAAATGTATTGAATAATGAAGTATTGTATTAAAACCAGTAGAAACCTCCATCTGCATAGAAGCTAAGATGAGACAAAATGATATTACATACCCTAGATCATGGCTGCTTAATAAGATCGATTATAAACAAGAATAAACTACTCACATATAAGGCATATGTTTCTCAAATCATTAAAGGAGAATTATGTTTTAAAGGATTAAAACTATGAACTACGAAACCTTTTCTAAAAATGAGAAACTTGAGCATTTGAAATTAGGCAAACTTGAACGTTTGGAAAATAAGGTTGTTACTTGATTTTACAAAGGAAAGCATTTTGTTTATTTAACAATGCTCGTCACTCTATCTTTATACTACGGACATCGGGTGTCTTTTATAAAGGAATGGATCTCTTTAAAAGGAATTTAACGTCGTAGTACTTTAGGGTTAAAAACCGGACTTTGGCATAAAATGAAAGTAACACGAGTTGTGTAACTTGCCTATGCTTGTGTTGTGTAACTTGCCTATCTTGGTTGTTGTGTAACTTGCCTATGCTTGTGTTGTGTAACTTGCCTATGCTTGTTGTTGCGTAACTTGCTTATGCTTGTGGTGATAGCCTTGGTTGTGCAAGAATGGTTATTTTATGGACTAGCTCTCCATGAGGTTTCTTCTTGTTCGGCCTTGGTCACGGTGGTCGGCTCACATTGCTTGCCCGATCTCATGGCTGATTCGGCCTTGGTACCGTAGTCGACCTCGCACTTGCCCGTTCGGTGTAGTGGCGAAGTCTCGTGATCTGACCTTGGTCCACTGGTGGTCAGCCCTCGTACTTGCCGGTCAGCACGTGGCCGGCCTTGGTATCCGATGGTCGGCTCTCGCACTTGCCGTATCGGCCGTGTTTTGGTTGCATTATATTATTGAATGCGGTCGTATCTGGTAGTTATACTTGTCTATACGGTTTTTATGACACAGTGGGACTCGTGTTCATGCATACTCCTTGGTATTGTCATATCATAAAGCTGCCGGTGAGGAAGAAATTCCAGACACAGTGATAATTTGGAGCGTGAGTCACGACTTGATGTAACTAGTTATATGTTATGTCTTGTAGTTTGGTCATCATACATGTCTCTGCTTTATATAGACTATTATGATTTCATTTACAGTATTCTGATTTCACATACTTAGTACTGTTATCGACCTCCTTGAGTGCGTTCATCTGCAGTAGAAATCGTTGGTGTCGATCCCGCTACTAGGATCACCTTTCAGCGTATTAGGAAGCTCCGTTCCTTGGAGGCTTATCTTTTGGTATGTGTTCCACTGAGTTGTAGGTTCTTGTACATTCGGGGTATGGCGGGGCCTGTCCGTCATAGTTATTGTAAATCTTAAGTGCAGCCTTGTGTGGGCGGGGTTTTGTAAAAAGGATTAAAGCTATTCGTTTTGAAAGAGTTGTTTGTATATATTTTAATGGAAGGTAACCGTTTGGTTGGCTTTGTTTATTATCTTGTCTCATGTTCATGTTTATGTTTTTATTTCCACTGGTTTTCTCGATGTTGTATCACTAGGGTGCGGGGTAAGGCACGATCCACGGGCCGGATCGGTCGTGACAAAAGTGGTATCGAGCGATTAATCCTCGGAAAGTGTCTGATCGTGTCTAGTAGAGTCTTGATTATCGATGTGTTGTGCACCACATCTATAATCAAGAGGCTATAGGACATTTAGGATTGGTTTCCATTCTTCTCATTCGAGATCGTGCCTTAGAGTGTGATAAGATTGGACCCTCGACATACTTCGTTTTACCGGTGATGCCTCGCGTAAAGGCAACCCGGGCCCGAAGGGCAAAGCGAGAGGAGAGCGAGTAAAGCGGCGAGAAGGCCACAATACTGAGCCTCGATCCGCGATGCAGGCGAGAGGAGATGAGTTACAAAGTGGGCCCGATTGATGGCGGGGTTGTGGCGAACTTGAGGATAGGCTGGGCCTGGCGGTTCGATGCTTTGTGGTTCACCCTAGATCGAGATAGTTCGAGGCTACGGGATTTTTGAGTTGTAGGCGCCCGAGTTTTATGGGTCGAGGCACGAGGATGATCGCGAGGAGTTCATCCGGCGATTCTGACGGATCATGAGAGTGATCAAGGCATCGGAGACCGAGTCGGTGGTCTAGGTTCGCATCCGCGTGATCTGCTGATCGGCAGTTTGATTCGTGGGAGCTGTCGGGAGAGCATGCACTTCCGGCTTTATGGGGCGAATTCTCGAGGCCTTTCTTGCACATTTCTTGCCTCCACGGATGAGAGGGCTCGAGCGACAGATTTTTGGTGTTCTGGCGAGCAGGCGTGCGGTTCGGGAGTACAATGTGGAGTTCGACTCATTGGCGTGCGTCCCAGCGTTGGTAGCTAGTATGGAGGATCGAGTGCACCGATTTGTTACGGCTCGATGATCACCTAGCCGAGTTGTTCGGTGTAGCTCTTCAGGGCATGGACATTGCCGCACGCGAGCTTATGCCGGATGTGAGGAGGATAAATCGGCGGAATGACCGAAGTGGTCGAGAAGAGGGCGAGCAGCGAGGTCCTTTGGTGACTTTCGAGGCGGACCGCCTCGGCGAGCGATTATGCGCCTCCACCGGTCTGAGTGGTCCTCCGGCGCCGGGACCTTCGAGATATTCGGAGCGGTCGTGGCTCCCGAGTTTCAGATTCTCGGGAAGCGAGTGCTCGCGGATGAGGTTGCCCTTGTCTCCGTGTGGCGTTGTGGAAAGCTTCATAAGGGAGAGTGTCGTACTAACTCGGGAGATTGTTATTTTTGCGGCCAACAGGCCATCGGCAGAAGCGTCCGACCGAGTAGCTGGTAGGATAGCATGGACTACTAGGCGATTGCGGGTTCTTCACCTTCCATAGCCGAGCAGATGTTCGTACCGCAGCCGGTAGAATCGCGGTGGAAGTTCCCAGTTTTAGCGGTCCTTTGAACCGCCTATTTTCAGGTATATCCTTAACCCTTTAAAGGTTTGTATGCATGATATGATGACCTTATTATTGTGTGCTACGTTCGGATAGCGTTATGATGGTTATGAGTTAGAAAGCTTGGCTAGTTGAAAGGATTTGTATGGGGGCATTGAAAGTGTGAACTTTAGAATATTTCATGTTGAGACCTTAGATGTAAGGTCGTCTTGAGTACCAGATTTTTCAAGTGATCCTTGTCGGAATACATTTTATGCCTAGAATGTGTTGTGTGATAATTTCCTTGAGTAGTGTTGAATGGAAGTGGTAGCTTTCATGACTGTTGAGGTAAGATTGTTCGGGTCGGGAACAAGGCGTGATGCGTTAGTGGATCGGGTTGGGGCCATGTTGAGGGCCAACCCGCGGCGGTTTCAAAGTGGGGTCAGCCACAGGTGGTCCCGCCAGTGGTAAGTCACGAGGGTGCTAGGCCCAGTTTAGTTGACCACCGTATGAGTTCGTGGGTGTTTCGACCAGCAGTAGATCGTGAAGGCCGGGAATGGCCTTAAGGAAGATCGAGGCTAGTAAGATGACCAAGTTTGGGGGTAGTGACTCCAAAGTTTTGGAAACTGAAGTATGGTACGTATACTAGAAGAGTTCAGGTGTTCGAGAAGAGTACGACGAGTAAGAGTAGAGACGGGCATGTATTGCGAGCATAGATATGATCATTTCTTGTAAAGAGAGAAGGTGCGAAGGATGTATATTTTAGACCTCAGGGATCGCATGCAGTCCGGTACCATTTGTTGGGTCGCCGGAGTGACACTAGAACCTCGCGGCAAAGTGACAAAAGTTGTGATGTTAGAGGTGTTTCCTCGTGGACTTGGATATAAGTATTTGCGTGCAGGTGTTGTTTCGTGGCCAGTTGTGGCGTTGGCAACTTATTAGAAGAACTTTATCGTTATCCGTCTTGAGAAGGAACATTCGGGACGAATGTTTCTAAGGAGGGGAGAATGTTATACCCCGTATTTCCAGAGTATGTACGTGAGGGCGTACGTATAATAATTTGAGCCTTAAAGTTGGCTAGTTTCGAAATTTGTGCACAAGTGCCGAAAGAGTCGTTTTCGGCGAAACGTTTCCACAACTTTTGTAGGGAAAATTCCGGCTATGTCATTTTTAATTTTTGCGGATTTTTCCGAGAGACGAAACATTTTGGACCAACGGGAGGGTGACAAGTGTCACCCTCACATTGGCCTTGAGTGGACGGCAAAAGGGACGAACAAGGTGGCTTGTTTTGTCTTGGAGTTGGTAGGATATTTTGTGTGCAAGTTGGCTTAGGACACTTGCCCAAATCTTGGCCTTACACTTGCCTTGCACTTGGCATAATCTTGGCCATTGGTTGGCCATCCCTTGACCTATAAATACCCCTCTTATGTTGATGAACTTCTTCATCCAAAAATCCTTTCTAAGTGTTAAAATCTCTCCCCCCCCTTAAGTGTAGTTCTCGTCCAAATCACCTCCCCCTTTGTGAGCCCTCGGCGAGCCACCCCCTCCCTTTGTGGTGTTTGGCCGTGGGGTACCCCTAGCCTAGTTGTTTTAAGTATAATACCCCCTTTTGTGGTATAGAAATACTCTCTAGTATTGTTATAATGCCCAAAATACTCTAGCCCATATACCTTATAGTACTTCCAAAGTTATCTCTATACGTAGAGCCCGGGAAATACTATTATACTTCCCTCAGTCAAAAACGAAACCCTAAGTAAATCTTCACCCGTAGTTGAAGTTATAAGTAGAAGTTGGTTAGAACTTCTAAGGGTTGTTTGGAGCGGATTGGAGCGCCCGGAGTAGGAGCTAAACCTTGCTCAGGATCGACATATAAACTCGGATAATTTTGGGCTTATCGAGGTAAACACTCTTGACCTTCTATTGTAATTGGGAATTACATGTTGTAGGAATATATAGTTGATGTATACTATATATAGAACTGATTATAATTGCGTGATGTCTTTTGACTTAAGCACGAATAATACTTACGGCAATGTCTTGCGACTTAAGCTGAATTTTAAGAAGAGAATCGAATCGTAATTACATAGGGCGTATTCTGATGAACTTGTGTAACATTACTTGTAGTATTGTACACGTCCGTTTAGACGTGTTAACCCCCCCCCTGGTTGGCTTGGTAGCCGGCCTCGATAGAGGAGGAGATTTCTGTTGTTGCGGGGGAGTCTTGCCAATTTTCGTAGAATATGGAGCGATGAGATCTAGATGTTAATGGCGCCTTGTGGCCTTATAGGTTGAAGTACTACGTGTGGTGCGATCTACGTGGCTTAAGGAGTAGCCGACGGTTTGGAAGTACTTGGGCGTTTTGCTATTAGTCGGCACTCGTCGCGAGGTATGTGAACCTCTTCCTATCTCTTCTAGCATGATATGTGTGAACTATGTAGTACGGTAGACGTCGTGTGTTAAGCGTGTTTGATTGTTTTAAAACATAAAGTGTTATAACGGCTTTATGGGAAGTTGGTTATAACGACTTTATGTAAATAAGAAAATACTTTGTGGTTTTAAAAGGTAATCGATGTGAATTATAAGCGGCTAGTTATAATAAAGAACTTGATGTATTTCAAAAGATTTATAAATCGTTTTGAAGGAGAGTAACACTTGGTTTTAAAGGTTTTAAAAAGAGTTATACTAGCTTATGGGAAGTTAGGTATAATGTCTTAAGAAAGGTAAAGAAAATGGTTTCTTGATGTTAGAAGTTAAAAGACTTGATCTTATAAGATAAGAGACTTAACTTATTTGTTTTAATGTGGATGCTTGTGTGAAACCTCATTCGTGAGTAATGAGTACTTGGTTTTATTTAATGGGATAAGATTTCACGATTTGGAAATCGAATGTGTATCGACAGCACCAACTGCGGCGTTAATAAAGGAAATGTATTGAATAATGAAGTATTGTATTAAAACCAAGTAAAACCTCCATCCGCATAGAAGCTAAGATGAGACAAAATGATATTACATACCCTAGATCATGGTCGCTTAATAAGATCGATTATAAACAAGAATAAACTACTCACATATAAGGCATATGTTTCTCAAATCATTAAAGGAGAATTATGTTTTAAAGGATTAAAACTATGAACTACGAAACCTTTTCTAAAAATGAGAAACTTGAGCATTTGAAATTAGGCAAAGTTGACCGTTTGGAAAATAAGGTTGTTACTTGATTTTACAAAGGAAAGCATTTTGTTTATTTAACAATGCTCGTCACTCTATCTTTTATACTACGGACATCGGTGTCTTTTATAAAAGGAATGGATCTCTTTAAAAGGAATTTAACGTCGTAGTACTTTAGGTTAAAAACCCGACTTTGGCATAAAATGAAAGTAACCCGAGTTGTGTAACTTGCCTATGCTTGTGTTGTGTAACTTGCCTATACTGGTTGTTGTGTAACTTGCCTATGCTTGTGTTGTGTAACTTGCCTATGCTTGTTGTTGCGTAACTTGCTTATGCTTGTGGTGATAGCCTTGGTTGTGCAAGAATGGTTATTTTATGGACTAGCTCTCCATGAGGTTTCTTCTTGCTCGCCTTGGTCCCCGGTGGTCGGCTCGTGCTTGCCCCGTCTCATGGTCGATTCGGCCTTGGTACCCGTGGTCACCGCACTTGCCCTGCTTGTAGTAGTGACGGTCTCGTGATACGACCTTGGTCCTCGTGGTCACCTCGTACTTGCCCGGTCACTACGTGACCGCCTTGGTATCCTGAGTCGGCTCGCACTTGCCCCGTGACGGCCGTGTTTTGGTTGCATTATATTATTGGTACGGCCGGATCTGGTAGTTATACTTGTCCTATACGGTTTTATGACACAGTGGGACACGGTGTTCATGCATACTCCTTGGTATTGTCATATCATAAACCGCCGCGGTGAGGAAGAAATTCCACGCACGAGTGATAATTTGGAGGCGTGAGTCCACGACTTGATGTAACTAGTTATATGTTATGTATCGTAGTTTGGTCATCATACATGTCTCCGCTTTATATAGACTATTATGATTTCATTTACGATTTCTGATTTCACATACTTGGTACTGTTGTCTCGACCTCCTTCGGGGCCGTTCACGCCGCAGTAAGTACATCGTCGTCGATCCCCGCTACTAGGATCACCTTTCAACAGATTGGAAGCTCCGTTCCTTGGAGGCTTATCTTTTGTATGTGTTCCCCGAGTTGTAGGTTCTTGTACATTCAGGTATGGCGGCCCTGTCCGTCATAGTTGTTGTAAATCTTAAGTGCAGAGCAATGGGCGGGGTTTTGTAAAAAGGATTAAAGCTGCTCGTTTTGAAAGAGTTGTTTGTATATATTTTAATGGAAGGTAACCGTTTGGTTGGCTTTGTTTTATTATCTTGTCTCATGTTCATGTTTATGTTTTTATTTCCGGTTTTCTCGATGTTGTATCACTAGGGTGCCCGGTAAGGCACGATCCACGCCCGGATCGGTCGCGTGTAAATGCCTCGAGAACTCGTCCCATCTTCTTTGGAGGCGCGTGCTCTCCGGGATAGCTCACGAATCAAACCAATCGATCACGGTATCACGCGGTAGGCGAATCGAAAATCACGGACTCGGTCTCAAGCCTTGATCACTCGAATGATCCTTCAGAATCGACGAATGAACTCGCGGATCATCTCGTGCCTCGACCAGAACTCGCGGCTACAACTCGTAAAATCCCGTAGCCTCAAATCGTCCGATCTCGGGTGAACCATGCTTTGGCTGGGCTGAATCGAATCGATCCTATCTCATGTTCGCCACGATCCTGGCGATCGGGCCATCTCTTCAGAATTCCATCTCATCTGCTCCGGGTTGTGGGACTGAGGTGCAGTCTTATGGTCTCACGCCATCGCGCGGCTCTATACCTAAGGGGGCGGCGTCGTGGAACTCGCCGTCTGAGGTATCGTCTCGGGTATTGACTGGGCCTGAGCCCTCATGACTCTCGGTGTCCTAATAGAAGCTCCCTCGGCTGCCTTGCCCTTCTGGGCCCGGGTTGCCTTACGTGGAGGCATAACTGATACAGAAAAGGAATACGTTAGAGGGGTCCAACTTATAACACAGCTCTAAGGCACGATCTCAGAGTGAGAAGAATGGAAACCAATCCTAAATATCCTATAGCCTCCTGATTATTGGTGTGGTGCACAACACACTGATAATCAAGACTCTACTAGATACGGTCTGTAGACACCTTCCGAGGATTAACTGCTCTGATACCACTTTTGTCACGACCGCCCGGCCTGTGGATCGTGTCTTACCCGGGCACCCAAGTAGTCATACATCAGAGTAATCAGCGGAATATAAAAACAAGACATGTAACAAATGTAAATGAGATACGCTTTATCTCGAGAAAAGTCGCCTTTCGGCATATATATATAAACCAAGTCATGCTCGATACATCCCAAGCATAATAGGACTACTGCACTTAATGAAGTAAACAACTATGGCGGACATGAGCCCTCCATACCCCGAATGTACAAAACTATCTACAACAACGGGGATCATACCCAAAGTCGAGCCTCGGAGAAGATGAGCTCACGACACCAAAGTAAAGATCTGAGATGCGGATCTAGCACTGCTTCCACCTGCGGCATGAACGCACTGTTACACCCGTATTTACTGGGACTTGTTTTAAGAACGTACGAAAGAACTCACAAGTGTTAAGATTTGAGACTTGTAAAAATTTATCGGAATTATGCAATTGTCGAAAAACGTAATATTGTGACGAATGGGAGGGCGACACGTGTCACCCCCCTTATGATGCCTTGGACGAAATAAGGCATGGCCAAAATGGTCATTGACCATAGTCTTGTATGACTAAGTCTTGCAACTTGTGAGCATGAGATTATTGACCAAGTCAAAGGAGTCAATTAGTCTTGAGATTTAACAAGAGCTCATCCTAGCCACCCAAATGGTTGCATCTTGACCCTCCAACTTTCTATATAACACTACTAGTAGCAAGACCAAGTTTAACACTTAGAAATATTTCCAAGAATTTCAAGAACCCTTTGAGGTGCTCTCGGGTTAGGCTAGCTTCCCACAAGAAATTTTTTTGTTTGTTATCCAATAATCTTCCCACTTTAAACCAAGGTTCCTAAGTGTATTGTAAGTGTATCTCAATAGAAAAATCCCGGAAAAAGATGGTTTTCGTGTTAGTCGCAAGAAGAAAACCTAGTTGTCTTTCTAGGTTTTGTTGAGAAGTTTGAAGTAAAATTGTTGGTGTGGTTCTAAGGGTCTCAGTAGCGGATTGAAGTATCTTGAAGAGGCTCTAGGTTGCTAAGGAGAGACTTGGTTGGAGTTGGATTAGATTCGTTGAGGTATAATCTTGTTCTTTGAAAGTGTTACAAGATTATTTATATTGTTGTTAGCTATACGTGTTGCTAACATGAAGTATATGTGTTGAAGTTTGTAAGGATTATGGATTGATTGTGGCCTTGGAAATCCGAAATGTAATGTGAGCCATGTTAAGTTAGATTACAATTTGGTCGTTATTAGAATCGTCGCATGTTATTGACTTGAAGATTATAGTAGTTATAATTGGTTGCGACTTGATATCATGTTATGCTAACAACTTGGATTGAATTGGAAATTGGATAAGAATTAATGTTGTAGTACCTCAATGTAGCCGAATTGGCCAAGTATGTTGTATAAATTAATATCGTTTGTGGGGCGGAATTTTACACATCTAGTAGGCGTGTAATCCCCTATTGTTGATTGCATTGGTTTGCCCTTAAATGTGGCGTGTTTGGTTATTGTATTCGGCCTTGAAAAAGGTGGCAAAGTAAGTAAACACAAAGGAGGTGTTGTCCGATTTTCCATAGAATTTAATGACTTAGCACTTAGAATATTCTACGTTTGAAGTAAGAGGTTAATGGATGTATGGTGACCATTATAGGTTGAAGTACTAAGTATAGCGTATCCTACTTGAAAGATGGATTAACTATCAAGATTGAAGTACTTTGGAGCATTTTGCTACTTGTCGATAATCGTCGCGAGGTATGTGAACCTCTTCCTTCCTTTGGCATGATTCTATCTATGGAATATACTTGTGGTATCATTTCATGTTTCCTTCTACTCTTAGAAGTTAAGAGGTAGTTGTGTGATTTACTCTATGTAGAACTTTTCCTCTTTTCGAGCATGACTAGTTTTGCACACGATAGTCGTAGTACCGTCTGAGACTTGATATCCTTTACTAGTTTTATGAATAGTCAAGTCGGGTGAGTTAGAGATTAACTCTTCTTTGAGAGTATTAAGGATGTCTAATGTTTTATTAAAGTTAAGGGACTTGAAGAGTTTTAAAGTATTTGATACTTGTTTAGTTTTAAGCGTAAGTCCCTTGGATAGGAAATTGTATTTGGCTAAGGCATAAAGTGAATATAACGACTTTATGGGGAGTTGGTTATATCTGCTTTATGGAAAGATAAATGACTTGATTTTTAGTGAAAAGGCAACTTGATTTTAAGGCATCAATTGCCTAAGGTTGTATAATAAAAGGAGTCACCTGATTTCTAAAGGTTAAGAGACTAATTGTATTTTTGAAAGTTAAGTGAATTGATTTGAAAGTATTTAATACTTGGTTTCAAAAAGTAGAAGTCTCTTGGTTAGAAAAGGAATGAGTTTTGTCTAAAACCAAAAGGGTTATAACGGCTTTATGGGAAGTTGGTTATAACGGCTTTATGGAAGGTTAAGAGAATGGTTTTCTCTAATAAAGTAATAAAAGAAATAACTTGTATTAAGGAAGGGCAATGTGATTTAAAAGGTATCACTTGCTTAAAGCTTTTAAGTAAGGGTCACTTGATTTAGAAACCGAGAAATGTATTTCTAAAAGTCGTGACTTTTGTGAAATGTACACGCCCTGGATACTATGGGTGTTAGTATCTTGGGGTTAAATTCCCGGATTTTGATGTGTAAAAACGAAAGTGCCATGAGTTTATAAAAATGGAAGTCTAATGGTTTAATGAACTTGCATAGTTGCTTGTGATAGCTTTGAGTGCAAGTATTATATGTCTACGTGTCGTGTCTCTCAGTTGGAGGGCCGGCTGTCTTGTTACAAGTTTACTTGGACGTACCGACAGTGAGGTAGGATGCCACGGGCGCGTCACATGGTTATGTTTTACACTTATAGTTGTCGGCAGTGATGTGGGATTCCACGGGCAGGTGATATATATATATGTGTTGTGTATGTACGCCCGGCGGTGAGTGGATGCCACGGGCGCGTCACATTGTTATATTTTACACTTATAGTTGTCGGCAGTGATGGGGGATTCCACGGACACGCTTTGATATTTGTGTGACTTGATCGCGTCCCAGATTGGGCCGGGTAGTATAGGCGCCCTCCTTAGAGGGCCGGATTGTACTTATGAAAGATAAGTAAGTTATATAGAAATGAACTTAATGATTTTTTTCCTAAGCATGTGCGTAAGAATGTGGCTATAGCCTTTATTGAAAATGGGAAAAGATATTGATGTGAAATTAAGTTCATAAGTGGCAATGACACGGCAGGATCTGGTATGTACTTTTTATACTTGTCTCTGTCATTCTTTTGTCTGATTATGATCCGCTTATCAGACGTTAATTCTGTTCCATATTCTACTGTTGTATCGACTTCTTCTGGGCTGCGTTCATGCCCGCAGGTTTTAGGTACCCAGGTTGGTGATCCTTGCTCTTAGGATCTCGGTTCATTTTTTGGGAAAAAGCTCCATTTGCTCCGGAGGCTTATCTCTTGGTACGGTTTTCCCTGAGGTTGTAGATTCATGTATATTCAGGGGTATGGCGGTCTGTCCACTGATTGTTATGTTAAAACTCTTAGAGGTCTGTAGTCACATATTGTGGGTCAGGTTGTAAAGGAAATGAGGAAACTGCTTCGGTTGTATATATGTATGTCCAGGAAGGTAGCCCTATCGGCTAACCTGTTGTTTTACTTTTGTTTATTTACTTATAAGTTTCATGTATGATTCCGCTGATTATCTCTGATGTATACCTGTAAGGGTGCCTGTAGGGCACCATGTGAGCCGCGGGTGGGTCGTGACAAAAGTGGTATCGAGCGATTAGTCCTCGGAAAGTGTCTAAAGACCGTGTCTAGTAAGTCTTGATTATCGGTGTGTTGTGCACCACATCTATAATCGTGAGGTCAGGACATTTAGGATTGGTTTCCATTCTTCTCTCTTTGAGATCGTGCGATAGCCGTCCTAGTATGTTGAATCCTCTCGACCCTTCTTATGTGATTATGCCTCCGGAAAGGCGGCCAGGCCTGAAGGAAAGGCAGCAGCAGGAGGCGCTAGTGGTGCAGAGGGTTACGGGACTCGGCACGACTATGCACGAGGTAGTAAGCGGATCGGCGAACTCGCCACGCGGTATTAGAGAGAGCCGAGCGGCGGTAGCTCCAGAGGTTCCTGCAGAGCCTCCAGCCCGCAGCCAGGGGCAGAGTTTAGAGATTATGGAGAGGAGATCAGGCTATTGACTAGCATAGTGGTAGGGCAGCGCCGATAGGAGCAGGTGGCAAACCCTAGAGCCGATAGTTTGAGGATTCGGGATTTTCTGGGTTGTAGTCCACCCGAGTTTTATGGTTCGAGATCTGAGGATGATCCTCAAGATTTCGTTCGGCAGCTACAGCGGACCATGCAGGTTCTTAGGGCTTCAGAGACAGAGTCTGTTACGCTAGCCTCTTACCGGTTACGCGATATTGCGTTGAACTGGTTTGAGTCATGGTTGCTTTCGAGAGGTGAGGGCGCTCGTCCGGCAGTTTGGGATGAGTTTACGGAGGCCTTTCTTGATCACTTTTTGCCTCCTGAAATGAGGAGAGCCCGTGTTGATAGGTTCTTGTCGTTGAGGCAGAATGGGAGGACCATCAGGGAATACAACCTGGAGTTTGACTCGTTGGCTAGGTATGCGCACATCATTGTAGCTGACATGGCGGATAGAGTTCATCGTTATGTGATGGGGCTAGACCGTCATATGATTACTGCATGCTTGGGGGTGGCTCTTCAGCCCGGTATGGATATTGCCAGAATGCAAGCTTATGCGCAGGGAATAGAGGATAGAGAGAGAGGGTCGGCTAGACTCGAGCCACCCGAGGGCCGGGACGGCGAGGTCCTGTGGTAACTTTCGAGGCGGGCGGCCTCAACAGCAGATTAGGTCTACATCTCAAGCACGAGTGCTCCTTCCCGATCTTTGGCCGAGGTTTGGTCGCCGGGATATTCGGGAGCAGTCGTGGCTCCAGGCTACAGTGCAGATGTCAGAGGATAGTAATCAGGGGAAGCCACCCTTGCTCCGGTGTGGTCATTGTAGTAGATTCCATTTTGGGGAGTGTCGTACTACTTCGACAGCTTGTTATGCTTGCGGCCAGCAGGGCCATTTCGTGAGAGATCATCCGACCGGGGTGGCGGTGGGATAGCGCATTCATCGGATTAGTTGCGGGTTCTTCGCCTTCCATAGCTAGGTAGGATGTTTATGCACCGGCAGGCCATGACAGAGGTCGTGGTGGAAGTTCCCAGTATTAACGGTCCTTTGAACCGCCTATATGATTTCAGGTATGTCTTTAGCCCTTTAGAAACTTGTATGCATGATAAAGTTGTGGTATGTTTAAGTGTCATGAACAGATTATATTGAGACTGTGTATAAGTTAGAAGGAGTTGGAAGTACGAAAAGATAACCCCTTTTTGTGCTTATGATGGACATATATGTGTGTGCGAGGTATTAGGGCCATGAGTGGCATTGTTGGTATGTCGGGGTTGTGAAAGGAAACTATGTCGCTAATTATAAGTTTGACTCCGAAAGAACATTCGGGGACGAATGTTTCTAAGGGGGGAAGAATGTTACACCCCGTATTTACAGGACTTGTTTTAAGAACGTACGAAAGAACTCACAAGTGTTAAGATTTGAGACTTGTAAAAATTTATCGGAATTATGGAATTATCGGAAAACGTAATATTGTGACGAATGGGAGGGCGACACGTGTCACCCCCCCCCCCTTATGATGCCTTGGACGAAATAAGGCATGGCCAAAATGGTCATTGACCATAGTCTTGTATGACTAAGTCTTGCAACTTGTGAGCATGAGATTATTGACCAAGTCAAAGGAGTCAATTAGTCTTGAGATTTAGCAAGAGCTCATCCTAGCCACCCAAATGGTTGCATCTTGACCCTCCAACTTTCTATATAACACTACTAGTAGCAAGACCAAGTTTAACACTTAGAAATATTTCCAAGAATTTCAAGAACCCTTTGAGGTGCTCTCGGGTTAGGCTAGCTTCCCACAAGAAATTTTTTTGTTTGTTATCCAATAATCTTCCCACTTTAAACCAAGGTTCCTAAGTGTATTGTAAGTGTATCTCAATAGAAAAATCCCGGAAAAAGATGGTTTTCGTGTTAGTCGCAAGAAGAAAACCTAGTTGTCTTTCTAGGTTTTGTTGAGAAGTTTGAAGGAAAATTGTTGGTGTGGTTCTAAGGGTCTCAAGTAGCGGATTGAAGTATCTTGAAGAGGCTCTAGGTTGCTAAGGAGCGACTTCGGATTTGGAGTTGGATTAGGATTCGTTGAGGTATAATCTTGTTCTTTGAAAGTGTTACAAGATTATTTATATTGTTGTTAGCTATACGTGTTGCTAACATGAAGTATATGTGTTGAAGTTTGTAAGGATTATGGATTGATTGTGGCCTTGGAAATCCGAAATGTAATGTGAGCCATGTTAAGTTAGATTACAATTTGGTCGTTATTAGAATCGTCGCATGTTATTGACTTGAAGATTATAGTAGTTATAATTGGTTGCGACTTGATATCATGTTATGCTAACAACTTGGATTGAATTGGAAATTGGATAAGAATTAATGTTGTAGTACCTCAATGTAGCCGAATTGGCCAAGTATGTTGTATAAATTAATATCGTTTGTGGGGCGGAATTTTACACATCTAGTAGGCGTGTAATCCCCTATTGTTGATTGCATTGGTGTGCCCTTAAATGTGGCGTGTTTGGTTATTGTATTCGGCCTTGAAAAAGGTGGCAAAGTAAGTAAACACAAAAGAGGTGCTGTCCGATTTTCCATAGAATTTAATGACTTAGCACTTAGAATATTCTACGTTTGAAGTAAGAGGTTAATGGATGTATGGTGACCATTATAGGTTGAAGTACTAAGTATAGCGTATCCTACTTGAAAGATGGATTAACTATCAAGATTGAAGTACTTTGGAGCATTTTGCTACTTGTCGATAATCGTCGCGAGGTATGTGAACCTCTTCCTTCCTTTGGCATGATTCTATGTATGGAATATACTTGTGGTATCATTTCATGTTTCCTTCTACTCTTAGAAGTTAAGAGGTAGTTGTGTGATTTACTCTATGTAGAACTTTTCCTATCTTTTGAGCATGACTAGTTGCACGTATGTAGTACGGTAGACGTACAAGACCTTGATATCCTTTACTAGTTTTATGAATAGTAAAGTCGGGTGATTTAGGAGATTAACTCACTTCTTTGAGAGTATTAAGGATGTCTAATGTTTTATTAAAGTTAAGGGACTTGAAGAGTTTTAAAGTATTTGATACTTGTTTCGTTTTAAACGTATAAGTCCCTTGGATAGGAAATTGTATTTGGCTAAGGCATAAAGTGAATATAACGACTTTATGGGGAGTTGGTTATATTTGCTTTATGGAAAGATAAATGACTTGATTTTAGTGAAAAAGGCAACTTGATTTTAAGGCATCAATTGCCTAAGGTTGTATAATAAAAGGAGTCACCTGATTTCTAAAGGTTAAGAGACTAATTGTATTTTTGAAAGTTAAGTGAATTGATTTGAAAGTATTTAATACTTGGTTTCAAAAAGTAGAAGTCTCTTGGTTAGAAAAGGAATGAGTTTTGTCTAAAACCATAAAGGGTTATAACGGCTTTATGGGAAGTTGGTTATAACGACTTTATGGAAGGTTAAGAGAATGGTTTTCTCTAATAAAGTAATAAAAGAAATAACTTGTATTAAGGAAGGGCAATGTGATTTAAAAGGTATCACTTGCTTAAAGCTTTTAAGTAAGGGTCACTTGATTTAGAAACCAGAAATGTATTTCTAAAGTATCGTGACTTTTGTGAAATGTACCTGGCTTTGATACTATGGGTGTTAGTATCATGGGGTTAAATTCCCGGATTTTGATGTGTAAAAACGAAAGTGCCATGAGTTTATAAAAATGGAAGTCTAATGGTTTAATGAACTTGCCTAGGTTTGCTTGTGATAGCTTTGAGTGCAAGTATTATATGTCTACGTGTCGTGTCTCTCAGTTGGAGGGCCGGTTGTCTTGTTACAAGCTTACTTGGACGTACCGACAGTGAGGTAGGATGCCACGGGCGCGTCACATGGTTATGTTTTACACTTATAGTTGTCGGCAGTGATGTGGGATTCCACGGGCAGGAGATATATATATATGTGTTGTGTATGTGTACGCCGACAGTGAGGTGGGATGCCACGGGCGCGTCACATTGTTATATTTTACACTTATAGATGTCGGCAGTGATGGGGGATTCCACGGACATGCTTTGATATTTGTGTGACTTGATCGCGTCCCAGAATGGGCCGGGTAGTATAGGCGCCCTCCTTAGAGGGCCGGATTGTACTTATGAAAGATAAGTAAGTTATATAGAAATGAACTTAATGATTTTTTTCCTAAGCATGTGCGTAAGAATGTGGCTATAGCCTTTATTGAAAATGGGAAAAGATATTGATGTGAAATTAAGTTCATAAGTGGCAATGACACGGCGAGATCCGTATGTACTTTTATACTTGTCTCGTCATTCTTTTGCAGATTATGATCTGCTTATCACGTTATTTCGCCATATTCGTTTTTGTTATCGACCCTTCGGTTGGTGATCCTTGCTCTTAGGATCTCGGTTGATTTTGGGAAAAAGCTCCATTTGCTCCGAGGCTTATCTCTGGTACACGGTCCCGAGGTTGTAGATTCATGTATATTCAGGGTATGGCGGGGCCTGTCCGCCACGCTTGTTATGTTAAAACTCTTAGAGGTCCTGTAGTCACATATCAGGTCAGTTGTAAAGAAATGAGGAAACTTGGTTGTATATATGTATGTCGGGAAGGTAGCCTATCGGCTAACTGTTGTTTTACTTTTGTTGATTTACTTATAAGTTTCATGTATGATTCCGATTATCTCTGATGTATACTGCAGTGGTGCCCGTGTAGGGCACCGCCATGCCCGGGTCGTGATAAAGCACCAAGGAGGTCGATAACAGTACCAAGTATGTGAAATCAGAAGTACTTAAATGAAATCATATCATTTTAAAACCAAATATGTTCGAAACAATCAATGTAACCGCACATAGTGCCACATCACAAACAAGAGCAATAATAGGTAAATCAGAATGTGTCTTTTCTAGGTCGCGAATGATCAAGCAAGGCCAATCGCCCATAGTATCATTATGCATACCTAATCCTGGACTCCGCATCGCATAGCCACCTAGGCCCGCATGAGGTATTCCCCGCATCGAGAGTAGCTACTCCTCGGCATCGTCCTGGACTCTCGTAGTCCGCATGGCCACATAGACCACATGAGGTAATCCCCCGCACACTAACCTGGAACTCTCGTAGCTCCGCATAGGTCCCCTGGACCCGCATGAGGTATTCTCGAATCATAGTCACACAGACCGCCTGAGGTGTACCTCGCATCGAGGGGAAGCTTAACCCCCGGTATATCATGTCAAGAGGTGAGTGATATAATACTAACATAACGGCTTATCGTTTAAACAACATAAGCACCATAAGAATAACCTCTTTACACAAACGTTACAAGATACTAACACACATAGCATCATAGTATGTCTACTCAACAAACCATCTTACTATACTTTCCAGAAATCAATACAACTCTTTCATAACACATAAGTAAACCGTTCCTTTTATCTTTCTTAAGTTGTTATACCTAAATTCCCATAAAACTAGTATAACTCTTAAGCTTTTTGTTTAAAAACCAAGTATTACTCTTCTTTCAAAAATGATTCATAATTCTTTTGAAATACTTCAAGATTCTTTATTATTTAGACTCAAGTCAAAAGACGTCAAGTAAAACCATGTTCAGTTAACACACGTATGTCTACCGTACTATATATATTTTAAAATATCATGCTCAAGGGGATAGGAAGAATCACATACCTTCTCGGCGAAATCCACCTGCCAAGTCGAGTATGTCGCGCGCAGAGTATCAACCTATAATAGTCAAATACGTCTATCAACGTCTAGACTACTCTGCAGGATATTCTAAGCAGAAGGTTCTTAATTCTACGGAAAATTGGGCAGCATTTCCCTACCCGTCAAACTACTCAAGTCTACTGTAAATACAGTCCTATGTAAGTACAGTTCAATTCTTCATTTATATTCTTCTGATGTGATTTCAGTTCAATTCTATTCTTTAATATCCTTCTATGTCTTATACTAATTTCTATACTACTACAGTATGTAATCTCCAATTACAATAGAAGGATAGGATTATTATTTACCTCGATAAGCCCAAAATTATCCAAGATATAAGTCGATCCTGAGCAAGGTTTAGCTCCTAATCTGTACGCTCCAATCCGCTCCAAGAAACCCTTAGAAGTTTCGACACAACTTCTACTTACTACTTCAACCAACTATGAAGTTTCTCCTAGGGTTTCGTTTAGTGACTAATGGAAGTATAGTAGTATTTTCCGGACTCTAAGTATAGAGGTATCTTTGGAAATACTACAAGGGATTGGCTAAGGTATTTGGGAATAGTAACAATACTATGGAGAGATTTTTCTACCAAAAGGGGGTAGTGTTTCGGCTAGAGCTCTAGAAGGGAGATGGTGTTGGAAAAACTACTGAGAGAGGAGGATTTTGAGACTTGGAAAATGATATGTGGATGAAGAATTCTTCAACTAAGGGGGGGGGGGGGGGTATTTATAGGACCACCAATGTTCAAGATTAAGGCAAGTGGAGGGCAAGTGGATGGTGGAGATTTGGGCAAGTGGAACCTTATCCATCTACTCCATAAATATCTAGCAAACATTGACCAAGTGTTTAAGGCATTTTCCATCAAAAAAACGTGCCAACAATTGCCCATTGTTGCCGTCCACTTGAGGGTGACAAGTGTCGCCCTCTCGTTGGTCCAAAATATTTTATCTCTCGGAAAAATCCGCAAAAATTATAAATGTCGCAACCGTAATTTTCCCTTCGCAAGGTTTGGAAAACGTTTCGTCGGAAAACAATTCTTTTCGTGGGTTGTGCACAAATTTTCGTCCCTTATGCCTACTTAAGGCTTAAACTTTTGTACGTACGTCCTCACGTACATACTCTGGAAATACGGGGTATAACATTTTTAATTCCCCCATTATAGCTTTGCCTCCAACGTACTTGTTCCTGGAACATGTTCATGTTGCTAAGTCTCCATGCCCTTATAAACAACAATTTGGCGGTGATGGGAAGTAGAAAACCATCAAATTGATGGTTGATGGCCTGTGTACCAATTATTTGGTGAAATACCCCTAATAAGGAAATTCCCTTATCCTCCCTATGTAGATGCCTATAAGATTTTTTTATACACCACTTACTCTAACATCATTAATGCATCACATGATTTTGTCCTCCACTTGCCATCTCTTGGAGGTGGTGTCCCTATTTCCATGCCACATTGCACTGTGGTCACTAAATTAAGTGACATGCCTCCGTATAATTTATCAATCACACACATAATTAATTTTAGATTCCACTTCATTTAAATTCTAATAACTCATAAGACCTTCGTATACTCAAGGTCATAATTCTTGTAATATGACACTCGTTCATAACTTATTTATGTATACTCCAAATTTATTCCCGACTTCCGTCGTCACACTTGTTACGTCCAAAATTATTCGGGATCACATCCTTTTGTATACTAATCTCCTATTAGCATATGTAAATATAACAAAATTTTCCCAACGCTCGCATCTATTTCATTCGTTAGGTGCTCAAATCATTATCCAAAATTCCGAGACGTTACACACATGCTTTCATAGAATCAATAACACATTCCATGTAAAATCAGGATATTATATGGAAAGAATGTGATGAATAAACACAACAATAACAACAATGGCGACGAGCCCACATAATGAAGACAAGCCCAAACAATCAGCAATCAGAATCATCTTAAGATTGATTCCCCAAATCACCCATCATCACAGTTCAACACCAGTACCCACCCAAGCGTTCATCACAACCTCTAAGGTATGACCCCCATCATGTTTAATACCCATCAACATTTATAACTTTTACGTACTTTTATTAAAGTATACAAAAGATAAATTGTAGCCTACCTCAAAGCTGAGCAAGAGCCACAAACGGTCAACCCTCTACGCATGCCTTTCCCTTTCAGGGTGCCTCGTAGTAATTGTGTCTAACATACATAGACTCTACGTTAATAATAAGCTAATACACATACAATGAATTAGTCTTTAAACATATCAAAAGACACATAAAACCAAACTCGAGCCCACAGTGCCAAAATCTGAACTTTTCTACTCAAATAGCATAATCACATACTAGATAGTCATATCCTTATATTAATTGGAAAACTAAGCCCAATTGGACTCTCAATTGCATGATTTAAAAAAAAATCAAATTCCAAACCCAGAATTTTCCCCTAAATCGAAAAGGGTTTCTAGAATCAAATTGATCATTACAATATCATTATTCAATATTACAACAACAACAACAATAACATACCCAGTGAAATCCACAACGTGAGGCCTGGGGAGGGTAGAGGGTACGTAGACCTTACCTCTACCTTGGTAGGTAGAGCGATTATTTCTGAAAGACCCTCGGCTCAAGACAAAGCATAATCACAAGCAAAGCAAAACAAGAGAAACGGTTAGACCCATACAAGAAATTAAAGCAATATGAATATACTGATAATAAAATTGAATATGCCATGGTAGCGCATTCTAACAAAATAAAGCAGTATCTAACGCAGATAAATAAGATAAATAAAGTATACTAAAGAACACATTGCAGTAAAAATCAAACTACAAGGGACTATAAAGAAATCGGGCCTACAGTAATAACACTACAACTATCATTTTATAAGCGTAAGTAGGACTACGCTTGACTACCTACTATCCTTCTACCCTAATTCGTTTCCTCCACACCCCTCACTCTAAGGTCATGTCCTCAGTAAGTTGCACCTGCTCCATATACTGTCTAATCACCTCTTCCCAATACTTATTTAGCCTACCTCTACCCCTCACAAACCCATCTATAGCCAACCTCTCACACCTCCGCACTGGGGTATATGTGTCTCTCCTCTGCACATGCCCGAACCATCTCAACTTTGTTTCCCGCATCTTATCCACCATGAGGCCACTCCCACTCTATCCTGTATATCATTATTTATAATCCTATATCTCTGTCACGACCCAAAACCCGGGCCCGCGACTGGTGCCCTACCTGGGCACCCCTCTTATACCCCCACATCCCATACAAGACACAGGCCAAACAATACATGAAAAAAACTGTATATGTAGAAACAAGGCAAGCCGGTGAGGCTGCCGCTATATATATATACGGGAACATCCCGACAACACAGTTATATAATTGGCCCAAAATAAATACAACTCCCGCAAGTCCAGCCCACATATGAATACAGACCTCTAAGAGTTTGGAAAATATACTATGATGGGACACGACCCCGCCGTACCCCTGAATGTACATAAGACTGTAAACTCCGTACCAAAAGACAAGCCTCCGAAATAATGGAGCTTCCTCAAAAACTGAGTAGAGATCCTAAGAGTGAGGATCAACAAACTGTGTATCTACACTTGCGACATGAAACACAACCCCCCGAAGAAAGAGGGTCAGTACGAAAGATGTACCAAGTATGTGAAACAATAAGTACTGTAAATGAGATCATAACAGACCAAGAAAGATAACAGGGGACAAGTATGATAATCCAAATACCAGTACACTGTGCCTTTTCAAATAGAGTAATGAGAGTCAACTTTACCTTTCCTGTCACGACCCGAACCCCGGGCCCGCGACTGGTGCCCTCCCTGGGCACCCTTCTACCCATACAACACAAGTAACCCGCAGAAGCTAAATAACACTCATCATTTTTTTATAAACAAAGGCAAAGCCGACAAGGCTGCCATAATATATAACACCCGAATGGGACTATAACTGTACAACAATATAAATACAACTCACGCCAGTCCAGCCCACATATGAATATAGACCTCTAAGAATTTGGATAGTAACTATGACGGGACAAGGCCCCGCCATACCTCTGAATATACCTAGCCATAATGACAAACTCCGGAACACTGGAGCTTTTCCAAAACACTGAACAAGGATCCTAAGCTCACAGATCACCCAACTGAGTACCTATACCTGTGGGCATGAACGCAACCCCTCGAAGGGGGTCATTACAACAGGTACTAAGTATGGAACAGAAATAAAGTACATTATTAAAATCATAGCTGGCCAAGAATGACAGGGACAAGTAAAATAATCAAATACCAGGTCCAATCGTGTCATATAAAATAAAATCCAACTGTATCTTGTATCATTATACCCGCACCATCGTGCATCAGTATCAGTACTCAGTATCACTTTATCATCAGTATCAGACGTATCCTGTACCATTGTATCATTTGTTTCATTGTATCAGATTTGTATCAGATTACTCTTTGTATCACTTTAAATATGAAATCAACTGTATCCTTTTTTTAAAGTATGAAAGTCATGTGACAATCATGAACGGCTGTCTATATAAACAAATATTATCATGGGAGTTGAACCCGCATCATGGATATAAGTCCACGGACAATACACCTCTCATGGGAATCTATACCCACATCGTGAATACAAGTTCACGGACAAAACACATCTCATGGGAATCTATACCCGCATCATGAATACAAGTTAATGGACAAAACACATATCATGAGAATCTATACCCGCATCGTGAATACAAGTTCACGAACATAACACATCTCATGGGAATCTATACCCGCATCGTGAATACAAGTTCACGGAAAAAACACATCTCATGGGAATCTATACCCACATCGTGAATACAAGTTCACGGACAAAACACATCTCTTGAGAATATATACCCGCATCGTGAATACAAGTTCACGGACAATATACATCTCATGAGAATCTATACCCGCATCGTGAATACAAGTTCACGGACAATAGACATCTCATGAGAATCTATACCCACATCGTGAATACAATTTCACGGACAAAACACATCTTGTAATATTAGGGACTTGATCCCAAAAGTACTATGTACGTTCACCGTACATTTATTTTAATAATCACTCCTTTGACTCTCAATGAACTAAAATAAAATAGCTTTCATTTAGACAACCCAAAGTGCTATCAAGAGAATAGATATAACAATCTGTTACACCCCGTATTTTCATAGCTACTAAGTGAGAACGTGATTATAGAATTAAGATTGGAATGTTGAAAGGAAATGATTTTTACATTTCCTTATACGGAAATTTTTCGAGATTAATGTGATGACAAAAATTAATTCTAGTAATTGAATTCTTTCCAATAGAAGTATGGACTAAGTGTTAAATTATTAAGTCTTGGTGTTGTATGGTATAGGGCCATCGAAATTGTTGAGAAAAGTTGGCTAAGGGTGGGATATTATTTTTGTGAAGAGAATTCTTGACCAATAGGAGGAGAGCAAGTGCCCTCTCCACTTGTCTTGCAAAGACTCCACCTTAGTATATATAGATAAGTCTTGAAGACTTGGAACATAAGACCTTCATCCATACAAACCCTCATCTCTCCTTAACCTAGATATTTCGAAATCACCATAGCCAACAAGATCAAAGTATTTTCTTTCCAAGATTAAGCACCCTTAACCCCTAAATCTAGGTTGGGCCGAAAATAGAATGAAACCCTAGGGGTTTTCCGTCGACTTTTTTGGAAGCGAAACGTGAAGAGAATTTTCTCCTAAGGTTGTAGGGGATACATATATGTGATTGGAACTTGAAGAAGTGGAGCGAAACGAAAATTGCGGACCAATAAAGACCGAACTATTTTGGGGAGTTTTTGGGCAAACAATGAGGTAAAAGTCCTTCTTATTTTAAATTAATTGGATATTACTTATTGGTATAATGTATGGATGAACTTGTGTTAAAAATAATGAAGAATAAAAAGCGTTTGAGCCATTTTTGGGGCTAAAACCGATTTGGGACCGATTTGGTGTAAATGGAATTCGTTGGTTATTGTCGTTGTTATCTTCACCTATTGCATGTTATAATGGATTAATATTGTTTTTAATAAGTTGTTATAACTTATGTAGAAGTTTTGGAACTCGAATTGGAATAAAAAGGATTAAGGAAAGAGTTATCGGATTTTAGTTGTTGGCCGTAGAATCTATAAAACTGTTGGATATTTGTAACGACCCGTTCCGGGGCCCGTTACTGGTGCCTTATCCCGGGCACCCTAGTGATACAATCATCAGAGAAAACCAGCGGAAAATAAAACTTTAACAAGAAACAAGATATATGAACATAAAACAGGCCAACCCAACGGTTACCTTCCAACAACATAAATAAATACAACTTCTTTCAAAACGAACAGTTTAATCCTTTTTACAACCCTGCCCACAATAGTACTACTGCACTCTAAGATTTACAACAACTATGACGGACAGGGCCCGCCATACCCCGAATGTACAAGAACCTACAACTCGGGAACACATACCGAAAGATAAGCCTCCGAGAAACGGAGCTTCCCAAAACGTCCCGAGATCCTAGGCGAGGATCCATGACCGATGTACTTACTGCGGCATGAACGCGGCCGGCGAGGTCGATAACAGTACCAAGTATGTGAAATCAGTAAAATATCAGTAAATGAAATCATAGCGCTATATAAAGCGAGAGACATGAATGATAACCAAACTACGATACACATATATCGCTTATATCAAGTCGTGGTCTCACGCCTCACATCAATCATGCCCGTGGAATGCCTTCCTCACTGCCGGCAGTCTATGATATGCTAACACCCAGAAGTACCCCCGCACACCAAGTCCTACCTGATGCCAAAGCTGTATTAACAATTCAAATGGAAGCATACCCGTGCGCTACGCATCGTGTCAGTATGTCCAAAAGGGAACCACAAGACAGTAATCAAAATGGAAGCATACCCGTGCGCTACGCATCGTGTCAGTATGTCCAAAGGGAAATAATAAGACAGCATTCCAAATGGAAACATACCCGCAGCGCTACGTCGCGGTCGGTATGCCCAAAGGGAAACAATAATGAACTATCAAAATGGAAGCATACCCGTGCGCTACGCATCGTGTCAGTATGTCCAAAGCGATTAGCAAAAGTAACACAATCAGCGAACGCATGCGGAATTTCTCCATCAACCGGCATGTCCAAGTAAGTTCTCAACAAGTCAACCGACTTCATCGAGACGCGGTAACACAGAAATACAACACTTGTACAACAAAGGCTATCATCACAAGCATAGGCAAGTTTCACACAACTCAAAGTACTTTCACATAAGCCACACAATACCCGTAGTATAAAAATCGTGACTATCTTTTTAAGTAAACAAGACACTTCCCCTTTTGTAAAATCAAGTAACAACATTATTTTCCAAACGTTCAAATTTGCCTAATTTCAAATGCTCAAGTCACTTATTTTAGAAAGGTTTCATAACTCATAGTCTTAATCTCTTTTAAAACAATTGAGTAACATATGTCATATATGTGAGTAGTTTATTCTTGTTTATAACGATCTTATTACAGCAGCCATGATCTAGAAAATGTAATATCATTTTGTCTCATCTTAGCTTCTATGCAGATGGAGGTTTCTACTGGTTTTAATACAACACATCATTATTCAATACATTTTCCTTTATTAACGCTGCAATGGTCTGTCGATACACATTCCGATTCCCAAATCAAGAAACATTATCCCTTTAAAACCAAGTACTCATTACTCACGAATGAGGTTTCACACAACATCCACATTAAAACAAATAAGTTAAGTCTCTTATCTTATAAGATCAAGTCTCTTAACTTCTAACATCAGTAAACCATTTTCACCTACATAAGGTCGTTATAACTAACTTCCCATAAAGCTATTATAACACCCTATGTTTTAAACCAACCAAATCACTTAGCACATGTACGTTTACCGTACTACATAGTTCACAACAATCATGCTAGAAAAGATAGGAAGAGGTTCACATACCTCGCGACGATTTATCGACAATAAGCAAAATGCTCCAAGTACTATAACCTCATAGCCCTTTCCACCTCGAGTAATACGCTACTCTTAGTACTTTCACCTATAAAGGTCAAAACGTCTATTAACCCCAAAACACAATTTTCTATCTTTATATTGAAAATTCGCAAGACCTCCCGCAACATGACAGAAATCTCCTCCTCTATCGAGGCCACTACCAAGCCAACCAGTGGGGTTTACACGCCGACCCGGACGTGTACAATTCTACTCGAATACTACACAAGTCTATCGCACATACACCCTATGTAAATACTGATTGATTCTCTTATTCTTAAAGCTTAAGTCAAAAGACATTGCCGAATACTAAGTATAGTTCCATATACAGTATACTTCAACTATATATTCTAACAAACATGTAATTTCCAATTACAATAGAGGGACAAGATAATTACCTCGACAAGCCCAAAATTATCCAAGTTATAATGTCGATCCTGAGCAAGGTTTAGCTCCACCGCGCGCCCAAACCACTCCAAACAACCCTTAGAAGTTCTAACCAACTTCTACTCAAATACTTCAACCAACTATGAAGATTTCCTTGTGGTTTCTTTGAGACTAAAAAGGACAAAAGGTAGTATTTCCGGACTCTACGTAAAGAGGTATCTTTGGAATACTACAAGGTACAAGGCTAAGGTATTTTGGGCATTATAACAATACTAGGGGAGTATTTCAATACCACAAGGGAGGGGTATTATACGAAAACAACTAGGCTAGTGGGGTACCCCACTGCTAGCACCACAAGGGGAGGACTCTACCAAAGGCCTTAACTAGGAGGGGGCTTGGGCGAGTCAAACAAGAGGAGAGGGGAAGGATAGCAAGACTTGGAATATTTGGGATGAATGAAGTCTTCAAGCCAAGGGGGGTATTTATAGCAAAACCAAAAGCCAACCAATGGCCAAGATCAAGCCATGTGCAAGGCAAGTGTAAGGCCAAGATCAAGCCAAGTGCACCCTAGACCCTACTCCTTAAAACCCTCACAAATATCTACACAAATATCTACCACAACTTGCCCTCAATTCGGCCAAGTCACGCCCACACGCTTCATCAGGGTGACACGTCACCTCCCGCTGGTCCGAATGTTTCGTCTCTCGGAAAAATCCGCAAAAATACAAAACGACATAGCCGAATTTTCCTTCGCAGCTACGCGAAACGCTTCAAAAACGACTCTAACCGCAAGGGCTGCACAATTGTAAAATCGCCAAGGTGCCACATGGGGTGACACGTGTCGCCCCGATTCGCCCGAATATTTCGTCTTCAAAATATCCAAAATACCGAAATCTCAAAACAAAGCGGGCCACAAAACCAGAATTTCTCCCGTGGGCCCCACGTGACCATTTCCAAAATACACTCTCAAAATTCTAATATAATCTCTGAAGTCCAAATACCACAGCTGGGAATCCAATTCCCATTAACGAACCTTTTTCTTCACAAATAACCGGAAACTTTTCCGTCGAAAACTCACATCTTTCTTTCTTTTCAACATTTTCTGCCGTACTCTCGTACGTACGTCCTCACATACATACCCTGCAACTACGGGGTATAACATTCTCCCCTCCTTAGAAACATTCGTCCCGAATGTTCCTTCTCAAGACGGATATCGATGAAGTTCCTCCAACAAGTTGTCAACGCCACAGCTTGGCCACGAAATAACACACGTTATCTTCCTTCCTTACTCGTCGTGCCCTTCTCGAACACTTGAACTCTCCCAGTACGTACCATACTTCAGTCATTACTTCCGTTCCCGAAAATCTCTGGAGTCACTACCTCCAAACTTGGTCATCTTACTAACCTCAAACTTCCTTAAGGCCATTCCCGGCCTTTACGAACCGCTTCTGGTCGAACGCGTCCACGAACTCATACGTTGGTCACACAAACTTGGGCCTAGCATCCTCGTGACCCTACCACCTGGAGGGACCACCCAGAACTGACCCCACCTTAATCCGGGCTACGGGTTGACCCGTATCACGTCCTCAACCCGACCCACAACCGCGCCAAACTCTTGTTCCCCGATCCGGAACAATCTTACTAATTCACATCATGAAAGCTACCACTTCCATATCACACTACCCACGGACTTATCACACAAATAAATCCAACGTATACTACTCCTATGATAAGGGTCATAAATAAATCTTTAACTCAAGACGACCGTCCCCCTAAGGTCTCAGTCGTGACATAGTCTAAGGTTCACACTTACCATGCCCCCATACGTATCCTCCCAACTAAGCATGTTTTCTAACTCACAATTAACACAACGCTATCCGAACATAACACTTAACACATCATTAACATCAATACATACAAGTATCTAAAGGGTTAAGGATATACCTGAAACTAGGCGGTTCGAGGACCGCTAAAATCGAACTTCCACCGCGACCTCTACCGTGGCCCGCCGGTAATGAACATCCTGCCTAGCCGCGAAGGTGAAGAACCCGCAATCGATCTCAGCTTTGTGCTATCCTACTGGCATACCCTGGTCGGACAGTTTCTCCCAAAATACCGCCGCCGCATGTAAAACAAACTCCCGACTAGCACGACACTCCCATCGCGAGTCTACCACGTCACAACGAGGTAGGTGGCTTCAGCTGGCTAACACCCGCTCTCCGAAATCTGAACCTCGAGCCCCGACCGCCTCTGAATACTCGATGCCTTGAAGATTGTGGAGGACCACTATGCACCGGGCGGAGGCGCATAACTAGTCTGCTGCCGAGGCGGTGCGCTCGAAAGTCACCAAAGGACCTCGCTGCTCGCCTCTTGCCGACTCGTCATTCCGTCGATCTCTCCGTGCCTCACATCCCAAAGCATGAGCTCATGCGGGCAATGTCCATGCCCGCTGAAGAGCTACACCAACAAGCCTCGCCAAGTAATCATCTAGCCCGTGACGTAGCGGTGCACTCTATCCTCCATGGTTGCCACTAAAGCGGGGACATACCGAGCCAACGAGTCAAACTCCACGTTGTACTTCCCGAATCAGACGCCTGCTTCTCGCCAAGATCATAAATGTCGCCCGTGCTCCTCATCTGCGGAGGCAAGAAGTGAGTGAGGAATGCCTCTGAGAACTCGTCCCATACTGCTGGAAGCGCATGCTCTCCCCGGGACAACTCCCACGAATCAAACCGACTACGGTATCACGCAGCCGATGCGAACCTAAGACCACCGACTCGGTCTCCGAAGCTTGATCACTCATGACTCACAGAATCGCCGGATGAACTCCTGCGGATCATCCTCGTGCCTCGACCCATAAAACTCGCGGCTACAACTCGTAAAGTCTCGTAGCCTCAAACTATCTCGCCGGTGAACCATCGTGCTATGGAATCGAATCGCCAGATCCACTGGCTCATATCTCGCCACAACTCGCCAATAATCGCCATCTCCTTGTACTTATCTTCATCTCGCTTCCGGCCGCGGGACCGAGGCTCAGTATCAGGTCTCAGCAGCCATCGCTGCGCTCTAAACTCGCTGGGCCGGGCGCGCTACAAAACCCGCCGTCAAGCACAACCTCAGCGCTGTCCGACTGCGCATCGTCTCTCAGATCTCACTAGCAAGACCCTCGCGGACTTGCCCTTCTCGGCACCGTCGCCGCGGAGGCATAACTGGTAAAAACGAGATACGTCAGAGGGGTCCAACTTACAACACAACTCTAAGGCACGATCTCAGAATGAGAAGAATGGAAACCAATCCTAAATGTCCTATAGCCTCCTGATTATAGATGTGGTGCACAACACATCGATAATCAAGACTCTACTAGACACGGTCTGTAGACACTTTCCGAGGATTAATCGCTCGATACCACTTTTGTAACGACCGCCCGGCCCGCATCGTGCCTTATCCCGCACCCTAGTGATACAATCATCAGAGAAAACCAGCGGAAAATAAAACTTTAACAAGAAACAAGATATATGAACATAAAACAGGCCAACCCAACGGTTACCTTCCAACAACATAAATAAATACAACTTCTTTCAAAACGAACAGTTTAATCCTTTTTACAACCCTGCCCACAATAGTACTACAGACCTCTAAGATTTACAACAACTATGACGGGACAGGGCCCCGCCATACCCCTGAATGTACAAGAACCTACAACTCAGGGAACACATACCGAAAGATAAGCCTCCGGAGAAACGGAGCTTCCCAAAACGCTGAACTGAGATCCTAAGAGCGAGGATCCACGACCGATGTACCTCTACCTGCGCAGATGAACGCACTCGGGCGAGGTCGATAACAGTACCAAGTATGTGAAATCAGAAATATCGTAAATGAAATCATAGCGAATATATAAAGCGGGAGACATGAATGATAACCAAACTACGATACACATATATCGCTTATATCAAGTCGTGGTCTCACGCCTCCACATCAATCATGCCCGTGGAATGCCTTCCTCATCGCAGCTTATGATATGATAACATCAAGAAGTACCCCAAAGACACCAAGTCCTACCGATGCCAAAGTCAGATAACAATTCAAATGGAAGCATACCCGCGCGCTTACGATCGTGTCGTGATGTCCAAACCGGAACCACAAGACAGTAATCAAAATGTAAGCATACCCGTGCGCTACGCATCGTGTCAGTATGTCCAAAAGGAAACAATAGGACAGCATTCCAAATGGAAACATACCTGTGCGCTACGCATCGTGTCGATGCCCAAAGGGAAACAATAAGGCAAGATCAACATGGAAGCATACCCGCGCGCACGATCGTGTCGGTATGTCCAAAGCGATTAGCAAAAGTAACACAATCAACAGAACGCACTGCGGAATTTCTCCATCATCACGCGTGTCCAAGTAAGTTCTCAACAAGTCAACCGACCTCTATCGAGAGACGCCAGAATAGAAATACAACACTTGTACAACAAAGGCTATCATCACAAGCATAGGCAAGTTTCACACAACTCAAAGTACTTTCACATAAGCCACACAATACCCGTAGTATAAAAATCGTGACTATCTTTTTAAGTAAACAAGACACTTCCCTTTTGTAAAATCAAGTAACAACATTATTTTCCAAACGTTCAAATTTGCCTAATTTCAAATGCTCAAGTCACTTATTTTAGAAAGGTTTCATAACTCATAGTCTTAATCTCTTTTAAAACAATTGAGTAACATATGTCATATATGTGAGTAGTTTATTCTTGTTTATAACGATCTTATTACAGCAACCATGATCTAGAAAATGTAATATCATTTTGTCTCATCTTAGCTTCTATGCAGATGGAGGTTTCTCTTGGTTTTAATACAACACATCATTATTCAATACATTTTCCTTTATTAACGCCGCAATGGTGCATCGATACATTCCGATTCCAAATCGGAAACATTATCCCTTTAAAACCAAGTACTCATTACTCACGAATGAGGTTTCACACAACATCCACATTAAAACAAATAAGTTAAGTCTCTTATCTTATAAGATCAAGTCTCTTAACTTCTAACATCGTGAAACCATTTTCACCTACATAAGGTCGTTATAACTAACTTCCCATAAAGCTATTATAACACCCTATGTTTTAAACCAACCAAATCACTTAGCACATGTCGTCACCGTACTACATAGTTCACAACAATCATGCTAGAAAAGATAGGAAGACGTTCACATAACTCGCGACGATTAATCGACAATAAGCAAATGCTCCAAGTACTACAAACTTGCTAGCCCTTTCCACTAATCGAGTAGAATACGCTACTCTTAGTACTTTCACCTATAAAGGTCAAAACGTCTATTAACCCCAAAACACAAGTTTCTATCTTTCTATAGAAAATTCGTGACACCTCCCCAACAAATGGCGTAAATCTCTCCTCTATCGAGGCGGCTACCAAGCCAACCGTGAGGTTTACATCTACCGGGCGTGTACAATTCTACTCGATACTACACAAGTCTGCAATACACCCATGTAAATACTGATTCGATTCGATTCTTATTCTTGGGCTTAAGTCAAAAGACATTGCGAATACTAAGTATAGTTCCATATACAGATACTTCAACTATATATTCTAACAAACATGTAATTTCCAATTACAATAGAGGACAAGATAATTACCTCGACAAGCCCAAAATTATCCAAGTTATAATGTCGATCCTAAGCAAGGTTTAGCTCAACAGTGCGCTCCAAACCACTCCAAACAACCCTTAGAAGTTCTAACCAACTTCTACTCAAATACTTCAACCAACTATGAAGATTTCCTTGGGGTTTGGTTTGAGACTAAAAAGGACAAAGGTAGTATTTAGGACTCTACGTAAAGAGGTATCTTTGGAATACTACAAGGTACAAGGCTAAGGTATTTTGGGCATTATAACAATACTAGGGAGTATTTCAATACCACAAGGAGGGTATTATACGAAACAACTAGGCTGGTGGGGTACCCACTACTAGCACCAAAGGGGAGGACTCTCGGCCAAGGCCTTAACTAGGGAGGGGCTCTTGGACGAGAGTCAAACAAGAGGAGAGGGAAGGATAGCAAGACTTGGAACATTTTTGGATGAATGAAGTCTTGAGCCAAGGGTATTTATAGCAAAACCAAAAGCCAACCAATGGCCAAGATCAAGCCATGTGCAAGGCAAGTGTAAGGCAAGATCAAGCCAAGTGCACCTAGACCCTACTCCCAAAACCCTCACAAATATCTACACAAATATCTACCACAACTTGCCCCTCATTCGGCCAAGTGCCCCACATCTTCCATTGTGAGGTGACACATGTCACCCTCCCGTTGGTCGAATGTTTCGCCTCTCGGAAAAATCCGCAAAAATACAAAACGACATAGCCGAATTTTCCTTCGCAGTTACGCAAACGTTTCGTCAAAAACGACTCTAACAAGTGTTGTGCACAATTGTAAAATCGGCCAAGGGTGCCACATGGGGTGACACGTGTCGCCCCGATTCGCCTGAATATTTCGTCTTGAAAATATCCAAAATACCGAAATCTCAAAACAAAGCGGGCCCACAAAATAAATTTCTCCCGTGGGCCCCACGTGACCATTTCCGAAAATAAAATCTCAAAATTCTAATATAATCTATGAAGTCCAAATACCAAATCTGGGAATCCAATTCCCATTAACGAACCTTTTTCTTCACAAATAACCGGAAACTTTTCCGTCGAAAACTCACATCTTTCTTTCTTTTCAACATTTTCTGCCGTACTCTCGTACGTACGTCCTCACATACATACCCTGCAACTACGGGGTATAACAATATTGTCGTGCAGTTTTTATGGACTGTTTTAGGCGTGTAAAATGCTGGAAATTAAGCCCCTAATATGAATGTTTAAGTGTAGTAGTTGCTAATGAAAGTCCTAAGGAAATAGGGGTGTGGAAAGGTGTTGAAACGCCTCACATTTTAACCTCGTTATTTCTTGGATTACAGACTATTTTTATGGGCTGATTTGTGAATTGTTTTGTGTAATTGTGGGATAGAATTTTACTCGTCAAGTTAGGCGTGTAATCCCCTTTGGTTAACTGTTGGTTGTGCCTTAAATGTGGCGTGTTGGTTGATGAATATGGTCCTTGGAAAAGGGTGGAAAAGTACGTAGAAACAAAGGAAGTGCTGCCCAATTTTCCGTAGAATTAGAGGGCATTATTTGGTATAAGTCTTATACTAGAAAGTATTTTATTGATAGAAGTGCTATCGTCATTATAGGTTGAAGTACTACGTATAGCATATTCTAATTGGAGGGTGGAATAGCTAATAAGGTTGAACCACATTGGAGCGTATTGCTACTTGTCGTATGGGTTAGTCGACATGAGGTATGCGAACTTCTTCCTTCCTTTGACATGATTATTTGGTAAGTCTATGTGACTTGATTTTGGTAAGTCTATGTGACTTAATTTATTTGAAGTAAGTAAATCGATTTTGAAAATATATGAGTCTTGATTATAAAAGTATGAGTGACTTAGTCAGAATTTTATAAGTTACTTGAAGTACTTTAAAGTTAAGAGATTTGATTTAAAGTTACGAGACTTGATTTCTTTACAAGTTATGAGGCTTTATTTTTCAAGTTATGAGACTTGATTTCTAAAGTTAAGAGATTTGATTTAAAGTTATGAGACTTGATTTCTTTACAAGTCACGAGGCTTTATTTTTCAAGTTATGAGACTTGATTTCTAAAGTTAAGAGATTTGATTTAAAGTTATGAGACTTGATTTCTTTACAACTTATGAGCTTTATTTTTCAAGTTATGGAACTTGATTTCTAAAGTTAAGAGATTTGATTTAAAATTATGAGACTTGATTTCTTTAAAAGTTATGAGACTTTATTTTTCAAGTTGTGGGACTTGATTTCTAAAGTATAGATGACATGATTTTATATGTATAAGCGACGTGATTTTAAAGAGTATATGTTACGAAGTTTTAAAAGTATACGTTTATTGATTTAAAGAGAAGGAGTTGCATGATTCTTTTATAAGTATGTATGTACGTAGTACGTTTGGATTCAACTCTCTAATCTTTGATGCTATGATTCTTTTAAGTATGTATGTACGTAGTACTTTGGGTCTAGTTTCCCTAACGATACAAGATATGAAAATGCCCTAGTGTTATTAAAAGGAAGATGTGATAAAGTGCCTTAAGTTCTCTAAAATGAAAGGTTGTTATAATAGCTTTATGGAAAGTTGTTATAACGACTTAGTGAGAAGTAAAAAGACGGGTTAAGATGTTATATGGTTGAATTGATACACCGAGTCCCACAAATGGGCCGGGTTACGTTATGTGATACACCGAGTCCCACAAATGGGTCGGGTTACGTTATGTGATACATCGAGTCCCACAAATGGGCTGGGTTACGTTATGTGATACATCGAGTCCCACAAATGGGCCGGGTTACGTTATGTGATACACCGAGTCCCACAAATGGGTCGGGTTACGTTATGTGATACATCGAGTCCCACAAATGGGTCGGGTTACGTTATGTGATACACTGAGTCCTACAAATGGGCCGGGTTATGTTATGTGTAAAGAGACACCGAGTCCCACAAATGGGACGGGTTACGTTATGTGATACACCGAGTCCCACAAATAGGTCGGGTTACGTTATGTGATACACCGAGTCCCACAAATGGGTCGGGTTACGTTATGTGATACATCGAGTCCCACAAATGGGTCGGGTTACGTTATGTGATACACTGAGTCCTACAAATGGGTCGGGTTATGTTATGTGTAAAGAGACACCGAGTCCCACAAATGGGACGGGTTACGTTATGTGATACACCGAGTCCCACAAATAGGTCGGGTTACGTTATGTGATACACCGAGTCCCACAAATGGGTCGGGTTATGTTATGTGTAAAGAGACACCGAGTCCCACAAATGGGCCGGGTTATGTTATGTGTGAAAAGACACCGAGTCCCAGAATGGGCCGGGATACGTTATGTGCCAACAATTACACGATTCCACCGGGTCCCTCCCTAAAGGGTCGGGATACGTTATATGTACGGAGTATGATACGTTATTTATATATTTATGTGGGTTTAACTCCCATGACAGTATTTTTTAAATAGACAGACGTTCATGATTTTGACATGGCTTCCCTCCTTTGAAAAAGTACAGTGATACAGTGGTACAAGGTACAATTGGCTCTTATTGTATATGGCACAGTAGGATCTGGTATTGATTTTCATACTTGCCTCTGTCATTCTTTTGTACAGTTATGATCTTATTTACTGTACTTTATTTCCATTCCATACTTAGTACTAGTAGTACTGACCCCCTTCGGGGGGATGCGTTCATGTCTGCAAGTCTAGGTACTCAGATGTGGCTGCGTGAGATTAGGATCATGGTTCAGCATTTTGAGATGGCTCCAATGTTCCGAAGCTTGTCATTATGGCTAGGTATATTCAGAGGTACGTCGGGGCCTTGTCCCGTCATAGTATTTGTCCAAATTCTTAGAGGTATGTATTCATATGTGGGCTGGACTGGATAGATTTGTATTTACATTGTTGAACAGTGTAGACCCTTTTAGGTGATTTATATTATGGCAGCCTTATCGGCTTTGCCTTTGTCTTAAGAAGAAAAAAATGAGTGGTATTTATCTTCCGCGGTTTATTGTGTTGTATGAATAAAAGGGTGCCCAGGTAGGGCACCAGTCACGGGCTCGGGGTTCTAGGCCTGACAGAGTGGTATCAGAGCAGTTAGTCCTTGGAATGTCTACAGACCGTGTCTAGTAGAGTCTTGGTTATCGGTGTGTTGTGCACCACACCAAAAACAAGAGGATACAGGATATTTAGGATTTTTTCCCTTCTTCTCTCTCTGAGATCGTGCGATAGAGATGTGTGGTTAGGGCAGTCTCTCCCTAACGTATTATTATGATTGCAGCTTTGAGAAAGGCAACAGTGACCCAGAAAGGATTGTATGGATTGCGTATCCAGGTTGGTAAAATTATCGTATTAGATGGTATTATGATGATGTATATCTGTACGAGCGTATTTATTTAGGGCCATATATGTGTTGCTTAGAATGATTATGGTTTATCAGAAGTTGGTCAAGTTATGTAGTATGCTTAAGTGTTACGTACGGATAATAGAGTTGTTGTGATTAATACAACAAGATTTTAAGATTTTGAGAACCTACATTTTCCGTATGTGGGGACTGATAATGTAAGCTTGGAACATGGAATAATTGTGAACCTTAGAATATTGATAACCGCTGAGACCTTAGAGGTATAAGGCCTTCTCGGGTAGTAAGATTTATTTCAGACCAAGAATAAGAATTAAGTGCGACAATGGGTCGGGTTGTGGGCTGATTGCGGGTCAACCCGTAGCTCGAAATGGAGTGGGGTCAGTTGGAGATGGTCCAGCTATGTGATAGGGTCACGAGGGTGCAAGGCCCAAGTTTAGTTAATCGTTGTATGAGTTCGTGGACGCGTTCCACCAAAAACCGGGTCGTGAGGGCCGAGAAGGGCCTTAACAGAAATTTAATCCAAGTATAATGACCAAGTTAGGATATAGTAACTCCAAGGATTGGAAAACATAAGCAATATTTGAAATTATGTACGTGTACTAGAAAAGGTTTGGAAGTAAGAGAAGAGTACGACAAGTAAGAAAAGGAGCGGACAAGTGTTAAAAGAATTGAAGTGTTATAATATGAATAATGAAAGTACGAAAGGAGAATCCTTTTAGGCCATGAATGGGAGTTAATAGTGATGATACTCACCTTAGATTTGATTCATCGTTTGACTTTGACTGACGTATATGCATGTGTGATATATTGTGGCCATATGTGGCATAATTGGTTTCGTAAGTATAGTAGTGAAGACTATACCCAGTGCGTGGTTGGAGACTTAGAAGGAACATTCGGGACGAATGTTTCTAAGGGGAATGTTACACCCCGTATTTCCATAGCTACTAAGTGAGAACATGATTATAGAATTAAGATTTGGAATGTCGAAAGGAAAGGATTTTTACATTTCCTTATACGGAAAATTTTCGAGATTAATGTGATGACAAGAATTAATTCTAGTAATTTAATTCTTTCCAATAGAAGTATGGAATAAGTGTTAAATTATTAAGTCTTGGTGTTGTATGGTATAGGGCCATCGAAATTGTTGAGAAAAGTTGGCTAAGGGTGGGATATTATTTTTGTGAAGAGAATTCTTGACCAATAGGAGGAGAGCAAGTGCCCTCTCCACTTGTCTTGCAAAGACTCCACCTTAGTATATATAGATTAGTTGTCACGACCCGACCCCGGGCCCGCGACTAGTGCCCTACCTGGGCACCCTTACAGGTATACATCAGAGAAAATCAGCGGAACATACATGAAACTCACAAAAATAAAATAACAGAAGTAAAACAACAGGTTAGCCGATAGAGCTACCTTCCTGGACATATATAAATAACCGAAGCAGTTGCCTCCTTTCCTTTACAAACTGACCCACAATATGTGACTACAGACCTCTAAGAGTTTTAACATAACAACTGTGGCAGGACAGGGCCCCGCCATACCCCTGAATATAGATGTATCTACCACCTCAGGGAAAACCGTACCAAGAGATAAGCCTCCGGAGCAACTGGAGCTTTTTTCCAAAAACTGAACCGAGATCCTAAGAGCAAGGATCACCAACCTGGGTACCTAAAACCTGCGGGCATGAACGCAGGCCCGAAGAAATTCGATTACAATTTAGAATATGGAAGAAATAACGTCTGAAATGGATCATAATCAGATAAAAGAATGACAGGGACAAGTATAAGAATACATACCAGATCCTGCCGTGTCATTACCACTTATGAACTTAATCGCACCTTATAATCTTTTCCCATTTTCAATAAAAGTTATAGTCACACTCTTATGCACATGATTAGGAAAATCATTAAGTTCATTACTATATAACTCACTTATCTTTCATGACATAATCCAGCCCTTTAAGGAGGGGCGCCTATACTACCCGGCCCAATCTGGGACGCGATCAAGTCACACAATATCAAAGCATGTCCGTGGAATCCCCCATCACTACCGACAGCTATAAGCGTAAAATATAACCATGTGACGCGCCCGTGGCATCCCACCTCACTGTCGGCGTACACATACACAACACATATATATATATCCTGCCCGTGGAATCCCCCATCACTGCCGGCAACTATAAGTGTAAAAATATAACCATGTGACGCGCCCGTGGAATCCCACCTCACTGTCGGCGTACACATACACAACACACATATATATATATATATATATAACGCGGCCGCATGCCCTAATCCCACATCGTATAAGCGTGGCCATAACGTGCCTCGGCATCCTCATCGTAGTGCAGTCTTCACGAGCTAGCTCACGGAGTAAAATATAACATGGTCGCATGCCCCGGAATCCCACATCGTATAAGCATGACCATGGAGTAATAAAACGCGCGGGCATCTAACCCGCATCCTGGCTGCATGCCCCGGCATCCCTCATCGTATAAGCATGGCCAAGATCAATCACAATGGAAGCATACCCGTGGAATCCCCCGTCACTGCCGGTACGTCCAACAAAATGTCCGGGCATTTAACCCGCATCCTGGTCACAAGCCCCGGAATTCCACATCGTATAAGCATGTCCAAGGATCAATCATGATGGAAGCATACCCGTGGAATCCCACATCACTATCGGTACGTCCAAGTAAACTTACAACAAAACAGTCGGCCCTCCAACTAAGATACACGACAACGTAGACATATAATACTTGCACTCAAAGCTATCACAAGCAAACCTAGGCAAGTTCATTAAACCTTTAGACTTCCATCTTTATAAACTCATGGCACTTTCGTTTAACACATTAAAATCCGGGAGTTAAACCCCAAGTACTACGTACTTCTACTCTTTTAGAAAGTCCTTTTTTTCAAATAAACTTCCGAGATACTAACAACCGTAGTATCAAGTCATACTACCTTCAAGACAAGTCACAATACCTTCTTAGAAATACAATTACCGGCTTCTAAATCAAGTGACTTCTTCCTCAAAATATTAAATGATTTATACCATTAAGACAGTTGCCCTTCTTCATTTCAAACCAATTCTTTGCTTACATTATTAGAGAAAACCATTCTCTTAACCTTCCATAAAGCCATTATAACCAACTTCCCATAAAGCCGTTATAACCCTTTATGGTTTTAGACCAACTCATTTCTTTTATAACCAAGAGACTTCTGCTTTTTGAAACCGAGTATTATATACTTTCAAATCAATTCTCTTAACTTTCAAAAATACAATTAGTCTCTTAACCTTTAGAACTCAAGTGACTCCTTTTATTATAAAACCTTAGGCAATTTGCCTTAAAAAAATTAAGTTGCCTTTTCATTAAAATCAAGTCATTTATCTTTCCATAAAGCAAATATAACCAACTTCCCATAAAGCCGTTATATTCACTTTATACCTTAGCCAAAATACAATTTCCTATCCAAGGGACTTATACGATTAAAACGGAACAAGTATCACATACTTTAAAACTCTTCAAGTCCCTTAACTTTAATAAAACATTAGACATCCTTAATACTTTCAAAGAAGTGAGTTAATCTCCTAACTCACCCGACTTGGCTATTTATAAAACTAGTAAAGGACATCAAGGTGTGGTACGTCTACCGTACTACATACGTGCAACTAGTCATGCTTAAAGATAGGAAAAGTTCTACATAGAGTAAATCACACAACTACCTCTTTACTTCTAAGAGTAGAAGGAAACATGAAATGATACCACCGGTATATTCCATACATAGAATCATGCCAAAGAAAGGAAAAGGTTCACATACCTCGCGACGATTATCGACAAGTAGCAAAATGCTCCAAAGTACTCCAACCTTGATAGCTATTCCACCCTCCAAGTAGGATACGCTATTCTTAGTACTTCAACCTATAATGGTCACAATACGTCCATTAACCTCCTATTTCAAACGTAGAATATTCCAAGTGCCTAAGTCACTAAATTCTACGGAAAATCGGACAGCACCTCCTTTGTTTCTACTAACTTTGCCACCTTTTTCAAGGCCGAATACAATAACCAAATACGCCACATTTAAGGCCCAATCAAAGCAATTAATCAATAGGGGATTACACGCCTACTAGACGTGTAAAATTCCGCCCCACAACGATATCAAACCAACACAACCATAAGTCCAATTCGGCTATCTTGAGGTATTACAACATCGATTCTTATCCAATATCCAATTCAATCCAAGTTGTTAGCATAACAAGATATCAAGTCACATTTGATTATAACTATTATAATCTCCAAATAATTAACATGCGACGATTCTAATAACGACCAAATTGTAATCCACCTTAACATGGCCTACTTTACATTTCGGATTTTCAAGGCTACAATCAATCCATAATACTTATAAACTTCAACACATATACTTCATGCTAGCAACAAGTAAAGCTAACAACAATATAAGTAATCTTGTAATACTTTCAAGGAACAAGATTATACCTCAACGAAACTTAATCCAACTCCAAATCCGAAGTCGCTCCTTAGCAACTTAGAGCCTCTTCAAGACGGTTCAATCCGCTAGTTGAGACCCTTAGAACAACACCAACAATTTTCCTTCAAATCTCTAAGCAAAACCTAGAAAGACAACTAGGTTTTCGTTTTGCGACTAACCCGTAAACTATCTCTATCCAAGATTTTTCTATTGAGATATGTTTACAAAACACCTAAGAACCTTGGTTTAAAGTGGGGAGCTTAATGGACAACAAACAAAAAATTTTGTAGAGAGAGCTAGCCAAACCCGAGAGCTTGTGCTCAAGTTCATCAATTTCCCTTGAAAATTTTCTAAGTGTTGGCACTAGTATTGCTACTAGTAGTATTATAAAGCACATTGGAGGGTCAAGATGCAACCATTTGGGTGGCTAGGATAAGCTCTTATTAAATATCAAGACCTTGTGGGTCCTTTGACTTAGTCAAGATTATCAAGCTTGCTACTTGCAAGACTTTAGTCATACAAGACTATGGTCAATGACCATCTTAGCCATGGCATTTTCGCCCAAGGCATCACTAAGGGGGGTGACACATGTCGCCCTCCCATTCGTCACAATATTTCGTTTTCCGACAATTTCACAATTCCGATAAATTTTTACAAGTCTCAAATCTTAACACTTGCGAGTTCTTACGTACGTTCTTAAAACATGTCCTGTAAATACGGGGTGTAACATTCTTCCCCCCTTAGAAACATTCGTCCTCGAATGTTCTTTCGGAGTCAAATCTAATTAAAGTGCGACATAGTCTCCTTGTACTACACCCTTCTTACAACATATGCCACCCATGGCCACATAACAATATTTATACTAAGATGTCAACCTTGGCACTCGCGAAGCCAACTAGCCCATACTTATAATGACCTCCTAGTATGTCATAATCCTCTCTACTAGGTCTACTAGGGTCTGACGACTGTATAATCACCGGGAAAACCTCATATCCCCGCTCAGCTACCACCCCACACACTCACGGGTGTAGTTACCTCGAAAGGTTCTTATGGATTCAGGCTCTATTCCTTTACACTTGGTTGTTATCTTTCTTACTGGTCGCACTCTTTCCGTATTTCCAACTCATACTAGTATACATACATAACTTCCATACCGATTCTGGCCTCTAATCTTTGGAGTCACTCTATAAAACAATATACCGCCATTCCCGGCTTTCACGACCTGGTTCCGGTGGAACGCGTCCACGAATCCGTAAAACAATTAACTAGACTTGGCCCTTGCACTCGTGACCACTCGCGTGGCGAACTACTACCAACCGATCCCACTCCATTCCGTGCCATGGGAGACCCATGCAGTACTCACCCGACCGCCGTCGCACTTAACTCTTATTCTTGGTCTATAATAAATCTTTCTACCCGAGAAGACCTTGTACATCTAAGGTCTCAGTGGTCTTCAACATTCTTAGGCTCGCAATTTCCATGCTCCAAGCCTATCTTATCAGTCTCCCCGTAAACGGGTACAAAAACTTCTCATAATACCATAATCGTGTCGTTTTGATCATAACAACCATAACTTACTCTATACGGACCTCATCCGTATAATTCTGTTAAGCCTACTACGCAGTTTAATCTATTAACATGACATTCCGTTAAGTTCCTTAACATGGCATCTTAAGGGTTCACTACCCTATCAGACAGCTCATCCTTTCCCAATAATCTCAAAATAAAACGCAAGACCTTGGCGAAAATTCATTAACTATTCCATACCTTCCCGGTATCTAGTTAGTCTTTACCACTCTTGGTAAATTTAAAACCATTCTAGGCAACCCATAAATGACCCCCATACGTAACTACGTATAGATGTATGTCACAATACCAACTATACTACATCTTTACCAACCTGGATACGCAATCCACATAGTCCTTCCTGGGTCACTGCTGCCTTTCTCGTAGCTGCAATCAACATAACTCGTTAGGGAGAGACGACCCTAACAACACAGCTCTATCGCACGATCTCAGAGTGAGAAGAATGGAAACCAATCCTAAATGTCCTGCAGCCTCCTGATTATAGATGTGGTGCACAACACACCGATAATCAAGACTACTAGACACGGATCGTAGACACTTTCCGAGGACTAACTGCTCTGATACCACTTTTGTCACGACCCGACCCCGGGCCCGCGACTGGTGCCCTACCTGGGCACCCTTACAGGTATACATCAGAGAAAATCAGCGGAACATACATGAAACTCACAAAAATAAAATAACAGAAGTAAAACAACAGGTTAGCCGATAGGGCTACCTTCCTGGACATATATAAATAACCGAAGCAGTTGCCTCCTTTCCTTTACAAACTGACCCACAATATGTGACTACAGACCTCTAAGAGTTTTAACATAACAACTGTGGCGGGACAGGGCCCCGCCATACCCCTGAATATAGATGTATCTACCACCTCAGGGAAAACCGTACCAAGAGATAAGCCTCCGGAGCAACTGGAGCTTTTTCCCAAAAACTGAACCGAGATCCTAAGAGCAAGGATCACCAACCTGGGTACCTAAAACCTGCGGGCATGAACGCAGCCCCCCGAAGAAGTCGGTCTAACAGTACGAATATGGAACGAAATAACGTCTGATGCAGATCATAACTGTACAAAAGAATGACAGGGACAAGTATAAGAATACATACCAGATCCTGCCGTGTCATTACCACTTATGAACTTAATCGCACCTTATAATCTTTTCCCATTTTCAATAAAAGTTATAGTCACACTCTTATGCACATGATTAGGAAAATCATTAAGTTCATTACTATATAACTCACTTATCTTTCATGACATAATCCGGCCCTTTAAGGAGGGGCGCCTATACTACCCGGCCCAATCTGGGACGCGATCAAGTCACACAATATCAAAGCATGTCCGTGGAATCCCCCATCACTACCGACAGCTATAAGCGTAAAATATAACCATGTGATGGCGCGGTGGCATCCCACCATTTGTCGGCGTGCACATACACAACACATATATATATATCCTGCGTGGAATCCCCATCACCGCCGTGACTATAAGTGTAAAATATAACCATGTGACGCGCCTGTGGCATCCCACCTCACTGTCGGCGTACACATACACAACACACACATATATATATATGTAACGCGGCCGCATGCCCCGGAATCCCACATCGTATAAGCATGGCCATAACGTGCCCTCGGCATCCCTCATCGTAGGTGCAGGTCTTCATGGGGAGCTAGCTCACGGAGTAAAATATAACATGGTCGCATGCCCTGGAATCCCACATCGTATAAGCATGACCATGGAGTAATAAAACGCGCGGGCATCTAACCCGCATCCTGGCTGCATGCCCCGGCATCCCTCATCGTATAAGCATGGCCAAGATCAATCACAATGGAAGCATACCCGTGGAATCCCCCGTCACTGCCGGTTCGTCCAACAAAATGTCCGGGCATTTAACCCGCATCCTGGTCACATGCCCCGGAATCCCACATCGTATAAGCATGTCCAAGGATCAATCATGATGGAAGCATACCCGTGGAATCCCACATCACTGTCGGTACGTCCAAGTAAACTTACAACAAAACAGTCGGCCCTCCAACTGAGAGACACGACAACGTAGACATATAATACTTGCACTCAAAGCTATCACAAGCAAACCTAGGCAAGTTCATTAAACCTTTAGACTTCCATCTTTATAAACTCATGGCACTTTCGTTTTACACATTAAAATCCGGGAGTTAAACCCCAAGTACTACGTACTTCTACTCTTTTAGAAAGTCCCTTTTTCAAATAAACTTCCGAGATACTAACAACCGTAGTATCAAGTCATACTACCTTCAAGACAAGTCACAATACCTTCTTAGAAATACAATTACCGGCTTCTAAATCAAGTGACTTCTTCCTCAAAATATTAAATGATTTATACCATTAAGACAGTTGCCCTTCTTCATTTCAAACCAATTCTTTGCTTACATTATTAGAGAAAACCATTCTCTTAACCTTCCATAAAGCCATTATAACCAACTTCCCATAAAGCCGTTATAACCCTTTATGGTTTTAGACCAACTCATTCCTTTTATAACCAAGAGACTTCTACTTTTTGAAACCGAGTATTATATACTTTCCAATCAATTCTCTTAACTTTCAAAAATACAATTAGTCTCTTAACCTTTAGAACTCAAGTGACTCCTTTTATTATAAAACCTTAGGCAATTTGCCTTAAAAAAAATTAAGTTGCCTTTTCATTAAAATCAAGTCATTTATCTTTCCATAAAGCAAATATAACCAACTTCCCATAAAGCCGTTATATTCACTTTATACCTTAGCCAAAATACAATTTCCTATCCAAGGGACTTATACGATTAAAACGGAACAAGTATCACATACTTTAAAACTCTTCAAGTCCCTTAACTTTAATAAAACATTAGACATCCTTAATACTTTCAAAGAAGTGAGTTAATCTCCTAACTCACCCGACTTGGCTATTTATAAAACTAGTAAAGGACATCAAGGTGTGGTACGTCTACCGTACTACATACGTGCAACTAGTCATGCTCAAAGATAGGAAAAGTTCTACATAGAGTAAATCACACAACTACCTCTTTACTTCTAAGAGTAGAAGGAAACATGAAATGATACCACCGGTATATTCCATACATAGAATCATGCCAAAGAAAGGAAAAGGTTCACATACCTCGCGACGATTATCGACAAGTAGCAAAATGCTCCAAAGTACTCCAACCTTGATAGCTATTCCACCCTCCAAGTAGGATACGCTATTCTTAGTACTTCAACCTATAATGGTCACAATACGTCCATTAACCTCCTATTTCAAACGTAGAATATTCCAAGTGCCTAAGTCACTAAATTCTACGGAAAATCGGACAGCACCTCCTTTGTTTCTACTAACTTTGCCACCTTTTTCAAGGCCGAATACAATAACCAAACACGCCACATTTAAGGCCCAATCAAAGCAATTAATCAATAGGGGATTACACGCCTACTAGACGTGTAAAATTCCGCCCCACAACGATATCAAACCAACACAACCATAAGTCCAATTCGGCTATCTTGAGGTATTACAACATCGATTCTTATCCAATATCCAATTCAATCCAAGTTGTTAGCATAACAAGATATCAAGTCACATTTGATTATAACTACTATAATCTCCAAATAATTAACATGCGACGATTCTAATAACGACCAAATTGTAATCCACCTTAACATGGCCTACTTTACATTTCGGATTTTCAAGGCTACAATCAATCCATAATACTTATAAACTTCAACACATATACTTCATGCTAGCAACAAGTAAAGCTAACAACAATATAAGTAATCTTGTAATACTTTCAAGGAACAAGATTATACCTCAACGAAACTTAATCAACTCCAATCCAGTCGCTCCTTAGCAACTTAGAGCCTCTTCAAGACGGTTCAATCCGCTAGTTGAGACCCTTAGAACAACACCAACAATTTTCCTTCAAATCTCTAAGCAAAACCTAGAAAGACAACTAGGTTTTCGTTTTGCGACTAACCTGTAAACTATCTCTATCCAAGATTTTTCTATTGAGATATGTTTACAAAACACCTAAGAACCTTGGTTTAAAGTGGGGAGCTTAATGGACAACAAACAAAATTTTTTGTAGAGAGAGCTAGCCAAACCCGAGAGCTTGTGCTCAAGTTCATCAATTTCCCTTGAAAATTCTCTAAGTGTTGGCACTAGTATTGCTACTAGTAGTATTATAAAGCACATTGGAGGGTCAAGATGCAACCATTTGGGTGGCTAGGATAAGCTCTTATTAAATATCAAGACCTTGTGGGTCCTTTGACTTAGTCAAGATTATCAAGCTTGCTACTTGCAAGACTTTAGTCATACAAGACTATGGTCAATGACCATCTTAGCCATGGCATTTTCGCCCAAGGCATCTGTCACGACCCGTTCCGGGGCCCGTGACTGGTGCCTTACCCGGGCACCCAAGTAGTCATACATCAGAGAAATCAGCGGAATATAAAAACACAAGACATGAAACAATTGTAAATGGGACACATTTTATCTGAGAAAAGGGTGCCTTTCGGCATATATAAAAATCGCGTTTACATCCCAAGCATAATAGGACTATAGACCTCTGAAGTAAACAACTATGGTGGGGACAGGCCCGCCATACCCCGAATGTACAAAACTATCTACAACAAGGGAGATCGTACCAAAAGTCGAGCCTCCGAGAAGATGGAGCTCGACACCAAAGCAAAAGATCCTAAGGATGTGGATCTAGCACTGCTTTCCCTTACCGGCATGAACGCACCCGAAGGAGGTCGATAACGGTACTAAGTATGTGAAATCAAAGTACTTAAATGAAATCATATCATTTTAACACCAATTTTACAAATATGCACGAAACAACAATGTAATCGCACATAGTGCCACATCATAAACAAGAGCAACAATAGGTAAACAGAATGTGTCTTTTCTAGGTGCGAATGATCGGGCGGGCCAATCGACAATAGTATCATTATGCAAGCCTAATCCTCGACTCCGTAGTCGCGCATGGGCCACCTAGGCCCGCATGAGGTATCCCCGCATCGAGGGTAGCTACTCTCGGCATCGCCCCGACTCGTAGTCCGCGTGGCCACATGCACCGCATGACCATAAAGGCCGCACACTAACACGGAACTCCGTAGCTCGCATAGGTCCCCGACCGCATGAGGTATTCTCGAATCATGGTCCTGCATCACGAGTCTACCCCGCATCGGAGGGCAGCTTAACCCCCGGTATCATGTCAAGAGGTGAGTGATATAATACTAACATAACAGCTTATCGTTAAACAACATAAGCACAAATAAGAATACCCTCTTTACACAAACGTTATAAGACTTTAAGATCTTTATTATTCAGGATTAAGTCAAAAGACATTGCCGTAAAACTACGTTCAGTTAACACACGTACGTCTACCGTACTATATATATACTTTAAAATATCATGCTCAAGAGTATATGAAGAATCACATACCTTCTCGGCGAAATCCACCTGCCAAGTCGAATATGTCGCGCGCAGAGTATCAACCTATAATAGTCAAATACGTCTATCAACATCTAGACTACTCTGTAGGATATTCTAAACAGAGGGTTCTTTATTCTACGGAAAATTTGGCAGCACTTCCCTACCCGTCAAGTTACCCAAGTCTACTGTAAATACAGTCCTATGTAAGTACAGTTTAATTCTTCTTCTGTTATACCCTTCTACTGTGATAACAGTTCAATTCTATTCTTTATAACCTTCTATATCTTATACTCAAGTCTTAACTATTCTTAAATTTAATATCCAATTACAATAGAAGGACAAGAGTATTTACCTCGATAAGCCCAAAATTATCCAAGTTAAATGTCGATCCTGAGCAAGGTTTAGCTCCTAATTTGCACGCTCCGATAGCTCCAAGAAACCCTTAGAAGTTTCTAACAACTTCTACTTTCTACTTCAACCAACAATGAAGTTTCTCTTAGGTTTTCGTTTAGTGACAATGGAGATAAGGTGGTATTTCTAGGCTTTTTAGTATAGAGGTGACTTTGGAAATACAACAAGGTATAGGCTAAAGTATTTGGGAATAGTAACAATACTTGGAAGACAACTTTCTACCGGGGGGGTAGGTCTCGGCTAGAACACCACAAAGGGGGAGGGGGGTGGTTTCGGCAAAAGCCTTTTCAAGAGGGAAGGGGGAGGCTTGGACGAACACAACACAAAGGGAGGGAGGGATTTTAGACTTGGAAAGTTTGATTTGTGGATGAAGAACTCTTCATCAAGGGGGGTATTTATAGGGCTTTTAAGGGCTAGGATGAGGGCAAGTGGAGGGCAAGTGGATGGTGGGGATTTGCACAAGTGCACCCTAACCTACTCCACAAATCCCTCACAAAACATTGACCCAAGTTTTAAGCCCCAATTTCATGCCAACCGTGGCCTCCCCTTTGCCGTCCAATGAGGGTGACAAGTGTCACCCTCTCGTTGGTCCAAAATGTTTCATCTCTCGGAAAAATACGCAAAAATTATAAATGACATAGCCGGAATTTTCCCTTCGCAAGTTTTGTAAAACGTTTCGTCGGAAAACCATTCGTTTTGCGAGTTGTGCCCAAATTCGTCCTATGCCTAATCTTTTAAGGCTAAACTTTTGTCGTGCGTACGCCTACGTACATACTGAAATACGGGTATAACATTCTCCCCTCCTTAGAAACATTCGTCCCGAATGTTCCTTCCCAAGACAGACAACGAAGAAGTCCCCCACAACTTAAAACATTTTGCAAATGCCACACATGGCCACAAAACAACACTTAGGCAATAAGTAAATTAAATCAACAAGTAGGAAAGTGAGTTACCTGGAGGTGTGGGGAATAGGTGAGGATACTTCTGCCTCACGTCCTCCTCAGCTTCCCACGTCATCTCCTCCCTGAGCTCGTTCCGCCACAAGACTTTGACGGAAGCCACGTCCGCGTCAGACGCCTAACCTGACGATCGATTATCGCTATGGGAATCTCCTCATACGATAACCCCTCGGTCACCTGGACATCGTCAATCGGGTGCACCCTAGATGGATCCCCGATACATCTCCTCAGCATAGAAACATGAAACACCGGATGCACTGCCTCCAGATCGGACGGCAGATCCAACTCATAGGCAACCTTGCCTACCCTGCGGACAATCTGATACGGCCCAGTGTACCTTGGGCTGAGTTTCCCTTTCTTCCCGAATCTCATCACACCCTTCATGGGTGACACCTTCAGGAAAACCCAATCATCAACCTCGAACTCCAGATGCTGACGACGATGATCTGCATATGACTTGGCCGACTCGAGCCGTCGATGCCCGCTCTGGATAAGCTTCACCTTATCCACTGCCTGCTGCACCAAATCTGGTCCCACTAACTGCACATCGCCCACATCAAACCAGCCTATCAGCGATCTGAACTTCCTCCCATACAAGGCCTCATAAGGCGCCATCTGAATACTGGAGTGGTAGCTATTATTATACGCAAACTCAACTAGAGGCAAATGATCCTCCCAGCTACCCCTGAAGTCAATAACACAGGCTCGCAGCATATCCTCGAGAGTGCGGATAGTGCGCTCGCTGTCCGTCTGTCCCGAGGATGGAATGCGATTCGAGCTCACTGCGTCCCTAAACCCTTCTGGAAGGACCTCCAGAAGTTAGCCGTAAACTGGGCTCCTCTTTCTGATATGATCGAAATAGGGACTCCATGCAGTAGGACGATCTCTCGGATGTAAAGTCTGGCATAATCCTCGGTACCAAAAGTCGCCCCACGGAAGAAAGTGGGCTGATTTCGTCAGCCTGTCGACGATAACCCATATAGAATCATGTCTCCTCTGAGTGCGAGGTAATCCTGTGATAAAGTCTATGTTGATCACCTCCCACTTCCAGGTCGGGATCTCTATCGTCTGCAACAAACCACCGGGCCTGCGGTGCTCTACCTTCACCGCGACAACACGCACCGAGCTACAAACTCGCAACGTCCTCTTCAAGCCATCCCACCAATACACGGATCTAAGGTCGTGGTACATCTTGGTCGACCACGGATGGATAGAGTAACGCCGCTGTGCTTCCCTAGAACCTCGCCAAGTCCTCAAACATCCGGAACACACAACCTGCCCTCAAACCTTAGCACCCATCAAAGCTATCTCAAAAGGACCCTTCCCCTCACGAAGAGCCGTATCACGATACCGAATCAAAACCGGATCCTCAAACTGTTGCCTCTTCACCTCCTCGACGATGGAAGACTCGGCAACCTCACGAACTCGAACCCCACTGCTATCAGAATTGTCACGACCCGTTCCGGGGCCCGTGACTGGTGCCTTACCCCGGGCACCCAAGTAGTCATACATCAGAGTAATCAGCGGAACATAAGAACAATACATGAAACAAAATGCGAAATGAGACATATTTTATCGGAGAGCAAATCGCCTTTCGGCATAATATATATAATTACAAAGTTGAACAGTTTAATCCTTACAACCCTGCCCACAACAGTGCTACAGACCTCTAAGATTTATACAACAACTATGACGGGACAGGGCCCCGCCATACCCCTGAATGTACAAGAACCTACAGACTCAGGGTAACATACCAAAAGATAAGCCTCCGAAGGAACGGAGCTTCCCAATACGCTGAAATGTGATCCTAAACGCGGGGATCGACAGCCGATGTACCTCTACTGCGGCATGAGCAGCCCAAGCGAGGTCGATCAACAGTACAGTATGTGAAATCAGAATACTGTAAATGAAATCATAATAGTCTATATAAAGCAGGAGACATGTATGATAACCAAACTACAGTACACACATATAACAGTTATATCAAGTCAGGGACTCACGCCCTCCAAGTCATTACTCAAATATAAATATTGGGTCTCACGCCCACAACATCAATCATGCCCGTGGAATACCTTCCTCACTGCCGGCAGTATATGATATGATAACACCGAAGTACACGAACACTAAGTCCTACTCGATGCCAAAGCCGTACTAACAATACTATACAACCACGGTCGACACGGCAAGTACGGCCGACTACCAAATACCAAGGCCGCCACGTGGTGACGGCAAGTACGAGGGCTAACTACCGGTACCAAGGTCAGATCACGAGACTTCGTCACTACATGAGCGGGCAAGTCACGAGGGCTAACTACCAGTACTAAGGCCGAATCAGCCACGAGCCGGGGCAAGTACGAACGCCGACCACCAGGTACCAAGGCCGACCAGTCAGGAACCTCAGGGAGAGCTAGTCCATGGAAGACCACGATCAACCCGAGCGTACCCGTGGTATTTTCCGTCCACGCCAGCGTCCAAGTAAGTTCTCAACAAGTCAACCGCCTCGCAGAGGCGCGGTAGTATAGAAACACCATTCTTGCACAACAAAGGCTATCACAACAAGCATAGGCAAGTTTCACAACAACAAGCATAGGCAAGTGATACACAACTCAAGGTACTTTCATTTTATGTCAGAGTCCGGGTTTTAACCCTAAAGTACTACGTACGTTAAATTCCTTTTAAGAGATCCATTCCTTTTATAAAATTCACCTGATACCCTTAGTATAAAAATAGAGTGACTTACATCTTTTAAGTAAACCAAACCAACTTCCATACTTTCCTTTTTAAAACCAAATTAAGGCAATACCATGCCTTCTTTTTGGACCAAAACACTTCTCTTTTTAAAGTCAAGTTACCACATTAAAACCAATGATAAAACCCTTCTTTTGTTTTCATAAAGTCGTTATAACTAACTTCCCATAAAGCTGTTATAACACCTTATGTTTTAAACCAATTTAAGACAAAACAATGTCTTTCTTTTCCCTAAAGTTCCAGTTTGCCTAATTTCAATTACTCAAGTCTCCTTTTAGAAAAGTTTCATAGTTCAATGTCTTAATCTCTTTTAAAACAATTGAGTAACGTATGCCCTAGGTGTGAGCAGTTTATTCTGGTTTATAACCATTTATTAAAGCAGCCATGATCTAGAAAATGTAGTATCATTTTGTCTCATCTTAGCTTCTATGCAGATGGAGGTTTCTACTGGTTTTAATAATACTTCATTAGTCATTACATTTCCCTTTATTAACGCTGCAGTGGTTTGTCGATACTCATTCTGATTTCCGAAACCAGTAAAACATTATTCCTTTTTAAAAAACCAAGTACTCATTACTCACGAATGAGGTTTCACACAAAATTCATATTAATTTATTTAAGTCAAGTCTCTTATCTTATAAGATTAAGTCTCTTAACTTCTAAAAATCAGTAAACCATTCTCTTTATCTCTCTTAAGACGTTATACCTAACTTCCCATAAAGCTAGTATAACTCTTATGTTTTCAAAACCAAGTATTACTCTTCTTTCATAAAGGTTTCTTAATTCTTTTGAAATACTTCAAGATTCTTATTATTCAGGCTTAAGTCAAAAGACATTGCCGTACAACTACGTTCAGTTAGCACACGTACGTCTACCGTACTATATATATATATATTTTATTCAGGCTTAAGTCAAAAGACATTGCCGTACAACTACGTTCAGTTAACACACGTACGTCTACCGTACTATATATATATATATTTCTTTAAAATATCATGCTCAAGATTATAGGAAGAATCACATACCTCGCGACGATTATCGACTATAAGCAAAACGCTCCACGGCTATAACCCGGCTAGCCTTGCCCACCTTCCAAGTAGCACATGCTACTCGCAGAACATTCAACCAATAAAGGTTATCAGTCTACTGTAAATACAGTCCTATGTAAGTACAATTTAATCTTCTACTTAAATATCCTTCTGATGAGATTTCAGTTCAAGTCTTATCTGTAATATCCTTCTATTACAGTTCAATTCTCTTCTATGAATCTTATATTCATTTCAATACAACTACAGTATGTAATTACCAATTACAATAGAAGGATAGTAGTATTTACCTCGATGAGCCCAAAATTATCCAAGTTTAAAGTCGATCCTGAGCAAGGTTTAGCTCCTACTCCGTGCGCTCCAATTCGCTCCAAGAAACCCTTAGAAGTTTTCAACAACTTCTACTAAGTACTATACGGGATTTGGGCTAGGGTATTTAGGGCATTATAACAATACTTGGAGAAGTATTTCTCAACCAAGGGGGGGGGTGTGCTCGGCCGAGGGCCTTTCTTAAAGGGGAGGGGTTTCGGCTAGCTCAACTAGGAGTGGGAGGAAGAGGGTTGACGAAAACTCACAAGGGAGGAGTAGTTTGAGACTTAGAGAAATGCTCAAGTTTGGATGAAGAAAGTCTTCAACTTAGAGGGGTATTTATAGGTCAAGCAATGGCCAACCAATGGCCAAGATTAATCCAAGTATCATGCAAGTGTAGGGTCAAGATTTAACCATGTGTACCTTATCCATCTACCACACCAACTTGCACAAAATATCCTACCAACTACATGCCCATCCATTCGGCCCTATTGCCGCCCCACATCCATCAATGAGAGGGTGACAAGTGTCGCCCTCTCGTTGGTCCAAAATGTTTCGTCTCTCGGAAAAATCCGCAAAAATTAGAAATGACATAGCCGGAATTTACCCTACGCGAGTCTTGTAAATCATTTCGTCGGAAAACGATTCTTTGTGTGAGTTGTGCCCAAAAAAAACGTCCTAGGCCTAAACTTTAAGGCTAAACTTTCGTACGTACGTCCTCACGTACATACTCTGGAAATACGGGGTATAACAAGAATCAATCAGTCGGACTCCAAGGCTCGCTAACTGATGTAACTCGCGGACCATGCCCCTCCTCTCTGGCTGAACATCTGATAGACTCCCCATTGACCTACGGCTAAGAGCATCTGCCACAACATTGGCCTTCCCCGGGTGGTACAAGATGTCGACATCGTAATCCTTAAGCAACTCTAACCACCGTCTCTGTCGTAAGTTTAGCTCCTCCGGTGAAGATATACCGAGGCTCTTGTGGTGTATAAATATCCACATGAACCCCATACAAATAGTGCCTCCAGATCTTCAAGGCGTGAATCACCGCTGCCAACTCCAAATCATGGGTGGGGTAGTTCCTCTCGTGTTTCTTAAGCTGTCGGGATACATACGCTATAACCTTGCCCAGCTGCATCAACACACAACCGAGCCCGACGCCTGACGCATCACAATACACAACATAACCATATGGACCCTCTGGAAGAGTAAGAACATGGCGGTCGCGCCTCTTTCAAGAATCGAAACCCCGCTCACAAACATCACCATCAAACTTAGCCGCTTTCCGAGTCGGCTAGTCAATGGTGCAGATAGAAGCAAACTTCTACGAACCGCCGATAATAACTGCGAGGCCCAAAAATCGCACCTGGCGGAGTAGTAGGTCTAGGCCAAGTCCCGATCGCCGATCTTGGTCGATTCCACCCGAATACCATCACCCGACAATATGCCCAAGAAAAGCCACCAAGCCAACCAAAACTCACATTTGGAAAACTTGGCGTATAATCGCTGGTCTTGAGAACTCTCAAAGATCCTCAAATGCTCCGCATGCTCCTGCTCTGACCGAGAATAAACCAAGATATCATCCATGAACACTATCACAAACGTGTCCAAAAATGGTTTGAACACTCGGTTCATCAAATCCATGAATACCCGAGCATTGGTCAACCCGAAAGACATAACCTCAACTCATAGTGCGTGCGGGTCCGAATGCAATCCTAGGGACATCCGCCTCTAACACGCACTGATGATAGCCCGATCGCAGATCAATCTTGGAGAAACATCTCGCACTCGCAATCGTCGAACAAATCATCAATCCCGGAAGGGTATCTGTTCTTAATGGTCATTTTGTTCACCGTCAGTAATCAACACATGCGCAGCGTCCGCCCTTCTTCTTCACGAACAATACCGGCGCTCCCGGGGAGAAACATCGGGCTGATGAAGCCCTTCTCCAAAGAAATCCTCACCGTCCTTCAACTCTCTCAACTCGGCAGTGCCATTCTCGTATGGCGGAATGGAAATAGGCCGAGTGTCCGCAGACATCGATACAAAACTTTATCTCCTCTCGTGAGGGATACCCGAGGTCGTCGAAACACGTCGGGAACTCTCGACTACCGGCGATCAAAATCGCACCGCGACCTCGATTTCGAACACCCGAACGAGATGGTAGATGTACCCCTTCTGCACCATCTTCCTAGCCTTGATGTAGGAAATAAACCTATCCCTCGGCGATACAGTGTTCCCCTCCCACTCAACAACCGGCTCCTCAGGAAACTGGAACCGTACTACTCTCTCCCTGCAGTCTACATTGGCGTAGCAAGAAGCTAGCCAATCCATACCCATGATCACATCGAAATCAGTAATATCCAACTCTATCAAGTCGGCTAGGGTCTGACGACTGTATATGGTGTTATACCCCGTATTTCCAGAGTATGTACGTGAGGGCGTACGTATAAAAATTTAAGCCTTAAGGTTGGCAAGGTTCGAAATTTGTACACAAGTGCCGAAAAGAATCGTTTTTCGACGAAACGTTTTACAAGACTTGCGAAGGGAAAAATACGGCTATGTCATTTTTAATTTTTGCGGATTTTTCCGAGAGACGAAACATTTTGGACCAACGGGAGGGTGACATGTGTCACCCTCACATTGGGCGTGATTGGGGCGGCAAGTTGGACGACTTGGAGCTTGTGGTTGGTAGGATATTTTGTGCAAGTTGGTGTGGTAGATGGATAAGGTACACATGGTTAAATCCTAGCCCTACACTTGCCTTACACTTGGATTGATCTTGGCCATTGGTTGGCCATTGGTTGGCCTATAAATACTCCCCTAACTTGAAGACTTTCTTCATCCACAAATAGTTTCTAAGTGTTAAAATCCTCCCCCCCCCCCCCCCTCTTAGAAAGGTTCTCGTCCAACCCTTGGAGAGACCTTGGCCGAAACCTCCTCCTCATGAGCTTAGTGAAACCAACCCCCCCCATTGCCTAGTTGTTTTCGTATAATACACCCCCTCTCTTGGTAGAAATACGCTTCAAGTATTGTTATAATACCAAAATACCTTGGCCCAAATACCTTGTAGTACTTTCCAAAGTTACCTCTATACGTAGAGCCCGGAAATACTATTATACTTTCCTTTAGCCACTAAACGAAACCCTAAGGAAAACCTTCATAGTCGGTTGAAGTGTTAAGTAGAAGTTGCGTAGAACTTCTAAGGGTTGTTTGGAGCGGGTTGAGCGCGGAGTAGAGCTTAACGCTGCTCAGGAGCGACATTAATCTTGGATACTTTTGGTCTCATCGAGGTAAATACTACTTTCCTTCTATTGTAATTGTGAATTACAGACTGTATTTGTATATAAATGAATATAAGATTCATAGAAGATATTTGAATCATAGAAGGATATTACGTAAAAGATTAAATCAGATTTATATAGGATCAGATTCTGAGACTTATAACCTTTATTGGTCGATCGCTCGCGAGTAGCATGTACTACTTGGAAGGTGGACAAGGCTAGCCGGGTTATAGCCGTGGAGCGTTTTGCTTATAGTCGATAATCGTCACGAGGTATGTGATTCTTCCTATACTCTTGAGCATGAAGTATTTTAAAAGAATATATATATAGTACTAGACGACGTGTGACAATGTCTTTTGACTTAAGCCCAATAATAAGAATCTTGAAGTATTTTAAAAGAATATATATAGTACTAGACGACGTGTGTTAACGGAATATAGTGTTACGGCAATGTCTTTTGACTTAAGCCTGAATAATAAAGAATCTTGAAGTATTTCAAAAGATTAAGAAACCGTTTTGAAAGAAGAGTAATACTTGGTTTTGAAAATATAAGAGTTATACTAGCTTTATGGGAAGTTAGGTATAACGTCTTAAGAGTGGTAAAGAGAATGGTTTCTCGATTTTTAGAAGTTAAGAGACTTGATCTTAAAAGATAAGAGACTTGATGGAATGAATTAATATGAATTTTGTGTGAAACCTCATTCATGAGTAATGAGTACTTGGTTTTTAAAAGGAGAAATGTTTTAACGATTTGAAATCGTAACGAGTATCGACAAACCATGCGGCGTTAATAAAGGAAAATGTATTGAATAATGAAGTATTATTAAAACCAGTAGAAACCTCCATCTGCATAGAAACTAAGATGAGACAAAATGATATTACATTTCCTAGATCATGGCTGCTTAATAAGATTGATTATAAACAAGAATAACCTACTCACATATAAGGCATATGTTTCTCAAATTGTTTAAAGGAGAATTATGTTTTAAAGGATTAAAACTATGAACTACGAAACCTTTTCGAAAATGAGAAACTTGAGCATTTGAAATTAGGCAAACTTGAACGTTTGGAAAATAATGTTTTTACTTGATTTTACCAAGGAAAGCATTTTGGTTTACTTAACAATGTTAGTCACTCTATTATACTACGGGTATCGGGTGACCTTTGTAAAAGAAATGGATCTTTAAAAGGAACTTAACGTACGTAGTACTTTAGGGTTAAAACCCGGACGTTGACATAAAATGAAAGTACCTTGAGTTGTGTATAACTTGCCTATGCTTGTTGTGATAGCCTTTGTTGTGCAAGAATTGTGTTTCTCTACTACCGCGTCTCTCGGTGGAGGGCCGGTTGACTTGTTGAGGACTTACTTGGACGTGCCGGCAGTGACGGAAAATTCCGCACGCCTCGCTGATAGTGTTATTCCATGGACTAGCTCTCCATGAGGTTTTACTGTTCGGCCTTGGTATCTGGTGGTCGGCTTTCGTACTTGCCCCGTCTCGTGGCTGATTCGGCCTTGGTACCTGGTAGTTAGCCCTCGCACTTGCCCCGTTCAGTGTAGTGACGAAGTCTCGTGATACGCCTGGTACCGTAGTTAGCCCTCGTACATGCCCCGCCGCCACGTGACCGCCTTGGTATCCGTAGTCGACTTTCGTACTTGCCGTGTCGCCTTCGTGGTTTGGTTGTATAGTATTGTTAGTACGGCTTTGGCATCGTGTAGACTTGGTGTTCATGTACTCGCGTGTTATTATATCATAGATCACGGCGATGAGGAAGGTATTCCATGGGCATGATTGATGCGGGCGTGAGACCCATAGTTATATTTGAGTGATGACTCTGAGGGCGTGAGTCCCTGACTTACATGACTGCTTATTTATCGTGAACTGTAGTTTGGTTATCATACTTTTCTCCTGCTTTATATAGACTGCTATGATTTCATTTACGTGATTTTACGCCACATACTTGGTACTGTTATCGACTTCCTTCGGGCCGCGTTCATGCCGCAGTAGGTACATCTACCGCCGATCCCCGCTTAGGATCACATTTCAGCGTATTGGGAAGCTCCGTTCCTTCGAGGCTTATCTTTTGGTATGTTAACTCAGTCCAGGTTCTTGTACATTCGTGGTATGGCGGCCCTGTCCGCCATAGTTGTTGTTTAAATCTTAGAGGTCCAGCCTTTGTTGTCGCAAGTGGTTGTAAGGATTAAACTGTTCAACTTTGTAATTATATATATATATGCCGAAAGGCGATTTTCTCTCAGGTAAAATGTGTCTCATTTCACATTTTGTTTCATGTATTGTTTTTATGTTCCGCTGATTACTCTGATGTATGACTACTTGGGTGCCCGGGTAAGGCACCAGTCACGGGCCCCGGAACGGGTCGTGACATATGGTCACTGGACAAGCCCTATATATCCGCCGAGCTACCACCGAATCACCCACTGGCGTAGCTACCTCGAAAGGGTCTATGGACTCAGTCTCTATCCCTATCCTACTAGCAATAAGGGGAGATATAAGATGCAGTAGAACCCGGATCTATCAAGGCATACACATCACAACGAACCGATAAAGTACCGTGATTTACATCAGTGAGGCCTCCGGTCTCGCCGGACAAAGCATAAATGCGGTTCTGAGGACCGCTAGAACTGGGACCCGCGCCACGACCTCTGCCGCGACCTGCTGGCCCATGAGTACCTTGCCCTCCGGGGCGAGTAACTGTAGGAGATGACGAAGACCCGCGAAGAACTCAGATCGACTTCTACCATCTCATACGCCTGCTCTGAAAGTTCGCAAAGTGACCTGCTGGCCACAATCAGAATAAACTCCCGTAGCGCACCACAATTCCCGGTGGGATCTACCGTGACGCCACACCGAGGGGTGGTCCCGATCGCCGCACCGCCGCTCGACGTCAAGTCTCGGCCCCGTCCGCCGAATATCTGGCCGCCCCGAGGACGGTGTAGGAGTGCTCGAGCCGGGCGTGGTGCAAATCTAGGCTCGCTGCGAGGCCACCACGATAGCTACCAAAAGACCCGCCGGTCTTCTGCTTCTTGCTGTCACAACCTGCCTCTACGCTCCTCGCATCCAAGTGCATGAGCTGCATGCGGGTAATATCCATACCGGGTCAAGAGCCACACCAAAGATAAGACTCACCATATAATCATCTAGCCCGTGACGTGGCGATGCACCCGCCCTCCATATCGCTACCAACGCAGGGACATATCGAGCCAACGAATCAAACTCAACGTTGTACTCCTAATCGCGTCCTCTGCTCTCAAAGAACAAAAATCTGTCGGCCCGTGCCTCTCATCCGCGAGGCAAGAAATGAGTGAGAAAGGCCTCGAACTCGCCCCAAGTAGCTGGGACGCGTTCTCTCCGAGATAACTCCACGAATCAAACCAATCAATCTGCGGTATCACGCGACCTATGTGAGCCGAAGATCACGGACTCGGTCTCAAGCCTTGATCACTCGCATGATCCTCTCAGAATGACGGATGAACTCGCGGATCATCCTCGTGCCTCGACCGTAGAACTCGCGGCTACAACTCGAAAATCCGTAGCCTCAAATCGTCCGATCTAGGGTGAACCACGCGAACGCCTGGGCTGAATCGAATCCGGCCTATCCTCATGTTCGCCACGATCACGCCGATCGCCATCTCTCAGAATCTATCTCGCTCGCTTCCAGGTGTGGAGGAGGTGTATCGTGGTCTCATCACCACCGCCGCGCTCCTAAACCTCTCGGGGTCGACGCGTCGTGGAACTCGCCGTCTCGGTATAGATCGGCTCGAGCCTCGTGACTCTAGGTGTCCACTAGCGCCTCCTCGGCCGCTTTGCCCTTCGGGCCCGGGTTGCCTTCGTGGAGGCATAATCGCATATGTAAAAGGAATACGTTAGAGGTCCAACTTATAACACAACTCTAAGGCACGATCTCGAGTGAGAAGAATGGAAACCAATCCTAAATATCCTATAGCCTCCTTATTATTGGTGTGGTGCACAACACACCGATAATCAAGACTTCATCGATAATCCGTAGACACTTTCCGAGGATTAACTGCTCTGATACCACTTTTGTCACGACCCGTTCCGGGGCCCGTGACTGGTGCCTTACCCGGGCACCCAAGTAGTCATACATCAGAGAAATCAGTGGAATATAAAAACACAAGACATGAAACAATTATAAATGAGACACATTTTATCTGAGAAAAGGGTGCCTTTCGGCATATATATAAAAATCTGGCAGTTTACATCCCTACTGTACAATAGGACTACAGACCTCTAAGGAAGTAAACAACTATGGCGGGACAGGGCCCCGCCATACCCTGAATGTACAAAACTATCTACACAACAGGGAGATCATACCCAAAAGTCGAGCCTCCAGAGAAGATGGAGCTCCTGACACCAAAGCAAAAGATCCTAAGGATGTGGATCTAGCACCTGCTTTCCCTTACCTGCGGCATGAACGCACTCAAGGAGGTCACAACAGTACTAAGTATGTGAAATCAGAAAGTACTTAAATGAAATCATATCATTAAAACCAATTTTACAAATATGCACGAAACAACCAATGGAACCGCACATAGTGTCATATCACAAACAAGAGCAACAATAGGTAAATCAGAATGTGTCTTTTCTAGGTCGCGAATGATCGGCAGGCCAATCGCCCATAGTATCATTATGCATGCCTAATCCTGGACTCCCGCAGCCCGCATAGGCCACCTAGGCCCGCATGAGGTATTCCTCGCATCGAGGGTAGCTACTCCCCGGCATCGTCCTGGACTCGTAGTCCGCATGGCCACATAGACCGCATGAGGTATAACCCCGCACACTAACCTAGAACTCTCGTAGCTCCGCATAGGTCTCCTGGACCCGCATGAGGTATTCTCGAATCATGGTCCTAGACCGCCTGAGTCTACCCCGCATCGGAAGGCAGCTTAACCCCCGGTATCATGTCAAGAGGTGAGTGATATAATACTAACATAACAGCTTACCGTTAAACAACATAAGCACAAATAAGAATAACCTCGTTACACAAACGTTACAAGATACTAACCCACATAGCATCACAATATGTCTACTCAACAAATCATTTTACTGTACTTTCCAGAAATCAATGCAAGTCTTTTATAAACACATAAGTAAACTGTTCCTTTTATTTGTCTTAAGTCGTCATACTTAACTTCCCATAAAGCTAGTATAACTCTTAAGCTTCTTGTTTTAAAACAAATATTCTTCTTCTTTCAAATCTGATTTATAATTCTTTTGAAAGACTTTAAGATCTTTATTATTCAGGCTTAAGTCAAAAGACATTGCCATAAAACTACGTTCAGTTAACACACGTACGTCTACCGTACTATATATATACTTTAAATTATCATGCTCAAGAGTATAGGAAGAATCACATACCTTCTCGGCGAAATCCACCTGCCAAGTCGAATATGTCGCGCGCAGAGTATCAACCTATAATAGTCAAATACGTCTATCAACGTCTAGACTACTCTGTAGGATATTCTAAACAGAGGGTTCTTTATTCTACGGAAAATTTGGCAGCACTTCCCTACCCGTCAAGTTACCCAAGTCTACTGTAAATACAGTCCTATGTAAGTACAGTTTAATTCTTCTTCTGTTATACCCTTCATCGTGATAATGATTCAATTCTATTCTTTATAACCTTCTATATCTTATACTCAAGTCTTAACTATTCTTAAATGTAATATCCAATTACAATAGAAGGACAAGAGTATTTACCTCGATAAGCCCAAAATTATCCAAGTTAAATGTCGATCCTGAGCAAGGTTTAGCTCATAATTTGCATGCTCCGATAGCTCCAAGAAACCCTTAGAAGTTTCTAACAACTTCTACTTTCTACTTCAACCAACAATGAAGTTTCTCTTAGGGTTTCGTTTAGTGACAATGGAGAAAAGGTAGTATTTCTAGGCTTTTTAGTATAGAGGTGACTTTGGAAATACAACAAGGTATAGGCTAAAGTATTTGGGAATAGTAACAATACTTGGAAGACAACTTTCTACCAAGGGGGGTGTTATACCCCGTATTTCCAGAGTATGTACGTAAGGACGTACGTAGAAAAATTTGAACTTTTAAATAGGCTTGGACGATTTCCCTTTGTGCACAACACCCGGATAGAGTCGTTTTTCGACGAACGCTTTTCCAGACTTGCGTAGGGAAAATTCCGGCTATGTCATTTCTAATTTTTGCGGATTTTTCCGAGAGACGAAACGTGTTGGACCAACAAGAGGGCGCCACTTGGCACCCTCTCATTGGCGGAAATTGTGGGCGTCCCTTTGGACGATTTGGGCCATGTTTTGGTCAAGGGGTTGGTAGGATATTTTGTGGTAGATGGATAAGGTGCACTTGGCAAGATCTTGGCCCTACACTTGCCTTGCACTTGGCAAGATCTTGGCCATTGGTTGGCCTTTGCTAGACCTATAAATACCCCCCCCCCCCTTTGGAAGACTTATTCATCCTAAAATGTTCTAAGTCTTAGAAATCCTCCCCCCCTCCCTCTATTGTTCTCGTCCTCCTCCCCCTTTGTGAGGCCTTGTGGCCGAGAGTCCACCCCCCCCCTTGGCCGAGAGTACCCCCCCTAGTGGGGTTGGCCGAGGGGTGTACACCCCCCCTAGCCTAGTTGTTTCGTATAATACCCCCCTTTTGTGGTGTAGAAATACTCTCCAAGTATTGTTATAATGCCCAAATTACCTTAGCCGTATACCTTGTAGAATTCTAAGGTTATACCTATACAAAAAGCCCAGTTATACTATTATACTTCCCGTCAGTCACAAAACCGAAACCCTAAGGAAAATCTCCATAGTTAGTTGGAGTATTATGTAGAAGTTGGTTAGAACTTCTAAGGGTGGTTTGGAGCGGGTTGGAGCGCACGGAGTTGGAGCTAAACGTTGCCCAGGAATCGACATTATACTTGGATAATTATGGGCTTATCAAGGTAAATATCTTGTCCCCCTATTGTAATTGGATATTACATGTTGTAGGAATATATAGTTGAAGTATACTATATATAGAACTGAACATAGCTTGTGGCAATGTCTTTGGACTTAAGCCTGAATTTAAAGATGAGAACTGAACTGTAATTACGTAGGACTGTATTACAGTAGACTTGTGTAGTTTGACGGGTAGGGAAGGGCTGCCCAATTTCCCGTAGGATCTTGCATCTAGATTTATTCTACCGAGTAGTCTAGACTTTGATAGACTTGTGTAACCTGTATAGGTTGAATGTTCTGCGAGTAGCATGTGCTACTTGAGAAGGTGGACCCTAAGCGGGTTATAGCCGTGGAGCGTTTTGCTAATAGTCGATAATCGTCGCGAGGTATGTGAACCTCTTCCTATCTCTTCTAGCATGATATGTGTATAACTATGTAGTACGGTAGACGTACGTGTGTTAATTGAACGTAGTTGTACGGCAATGTCTTTTGACTTAAGCCCGAATAATAATAATCTTGAAGTAGTTCAAGAGAATTAAGAACTGTTTTTAAAAGAAGAGTAATACTTGGTTTTAAAATCTTAAGAGTTATACTAGCTTTATGGGAAGTTAGGTATAATGGCTTAAGAGAGATAAAACGAATGATTTATTTATTTTAGAAGTTAAGAGACTTGATCTTGTAAGATAAGAGACTTAACTTAATTGAATTATGTGAATTATGTGTGAAACCTCATTCGTGAGTAATGAGTACTTGGTTTTAAAAGGGTTAATGTTTCTTGATTTGAAATCGAATGTGTATCGACAAACCACATGGCGTTAATAAAAGGAAATGTTTTGACTAATTAAGTATTATTAAAACCAAGAGAAACCTCCATCTGCATAGGAGCTAAGATGAGACAAAATGATATTACATTTCCTAGATCACGGCTGCTTTAATCAGATTGATTATGAACAAAAATAACCTACTCACATATAAGGCATATGTTTCTCAGGTTGTTTTAAAAGAGGATTATATTATTACGTGGTTAATAATATGAGCATTTAAACCTTTCTAAAATAAGAAAGCGTGAACATTTGAAATTAGGCAAACTTGAACGTTTGGAAAATAATGTTGTTACTTGATTTTACAAAGGTAAGTGTTTTGGTTTACTTAAAAAGACAGTCACTCTTTTTGTACTACGGGTATTGTGTGACTTATGTGAAAGAAATGATTCTTGTAAAAGATTTAATGAAAGAAGTACTTTGGGAATAGATACCCGAACTTGTTAGTAGAAAGTACCTTGTGTGAATAACTTGACTGTATTGGTTTGTGATAGCCTTGTAATACTTTCTTGTTGATTTGATAAGTAAACATGTTAGGATGCTACGTGTGTTAGTATCTTGTGGTTGTTATGTAAGGGGGGTCATTCTTGCTGTGTTTACGTTGCTAAACGGTAAGTCCATTGTACTGTTATTATATCACCTACCCCCTTGACTTATTATACCGAGGGCTTGCCACCCTTGATGCGGGTCTATACGGCCTATGCAGTCCTTGTGACTATGCGGAGCAGCGGTATGCTCCAGGATTGATCATTCCGGGTGTTTAGCCTGATGCGGGGGATTCCCTATGCGGTCTGTTGAGACTATGCGGTCTTTTGAGACTATGCGGGCTGCGGGAGCCTAGGCGGATACGGGGTTAAAGCGCCTCCGACGCGGTATACCTCGTGCGATCTGTGTGACTATGACTCGAGAATACCTCATGCGGTGCTGTGTGACCTATCGCGGGCTGCGGTAAGTTCGAGGATAGACGCCGCATGGTGATCTGGCGCGAGTGGCGGCCGATCGTGTGGTGCGGTCTAGAAAGACCTCGTGATACGATTTATGGCATTTTGGTACGTGGGTCTTAGTAGTCGGCTATGCCTTCGCACTTACCATGCGGTTTTATTGTGATGACTTTGAGGCGTGAGTCTCCGACTTGACATGACCACGATTTATTGTGATCGTAGTTTGGTTATCATACATGTCTCTGCTTTATATAGACTACTATGATTTCATTTCTGATTTATTTTCAGTTTCACATACTAAATTTTTGTTATCGACCTCGCCCGAAGTGCGTTCATCTGCGCGGTAAAGGTACACCGATCGTTGATCCTCGCTCTTAGGGTCACAATTGCGTTTGGGAAGCTCCGTTTCTCGAGGCTTATCTTCGTATAGTCCCTGTTGTTGTAGGTGCTACATTCGAGGTATGGCGAACCTATCGTCGTTGTTGTCATATCATTCGTAGAGGTCTGTAGTACTGTTGTGGGCAGGGTTTGTAAAAAGGATTAAACTGTTCATTTTGAAAGAGTTGTTATTTATATATATGCCGAAAGGCAACTTTTCTTCAGAAGCATGTGTTTCCTTTGCATTATTTCATATTGTGTCTTATGTTCCGCTGATTACTCTAATGTTGTATCACTAGAGTGCCCGTGGTAAGGCACCAGTCACGGGCCCAGGTTCGGGTCGTGACAAAAGTGGTATCAGAGCAGTTAATCCTCAGAAAGTGTCTACATGCCGTATCTAGTAGTCTTGATTATCGGTGTGTTGTGCACCACACCAATAATCAGGAGGCTATAGGATATTTAGGATTGGTTTCTATTCTTCTCACTCTGAGATCGTGCCTTAGAGCTGTGTTGTAAGTTGGACCCTCTAACGAAATTCTTTCCCTTACCGTTATGCCTCCGCGTAGGGCAACCCGGGCCCAGGAGGGCAAGGCAGCCGAGGGAGCTGCGAGTAGAGTTCAGAGGGTTACGAGGGCACAGGCCCAATCATCACCTGAGTTAGGTGCTTCATTTGGGGAGTTCTGCGACGTCACTAGCCCCAGCAGAGTTTAGCACGGCGGCGGTTCCCTCTGCGCCATGATATTTGAACCTTCGCCACGACCGGGAACAGAGAATATAGATTGCAAAGAGGCGACCCTGTTACTAGCTATGGATTTGGCTACCAGAGAGTATACCGATGTATCGCGAGTCTTGATGACTACCTAAGAGAAGGTTGTGCAAGAGTAATCCTTCAGTTAGGCTTGAGCATGGCCTGTGTACGGGCTTATGCGCAGCAGGCCGAGAAACGTAGAGATCGACGGGTTAACGAAGGACAACAGAAGAGGGCCAGAGCAGCAAGGTCCTTTGGTAACTTTCAAGGCGAGTCACCTCACCAGCGGATTAGATTATACACATCCACCAGTGCAGAGAGGTCCTCCACGGGGTTCAGGACATTCGGGGTATGCAGGAGTTGGTCAGAACTCCAGGGCTTCCGGTTCACAGTGTGACAGACGTCATCCCGGGGAATGTCGTCTTTTAGTTGGTACTTGTTGTACCTATGACCGTCAGGGTCTGATGTCGAAAGGGTGTCCTAGTAGGAGGACTTAGCCTTCAGGATCGGTGGGTAGTTCGTCACCTTCCTTAGCTATGCGCCCTACGGGGCAGGTTTGATCAGAACGACTAGGGGAGTGAAGCAGTAGATTCAGGCATATCTTTAACCCTCTAGAGATCAGTATGTGTGATAAGGTGAGTATACCTTAAGTGCTATGTTCGGATAGCAGTGTGTTAGTTGTGATTAGAAATCATGGTGGGTTAACCGAGTAAGATTTTGGGGGATAGAGAAAGTGTGAGCCTTAGAGTTTTTTTTACGTAGAGACCTTAGAGGTAAGGCCATCTCGAGTAAAAGACGTATGTTTATGTTTGACCCTTAGAAGAGTGCATAGTGCACGTGAGCTATGTTTGTGGGATAAGTCCCGGAGTAGTGTGGAATGAAAGAGGGTAGTTGAGCTAAGAAGACCGCTAGGTTTTCGTAACGTGATTAGTGAGATTGTTCCGGATCGGGAGCTAGTATTGTGCGCGTTGCCGGGTCGGGTTGAGGCCGCGTTGCGGGTCAACCCGCGACCTGTTTGTTGGTGGGTCGGTTGTGGTGGTCGCGGTGGTGGGATCACGGTGTTGGGCCCAAGTTTAGTTAACCCGTGCGAGTTCGTGGATGCGTTCGGCCGGTGGTGGTCGATGGGGCAGCCCATCGTGTTCTTGGTCGGGACCGTTCACTCGGCGATGTTGATTTATCGAAAGGTTGTAAGGCTGCACGGTGCCTACCTTCACCTTATGTCGACAGTGGAGCCAGTTCTGCTGTTTTTGTTTGGAAGTTTTACCAGCAGGTTAAGGACTCAGTGAGTCTCGAGTCGCATTCGCCCTCGGGCCGGTGTTTGGATTTGGGGTAGTTGTGGGGATTGTTGTCTCAGAGAGAAGTGTTTTTAGCTACCTTTTCAGTGTTCGGATGTCGCCTTATGAAGCCTTGTGGGGGCGGAAGTGTAAGTTGCCGGTCGATTGGTTCGATGTTGGCAAGGTTCAGATAGTTGGTTCAGGCTTGTTCCAGCAGACTGTGGTTAGGGTGAAGCTTGTCTAGAAGAGGTTCTGGCAGCTCAGAGGAATCGTGCGGATAATCGGCGGCGCTTAGAGTTCGGTCGGCGGTCGGTCTTCTTGAAAGTACCACCCGGACGAGTGTGACGAGTTTTGGAAAGCGAAGGAACTTAGCGAGTTACTTTGGGCCTCTTGAGTTCATGTGAAGGATAGGCCAGGTTGCCTATATGTTAGCAATTGCCGTCCGACTTAGGAGGCAGTACGTCCGGTCTTTCGTATTGTTGTTCGGGGGGCTGAGCGTATAAAGAGGCCAGAGCCTCTACCACGGGAACAGACCCGAACCGTGGCTCTCCGTATGGCACATCCTGAGAAGGGCCGTAGGGCATGCCTCGAGGATCATAAGCAGCCGGTACCATTTGTTGGGTCGTCGGGCAAGGCTCGCGACAAAGTGACAAAAGTGGTATCGGTGACTAAAGAAGTATATTTTGACCCCGGGGAGGTATTTGTGGTGATGTTAGAGGTGTTTCCTCGTGGACTTGGATGGAGGTATTTTTGCGCGGATGTTTTACGTGGCGGGTGTGCAAGTGTGTTCGTAAGTATAGTAGTGAAGACTATCTTGGCGCGTTTGTTTTAAGACTTAGAAGGAACATTCGGGAACGAATGTTTCTAAGGAGGAGAATGTTATACCGTATTTCCGGAGTATGCGTGGGGCGTGCGTGAAAAATTTGAACTTTTAAATAGGCTTGGACGATTTCCCTTTGTGCACAACACCCGGTTAGAGTCGTTTTTAGACGAAAACTTTTAAAAGCTTTCGTATGGAAAAATACGGCGATGTCATTTCTAATTTTTTCGGATTTTTACGAGAGACGAAACGTGTTGGACCAACAAGAGGGCGCCACTTGGCACCCTCTCATTGGCGGAAATTGTGGGCGTCCCTTTGGACGATTTGGGCCATGTTTTGGTCAAGGGGTTGGTAGGATATTTTGTGGTAGATGGATAAGGTGCACTTGGCAAGATCTTGGCCCTACACTTGCCTTGCACTTGGCAAGATCTTGGCCATTGGTTGGCCTTTGCTAGACCTATAAATACCCCCCCCCCCCCTTTGGAAGACTTATTCATCCTAAAATGTTCTAAGTCTTAGAAATCCTCCCCCCTCCCTCTATTGTTCTCGTCCTCCTCCCCCTTTGTGAGGCCTTGTGGCCGAGAGTCCACCCCCCCTTGGCCGAGAGTACCCCCCCTAGTGGGGTTGGCCGAGGGGTGTACACCCCCCCTAGCCTAGTTGTTTCGTATAATACCCCCCTTTTGTGGTGTAGAAATACTCTCCAAGTATTGTTATAATGCCCAAATTACCTTAGCCGTATACCTTGTAGAATTCTAAGGTTATACCTATACAAAAAGCCCAGTTATACTATTATACTTCCCGTCAGTCACAAAACCGAAACCCTAAGGAAAATCTCCATAGTTAGTTGGAGTATTATGTAGAAGTTGGTTAGAACTTCTAAGGGTGGTTTGGAGCGGGTTGGAGCGCACGGAGTTGGAGCTAAACGTTGCCCAGGAATCGACATTATACTTGGATAATTATGGGCTTATCAAGGTAAATATCTTGTCCCCCTATTGTAATTGGATACTACATGTTGTAGGAATATATAGTTGAAGTATACTATATATAGAACTGAACATAGCTTGTGGCAATGTCTTTGGACTTAAGCACGAATTTAAAGATGAGAACCGATCAGAATTACGTGGGGTATTACTGATGAACTTGTGTAGTTGTGGTAGGGAAGGGCTGCCCAATTTCCGTAGGATCTTGCATCTAGATTTATTCTACCGAGTAGTCTAGACTTTGATAGACTTGTGTAACTGTATAGGTTGAATGTTCTGCGAGTAGCATGTGCTCTTGAGAAGGTGGACCAGCTAGCGGGTTATAAGCGTGGGCGTTTTGCTAATAGTCGATAATCATCGCGAGGTATGTGAACCTCTTCCTATCTCTTCTAGCATGATATGTGTATAACTATGTAGTACGGTAGACGTCGTGTGTTAATTGAACGTAGTTATGCGGCAATGTCTTTTGACTTAAGCCGAATAATAATAATCTTGAAGTAGTTCAAGAGAATTAAAGCTGTTTTTAAAAGAAGAGTAATACTTGGTTTTAAAATCTTAAGAGTTATACTAGCTTTATGGGAAGTTAGGTATAATGGCTTAAGAGAGATAAACGAATGATTTATTTATTTTAGAAGTTAAGAGACTTGATCTTGTAAGATAAGAGACTTAACTTAATTGAATTATGTGAATTATGTGTGAAACCTCATTCGCGAGTAATGAGTACTTGGTTTTAAAAGGGTTAATGTTTTACCGATTTGAAATCGAATGTGTATCGACAAACCACCGCGTTAATAAAAGGAAATGTTTTGACTAATTAAGTATTATTAAAACCGATGAAACCTCCATCTGCATAGGAGCTAAGATGAGACAAAATGATATTACATTTCCTAGATCACACCGCTTTAATCAGTTGATTATGAACAAAATAACCTACTCACATATAAGGCATATGTTTCTCGGGTTGTTTTAAAAGAGGATTATATTATTACGTGGTTAATAATATGAGCAGCGAAACCTTTCTAAAATAAGAAACGTGAACATTTGAAATTAGGCAAACTTGAGCGTTTGGAAAATAATGTTGTTACTTGATTTTACAAAGGTAAGTGTTTTGGTTTACTTAAAAAAGATCACTCTTTTTGTACTACGTATTGTGTGACTTATGTGAAAGAAATGATTCTTGTAAAAGATTTAATGAAAGAAGTACTTTGGGAATAGATACCGAACTTGTTAGTAAAAGTACCTTGTGTGAATAACTTGGTGTATTGGTTTGTGATAGCCTTGTAATACTTTCTTGTTGATTTGATAAGTAAACATGTTAGGATGCTACGTGTGTTAGTATCTTGTGGTTGTTATGTAAGGGGGGTCATTCTTGCTGTGTTTACGTTGCTAAACGGTAAGTCCATTATCTTGTTATTATATCACCTACCCTCGACTTATTATACCGAGGGCTTGCCACGCGCGATGAGGTCTATACGGCTATCGATCCTTGTGACTATGCGAGCGGCGGTATGCTCGAGTTGATCATTCGGTGTTTAGCCTGATGCGGGGATTCCTATGCGGTCTGTTGAGACTATGCGGTCTTTTGAGACTATGCGAGTGCGGGAGCCTGGCGGATCAGGGGTTAAGCTGCCTCCGTCGGGGTATACCTCGAGCGATGCAGTGTGACTATGACTCGAGGAATACCTCATGCGGGTCTGTGTGTGACCTATGCGGAGCTTCGGTAAGTTCCAGGGATAGACGCGCACAGTGATACTGCGGGCGAGTGGCCAGCTTCGATCATGTGGTGCGTTCTAGAAAGACCTCGTGATACGATTTATGGCATTTTGATGCGTGGGTCTTAGTAGTCGGCTATGCCTTCGCCTTACATGCGGTTTTATTGTGATGACTTTGAGGCGTGAGTCACGACTTGACATATCGCTGATTTATTGTGATCGTAGTTTGGTTATCATACATGTCTCTGCTTTATATAGACTACTATGATTTCATTCTGATTTATTTTCAGATTTCACATACTAAATTTTTGTTATCGACCTCGCCGAAGTGCGTTCATGCGCGAGTAAAGGTACACCGATCGTTGATCCTCGCTCTTAGGTCACGATTCGGCGTTTGGGAAGCTCCGTTTCTCGGAGGCTTATCTTGGTATAGTCCACTGTTGTTGTAGGTGCTACATTCGGGGTATGGCGGGGCCACGTCCGTCGTTGTTGTCATATCATTCGTAAGTGCATGTAATCTTGTTGTGGGCGGGGTTTGTAAAAAGGATTAAGCTGCTCATTTTGAAAGAGTTGTTATTTATATATATCGAAAAGGCAACTTTTCTTGAAGCATGTGTTTCCTTTGCATTATTTCATATTGTGTCTTATGTTCCATTACTCGATGTTGTATCACTAGGTGCCGGGTAGGCACGATCCACGACCAGTTGGTCGTGACAGTGGGTAGGTCTCGGCTAGAACACCACAAAGGCGGAGGGGGGTGGTTTCGGCAAAAGCCTTTTCAAGAGGGAAGGGGGAGGCTTGGACGAATACAACACAAAGGGAGGGAGGGATTTTAGACTTGGAAAGTTTGATTTGTGGATGAAGAACTCTTCATCAAGGGGGGGGGGGTATTTATAGGTCTTTTAAGGGCTAGGATGAGGGCAAGTGGAGGGCAAGTGGATGGTGGGGATTTGCACAAGTGCACCCTAACCTACTCCACAAATCCCTCACAAAACATTGACCCAAGTTTTATGTCACGACCCGAACCCGGGCCCGTGACTGGTGCCTTACCCCGGGCACCCTAGTGATACAACATCAGAGAAAAACCAGCGGAAATAAAAACTCAAGAATGAAAACAGTGAAATAAGAAAGTAGGCTAACCCAAACGGTTACCTTTTTATACATAATTTAAAACTTGAACAGTTACATCCCTTACAAACACACTTGTGATTACTCTGAGACCTCTAAGAGTTTTGAAACCATAATGACGGACGGGGCCCGCCATGCCCTGAATATACAAAAATCTACTACTTGAGGAACGTACCACGGACAAGCTTAGGAGATATGGAGCTTTCCGAGAACCGAACAGCGATCCTAAGAGGTGGATCGGCAAGCTATGTACCTCGACTGCGGCATGAGCGGCCGAAGAGTCGGTACAACAGGTACCAAGTATGTGAAACTGTAAAATACTGTAAATGATATCATAATAATCTATATAAAGCAGGAGACATGTATGATAACCAAACTACAGTACACAGCACCTAACAGTCATGTCAAGTCAGGGACTCACGCCCGTAAAGTCATCACTCAAATACAACCCGGGAATTTAACCCGCACAATGGCCACATGCCCCGGCATCTCACCTCGGTATAAGCATGGCCATGGAACCATCCTAGTGGGCCCATACCCGTGGACCATCCAGCGTGTCGGTATGCCCAAAGGAGTCAACAAGATAACAATCCCTGTGGAAGCATACCCGTGGGCCACCCAACGCGTCGGTATGTCCAAACAACTAACAAGATAATACTCACTGTGGACGCATACCCGTGGGCTACCCAACGTGTCAGTATGTCCAAACAATTAACAAGATAATACTCACTGTGGACGCATACCCGTGGGCTACCCAACGTGTCAGTATGTCCAAACAAATAACCAGATAACACTCCTAATGGGAACATACCCGTGGGCTACCCAACGTGTCAGTATGCCCATCAATCAACCAGATAGCCGGCCCTCCATCGAGAGACTCGGTAGCACACAACCAAACACTTGCACAACAAGGCTATCACAACAAGCATAGGCCAGTTACACACAACTCATGGTACTATAATTACTTCTTAACACAACGTCAAGTGTACCATTTAAAACCCAAGTATTTGACCTCTTAAAGATCAAGGTACTCATACCTTTTATAAACAAGTCACTTATGTTTTTCCATCACAAGGAGTTCTGTTATACCCCGTATTTCCAGAGTATGTACGTGAGCGCGTACGTATTATAATTTGAGCCTTAAAGTTGGCTAGTTTCGAAATTTGTACACAACACCCGATTAGAGTCGTTTTTAGACGAAACGTTTACACAGCTTTAGTATGGAAAAATACGGCTATGTCATTTATAATTTTTTCGGATTTTTACGAGAGACGAAACATTTTTGACCAACGAGAGGGCGACACTTGTCACCCTCTAATTGGAAGGAGTGGACGGACGAAAGTGGGAAGGTTGGCACGTTTTTTGTGCATTATTTTTGGTCAAGGAGTTGGTAGGATATTTTGGGTAGATGGATAAGGTTGCACATGGCTTAATCTTGACCTTACACTTGCCTAACACTTGGATGGATCTTGGCCATTGGTTGGCCTTCACTTGACCTATAAATACCCCTCTAGTTGAAGACTTTCTTCATCCAAAAACTTGAGCAATCTAACTAAGTCTCAAAATACTCCCTCTCCCTTGAGCTTTCGTCCACCACACCCCCCTCCCCCTTTGAGAGCCATTGGCCGAGAGCCACCTCCCTCCCCTTTGAGGTGTTTTGCCGTGGGGTACCCCCCCTAGCCTAGTTGTCTCGTATAAATACCCCCTTTTGTGGTATAGAAATACTCTCCAAGTATTGTTATAATGCCCAAATACCTTGGCCCAAATACCTTGTAGTATTCCCAAGGTTACACTTTTACAAAAGCCCAGAAAATACTATTATACTTCCCTCCGTCACAAAAACGAAACCCTAAGTAAATCTTCACCCGTAGTTGAAGTCATAAGTAGAAGTTGGTTAGAACTTCTAAGGGTTGGTTGGAGCAGTTGGGCGCCGGAGTAGGAGCTAAGCGTTGTTCGGGATCGACATATAAACTCGGATAATTTTGGGCTTATCGAGGTAAACATTCTTGACCTTACATTTGTAATTGGAAATTACATGTTGTAGGAGTATATAGTTAAGTATACTATATATAGAATCGAACATAGTTGTGCGGCAATGTCTTTTGACTTAAGCTGAATAATACTTACGGCAATGTCTTGCGACTTAAGCTGAATTTAAAGAAGAGAATCAATCGTAATTACATAGGGGTGTATTCAGATGGAGCTTGTGTAACATTCTTGTGTAGTAGAATTGTACGTCGGTTAGACGTGTTAACCCCCTGGTTGGCTTGGTAGCGGCCTCGATAGAGAGGAGATTTACGCTGTTGTGCGGGGAGAGTCTTTGCGAATTTTTACGTAGAATATTCTACGTCGGGATCTAAAGATATTAATAGGCGCTTTGTGGCCTCTATAGGTTGTAGTACTACGTGTGGGTGATCTGCTTGGTAGAGTGTGGCCAAGCGGTTTGAGGTACTTGGGCGTTTTGCTATTAGTCGATAATCGTCGCGAGGTATGTGAACCTCTTCCTATTTGTTCTAGCATGATATGTGTATAACTATGTAGTACGGTGAGGCGTACATATGTTTAATGTATTTGATTGGTTTGAAACATAAAGTGTTATAACGGCTTTATGGGAAGTTGGTTATAACGACTTTATGTAGGTAAGAAAGTACTTGTGGTTTTTAAGAGGTATGGCATTTGAACTATAAGCGGTGGCTATGTGATAATAAAGAACTTGAAGTATTTCAAAAGATTTTGAATCATTTTGAGAAGAAGTAATACTTGGTTTTGGAAACTTAAGAGTTATACTAGCTTTATGGGAAGTTAGGTATAACGGCTTAAAATGTTTCTTGATTTGGAAATCGTAATGTGTATCGACAAACCAACTGCGGCGTTAATAAAAGAAATGTTTTGGACAGATTTAGTATTATTAAAACCAGAGAAACTTCCATCTGCATAGAAGCTAAGATGAGACAAAATGACATTTCTAGATCATGGGCTTAATAAGATTGATTATAAACAAGAATAACCTACTCACTTATAAGACATAGGTTTCTCAAAGCGTTTAAAGGAGAATTATGTTTTAAAGGATTTAAAACTATGAACTACTGAAACCTTTTTCTAAAATGAGAAACTTGAGCATTCGAAATTAGGCAAACTTGAACGTTTGGAAAATAAGGTTGTTACTTGATTTTACAAAGGAAAGCATTTTGGTTTACTTAACAATGTTAGTCACTCAAATTTTATACTACGGGTATCGGGTGACCTTTGTAAAGAAATGGATCTTAAAGGAATTTAACGGACGTAGTACTTTAAGGTTAAAATCCGGACTTTGACATAAAATGAAAGTACCTTGAGTCGTGTGTAACTTGCTTATGCTTGTTGTTATGAAACTTGACCATGTATTCGTGTGATAGCCTTGTTGTGCAAATCTTGTGTTCTACTCGACTCTGGGTCATCCGAATGTATTTCACTTGATTACGGGTCATCCGAATGTATTTCACTTGATTACGGTCTCATCCGAATGTATTTCACTTGATTCCGGGTCATCAGGAATGTATTTCACTTGATTCTGGGTCATCAGGAATGTATTTCACTTGATTACTGGTTCATCAGGAATGTATATCACTTGACTACGGTTCATCCGAATGTATTTCATCGACTACGGTTCATCCGGAATGTATTCCACACGTTTCTATATTGGGTCCATAAGATGGGCGAGACCGTTATCGTATCACATGATTTGTACCTAGGCTGGCGGTGAGGAAGAAGTTCCACGGGCGTGAGGATGACTTTGAGGCGTGAGTCACTGACTTGACATGGCTTCTATGTTGTGAGCGTAGTTTGGTTATCATACATGTCTCTGCTTTATATAGACTATTATGATTTCATTTCTGATATTTCTGATTTCACATACTTGGTACTGTTATCGACCTCCTTGAAGTGCGTTCATCTGCATGAGTAAAAGGTACATCGGTATCGATCCATTTTAGGATCACCTTTCAGCGTATTGGAAGCTCGTTCCTTCGAGGCTTATCTTTTGGTATGTTACCACAGTCAGTAGATTCTTATACATTCGGGGTATGGCGGGGCCACTGTCCGTCATAGCCGTTGTAAAAATCTTAGAAGTGCATGCTTTATTGTAAGGCGGGGTTTGTAAAAAGGATAACTGTCGTATTTATGTATATATGATGAAGGCAACTGTTTTGGTTGCTTTGTTTATTTATCTTTTCTCTTAATTCATGTTCATGTTTTTATTTCGCTGATTTTCTCGATGTTGTATCACTAGGGTGCCCGGTAAGGCACGATCACGGGCAGGTTCGGTCGTGACAAAAGTGGTATCGAGCGATTAGTCCTCGGAAAGTGTCTGAACCGTGTCTAGTAAGTCTTGATTATCGGTGTGTTGTGCACCACATCTATAATCGAGGCAGCGAGACATTTAGGATTAGTTTCTATTCTTCTCATTACGAGATCGTGCCTTAGAGTGTGTGATAAATTGGACCCCTCGACGTATTCCTTTCATTTACGATTATGCCTCGCGTAAAACCTGTGCCCAGATGGGCAAGCGATCGAGGAGTATTAGTGAGATCTGAATGCAGCGAGCGCGAGCGGTACACGATGCCAGTACTTGACGGCGGGTTTCGCGGCGCCGCCCGGCCAGCGAGTTTAGAGCGCGGCGATGGGCTGCCGAGACTCTGATACGAGCCTCGATCCACGGCTGGAGCGATGAGATGGGGTACAAGGAGATGGCGATTCTTGGCGAGTCGTGGCGAATATGAGATAAATTTGGATCTGTGATTCGGCCCAGCGGCACCGTAGTTCACCCGGCGAGCGGTTTGAGGCTACGGACTTCGAGTTGTAGCCCTCCGGTGTTACATGGATCGAGAGCGAGGCGACCCTCGAGTTTATCCGGCGACTCTGACGGATCGTAGAGTGATCCCGAGCCTCGAGGCGAGTCGGTGGTATTGGGTTCGCATCACCGCGTGATCTGCGATTGGGTTTGATTCGTGAGCTGTCGGGAAGAGCATGCACTTCCAGCGATTTGGGACGAGTTCTCGAGGCATTTCTTGCACATTTCTTGCCTCCACAGATGAGAGGGCTCGGGCGACAGATTTTTGACATTGAGGCGGGGCGGGCGGACGGTTAGAGAGTACAATGTGAGTTCACTCATTAGCTCGGTATGTTCCTGTAGTAGCGGATATGGAGGGCAGAGTACACCGCTACGTCACCGGCTGGGCGATTACTTGGCAGAGCTTATGCAGGTGTAGCTCTTGGCGGGCATGGACATTGCCGCATACAAGCTCATGCACTAGGATGTGAGGCACGGAGAGGTCGGCGGAATGGCCGAGATCGCGAGAAGAGGCGAGCAGCGAGGTCCTTTGGTAACTTTCGAGGCGGACGCCTCGTGGCGATCTAGTTATGTACCTCCGCCCGATGCAGTGGTCCTCCGCGATCTTCAGTCGTTCGGTATTCGAGCTGATCGAGCTCGAGGCTTCGTTCACGAGTTTACGTGAGTGCTAGCAGCGGGATTCATGTCCCCTCGGTGTGCGATGTGGCAAACATCATCCCGAAATGTCGTATTTTTCGCGGTGCTTGCTTCACTGCGGCCGTCGAGCCATGTGACGAAGGCGTGCTTATAGGAGAGAATGCAGCGGCTTAGCGCGACCTGCGGATCGATGGCGAGTTCATCGCCTTCTACGATTATGCGCCTGCGAGCGGACTTATGATTAGAGTGGGCGGTAGCTTCAGTATATCCTTAACCATCTAGAGGCTTGTATGTTTTGATGTTATGTTAATGTGTTAAGTGTTATGTTCGGATAGCTTTGTGCTAAAATGTGATTTAGGAACTGGTTGGGGAAAAGGGTAAGCACAGGGTGAGAAAATGATGAACCTTAGAATATTACGATTGAGACCTTAGATGTAAGGCCGTCTTGAGTACAAGATTTTGCAGTGATCCTTGTCGAGTGCATTTTATGCCTAGAATATATTGTGTGATAAGTCTGCAGGTTGGGTAAATGAAAGTGGTATCTTTCATGATGTGATTAGCAAGGTTGTTCGGATCGAGAAGCGAGAGAGTCGGCGTGAGGCTCGGGTTGAGGGCGTGTTGCGTGTCAACCGTGGCCGGAATGAGGTGGGGTCAGCTCTGGGTGGTCACAGCGGTAGGGTCACGAGGGTGCTAGGCCCAGTTTAGATGACCATCGTATGAGTTCGTGGATATGTTCGACTGAGCGGATCGTGAAGGTGGAAGTGGCCTTAAGGAAGATTGAGGCTAGTAAGATAACCAAGTTGGAGGTGGTGACTCAAGGTTTGGAGAATGAAGTGATGATCAAGTGTGGTGCATTATCTGGAAGAGTTCAAGAGTTCGAGAAGAGTCTGACGAGTAAGGGTAAAGGCGAGCATGTATTGCGAGCATAGATATGATCATTTCTTGTAAAGGGAGAAGGTCACGAAGGATGTATATTTTAGACCTCGGGAATCGCATGCGATCGGTACCATTTGTTGGAGTCGCCGGAGTGACACTAGAACCTCGCAAAGTGACAAAAGTTTGTGATGTTAGAGGAGTTTCCTCGTGGACTTGGATATAAGTATTTGCGTGCATGTGTTGTTTAAGTGGCGGTTGTGGCGTTGGCAACTTATTAGAAGAACTTTATCGTTATCCGTCTTGAGAAGGAACATTCGGGACGAATGTTTCTAAGGAGGAGAATGTTATACCCGTATTTCAGTATGCGTGGTAGCGTCACGTATTATAATTTGAGCCTTAAAGTTGGCTAGTTTCGAAATTTGTACACAACACCCGATTAGAGTCGTTTTTTCGACGAAAGCGTTTCCATTACTTTCGTAGGAAAATTCGGCTATGTCATTTATAATTTTTGCGGATTTTTCCGAGAGACGAAACATTTTGGACCAACGAGAGGCGACACTTGTCACCCTCTAATTGGAAGAGTGGACGGACGAAAGTGGGAAGGTTGGCACGTTTTTGTGCATTATTTTTGGTCAAGGAGTTGGTAGGATATTTTGGGTAGATGGATAAGGTTGCACATGGCTTAATCTTGACCTTACACTTGCCTAACACTTGGATGGATCTTGGCCATTGGTTGGCCTTCACTGACCTATAAATACCTCTAGTTGAAGACTTTCTTCATCCAAAAACTTGAGCAATCTAACTAAGTCTCAAAATACTCCCTCTCCCTTGAGCTTTAGCCCACCACACCCTCCCCTTTGAGAGCCATGGCGAGAGCCACCTCCCTCCCTTTGAGGTGTTTTGCGTGGGGTACCCACTAGCCTAGTTGTCTCGTATAAATACCCCTTTTGTGGTATAGAAATACTCTCCAAGTATTGTTATAATGCCCAAATACCTTCGCCCAAATACCTTGTAGTATTCCCAAGGTTACACTTTTACAAAAGCCCGTAAAATACTATTATACTTCCTCACCACAAAAACGAAACCCTAAGTAAATCTTCACCCGTAGTTGAAGTCATAAGTAGAAGTTGGTTAGAACTTCTAAGGGTTGGTTGGAGCGGTTGGGCGCCGGAGTAGGAGCTAAACGTTGTTCGGGATCGACATATAAACTCGGATAATTTTGGGCTTATCGAGGTAAACATTCTTGACCTTCATTTGTAATTGGAAATTACATGTTGTAGGAGTATATAGTTAAGTATACTATATATAGAACTGAACATAGTTGTGCGGCAATGTCTTTTGACTTAAGCTGAATAATACTTACGGCAATGTCTTGCGACTTAAGCTGAATTTAAAGAAGAGCGATCGTAATTACATAGGGTGTATTACGATGGACTTGTGTAACATTACTTGTGTAGTAGAATTGTACGTCCTGTTAGGCGTGTTAACCCCTGGTTGGCTTGGTAGCGGCCTCGATAGAGGAGGAGATTTCTGTTGTTGCGGGGAAGTCTTTGCCAATTTTTACGTAGAATATTCTACGTCGGGATCTAAAGATATTAATAGCGCCTTTGTGGCCTCTATAGGTTGTAGTACTACGTGTGGAGTGATCTGCTTGGTGAGAGTGTAGAGCGGTTTGAGTACTTGGAGCGTTTTGCTATTAGTCGATAATCGTCGCGGTATGTGAACCTCTTCCTATTTGTTCTAGCATGATATGTGTATAACTATGTAGTACGGTGACGACATATGTTTAATGTATTTGATTGGTTTGAAACATAAAGTGTTATAACGGCTTTATGGGAAGTTAGTTATAATGACTTTATGTAGGTAAGAAAGTACTTGTGGTTTTAAGAGGTAATCGATTTGAACTATAATCGGTGGCTATGTGATAATAAAGAACTTGAAGTATTTCAAAAGATTTTGAATCATTTTGAGAGAAGAAGTAATACTTGGTTTTGGAAACTTAAGAGTTATACTAGCTTTATGGGAAGTTAGGTATAACGGCTTAAAATGTTTTCTTGATTTGGAAATCGAATGTGTATCGACAAACCAACTGCGGCGTTAATAAAGGAAATGTTTTGGACAGATTTAGTATTATTAAAACCGAGAGAAACTTCCATCTGCATAGAAGCTAAGATGAGACAAATGACATTTCCTAGATCATGGCCGCTTAATAAGATTGATTATAAACAAGAATAACCTACTCACTTATAAGACATAGGTTTCTCAAAAGCGTTTAAAGGAGAATTATGTTTTAAAGGATTTAAAACTATGAACTACGAAACCTTTTTCTAAAATGAGAAACTTGAGCATTGAAATTAGGCAAACTTGAGCGTTTGGAAAATAAGGTTGTTACTTGATTTTACAAAGGAAAGCATTTTGGTTTACTTAACAATGTTAGTCACTCAAATTTTATACTACGTATCGGGTGACCTTTGTAAAAGAAATGGATCTTAAAGGGAATTTAACGGACGTAGTACTTTAAGGTTAAAATCCGACTTTGACATAAAATGAAAGTACCTTGAGTCGTGTGTAACTTGCTTATGCTTGTTGTTATGAAACTTGACCATTACGTGTGATAGCCTTGTTGTGCAAATCGTGTTCTACTCGACTACCGGTCATCCGAATGTATTTCACTTGATTAGGGTCATCAGGAATGTATTTCACTTGATTAAGGTCTCATCCGGAATGTATTTCACTTGATTACGGGTCATCCGAATGTATTTCACTTGATTACCGGCTCATCCGAATGTATATCACTTGACTCACGGCTCATCCGGAATGTATTTCATCGACTCTGGTTCATCCGAATGTATTCCACGTTTCTATATTGGGTCCATAAGATGGGCGAGACACGTTATCGTATCACATGATTTGTACCTAGGCTGGCGGTGAGGAAGAAGTTCCACGGGCATGAGGATGACTTTGAGGCGTGAGTCACGACTTGACATATTCGCTTCTATGTTGTGTCAGTAGTTTGGCTATCATACATGTCTCCTGCTTTATATAGACTATTATGATTTCATTCTGAGTATTTTCTGATTTCACATACTTGGTACTGTTATCGACCTCCTTCGAAGTGCGTTCATGCCGCAGTAAAAGGTACATCATTGCCGATCCCCTTTTAGGATCACCTTTCGTATTGGAAGCTCCGTTCCTTCGGAGGCTTATCTTTTGGTATGTTACCCTGAGTCTGTAGATTCTTATACATTCAGGGGTATGGCGGGGCCCTGTCCCGTCATAGCTGTTGTAAAAATCTTAGAGGTCTGTAGCACTGTTGTGGGCAGGGTTTGTAAAAAGGATAACTGTTCGGGTATTTATGTATATATGATGAAGGCAACTGTTTTGGTTGGCCTGTTTATTTATCTTGTCTCTTAATTCATGTTCATGTTTTTATTTCCGCTGATTTTCTCTGATGTTGTATCACTAGGGTGCCCGGGGTAAGGCACCAGTCACGGGCCCGGGTTCGGGTCGTGACAAGTTCAATATTTGAAAACGAGTTACTTCCCTTTTCCAAAAATCAAGTTACCATTTTAAATCTAATAATGAATCCATTCCTTTATTTTCTTAAAGTCGTTATAATTAGCTTCCCATAAAGCTATTATAACACTTTATGTTTTAAAACAATACAAGACAAAACCATGCCTTTCTTTTAAAACAAAACACTTCCAATTCTTAAGTCTCTTTTCTTTTAAAAAATCGAATTCCTTACTTTGAAATTTTTAAGAAGATCAAAACTTGATTTCAATAGTTCTTATTAGAGCAGCCATGATCTAGGAAATGTAATACAATTTTGTCTTATCTTAGCTTCTATGCAGATGGAGGTTTCTACTGGTTTTAACATGATTGAATGTCATTACTATTTCCTTTATTAACGCTGCATTGGCTTGTTCGATTCTTCTTCCCATTTCCGAAATTTTGGTAACATTATTCTTTTTTTTTTAAAAACCAAGGACTCATTTCTCACGAATGAGGTTTCACACTTTTCGACCATTTAAGTCAAATCACTTGTCCTTTGAAATCAACAAAACATTCTTTTACTTACATAAAGTGGTTATAACAAACTTCCCATAAAGCCGTTATAACACTTTATGTTTTAAACCAACCAATTACAACTATAAGCCCTTATGAGACCAAGAGGGCTTATTCTTTAACAACCAAGCACTTATTACTAACGAATAAGATTTTCCTACTCTTTTCTTCAAACAATCAAGACCCTTACACTTCATATCAAGTCAAGGCACAAAAGGGAAATTTAATTCCTTTAACACACGTGCGTCTACCGCACTATATATTTCACAAATAGTCATGCTGAAGAGGATAGGAAGAATCACATACCTCGCGACGATTGTCGACAATAAGCAAAATGCTCCACAGTACTATCGCCCTTAAGTAGAATATGCTACCGTAGTACTTCAATCCTATAAGGTCATAAAGCGCCTATCAAACTCTAGCTTGAGCATTAGAATAACTAAGTGCAAAGTCCCCAAATTCTACGACAATTTGGACGGCACTTCCTTTGTTTCTACTAACTTGCCACCTTTGTTAAGGTCGAATTCAATAACCCAACGCCCCACAATAAACCAATCTTAAACCCCTTTCAAATCTTTCCAATCCAAGTTCTTAGGTCTAACATGATATCTTGCCCTAGACATCTTCAACAATTACAATCTCCCTTTACAACATGCGACGTCCTAATTAGAAATCCAATTGAAGTTACAATCTTAAGGCTAATATGCCCATTTCAGTTTTAACAAGACAACAAGATCCAAATCTATACAATATAAAAAGCGACCTCGTGCTCAACTCTAAACTACTAAAATAAAACAACCTCGTGCTCACATCTATACTACTAAAATAAAACGACCTTAGGCTCATAACCAAGAGAAAGGAAACTTTTACCTTAAGGAATAGCCAAAAGCCCATTTTTCTTCCACCTCTTTCGTCAAAATCGCCCACCAGCGTTACTCCACAAGTTTACCCACACTTTTTCTTCTTGCCGCTCCAACAATCTCTCTCTAAAGCTAGGTTTTCTTCCAAAAACTAGAGAGAAGGGAGAGGGTTGTTCTTAGGATGGTTTGGAAATGACATGAAATGGAATGGCCAAGTCTTCCAAGACTTGGCCCGCAAATAGGACCACTTACTGATCAAAAGGATGGGAGGACACTTGTCACCTCCCATAGGTTATAAACGAAATATCCACTGTTTTTCGTCACTTCTCGCGCAAAAATCCGCCTCGGCGCGCGCCACTTCAAAAATAAATCTTCCGCGTATGCCGTGCCTGCATTCGGCCAGCGCTGCACCCTGTGACCCCTAGTACAATCGGCGCGGCTTGCAGAGTCCGGCCGCGGCACTGTACCACTGTCAGAAGCTGCTGCGGCACTGATCGCGCACCAAACTTGTAACTTCCATAACTTTTGACTCCGATGTCCAATCGACGAACGGTTTGTTGCGTCGGGATCTAGATTTAACGGACTACACATTAGGCCTTTTAAATACCTCGAAATTCTTAACAACTGGGGTACAACACTCCAAGGTAAACTCAAAATCCGTCCAACACATGTTGTCAACTTATCTATCAACTTTTCACATCTTAAATTTCCTTGGTATGTTCTTATCTAACTCCTTGAATTTACGGGGTGTAACATTTTAAGCCCCAATTTCATGCCAACCGTGGCCTCCCCTTTGCCGTCCAATGAGGGTGACAAGTGTCACCCTCTCGTTGGTCCAAAATGTTTCTGTTATACCCCGTAGTTGCAGGGTATATATGTGAGGACGTACGTGCGAGAGTACGACATAAATTTTGAAAAGAAAGAAAGATGTGAGTTTTCGACGGAAAAGTTTCCGGTTATTTGTGAAGAAAAAGGTTCGTTAATGGGAATTGGATTCCCAGATTTGGTATTTGGACTTCATAGATTATATTAGAATTTTGAGATTTTATTTTCGGAAATGGTCACGTGGGGCCCACGGAGAAATTTACGGTTTTGTGGGGCCCACTTTGTTTTTGAGATTTCCGGTATTGTGGATTTTTTTGAAGACGTTTTATGAGGGCGATAGGAGGTGACACGTGTCACCCCCGCCTAGGTGGCTTCGCCGGTTACCTTTGTGCACAACACCCGTTAGAGTCGTTTTCGACCAAACGTTTTCATGTAACTTGCGAAGGAAAATTAGGCTATGTCGTTTTGTATTTTGCGGATTTTTCCGAGAGGCGAAACATTTTTGGACCAACGGAGGGTGACACTTGTCACCTCGTTTGGACGATAAAGAGGCCACGGTAGGAGGTTTGAGGCCACTTTTCTTGGGTCTTTGTTTTGTGAGGATTTAAGGAGTAGGTTAGGGTGCACTTGTGCCAATCTTGGCCATCCACTTGCCCCCACATGGCTTGATCTTGGCCGTTGGTGCCCCTAGACATACCCCCTTTCTTGAAGGTTTTTCTTCATCCCTCAATTCATTCAAAGTCTTGAAAACTCTGTCCCCACTTTGTGTTGTTCTCGTCCTAGCCTCTCCCCCTCCCCCCCTTGTGTGGCCTTGTGGCGAGAGCCTCCTCCCTGTGGTGCTAGCCGTAGGGTACCCACTAGCCTAGTTGTTTCGTATAATACCCCTCCTCCGTGGCATTGAAATACTTCTCTAGTATTGTTATAATGCCCAAAATACCTTAGTTGTACCTTGTAGTATTCCAAAGATACCTCTATACGTAGAGTCCTAAATACTACCTTTGTCCTTTTAGTCTCAACCCAAACCCTTAGGAAATCTTCATGTTGGTTGAAGTATTTGAGTAGAAGTTGGTTAGAACTTAGGGTTGTTTGGAGCGCACTGATGGGAGCTAAACCTTGCTCGGGATCGACATTATAACTTGGATAATTTTGGGCTTATCGACGTAATTATCTTGTCTCTCTATTGTAATTGGAAATTACATGTTTGTTAGAATATATAGTTGAAGTATACTATATATGGAACTATACTTAGTATTCGGCAATGTCTTTTGACTTAAGCTGAAGAATAAAGAATCGAATCAGTATTTACATAGGACTGTATTGCGAGAGACTTGTGTAGTATTCTTTGAGTAGAATTGTACACGTCCGGTTAGGCGTGTAAACCCTCGGTTGGCTTGGTAGCCAGCCTCGATAGAGGAGGAGATTTACGCTGTTGTTGCGGGAAGAATCTTCAATTTTACGTAGAAAGATAGAAACTTGTGTTTTGGGGTTAATAGACGTTTGTGACCTTTATAGGTGAAAGTACTAAGAGTAGCGTATTCTACTCGAGAGTGGAAGGGCTAGCAAGGTTGTAGTACTTGGAGCATTTTGCTTATTGTCGATAAATCGTCGCGAGGTATGTGAACCTCTTCCTATCTTTTCTAGTATGATTGTTGTGAACTATGTAGTACGGTAGACGTACATGTGCTAAGTGATTTGGTTGGTTTAAAACATAGGGTGTTATAATAGCTTTATGGGAAGTTAGTTATAACGACCTTAGGTAGGTGAAAATGGTTTACTGATGTTAGAAGTTAAGAGACTTGATCTTATAAGATAAGAGACTTAACTTATTTGTTTTAATGTGGATGTTTGTGTGAAACCTCATTCGTGAGTAATGAGTACTTGGTTTTTAAAGGGATAATGTTTTACTGATTTCGGGAATCAGAATGTGTATCGACAGACCATTGCAGCGTTAATAAAGGAAAATGTATTGAATAATGATGTATCGTATTAAAACCAGTAGAAACCTCCATCTGCATAGAAACTAAGATGAGACAAAATGATATTACATTTTCTAGATCATGGCTGCTGTAATAAGAATGTTGTAAACAAGAATAACCTACTCTCACGTAAGACATATATTACTCAATTGTTCTAAAAGGAATCAAGTGATTAAGTTTGGGAACTATGAAACCATTTGAAAATGAGAAGCTTGAGTAATTGAAACTAGGCAAACTGGAACTTAGGATAAGAATGTTGTTACTTGATTTTGAAAAGGAATGTGGGTTGGTCATCCTAATACTACGGGTTTCGGGTGACTTTTATAAAAGTAATGGATCTCTTTTAAAAGAACTTAACGTATGTAGTACTTTGGGGTTAAAAACCCGGACTTTGGCATAAAATGAAAGTACTTTGAGTTGTGTGAAACTTGCCTATGCTTGTTGTTGTGAAACTTGCCTATGCTTGTTGTTGTGAAACTTGCCTATGCTTGTGATGATAGCCTTTGTTGTGCAAGTGTGGTATTTACGTATTCTGGCGTCTCGATAGAGGTGCCGACTTGTTGAGAACTTACTTGGACGTCTTTGGCGGTGATGGAGAATTCCACGTATGTTTCCATTTTGATTACTCTTGTTGTTGATGTCACATGGACGTGTCTACACCGACTGCAGACTCGGCACGTGGCCGTGCGGCGGGTTGATTACCCGATATATTGTTATTGTGGTTACATGGACATGTCTACACCGGTAGAATTCGGGGCATGTGGCCACGCGGCGTGGTTGATCACCCAAGATATTATTATTGATGTCACATGGACGGTCTACCGAGGTAGAATTCCGGCATGTGGCCGTGGGGCATTGGTATTATTGTTGCATCATGGACATGTCTACACCGATGCAGAATTCCGGCACGCGCCATGATCGAACATGATTGATGTTGTGGGCGTGAGACCCATAGTTATATTTGAGTGATGACTTGAGGCGTGAGTCCCCGATCGACATGATCGCTTATGTTGTGAATCGTAGTTTGGTTATCATACATGTCTCCGCTTTATATAGACTAGTATGATTTCATTACTGATTTTTACGATTTCACATACTTGGTACTGTTATCTTGACCTCCTTGAAGTGCGTTCATGCCGCAGTAGAGGTACATCGGCCGTGGATCCTCGCCTTAGGATCTCGGTTCAGCGTTTTAGGAAGCTCCGTTCTCCGAGGCTTATCTTTTAGTATGTGTTCCCGAGTTGTAGGTTCTTGTACATTCGTGGTATGGCGGCCCTGTCGCCATAGTTGTTGTAAATCTTAAGTGCAGTAATCTTGTGTGGCAGGGTTTGTAAAAAAGTATTAAACTGTTCGGTTTGTAATAGTTGTATTTATATATGTTATTTGAAGTTAACCGCTGGGTTGGCACCTTTACGATCGTATCTTGTTTCTTGTTTAAAGTTTTATTTTCCGGTTCTCTCTCGATGTTGTGTCACTAGGGTGCCCGATAAGGCACGATGCCGGCCCGGACGTCGTTACAAAAGTGGTATCGAGCGATTAATCCTCGGAAAGTGTCTACTGAACCGTGTCTAGTAGAGTCTTGATTATCGATGTGTTGTGCACCACATCAATAATCGAGGTCGCAGGACATTTAGGATTAGTTTCATTCTTCTCATTCCGAGATCGTGCCTTAGAGTGTTGTAAGTTGGACCCTCGACGTGTCTCGTTTTACGATTATGCCTCCGCTAGGCAACCAGAGCCACGAAGGGCAAGACAGCCGAGGAACCGCTAGTGAAATACAGAGAGTGCGGCGCAGCCCGCGACTGCGAGTTGTGCTTGACGGCGGGTTTTGTACGCCGCCCGGCCCAGCCAGAGGTTAGAGCGCGAATGGCTGCTGAGACCGCGATACTGAGCCTCCAGCCCCACAACTGAGGCGGAGAGATGGGTTACAAGGAGATGGCCCGATTCTTGGCAGTCGTGGCGATATGAGGATAGGCCGAATCAGCGATTCGATTCGATGCGCGATGGTTCACCCGGCGAGATAGTTTGAGGCTACGACTTTACGAGTTGTAGCGCCAGAGTTTTATGGGTCGAGGCTCGAGGATGATCCGCAGGAGTTCATCCGGCGATTCTGACGATCATGCGGGTGATCAAGGCTTGAAGAGTGCGTGACCTTTGGTTCGCGTCGGCCGCGTGATACCGCAATCGATTGGTTTGATTCATGGGAGCTTTCGGGAGAGCATGCACTTCAGCAGTATGGGATGAGTTTTGGGGCTTTCTCACGCACTTCTTGCCTCCGCGGATGGGAGAACGCGGTGATTTTGATGCTTAGACAGGCGCGCGTCTGATTGAGTACAATGTGAGTTCGACTCATTAGCCCTAAGACGTCCGGCGTTAGTAGCTAGTATGGAGGATCGAGTGCACCGATATGTTCTGAGGCTCGATGATTACATGTCGAGGCATGTTCAGAGTAACTCTTCACGGCATGGACATTGCCGCGTGCGAGCTCACGACCGGGATGAGGCACGGAGAGGTCGACGGAATGACGAAGATCGCGAGAAGAGGCGTAACAACAGGTCCTTTGGTGACTTTCGAGGCGGACCGCCTCGAAGATACTAGTTTTGTACCTCCGCGGTCAGAGTGGTCCTCCACAACCTTCAGAGTATTCGGGAGCAGGTCAGGGCTCCAAGGGTTCAGGTTTCCAGGGAAGTAAGGGTGTTGGCCAGACGCGGTCACCCCTACCTCGGTGTGGTCGATGTGGTAGACCGCATTACGGGGAGTGTCGTGGTGCCAGGGGAGCTTGTTATTTTTGCGGCCAGCAGGGCCATTTTGCGAGCTGTCAGGCCAAGGGTACGGATGTTCTGACTCGACCTACCGGATCGATGGGTGGTTCATCGCCTTCGATTATGCCACTGCGGTGTGCCTATGATTAGAGTGGAGGCGGTGGCAGTATATCCTTAACCCTCTAGAGTTTTGGTATGCTTGTTATGATGGTCTCATTATTATGTGCTATGTACGAATAGCGTTGTGTTAATTGTGAGTTAGAAAACATGCTTAGTTGGGAGGATACGATGGGGGCATGGTAAGTGTGAACCTTAGACTATGTCACGGTAGACCTTAGGGTAAGGTCGTCTTGAGTTAAAGATTTATTTTATGTTTGACCACTTATCGAGTAGTGGTATACGTGGGATTTATTTGTGTGATAAGTCCGTGGGTAGTGTGAGATGGAAGTGGTAGCTTTCGTGATGTGAGTTAGTAAGATTGTTCCGGATCGGGAACAAGAGTTTGGCGCGGTTGGTCGGGTTGAGGACCATTTGCGGGTCAACCAGTAACCGGTTTGGGGTGGGGTCAGTTCGTGGTCACGGCGGTAGGGTCACGAGGATGCTAGGCCCAAGTTTGTATGACCATCGTATGAGTTGGTGGATATGTTCGACGAGCGGATCGTGGAGGCCGGAATGGCCTTAGGAGATTGAAGTTAGTTTGATGACCAAGTTTGGAGGTAGTAACTCAAAGGTTGGAAACGAAGCATTGTGGAGTGTGAGTACGGATACTAGAAAGAGTTCGAGTGTTCGAGAAGGTCTACAACGAAGTTAGGAGAAGAGAACGTGTGTTAGTTCGTGGCGAGTTGTGGCGTCGGCAACTTGTTAGAGGAACTTTATCGTTATCCGGCTTGAGAAGGAACATTCTGGACGAATGTTTCTAAGGAGAGGAGAATGTTATACCCGTAGTTGCGGGGTATATATGTGAGGACGTGCGTGCGAAGTCGGAAATTTTGAAAAGAAAGAAAGATGTGAGTTTTTCGGCGGAAAAGTTTCCGTTATTTGTGAAGAAAAGGTTCGTTAATGGGAATTGGATTCCCAGTTTGGTATTTGGACTTCATAGATTATATTAGAATTTTGAGATTTTATTTTGGAAATGGTCACGTGGGGCCCAGGGAGAAATTCTGGTTTTGTAGCCGCTTTGTTTTGAGATTTCAGTATTGTGGATTTTTTTGAAGACGTTTTATGAGGGCAATAGGAGGTGACACGTGTCACCCCGCTAGAGTGGCTTGGCCAAGTTACCTTTGGCTGACACGGTTAGAGTCGTTTTTCGACGAAACGTTTTGCGTAACTTGCGAAGGAAAATTCGGCTATGTCGTTTTGTATTTTTGCGGATTTTTCCGAGAGGCGAAACATTTTTGGACAACGAGGGTGACACTTGTCACCCTCGATCGACGGTAAAGAGGCCACGCATAGGAGGTTTGAGGCCCTTTTCTTGGGTCTTTGTTTTGTGAGGATTTAAGGAGTAGGTTAGTGCACTTGTGCCAATCTTGGCCATCCACTTGCCCCCACATGGCTTGATCTTGTCCGTTGGTGCCCTATAAATACCCCCTTGCTTGAAGGTTTTCTTCATCCTCAATTCATTCTAAGTCTTGAAAACTCTTTCCCCTTTGTGTTGTTCTCGTCCCAGCCTCTCCCCCTCCCTTGTGTGGCCTTGTGGCGAGCCTCCCCTCCCAATTTGTGGTGCTAAGCATGGGTACCCCTAGCCTAATTGTTTTCGTATAATACCCTCCTTGTGGCATTGAAATACTTCTCCTAGTATTGTTATAATGCCCAAAATACCTTAGCTCAGACCTTGTAGTATTCCAAAGATACCTCTATCGTAGAGTCCTGAAATACTACCTTTTGTCCTTTTAGTCTCAAACCGAACCCTAAGGAAATCTTCATAGTTGGTTGAAGTATTTGAGTAAGTTAGTTAGAACTTCAGGGTTGTTTGGAGCGCACGGAGTAGGAGCTAAACCTTGCTCGGGATCGACATTATAACTTGGATAATTTTGGGGCTTATCGAGGTAATTATCTTGTTCTCTATTGTAATTGGAAATTACATGTTTGTTAGAATATATAGTTCAAGTATACTATATATGGAACTATACTTAGTATTCGCAATGTCTTTTGACTTAAGCTGAAGAATAAAGAATCCCGAATTTGTATTTACATGGGAGTATTGCAGTAGACTTGTGTAGTATTCTTTGAGTAGAATTGTACACGTCAGGTTAGGCGTGTAAACCCCACTGGTTGGCTTAGTGGCGGCCTCGATAGAGGAGGAGATTTCTGTTTGTTGCGGGAGGAGTCTTTGCGAATTTTACGTAGAAAGATAGAAACTTGTGTTTTGGGGTTAATAGGCGTTTGTGACCTTTATAGGTGAAAGTACTAAGAGTAGCGTATTCTACTCGAGGAGTGGAAGAAATTTAGCAGGTTGTAGTACTTGGAGCATTTTGCTTATTGTCGATAAATCGTCGCGAGGTATGTGAACCTCTTCCTATCTTTTCTAGCATGATTGTTGTGAACTATGTAATGCGGTAGACGTACATGTGCTAAGTGATTTGGTTGGTTTAAAACATAGGGTGTTATAATAGCTTTACGGGAAGTTAGTTATAACGACCTTAGGAAGTGAAAATGGTTTCTCGATGTTAGAAGTTAAGAGACTTGATCTTATAAGATAAGAGACTTAACTTATTTGTTTTAATGTGGATGTTTGTGTGAAACCTCATTCGTGAGTAATGAGTACTTGGTTTTTAAAGGGATAATGTTTCGATTTGGGAATCGAGAATGTGTATCGGCAGACCGTTGCAGCGTTAATAAAGGAAAATGTATTGAATAATGATGTATCGTATTAAAACCGGTAGAAACCTCCATCCGCATAGAAACTAAGATGAGACAAATGATATTACATTTTCTAGATCATGGTCATTTTGTAATAAGAATGTTGTAAATAAGAATAACCTACTCACGTAAGACATATATTACTCGATTGTTCTAAAAAGGAATCAGTGATTAAGTTTGGGAACTATGAAACCATTTGAAAATGAGAAGCTTGAGTAATTGAAACTAGGCAAACCGGAACTTAGGATAAGAATGTTGTTACTTGATTTTGAAAAGGAATGTGGGTTGGTCATCCTAATACTACGTTTGGGTGACTTTATAAAAGTAATGGATCTCTTTTAAAGAACTTAGCGATGTAGTACTTTGGGGTTAAAAACCCGACTTTGGCATAAAATGAAAGTACTTTGAGTTATGTGAAACTCGCTTATGCTTGTTGTTGTGAAACTTGCCTATGCTTGTTGTTGTGAAACTTGCCTATGCTTGTGATGATAGCCTTTGTTGTGCAGTGTGGTATTTACGTATTCGCGTCTCGATGCAGGCCTCGACTTGAGAACTTACTTGGAGCGTCTTTGGCGGTGATGGAGAATTCCACGGGTATGTTTCCATTTGATTACTCTTGTTGTTGATGTCACGTGGGCGTGTCTGCCGTCACGAGTCCAGGGGCATGTGGCTACGCGGCCGGGTTGATTACCCGATATATTGTTATTGTGGTTACATGGACATGTCTACACCGAGGTAGAATTGGGCATGTGGCGGCGGGGTTGATCACCCGATATATTATTGTTGATGTCACGTGGACGCGTCTACACCGAGGTAGAATTCCGGCACGTGGCCGTAGGGCATTGGTATTATTGTTGCATCATGGACATGCTCTGCCGATCTGAATTAGGGGCATGCGGCCGTGATCGCGAACATGATTGATGTTGTGGGCGTGAGACCCATAGTTATATTTGAGTGATGACTTGAGGCGTGAGTCACAGTGGACATGATCGCTTTTATGTTGTGAGTAGTTTGGTTATCATACATGTCTCACGCTTTATATAGACTAGTATGATTTCATTCTGATATTTTCTGATTTCACATACTTGGTACTTATCGACCTCCTTGGGTGCGTTCATCTGCAGTGTAAGTCATCGATCGTGGATCCTCGCTCTTAGGATCTCGATTCGGCGTTTTGGGAAGCTCCGTTCTCGGAGGCTTATCTTTTGGTATGTGTTCCACTGAGTTGTAGGTTCTTGTACATTGAGGTATGGCGGCCACTGTCCGTCATAGTTGTTGTAAATCTTAAGTGCAGAATCTTGCTGTGGCGGGGTTTGTAAAAAAGGATTAAAGCTTGCGCTTTGTAAGAGTTGTATTTATATATGTTATTGGAAGGTAACCGTTGGGTTGGCCTGCTTCTGATCGTATCTTGTTTCTTGTTTAAAGTTTTATTTTCCATTGGTTCTCTCGATGTTGTGTCACTAGAGTGTCAGGGATAAGGCACGATGCGGGCCGGGGCCGTCGTTCTGATTTAAATCTCTTGAAAAATCCGCAAAATTATAAATGACATAGCGGAATTTTCCTTCGCAAGTTTTGTAAAGCGTTTAGTCGGAAAACCATTCGTTTTCGAGTTGTGCCCAAATTCGTCCTATTCCTAATCTTTTAAAACTAAACTTTTGTGCGCCATACTTACGTACATACTGCGAAAATACGGTATAACAAAGATCACTAAGGGTGACACGTATCGCCCTCCCATTAAACAATATTTCGTTTTCCGACAATTTCACAATTCCGATAAATTTTTACAAGTCTCAAATCTTAACACTTGCGAGTTCTTACGTACGTTCTTAAAGCATGTCCTGTAAATACAGGGTGTAACATTAGTCTTGAAGACTTGGAACATAATACCTTCATCCATAAAAACCCTCATCTCTCCTTAACCTAGATATTTCGAAATCACCATAGCCAGCACGATCAAAGTATTTTCTTTCCAAGATTAAGCACCCTTAACCCCTAAATCTAGGTTGGGCCGAAAATAGAATGAAACCCTAGGGGTTTTCCGTCGACTTTTTGGAAGCGAAACGTGAAGAGAAGTTTCTCCTAAGGTTGTAGGGGATACATATATGTGATTGGAACTTGAAGAAGTGGAGCGAAATGAAAATTGCGGACCAATAATGACCGGACTATTTTGGGCAAATAATGAGGTAAAAGTCCTTATTCTTTTAAAGTAATTGGATATTACTTATTGGTATAATGTATGTATGAACTTGTGTTAAAAGGAATGAAGAATAAAAAGCGTTTGAGCCATTTTTGGGGCTAAAACCGATTTGGGACAGATTTGGTGTAAATGGAATTCGTTGGTTATTGTCGTTGTTATCTTCACCTATTGCATGTTATAATGGATTAATATTGTTGTTAATAAGTTTTTATAACTTATGTAGAAGTTTTGGAACTCGAATTGGAATAAAAATGATTAAGGAAAGAGTTATCGGATTTTAGTTGTTGGCCGTAGAATCTATAAAACTGTTGAATATTGTCGTGCAGTTTTTATGGACTGTTTTAGGTGTGTAAAATACTGGAAATTAAGCCCCTAATATGCATGTTTAAGTGTAGTATTTGCTAATTAAAGTCCTAAGGAAATAGGGGTGTGGAAAGGTGTTGAAACGCATCACATTTTAACCTCGTTATTTGTTGGATTACAGACTATTTTTATGGGCTGATTTGTGGATTGTGTTGTATAATTGTGGGACAGAATTTTACACGTCAAGTTACGCGTGTAATCCCCTTGGTTAATGTTGGTTGTGCCTTAAATGTGGCGTGTTGGTTGATGAATACGGGCCTTGGAAAAGGTGGAAAAGTACGTAGAAACAAAGGAAGTGCTGCCCAATTTTCCGTAGAATTAGAGGGCATTATTTGGTATAAGTCTTATACTAGGAAGTATGTTATTTATAGAAGTGCTATCGTCATTATAGGTTGAAGTACTACGTGTAGCATATTCTACTTGGAGGGTGGAATAACTAATAAGGTTGAAGCACATTGGAGCGTATTGCTACTTGTCGTATGGGTTAGTCGACACGAGGTATGTGAACTTCTTCCTTCCTTTGACATGATTATTTGGTAAGTCTATGTGACTTAATTTTGGTAAGTCTTATGTTGTTACACCCCGGAATTACAGGACATGTATACGAGAATAGATGTGAGAACACGAGACTTAAAAGTTTGAATGCAAGAAAGAATTGTTTCCCAAAGGGAAAAATCTTCCGAACCTCGAGAAGAAAAATTGTTCGTTAATGAGAATTGGGTTCTCAGAATTGTTATTTGAGACTGATGGAATTTATCGGGACTATGGAATTTTATTTTCGGATTTGGACACGTAGGGCCCACCCGAGAAATCTTACGTTTTGTGGGGCCCACAAGGTTTCCGATATTTTGACCAATTATGGAAATTTCGGGAAACGAAATTTTATGGACGAATGGGAGGGCGACACGTGTCACCCCCCCCCCCTACATAGGCTTGTTCGAAAATTGTGACCAAGGTTAAGTGGTCAAGTGACCAAGGTTAGTAGTCAAGTGGATGATCAAGTCTTGACAAGCCAAGCTTGATATAATTGACTAAGTCAAATAAGGCCACTTGACTAGAAATTTAGATTTCTTCATCCAAGCCACACAAATGTTTTAATCTCGGCCCTTCATTGTGTTATATATTCATCCTAGTAGCAAGAAAAGTCTCCACACTTAGAAAAAAATTGAGAAAACTTTGAGCAAGACTTGGAGGCTCTCGGCTTTGTGCATTTCTCTCACACAAAAATTTCCGTTTGTGGTTCATAATTCACCATACTTTAACCCAAGGTTCCTAGGGGTATTATAAGGATATCTCAATAGAAAAGATCCCGGGAAAATGACGTTTTCACGTTAGTCGCAAGATGAAAACCTAATTTGTTTTCATAAGTTTTGATTGGAAATGGAAGGGAAGTTGTTGGTGAACTTCTAAGGGCTTCAAATAGAGGATTGGAGCGTGAAGGAAAGGAGGTAAGATTTCTAAGGAGCGACTTTAAATCTTGGAGTTATATGAGGGCTTATCAAGGTAACAATCTTGTCGTTTTAGTGATTAAAGATTACTTATTGTTGTGGTTATGGATATAAACAAGCATGAGATATATATATATTGAAGTTTGATAAGTGTTATGGATATTGGAACCACTAATCCAAAACTAGCATGATTAGCCTTTGAGATTACAATTCAATTTGGTAATTAGTTTAGTCGTCGCATGTTATATAAAGAAGGAATTGTAGTTGTTAAAGTTGTTTACGAATATATAACATGTTAGACTTAACAACTTGGATTGAAAAAGAATTGGAAAGGACTTTACATTGTGGTGCATGTTAGCCGAGAATGGCTTTGGATATTGAACTACTTAGTATTAATTGTGGGGCAGGATTTTACACGTATTGTAAGGCGTGTAATCCCCTTTGATTGGTTGATGTGTTGAGCCTTAAATGTGGCATATTGGTTATTGATTTCGGGCCTTGAAAAAGGTGGAAAGGTACGTAGAAACAAAGGAAGTGCTGCCCAATTTTCCGTAGAATAAGAGACCTTATACTTAGTATCATTCTACGTTAGAAACTAGAAGTTGATAGTCGTGTTGTGGCCATTATAGGTTGACAATTCTACGTGCGGCGTATTCGACTTATCTTGTGGATTAAGCCGAAAAGTTATGTGAACCATCTCCTCTTCTTCTAGCATGATTCCTTATGGTAAAGTAAGTAAATCCTACTCCTTAAATGATCTACTCCTTGATTGTACTTGGATTGCCTAATATAGAAGTTGTTCTATATACTACCTTGATTGTACTTGGATTGCCTAATATAAAAGTTGGTCTATATACTTCTTTGATTGTACTTGGATGTCCTAATATAGAATTTGTTCTATATACTTCCTTGATTGTACTTTGGATGTTTAAATTGGAAGTTGCTATAATCCATTCCCTTGATAAAAATTGGATTTTCAAAAGTGAAAGTTGTTTTACTTGAAGTACTTAGAGTCTTAAAAAGGAAGTTGTTCCTAATCTCTTGGATAGTGCCTTATTTCCAAAACCTAAAGGTTGTTATAATGGCTTTATGGGAAGTTAGTTATAACAGCTTTAGGGGAGTCAAAGGAGTGATTTACTTAATTGATTTAAAAGAGGAGAAATGACATGATTTAAAGAGAAGTAACTTGTTTTAAAGGTGTGAGTTACTTGGGATTTAAAAGTAGAAGCTACTTGATTTCAAAACCTTGAATTGATGTTTTAAAAGTGTAGTTTGATTTGAAAAATAGAAGTGGCTTGATACTACAAGTGTTAGTGTAATAGGGGTCATAAATGAATTTTGGCTTCATTGTAGTATATTAAAAAAGTGACTAGAATATAAAGAATGTAAGCCACTTAATTTGAAGAATATGTAACTTGATGTTGCAAGGCTAGGGCCTTGGGATTTTATGAAAAAGGTAAAGAACGTGCGGCAGACGTACGTAGTACTTTGGCTTGCTTAAATGAGAATTATTCTATTTGTGCCTTGATAGTACTTTGGCTTGCTTAAATGATAATTATTCTATTTGTGCTTTGATAGTACTTTGGCTTGCTTAAATGAGAATTATTCTATTGGTGCCTTGATAGTACTTTGGCTTGCTTAAATGGGAATTATTCTATTTGTGCCTTGATAGTACTTTGGCTTGCTTAAATGAGAATTACTCTTGGTTTGTGTAAAAAGGAAAGGCATGGTATTGTCTTGGTTTGTGTAAAAAGGAAAGGCATGGTATTGTCTTGGTTTGTGTAAAAAGGAAAGGCATGGTATTGTCTTGATTTGTGTAAAAAGGAAAGGCATGGTATTGTCTTGGTTTGTGTAAAAAGGAAAGACATGGTAATTGTCTTGGTTTGTGTAAAAAGGAAAGACATGGTATTGTCTTGGTTTGTGTAAAAAGGAAAGGCATGGTATTGCCTTGGTTTGCTAAAATGATGGTTTATTCATTTTATAAATAAAGGTCAAGAATGGTTTGCTTGCATATGGGTTGCTCATATAGACATTCGTGTAAGTGTCATATTTCCACATCTTCACGTCCCTCCATAAAGGGCCGGCAACTTGGCTAAAGAGATATCATGGAGTAGCTCCTCATGGTGTGAGTGGTACACACTCACGGCGGGCCGGATAGACTCGGGCGGGTTAAATTCCCGGGATATATAAGCCATGGATTAGCTATCCGTGATGCGAGTATCGTGTACCGATGACTCATTGCGGGTCCACGTGACCTATGCGGGTGAAATAGTCCCTTGCGGGTGAAATAGTCCTATGATAGGTTGCATTATAATACAGAGGGTGGTTGACCACATCGCACGGCGCCGTGTTTTGGAACGGTAGTGATTTCATTAATGAAAGGGTGCAGTGTGTTTATGACTTAAAGTGGAACAGTTAATCTCATTGTTAAAGGCATAACTTAAAAGGTAAAAATGATTGCATTACTCTCATGTTTGCAAGGTTCAGTGTGCTGTTGTTTTGAGTTATCATACTTGCTTCCTGTTATATGTGGACTGTGTGATCTCCTTTACAACACTTATTGTTTCATATACTTGGTACATTCTTCATACTGACCCCCTTTCTCAGGGAGAAATTGCGTTAAATGCGAGTTTAGATACCGATTCGATGATACGCAAGTGTAGGACCTTGCTCGAGTTTTGGATAGCTCCATTTGTTGAGCTTATCATTTTGGTATAGATCCTTGATCTGAGGCTTTATGCGATTATGGATGCGGGGCCTTGTCCGTCATAGTTGATAAAACTCTTAAGTGCATTCATATGTGGGATTGGACTCGTGTACAGTGTAGTGCCTTTTGATTATGTATATTATATGGCAACCTTGTTGGCTTTGCCCTTGCATGTTTTCGTTGGTTTTAAAAAAAAAGGTGTTATTTAGTTCCGCGGTTTACTTGTGTCATTTAGGTAGGAGGGTGCCCAGGTAGGGCACCAGTTACGGGCCCGGGGTTCGGGTCGTGACATATGTGACATAATTCATTTGAAGTAAGTAAATCGATTTTGAAAATATATGAGTCTTGATTATGAAAGTATGAGTGACTTAGTAAGAATTTTATAAGTTACTTGAAGTACTTTAAAGTTAAGAGATTTGATTTAAAGTTATGAGACTTAATTTCTTTACAAGTTATGAGGCTTTATTTTTCAAGTTATGGGACTTGATTTCTAAAGTTAAGAGATTTGATTTAAAGTTATGAGACTTGATTTCTTTACAAGTTATGAGGCTTTATTTTTCAAGTTATGCGACTTGATTTCTAAAGTTAAGAGATTTGATTTAAAGTTATGAGACTTGATTTCTTTACAACTTATGAGGCTTTATTTTTCAAGTTATGGAACTTGATTTCTAAAGTTAAGAGATTTGATTTAAAGTTATGAGACTTGATTTCTTTACAAGTTATCAGACTTTATTTTTCAAGTTGTGGGACTTGATTTCTAAAGTATAGATGACATGATTTTATATGTATAAGCGACATGATTTTAAAGAGTATATGCTACGAAGTTTTAAAAGTATATGTTTATTGATTTAAAGAGATGGAGTTGCATGATTCTTTTATAAGTATGTATGTACGTAGTACGTTTGGATTCATGTTATACCCCGTATTTCCAGAGTATGTACGTAAGGACGTACGTACGAAAGTTTTAGCCTTAAGATAGGCAAGGATCGAAAATATTTGGGCACAACTGAAAGAATCGTTTTCCGGCGAAGCGTTTTCGGACTTTGCGAAGGAAAATTACGGCTATGTCATTTATTATTTTTGCGGATTTTCAGAGATGAAATATTTTGGACCAACGAGGCGACACTTGTCACCCTCAGTGGCGATCAAGTTGGCCGAATGGTGCACGTTTTTTGGCCATGTTTTGAGGCCTAAACCATGGGTCAATGTTTGTGAGGGATTTGTGGAGTAGGGTTAGGGTGCACTTGGGCAAATCTTGACCTCCTCAGCGCTTGGCTTGATCTTGGCCCTTGGTTGTCCTATAAATACCCCCTTGAAGTGCAAGACTTCTTCATCCCAAAAACACATTCCAAGTCTTGAAGCCCTCTCCCCCTTAGTGTAGTGTTCTCGTCCAAAGAGCACCCCTCCCCCTTTGTGAGGCCCCTTGGCCGAGAGTACCCCCATCCCTAGTGAAGGCCCCTTGGCCGAGAGTATACCCCCCCCTTGGTAGAAAAGTATTCTCCAAGTATTGTTACTATTCCAAAATACCTTGGCCCAAATACCTTGTAGTATTCCAAGGTTACACCTATACTAAAAGCCCAGAAATACTATTATACTTCCTTGATCCTGGCGAAACCTAAGAAATCTTCATACTTGGTTGAAGTAGTAAGAAGAAGTTGCGTAGAACTTCTAAGGGTTGTTTGGAGCGGGTTGGAGTGCACGGGGTAGGAGCTAAACCTTGCTCGGGATCGACATTTAAACTTGGATAATTATGGGCTTATCGAGGTAAAAATCTTGTCCCCCTATTTAAGTAGAGTTTACATACTGTTGAAGTATAAGAATTAAGTATAAGTTATATACAAGGAAGGTATATAAGAAAGGAATTGAATGCTTACATAGGGTATTCTGATGAACTTGTGAAGTTTGTGGGTAGGAAGTCTGCCCAATTTTCCGTAGAATCTTGTATCTAGATTTATTCTACCGAGTAGTCTAGACATTGATAGACTTGTATAACCGTTATAGGTTGAAATCTGCGAGTAGCGTATTCTACTCGAAGGGTAGAAAGGCTAAGCAGGATTACAGTACTTTGGAGCTATTTTCTAATAGTCGATAAATCGTCGCGAGGTATGTGATTCTTCCTATCCTCTTGAGCATGATATTTTAAAGGAATATATTTAGTACGGTAGACATACGTGTGTTAGCGAGCGTAGTTTTACGGCAATGTCTTTTGACTTAAGCTGAATAATAAGAATCTTGAAGTATTTCAAAGAATTAAGAAACCTTTTGAAAGAAGAGTAATACTTGGTTTTAAAGCTTAAGAGTTATACTAGCTTTATGGGAAGTTAGGTATAACGACTTAAGAGAGATAAAAAGAATGGTTTACTGATTTTAGAAGTTAAGAGACTTGATCTTAAAAGATAAGAGACTTGACTTAATTAAATTAATATGAATTTTGTTAAAAGTGTGAAACCTCGTTCGTGAGTAATGAGTACTTGGTTTTTAAAAGGAATAATGTTTCTTGATTTGGAAATCGAATAAGTATCGAACAAACCACAATAGCGCTAATAAAGAAATGTATTGACTAATAAAGTATTATGAAAACCGTGAAACCTCCATCTGCATAGAAGCTAAGATGAGACAAAATGATATTACATTTCCTAGATCATGCTACTTTAATAAGATTGTTATGAACAAGAATAACCTACTCAGTAGTACACGGTGTTGATACTGTTGTCTTGACCTCGCCGGAGGAGCTGCGTTCATGCCGCGGTAGAGGTACACCGATGTTGATCCTCGCTCTTAGGGTCCATTCAGCGTTGGGAAGCTCGTGTCTGAGGCTTATCGGTGGTATAGTCCCTGCCGTTGTAGGTACTTACATTCAGGTATGGCGGGAACATCCCGCCGTTGTTATCATATCATTCTTAGGTCTGTATCTTTGTTGTGGCAGGGTTTGTAAAAAGGATTAAACTGTTCATTTTGAAAGAGTTGTTATTTATATATATGCCGAAAGACAACTTTTCTCAGATAACTGTTTCATATTTCATGTCTTGTTTTATATTCCGCTGATTACTCTGATGTATGTCTACTTGGGTGCCGGTAAGGCACGATCCACGAACGAGTTCGGGTCGTGACAAAAGTGGTATCGAGCGATTAATCTTCGGAAAGTGTCTACGAAGTATCGATGAAGTCTTGATTATCGGTGTGTTGTGCACCACACCAATAATCAGGAGGCTATAGGATATTTAGGGTTGGTTTCCATTCTTCTCACTCTGAGATCGTGCTTAGAGCTGTGTTATAAGTTGGACCCCTCTAACGTATTTCTTTCCCCTTACCGTTATGCCTCCGCGTAAGGCAACCCGGGCCTAAAAGAGCGGCGGCAGGAGGCTGCGAAGTGAAACACGAGGGTTCTGAGGCACAAGACCAAACATCACAGGGTGGTGCTCCATTCGGGAGTTCTGCGTCGCCACGCAGAGTTTAGCGCGGCGGCGGCGGTTCCTCTGCGGCCATAATATTGAACCTGTTCCGACGATGCGAGAAAGTATAGATTGCAAAGAGACGACCCTGTTACTAGCTAAGGATGTAGCTACCTGAGAGTATATTATGTATCGATTATCACGGGTCTTGATGACTATCTAAGAGAGGGTTGTGAAAGAATAGCTCTTGATCGTATGAGCATGACCCGCGCGTCTGGCTATGCGCCTTGGAGAAACGTAGAGATCGGCAGTTAATCAGGGCGAGAGGAAGAGGGCGATTGGCGGATCCTTTGGTAACTTTCGAGGCAACCTTCTGGCCGATGGTTATGCACCTCCGCGGTGCAGTGGTCCTCCACGGGGTTCGGGGCGTTGAGTATGCGGAGTTGGTCGAGCTCGGGGCTTCTGGTTCCGCAGATACACGTAGGTTACAGCGGTAGAGTTCGTGGATCGTTCGATGATAACGGGCGATGGGTCAGCCCATCTTATCTTTTAGTCAAAACCGTGTACTCACTAGTGGGTTATACGAGATGATTATAACAGGAAGGTTGTAAGGCTGCACGAGGTGCCTACTTTCACCTTATGATGATGGAGCCAGTTACGACTATTTCTTTTCCGGAAGTTTTACAGCAGGTTAGGAACTAAGGTGAGTCTCGATGACGCATCGCCTCGGGCGATGTTTGGATTTCGAGGTAGCCGTGAGATTGTTGTCTCCTGTTGAGGAAGTGTTTTATAGCTACCATTTCAGTATTCGGATGTCGCCTTATGAAGCCTTGTAGGGGCGGAAGTGTAAGTTGTCGGTCGATTGGTTCGATGTTGGCGAGGTTCGGATAGTTGTGTTACACCCCGTAAGTCCAGGACATGTACGAAAGGAAACAAGACTTGGAAATTTGTACGAAAGGAAGAATTATTTTTCCGACGGAAAAATCTTCCGGAAGTCGGAAAGGAAAAATGTTCGTTGTTGAGAATTGGATTCTCAAAATGCATTATTTGAAGAGTATGGAACTCTTAACCCTATGGAAATTTATTTTTACGGATTTGGTCATGTCACGACCCGAACCCGGGCGCGTGACTGGTGCCTTACCCCGGGCACCCTAGTGATACAACATCAGAGAAAATCAGCGGAAATAAAAACATGAACATGAATCAAGAGACATGATAAATAAACAGGCCAACCAAAATAGTTGCCTTCAGTATATATACATAAATACCCAACGCTTATCCTTTTACAAACTGCGCCACAACAAGATTACAGACCTCTAAGAAGTGACAACAACTATGACGGGACAGGGCCCCGCCATACCCCTGAATGTACAAGAACCTTCAGACTCAGGGTAACATACCAAAAGTGTTATACCCCGTATTTCCAGAGTATGTACGTGTGGACATACGTACGAATTTTGAGCCTTAAGTTAGGCATGTTTCGAAATTTTGGGCACAAGTGCCGATTAGAGTCGTTTTCTGACGGAACGTTTCCACAGCTTTCGTAGAGAAAATTCCGGCTATGTCATTTATAATTTTTGCGGATTTTTCCGAGAGACGAAACATTTTGGACCAACGGGAGGGTGACATGTGTCACCCCCACATTGGTAGCAAGTGGAGGGGACTTGGACGATTGGGCGTCCAAGAGGGATCGGTTGGCCTTGGCCGATTGGTCCCTTGAATTGTGCCTTGTTTTGGCCTTGTTTTGTGGAGTGTTTTGTGGAGTGTTTTGTGGAGTAGGGTTAGGGTGCACTTGGCTTGATCTTGGCCTTACACTTGCCTTGCACATGGCTTGATCTTGGCCATTGGTTGGCTTTTGGTTTTGCTATAAATACCCCCCTAAGTGTGAAGACTTCATCCATTCCAAAAACTTCCAAGTCTTGAAACCCTCTCCTCCCTTCTTGTTGTGCTAGCCGAGCTTCCCCTCCTCCCCTTTTCGTGAGGCCTTGTGGCCAGAGCACCCTCCCCCTTTGTGGTACTTGGCGTGGGGTACCCACTGCTAGTTGTCTTCGTGATAATACCCCTTGTTGTGGTATAGAAATACTCTCCTAATATTGTTATAATGTCCAAATACTCGCCCAAATACCTTGTAGTATTCCCAAGGTTACACTTATACAAAGCCCGGAAAATACGATTATACTTCCTTTAGCCACAAAAACGAAACCCTAAGGAAATCTTCACCGTTGTTGAAGTTGTAAGTAGAAGTTGGTTAGAACTTCTAAGGGTTGTTTGGGCGCTCGGAGTAGGAGCTAAGCGTTGCTCGGGATCGACTTTATACTTGGATAATTTTGGGCTTATCGAGGTAAACACTCGTCCTTCTATTGTAATTGGAAATTACATGTTTGAATATATAGTCAGTATACTATATATAGAACTATACTTAATCTTGTGGCAATGTCTTTTGACTTAAGCTGAAGAATTAAGAATCGAATCTGTAATTACATGGGATTCTGATGGACTTGTGTAGTATTCTGTAGTAGATTTGTACACGTCCGGTTAGACGTGTAAAACCCCACTGGTTGGCTTGGTAGCGGCCTCGATAGAGAAGGAGATTTCTTGTTGTGGCGGGGAGAGTCTTTGCCAATTTTCTGTAGATTATGGAACGTTGAGATCTAGATGTTAATAAGCGCCTTGTGGCCTTATAGGTTGAAGTACTACGTGTGGAGTGATCCACTTGGCTTAGGGAGTAGCCGGCGGTTTGAGGTACTTGGAGCGTTTTGCTATTAGTCGACAATCGTCGCGAGGTATGTGAACCTCTTCCTATCTCTTCTAGCATGATATGTGTGAACTATGTAAGTACGGTAGACGTCATACGTGTTAACTGTGTTTGATTGTTCTTAACACATAAAGTGTTATAACGGCTTTATGGGAAGTTGGTTATAACAACTTTATGTAGGTAAGAAAATACTTTGTGGTTTTAAAAAAGGTAACTGATGAGAATTACAACTGGCTTGTTATAATAAAGAACTTGATGTATTTCAAAAAGATTTATAAGTCGTTTTGAAGCCGAGAGTAACACTTGGTTTTAAAAGGTTTTAAAAGAGTTATACTAAGCTTTATGGGGAGTTAGGTATAATGTCTTAAGAGAGGTAAAGAAAATGGTTTACTGATGTTAGAAGTTAAGAGACTTGATCTTATAAGATAAGAGACTTAACTTATTTGTTCTAATATGAATGTTTGTGTGAAACCTCATTCGTGAGTAATGAGTACTTGGTATTATTTAAAGGGATAATGTTTCTTGATTTCGAAATCGAATGTGTATCGATTGACCAACTGCAGCGTTAATAAAGGAAAATGTCTTGAATAATGATGTATCGTATTAAAACCCGGTAGAAACCTCCATCCGCATAGAAACTAAGATGAGACAAAATGATATTACATTTTCTAGATCATGGTCTTGTAATAAGAATGATGTAAACAAGAATAACCTACTCTCACGTGAGACATATATTACTCAATTGTTCTAAAAGGAATCAAGTGATTAAGTTTGGGAACTATGAAACCATTTGAAAATGAGAAGCTTGAGTAATTGAAACTAGGCAAGTGGGACTTAGGAAAGAATGTTGTTACTTGATTTTGAAAAGGAATGTGGGTTGGTCATTCTAATACTACGGTATCGTGACTTTTATAAAAGTAATGGATCTCTTTTAAAAGAACTTAACGTATGTAGTACTTTGGGGTTACAAATCCAGACTTTGGCATAAAATGAAAGTACTTTGAGTTGTGTGAGACTTGCCTATGCTTGTTGTTGTGAAACTTGCCTATGCTTGTTGTTGTGAAACTTGCCTATGCTTGTGATGATAGCCTTGGTTGTGCAAGTGTGGTATTTACGTATTCTGGCGTCTCGGTAGAGGCGGTTGACTTATTGAGAACTTACTTGGGCGTCTTTGGCGGTGATGGAGAATTCCACGGGTATGTTTCCATTTTGATTCTTGTCTTGTTGTTGATGTCACATGGACATGTCTACACGATGCAGATTAGGGGGCATCTTGCGGCGTGCGGCGGGTTGATTACGATATATGGTTATTCTTGCAACATGGGCGTGTCTGCCGTCTGATATTCCGGGGCATGTGGCTGCGGCCTTGTTGTTGTTGCATGGGCATGTCTACACCGTCACGATGTCCGGGGCATGTGGGCCATGATGCGAACATGATGGATGTGGTGGGCGTGAGACCCATAGTTATATTTGAGTGGTGACTTTGAGGCGTGAGTCACGACTTGGCTATTTACGTTGCGTCTTTGTATTTTGGTTATCATACATGTCTCCGCTTTATATAGACTGTTATGATTTAAGCTGCGATATTCTGATTTCACATACTTGGTACTGTCTTGACCTCCTTGAAATGCGTTCATCGCGCAGTAGAGAATACATCGGCCGTGGATCCCGCTCTTAGGATCTCACTTGGTGTGTCGAAAGCTCCGTTCCTTGAGTCTTATCTTTGGTATGTTTCCACGAGTTGTAGGTTCTTGTACATTCGGGGTATGGCGAGCCCTGTCCGTCATAGTTGTTAATATATCTTAAGTGCAGTAATCTTTGTTGTGGCGGGGTTGTAAAAGGATTAAAGCATTCGTGTTTTATGTATATCACGAAGGCAAGCTGTTTTGGTTGCTTTGTTTATTTACTATATCTCTTGTTTAGTGAGTCATGTTTTATGTTCCGCTGATTTTCTACGATGTATGTATCACTAGGGTGCCGGTAAGGCACCGATGGCGGGCCGGAGTTTAGGCGTTACAAAGTGGTATCGAGCGATTAGTCCTCGGAAAGTGTCTGAGACCGTGTCTAGTAGAGTCTTGATTATCGGTGTGTTGTGCACCACATCTATAATCGGGAGGCTATAGGACATTTAGGATTGGTTTCCATTCTTCTCATTACGAGATCGTGCCTTAGAGGCATGTTGTAAGTTGGACCTCTGACGTGTTTCGTTTTACGATTATGCCTCTGCGAAGGCAACGAGGCCCGAAGGGCAAAGGCGAGGAGGCGCTAGTGTGATTCAGAGGAGTGCGAGCGCGAGCGGTCGGTACACGAGGCAGATCTTCCGGCGGCGGGTTTCGCGCCGCCCGGCCAGCGAGTTTAGAGTCGCGGCGGTGGGCTGCTGAGACTACTGATACACGAGCCTCGGTCCGCGATGCAGGCGAGAAGAGTTGGAGTTACAAGGAGATGGCGATTCGGCGAGTCGTGGCTGATATGAGGATAAGTGGATCGCAGTGATTCCGGCCCGATAGCACCGTAGTTCACCCCGGCGAGCGGTTTGAGGCTACGAGACTTTACGAGGTGTAGCGCGAGTTCTGGTCGAGGCACGAGGATGATCGCGAGGAGTTCATCAAGCGATTCTGACGGATCATGAGTGATCAAGGCTTGGAGACCGAGTCGGTGGTCTAGGTTCGCATCGGTGCGTGATACCGCGATCGGCCCGGTTTGGATCGTGGGAGCTGTCGGGAGAGAATGCACTTCCGGCCGTTTGGGACGAGTTTTGAGGCCTTCGCACATTTCTTGCCTCGCGGATGAGAGGGCTCGGTAAACGATTTTTGATGTTGAGGCGACGAGCGTCTGATTCGAGTACAATGTGGAGTTCGACTCATTGGCGGTATGTTCCGCATTAGTAGTTAGTATGGAGGATCGAGTGCACCGATATGTTCTGTGGCTCGATGATTACCTAGCGAAGAGTTGTTGGTGTTTCTCTTGGTAGGGCATGGACATTGCCCGCATGCAGCTCATGCACTTGGGTGCGAGGCGCGGATCGGCAGGTGGACGCTTTCCGCGAGAAGAAGGCGAAGGCCGGATATTTTGGCGACTTTCGAGGCGGACCGCCTCGTGGCGGACTAGTTATGTACCTCCGCCATTGCAGAGTGGTCCTCCGCGACGCCGGGACCTCAGGATATTCGGGAGCGTGTCGTGGCTCCTGTGTTTGAATGTTCGAGGAGTAGGGGTTTTGGCGGATGCAATCACCCACTACCTCGGTGTAGTCGATGTGGTAGACGCATTTGAGAGTGTCGTAGTACGAGGAGCTTGTTATTCTTGCGGCCAACGGGGCCATATGACGAGAGATGTCCGACTGTGGGTAGCATCGTAGGATAGCACGCACTACTAGAGCGATTGCGGGCCACGGTAAGTCGCGGTGGAAGTTCGATTTTAGCGGTCCTTGAACGCCTAGTTTCGTATATCCTTAACCTCTAGAGTTTTGTGTGTATTGATGTTGTTGATGTGTTTAATGATATGTTTGGATAGCTTTGTGCTAAAATGTGATTTAGAAACACAGTTAGTGAAAGGGTAAGTCCTGGGTAGTGTGAAATGGAAGTGGTAGCTTTCGCGGCTGTAGAGGTAAGATTGTTCGGATCAAGAAACTAGAGAGTTGGCGCTACGGTGGGTCGGGTTGGGGCCATGTTGCGGGCCAACCCGCGTCCGTTTGAGGAAGGTCACCTGGGTGGTCCCGCCAGTGGCGAAGTCACGAGGGTGCTAGGCCCAGTTTAGATGACCATCGTATGAGTTCGTGGATCGTTCGACGAATCGATTCGTGAAGGCCGGAATGGCCTTAGAAATCGAGGTTAGTGAGATGACCAAGTTTGGAGGTAGTGACTCAAGGGTTGGGAAACGAGCGTTGGCGGAAGTGTGGTGCGGACACTAGAGCGAGTTCGAGTGTTCGTGACGCATCTTGCGAGAAAGGAGAAGTGGCGTGTGTTTTGTGACGGTGTGGCATGATTGTTTTTAAATGCGTATAGCGGTGAAGACTATCGACGCTGTTGTTTTGAGACCTTGAAGGAACATTCGGGACGAATGTTTCTAAGGAAGAATGTTATACCCGTATTTCCAGTATATGCGTGTGGACATACGTGCAATTTGAGCCTTAAGTTAGGCATGTTTCGAAATTTTGGGCACAAGTGCGATTAGAGTCGTTTTTACGGCGGAACATTTCCACGACTTTCGTAGAAAATTCCGGCTATGTCATTTATAATTTTTGCGGATTTTTCCGAGAGGCGAAACATTTTGGACCAGCGGGAGGGTGACATGTCACCCCACATTATTAGCAAGTGGAGGACTTGGGCGATTAGGCGTCAAGAGGATCGGTTGGCCTTGGCCGATTGGTCCACTGAATTGTGCCTTGTTTTGGCCTTGTTTTGTGGAGTGTTTTGTGGAGTGTTTTGTGGAGTAGGGTTAGGTTGCACTTGGCTTGATCTTGGCCTTACACTTGCCTTGCACATGGCTTGATCTTGGCCATTGGTTGGCTTTTGGTTTTGCTATAAATACCCCACAAGTGTGAAGACTTCATCCATTCCAAAACTTCCAAGTCTTGAAACCCTCTCCTCCTTCTTGTTGTGCTAGCCGAGAGCTTCCCCTCCCTCCCTTTTCGTGAGGCCTTGTGGCGAGAGCACACCCTCCCCTTTGTGGTACCTTGGCGTGGGGTACCCCTAACCTAGTTGTCTTCGTATAATACCCTTGTTGTGGTATAGAAATACTCTCCTAATATTGTTATAATGTCCAAATACCTTGGCCCAAATACCTTGTAGTATTCCCGAGTTACACTTATACAAAGCCGGAAAATACGATTATACTTCCTTTAGCCACAAAAACGAAACCCTAAGGAAATCTTCACCCGTTGTTGAAGTTGTAAGTAGAAGTTGGTTAGAACTTCTAAGGGTTGTTTGGGCGCGGAGTAGGAGCTAAGCGTTGCTCGGGATCGACTTTATACTTGGATAATTTTGGGCTTATCGAGGTAAACACTCTTGTCCTTCTATTGTAATTGGAAATTACATGTTTGAATATATAAGTCAAGTATACTATATATAGAACTATACTTAATCTTGTGGCAATGTCTTTTGACTTAAGCTGAAGAATTAAATCGAATGATCGTAATTACATGGGGTGTATTCAGTAGACTTGTGTAGTATTTCTGTGTAGTAGATTTGTACACGTCCGGTTAGGCGTGTAAACCCCCCCCCCCCCTGGTTGGCTTGGTAGCGGCCTCGATAGAAAGAGATTTGCTGTGGCGAGGAGGTCTGCCAATTTTACGTAGATTATGGAACGTTGAGATCTAGATGTTAATAAGCGCCTTGTGGCCTTATAGGTTGAAGTACTACGTGTGGGTGATCCACGGCAGCAAGGAGTAGGCGGTTTGAGGTACTTGGGCGTTTTGCTATTAGTCGACAATCGTCGCGAGGTATGTGAACCTCTTCCTATCTCTTCTAGCATGATATGTGTGAACTATGTAAGTACGGTGAGCGTCATGTGTTAAGCGTGTTTGATTGTTCTTAACACGTAAAGTGTTATAACGGCTTTATGGGAAGTTGGTTATAACAACTTTATGTAGGTAAGAAAATACTTTGTGGTTTTAAAAAGGTAATCATGAGAATTACAATGGCTTGTTATAATAAAGAACTTGATGTATTTCAAAAGATTTATAAGTCGTTTTGAAGGAGAGTAACACTTGGTTTTAAAAGGTTTTAAAAGAGTTATACTAAGCTTTATGGGAGTTAGGTATAATGTCTTAAGAGGTAAAGAAAATGGTTTCTTGATGTTAGAAGTTAAGAGACTTGATCTTATAAGATAAGAGACTTAACTTATTTGTTCTAATATGAATGTTTGTGTGAAACCTCATTCGTGAGTAATGAGTACTTGGTATTATTTAAAGGGATAATGTTTCTTGATTTGGAAATCAGAATGTGTATCGACGACCAACTGCAGCGTTAATAAAGGAAAATGTCTTGAATAATGATGTATCGTATTAAAACCAGTTAGAAACCTCCATCTGCATAGAAACTAAGATGAGACAAAATGATATTACATTTTCTAGATCATGGTCTTTGTAATAAGAATGATGTAAACAAGAATAACCTACTCTCGTGAGACATATATTACTCAATTGTTCTAAAAGGAATCAAGTGATTAAGTTTGGGAACTATGAAACAATTTGAAAATGAGAAGCTTTAGTAATTCAAACTAGTCAAACTGGGACTTAGGAAAAGAATGTTGTTACTTGATTTTGAAAAGGAATGTGGGTTGGTCATTCTAATAATAAGGGTATCGTGTTACTTTTATAAAAGTAATGGATCTCTTTTAAAAAGAACTTAACGTATGTAGTACTTTGGGGTTACAAATCCAGACTTTGGCATAAAATGAAAGTACTTTGAGTTGTGTGAGACTTGCCTATGCTTGTTGTTGTGAAACTTGCCTATGCTTGTTGTTGTGAAACTTGCCTATGCTTGTGATGATAGCCTTGGTTGTGCAAGTGTGGTATTTACGTATTCTGCGTCTCGGTGAAGTAGGTTGACTTATTGAGAACTTACTTGGACGTGCTGGCAGTGATGGAGAATTCCACGGGTATGTTTCCATTTTGATTACTGTCTTGTTGTTGATGTCACATGGACATGTCTACACCGTCTGGTATTCGGCATGCGGCCATGCGTCGGGTTGATTACCGATATATGGTTATTCTTGCAACATGGGCGTGTCTACACCGTCGATGATTCCGGGCGTGTGGCGTGCGGCCTTGTTATTATTGTTGCATCATGGGCATGTCTACACCGATCTGATTCCGGCATGTGGCCATGATGCGAACATGATGGATGTGGTGGGCGTGAGACCCATAGTTATATTTGAGTGGTGACTTTGAGGCGTGAGTCACGACTTGGCTTTTACGTTGCGTCTTGTATTTTGGTTATCATACATGTCTCTGCTTTATATAGATCGCTATGATTTAACTGCGATATTCTGATTTCACATACTTGGTACTGTTATGCGACCTCCTTGGGGCTGCGTTCATGCCGCAGTAGAGTACATCGATCGTGGATCCAGCTCTTAGGATCTCACTTCGTGTCGAAAGCTCCGTTCCTGAGGCTTATCTTTGGTATGTTTCCACGAGTTGTAGGTTCTTGTACATTCGGGGTATGGCGAAGCCACTGTCGTCATAGTTGTTAATATATCTTAGAAGTGCAGTAATCTTGTTGTGGCGGGGTTGTAAAAGGATTAAAGCTATTCGGGTTTATGTATATCTTGAAGGCAAGCTTTTTGGTTGGCCTGTTTATTTACTATATCTCTTGTTTAGTGAGTCATGTTTTATGTTCCGCTGATTTTCTCTGATGTATGTATCACTAGGGTGCCCGGGGTAAGGCACCAGTGACGGGCCCGGGTTTCGGGGCGTTACAAAAAGATAAGCCTCCGAAGAAACGGGGCTTCCCAACACGCTGAACTGTGATCCTATGAGCGAGGATCCACAACCGATGTACCTCTACCTGCGGCATGAACGCAGCCCCCCGAAGGAGGTCAGTACAACAGGTACCAAGTATGTGAAACTTAAAATACTGTAAATGAAATCATAACAGTCTATATAAAGCAGGAGACATATATGATAACAAACTACAGTTCACAACATAAAAGCGATGCATGTCAAGTCGGTGACTCGCCTCAAAGTCATCCCTCGTGCGTGGAACTCCTTCCTCAGCTGGCATCTAGGTATAAATCATGTGGAATACGTGTCTCGGCCCATCCCATGGGACTCGATAAAGATTCAGGTGGAATACGTGTCTCGGCCCGTCTCACGGACTCGATAGGTGGAATACGTGTCTCGGCCCATCGTGGGACTCGATAGGTGGAATACGTGTCTCGGCCCATCCCATGGGACTCGATAAAGAATCATACATAACAGATCAGCCGGCCCTCCATCGAGAGACGCGGTAGTATAGAAATACAATACTTGCACAACAAGGCTATCACACGCAAACATAGGCAAGTTACACACTTCGAAGTACTTCCATTTTATGCGAAGGCGGTTCTAACCCCAAAGTATTACGTACGTTAAGTTCTTTTAACAGATCCATTTCTTTCACAAAAGTCACACAATACCCGTAGTATAAAAATAGAGTGACTATCTTTTTAAGTAAACCAAAACACTTCCCTTTGTAAAATCAAGTAACAACATTATTTTCCAAACGTTCAAGTTTGCCTAATTTCAAATGCTCAAGTCTCTTATTTTAGAAAGGTTTCATAACTCATAGTCTTAATCTCTTTTAAAACAATTGAGTAACATAAGTCTTATGTGTGAGCCGTTTATTCTTGTTTATAACAATCTTGTTACAGCAGCCATGATCTAGGAAATGTAATACAATCTTGTCTTATCTTAGCTTCTATGCAGATGGAGGTTTTCTACTGGTTTTAATAACAATCAGTTATTTTAATACATTTTCCTTTATTAACACTGCAGTGGTTTTGTTCGACACTTATTCTCATTTCCGAAATCAGGAAAACATTATTCTTTTAAAACCAACTACTCATTACTCGCGAATGAGGTTTTTACAACATATTAACCAAATTCATAACAAGTTAAACTAAGTCAAGTCTCTTATCTTTCAAGATCAAGTCTCTTAACTTTCAAAATCAAGTCGTTTATAAGTCAAGTCTCTTATCTTTCAAGATCAAGTCTCTTAACTTTCTACAATCAATAAACCATTCTTTTACCTACATAAAGTCGTTATAACTAACTTCCCATAAAGCTATTATAACACCCTATGTTTTGAACCAACCATACTCATTTAGCACATGTACGTCTACCGTACTACATAGTTTACAAAACATCTTGCTAGAAAGGATAGGAAGAGGTTCACATACCTCGCGACGATTATCGACAAATAGCAAAACGCTCCAAGTACTTCAACCCGTCGGCTCCTTAAGCCAGTAGATCACGCCACACGTAGTACTCCACTCCTAAAATGGTCATAGTACTTCTATCAAACCTTACTCACCATTGAAGACTTATACCAATAAAAAGCCCTCTTAATTCTACGGAAAATTCGGCAGCACTTCCCCCGTTTTTACTCACCTTTCCATCTTTCTCCAAGGCGAATAACCGTAATATATATACCATATATATATAAGGCGTAATAATTAAACAACATAAAGAAGGGGATTACACGCCCAAGCGGTAACGCGTTTACTATCACGCCTCCATAATAACAATAAGTAAAAAGAAGGGGATTACGCGCAACCGTGCGCGGTTTACTATCACGCCTTCATGCGTACAATAATTAAAGGGATCACACGCCAAACGGACGCGATTGAAAAATATTCCCCTTGCGAAATGTAAATCTGATCCAATGTAAATACGGTCCAAAGTAAATACGGTCCAAAGTAAATCTGATCCTTAAGTTGGGGTCTTGGCAACTTTGTCCATTTTACTTATCAATTTACTCATTAGTCATCCAACTTATATTTCCATTCTTAATATAAGTTATAGTTACTTTGTTAATTACTTCTTCACAAGTAAGATACGTTTTTACCATTTTAATGGCAAACGGCCAATCCTTTCTTTTAACAAGTTAACAAGATCCAACTCTTCCAAACTTTACTCCATATATTATATAATCCATAATATACTTACAATATATGTATAATGACCAATTCACAAAGAGGTTTAAGATTCACTACCTCAAATAGCCCAAAATTATCCAAGAACTTAATGTCGTTCCAAGCAAGTCTTAGCTCCAATCTTTATGTTACAAACCACCACAAATCACCCTAAGAAGCTCCTAACCATCATCTCTTCAAGAACCAACTCAAACAAGTGAAGAACACTTAGGTTCTTGTTCATGGAGCTCTCGGCCAAGGCATGGAAAAAGGCTAGGGGGGGTGAAATCTTTTCCAACTTTTTATTAATAGTCTTCCTAATACACTAGGGAAGAACACTTAAGAGTTTAGGAATTATTGGACAAGGTTTGGTTAGGGGAGGAGTTCGACGAGGCGTGTGAGGAGGGAGTGAGATGAAATATTTCTCAAGTCTTCCAACATCTAAGTGTGCAAGATTTCATCAACAAAGGGTGCATATATAGGACAACCAAGGGCTAGGATGAAGGTAAGTGTGTGGTTGAGATTGGGGACAAGTGTGTGTGGGCCCCACAAGCCACTTGTCGACTAAAATATCTAGCAAGACTTGGCCACTTGTCTTGGCCACTTGTCAGAATTTGAACCTAGACCACCTAGGGGTGACACGTGTCGCCTCTGAGTCCAAAACATTTCATCTTCCGAAAATATCCACAATGGCCAAAATCTCAAAAACAAAGCGGGCCACAAACCGTAAATTTCACGTGGGCCCCACGACCATTCAGGAAATAAAATTCCATAATTCTCAAATATTCTAAGAAGTCCGAATACCAAATCTGGGAATCCAATTCCCATTAACGAACCTTTTCCTTTACAAAAACCGGAAACTTTTCCGTCGAAAAATCACATCTTTCTTTCTTTCCAAAATTTCTGCCGTATTCTCGTACGTACGTCCTCGCATACATACCCTGGAACTACGGGGTGTAACAGGTCACGTGGGGGCCACCCGAGGAATTTTACGTTTTGTGGGGCCCACGAGGGTTACGGAATTTTATGGACGAATAAGAGGGCGACACGTGACACCTCCACCACATGGTCTTGGTCGAATTTGTGTAAAGGCAAAATGGTCATTGACCATGGTAGAAGATAAGTCTTCCAAAGCTTGATATTGTTGACAAGTAAACTTGTCCACCTAGGCTTGATCCAAGTGAAACTCATCCTAACCTCACATTTGTTTAAGTCTAAGCCCTCCATTGTGTCTTATAAGGTTGCTACTAGTGCAAGACTAGCTCATTTACACTTAGAAAATTTTAGAGAACCATTGTTCTAGCATAAGTGCTCTCGGGTTCAAGCCTTCTCCCACACAAAATTTTTGTGATTTTGATCCATTAGCCACAAGACTTTAACCCAATGTTCCTAAGGGTGTTGTAAGGTTATCTCAATAGAAAGATTTCGGAAAAACGGAGTTTTCACGTTAGTCATGAGCGGAAACTAAAGGAGTTCTTCAACTTTGAAGTTGGAACTTGAAGATGGGTTCTTCATAGGCCTCTAAGGAGTGCTTGGAGCGGATTGGAGCTTAAGGAAAGGAGCTAAGAATTGCTAAGGCGCGACTTTGAATCTTGGAAATTTTTTAAGGGCTTTGAAATGTATAAATTTTTTCGTTTTAGCAATTAAGTTTACTTATTGATTGTAGCTATGGATATTAGCAAGCATGAGATATATTATGTACTTGGATAATTATATTGACTATTGGAACCCTAATCCGAAAAACTAGCATGTTAGCCTTAAGACTACAATTCAAGTTGATTATTCGTTTAAGTCGTCACATGTTGTGTAAGAAGGAAATTGTAGTTGTTGAAGTTGTTTATAACTATATAACATGTTAGACCTTAGAACTTGGAAGTTGGAAAAAAGAAAGATTGAAAAAGACTTAGTGTTGTTCTAGAGGTTGGCCGAGAATGGCTTGGAGTTTTAAACTACTTGGTATGAATTGTGGGGCGGAATTTTACACGTATTGTAAGGCGTGTAATCCCCTTTGTTTGGTTGTTGTTTTGAGCCTTAAATGTGGCTTGTTGGTTATTGTATTCGGCCTTGAAAAGGTGGCAAAGTGAGTAGAAACAAAGGAAGTCTTGATTTTCCGTAGAATTATAGGTCGTATACTTAGTATTATTCTACGTTAGAGACTAGAAGTTGATAGTCTTGTTGTGACCATTATAGGTTGACACTTCTACGTACGGCGTATTCGGCTTAACTTGTGGATTTAGCCGAAAAGGTATGTGAACTATCTCCTCTTCTAGCATGATTCTTTAAGATAAAGAAAGTACGTCCTACTCCTTAAATGATCCATTCCTTGGTTGTATTTGGATTGCCTAAAGTAGAAATTGTTCTATGTACTTCCTTTGATTGTACTTTGATGTTTAAATTGTAAGTTGTATAATCCGTTGCCTTAGTGAAGTTGGATTCTTAAAAGTGAAAGTATTTTACTTAAAGTACATAGAGTCTGGAAAAGGAAGTGGTTTCCAAATCTTTTGGGCTAGTACCTTAGTCTCAAAATCCTAAAGGTCATTATAATGACTTTAGGGGAGTCAAATGAGTGATTTACTTAATTGTTTTAAAAGAGGAGAAATGACATGATTTAAGAGAAGTAACTTGTTTTAAAGGAGTGAGTTACTTGAGGTTTAAAAGTGGAAGAAACTTGTTTTCTATATATTAAGAGACTTGAAGTGTTTTGAAAGTTAAGAACTTGATTTGTAAGTATGTGATACTTGGTTTTTAATAGTATAAGTCTCTTGGTTATAAAAGGAATGGATATGTCTAAAACCATAAAGGGTTATAACGGCTTTATGGGAAGTTGGTTATAACGGCTTTATGGAAGGTTTAAAAAGTTGTCTATTTTGAGTATTAGGCATAAGTTGCCTAGATTGTGAAAATTTGGAGTTACTTGATTTCAAGCTTTGAAATGAGTTTTCTAAAAGTGTAGTAACTTACTTTGAAAAATAGACACGCATTGATACTACGTGTTAGTATCGTGGGGCTTTACATAGAAGGGAGTCTTTTATAAAAAGAATGTCGTCGTAATCTTGTGGCTTGTTTAATTGAGAATAATTCTATTTGTGCCTTGATAAGTACTTCGGCTTGATTAATTGAGAATTATTCCATGTGATGCCTTGATAAGTACTTTGGCTTCATAAATTGAGAATTTGTCTAAGTGTGCCTTGATAAGTACTTTGGCTTGTTTAATTGAGAATAATTCTAAGTGTTCCTTGATAAGTACTTTGTCTTGATTAATTGAGAATTATTCCATGTGATGCCTTGATAAGTACTTTGGCTTGTTAATTGAGAATTATTCTATTTGTGCCTTGATAAGTACTTTGGCTTGATTAATTGAGAATTAGTCTAAGGGTGCCTTGATAAGTACTTTGGCTTGCTAAATGAGAATTATTCTATGTGTGCCTTGATAAGTACTTTGGCTTGTTTAGTTGAGAATTGCCTATGTGTGCTGGAAATAGCCGGTTGTGTGCTATTGGTATATCAGTCGTTTCGGGGTCATTCCCCGGGTTTGTGGCATTTGGATATTCCGTGGATTTGCTACCCACGATGCGAGGAATACCTAAATGCGGGTCGTAGGACTTATGAGTGAAATAGTACCATGCGGGCGGGTCCAGCCTATGCGAGGAATACCTCATGCGAGTCCGTAAGGGCTTATGCGGGTGAAATAGTCCCATGCGAGGAATACCTCACGCGGGTCCACGCGGCCTATGCGGGTGAAATAGTCCCAGGAGTAGGATGGCTAAATGATACTGCGGGCGGATGATCCTGTTTTGATCATGAGCTCCTATTTTATATTGTAAGGATACTACTGTTTACTCTCATTGTTAGTAAGGCACAATGTGTTGTAATTTGATTATCATATATGTCCCCGGATTTGTTTGTGTTACCCTATGGTCATGCTTTTACGATGTGGGATTCCGGGGCATGAGACCACGTGGTATTTAGGACACAGGTGGGACTTGGTGTTCATGTATCCTTATTGGTGTTATTACATCGTGGGTGCCGGCGGTGAGGAAGGATTCCAGGCGTGATTGATATTATGGCGTGAGACCCATAGTTATATTTGAGTAGTGACTTTGAGGGCTGCATCCACGACTTGATATGATCGCTTATGTAACGCCCGAACCGGGCGGATCTGGGTGCCTTACCGGGCACCCTAGTGATACAACATCGAGAAAACCGGAAAAATAAAACACGAGTCATGAAACAAGAGATATAATAAATAAACAGGCCAACCAGCGATTGCCTTGGTATATACATAAAAACCCGAACGATTATCCTTTTACAAACCACACGCCAACAATCTGCACCTAAGATTTACAATGACTATGACGGGACGGGCCCCGCCATACCTGAATGTACAGAACCTACAACTCGAAACACATACAAAGATAAGCCTCGGAGAAAGCGGAGCTTCCCGTCTGTTGGCGTGATCCTATGGCGAGGATCCACGATCGATGTACCTCTACTGCGGCATGAACGCAGCCCCGAAAGGAGGTCGATAACAGTACCAAGTATGTGAAAGCTTGTCAAATCATAAATGAAATCATAATAGCTTAACAAGCAGGAGACATGTATGATAACCAAAATACAGTACGCAACATAAAAACAGTCAAGTCAGGGACTCACGCCCTCAAAGTCACCACTCAAATATAACTATGGGTCTCACGCCCATAACATCCATCATGTTCGCATCATGGCCGCATGCCCCCGGAATACTGCCTCGGTGTAGACATGTCCATGATGCAACAATAATAACAAGGCCGCATGGCCACATGCCCCCGGAATACTGCATCGGTGTAGACATGCCCATGTAACCTCAATATATATCTGGGTGGTCAACCTGCGCGTGGCCACGTGCCCCGAATCTTGCGTCGGTGTGACACGTCCATGTTGCTGTAATAACCATCTATCAGGTAATCAACGACGCGTAGCGCGTGACCGAATCTGCATCGGTGTAGACATGTCCATGTGATATCAACAACAAGATAATTAAAATGGAAACATACGTGGAATTCTCCATCACCGCCAAAGACGTCAAGTAAATTATCAACAAGTCAACCTCTATCGAGAGACGCGGTAACACAGAAATACCACACTTGCACAGCAAAGGCTATCATCACAAGCATAGGCAAGTTTCACAACAACAAGCACAGACAAGTTTCACAACAACTCAAAGTACTTTCATTTTATGCCAAAGTCCGGGTTGTTACCCCCAACGTACTACATACGTTAAATTCTTTTAAAGAGATCTATTACTTATAAAAGTCACCCGATACGTAGTATTAGAATGACCAACCCACATTCCCTTTTAAAAATCAAGTAACAACATTCTTTTCCTAAGTTCCGGTTTGCCTAGTTTCAATTACTCAAGCTTCTCATTTTCAAATGGTTTCATAGTTCCCAAACTTAATCACTTGATTCCTTTTTAGAACAATTGAGTAATATATGTCTCACGTGAGTAGGTTATTCTTCTTTACAACATTCTCATTCAATGATCATGATCTAGAAAATGTATATCATTTTGTCTCATCTTAGTTTCTATGCGGATGGAGGTTTCTCTTGGTTTTAATACAATTCATCATTTTTCAATACATTTTCCTTTATTAATTTGCGGTGGTGCTGTCGATACACATTCGATTTCGAAATCGATGAAACATTATCCCTTTAAATAAAACCAAGTACTCATTACTCACGAATGAGGTTTCACACAAACATTCACATTAAAACAAATAAGTTAAGTCTCTTATCTTATAAGATCAAGTCTCTTAACTTCTAACATCAGTAAACCATTTTCTTTACCTCTCTTAAGACATTATACCTAACTCCCCATAAAGCTAGTATAACTCTTTTTAAAACCTTTAAAACCAAGTGTTACTCTCCCTTCCAAAACGATTTATAAATCTTTTGAAATACATCAAGTTCTTTATTATAACTAGCCAGTTATAATTCACATCAGTTACCTTTTAAAACCACAAAGTATTTTCTTACCTACATAAAGCTGTTATAACCAACTTCCCATAAAGCCGTTATAACACTTTATGTTTTAAGAACAATCAAACACAGTTAACACATGTACGTCTACCGTACTACATAGTTCACACATATCATGCTAGAAGAGATAGGAAGAGGTTCACATACCTCGCGACGATTGTCGACTAATAGCAAAACGCTCCAAGTACCTCAAACCGCCGGCTACTCCTTAAGCCAAGTGGATCACTCCACACGTAGTACTTCAACCTATAAGGCCACAAGGCGCTTATTAACATCTAGATCTCAACGTTCCATAATCTACAGAAAATTCGGCAGCACCTCCCCCCCCCGCCACAGCGCAAATCTCCTTCTCTATCGAGGCCGGCTACCAAGCCAACCAGGGGGGGGGTTTTACACGCCTAACCGGACGTGTACAATTCTACTACACAGTAATGTTACATAAGTCTCTTTATGTCTGACCTAGGTAATTACGATTCGATTCTTCTCTTAATTCTTGGGCTTAAGTCAAAAGACATTGCCAGAGTACTAAGTATAGTCTATATATAGTATACTTAGACTATATATTCAAACAAGTCATTTCCAATTACAATAGACGGACACTAGTGTTTACCTCGATAAGCCCAAAATTATCCAAGTATAAAGTCGATCTGAGCAACGCTAGCTCCTACTCGGCGCTCAAACAACCCTTAAGTTCTAACCAACTTCTACTTACAACTTCAACAACGGGTGAAGATTTCCTTGAGGTTTCGTTTTTGTGGCTAAAGGAAGTATAATCGTATTTTACGGGCTTGTAACCTTGGGAATACTATAAGGTATTTGGGCAGGTATTTGGACATAATAACAATATTAGGAGAGTATTTCTATACCACAACAAGGGTATTATCACGAAAACAACTAGGCTAGGGGGTACCCAAGGCACCACAAAGGGGAGGGTGGCCTCTCGGCCAAAGCCAAACTTTAAGGGGAGAGGGGCTCTTGGACAGTCAACAAGAGGAGGAGGGTTTCAAGACTTGGAAGATTTTTGGATGAATGAAGTCTTCAAAGAGAGGGTATTTATAGCAAAACCAAAAGCCAACCAATGGCCAAGATCCTTCCAAGTGTATAGCAAGTGTAAGGCCAAGATCAAGCCAAGTGCACCTAACCCCTACTCCACAAAACATGGCACAAAACAAGCCACAAAACAAGGCACAAAACCATGAACCAATCGGCCAAGGCCAAGCCTCCTCTTTGCCGTCAATGAGGGTGACAAGTGTCACCTCCCGTTGGTCCAAAAATGTTCGTCGCTCGGAAAAATCCATAAAAATACTAAATGACATAGCCGAATTTTCCCAACGTAGGTGGAAAGCGTTTCGTCGAACGACTCTATTCGGCACTTGTGCCCAAATTTCAACCAAAGCCAATTCTTAAGGCAAAAATTTAATACGTGCGCCTCACGTACATACTGCGGAAATACGGTATAACATTCTTCCTTAGAAACATTCGTCGAATGTTCCTTCTCAAGTCTCAACACAAACGTGCGCAGATAGTCTTCACCGCTATCGTCACGAAAACAATCATGCCACACCTGGCCATGAATTAACAAATGCACAAAAATACGAAATCCCAAGTCCACGAGGAATCACCTCTGTTATCGCAAAAATTCCCACCAAGGTCTAACATATACTCCCTCTGCACTTTCATTTCACAAAGAAGCGATCACACTCGTTCACTTCTCCCTACCTCGTCGTACTGTTCAACACTCGAACTCTTCCCACGATCACACTTCGCCTTCAATGCTTCATTTCCAACCCTTGGAGTCACTACCTCCAAACTTGGTCATCTTACTAACCTCGATTTCCTCTAAGGCCATTCTCGGCCTTCACGAACTGATTCTGGTCGAACATATCCACGAACTCATACGATGGTCATCAAAACTTGGGCCTAACACCCTGGTGACCCTACCTCCTGGCGGGACCACCCAGAGCTGACCCCACCTCAATCCGGACTACGGGTTGACACGCAACACGCCCTCAACCCGACCCTTCGTCACGCCAACTCTCTAGTTTCTTGATCCGAACAATCTTACCTCTACAGGTCATGAAAGCTACCACTTCCATTTCACACTACCCAGGGACTTACCCTTTTCACTAACCAGGTTTCTAAATCACATTTTAGCACAAAGCTATCCAAACATAACATTAAACACATCAACAACATCAATACACACAAAACTCTAGAGGGTTAAGGATATACCTGAAACTAGGCGGTTCAAGGACCGCTAAAACTGGGAACTTCCACCGCGACCTCTACCGTGGCCCGCAACTGCTCTAGTAGCCTGTGCTATCCTACCAGTGCTACCCCTGGTCGGACAGTCTCTCGTCATATGGCCCTGTTGGCCGCAAGAATAACAAGCTCCCTTGGTACTACGACACTCCCCGAAATGCGGTCTACCACATCGACCACACCGAGGTAGGGGTGACTGCATCTGGCCAACACCCCTACTCCCCTGAACATCTGAAACCTGGGAGCCCTGACCTGCTCCTGAATATCCCAAGGGTCCCGAAGGCTGCGGAGGACCACTCTGCAATGGCGGAGGTACATAACTAGTCTGCTTCTTGGCGGTCCGCCTCGAAAGTCGCTAAAATATCCGGCCGTCTTGGCGCTTACCTGGCGGTCCACCTGCCGATCTGCGCTCCTCGCACCCAAGTGCATGAGCACGAATGCGGGCAATGTCATGCGGTGAAGAGAAACACCCGAACAACTCTCTGCTAGGTAATCATCGAGCCCTGTAACATATCGGTGCACTCGATCCTCCATACTAGCTACTAATACGGGAACATACCGTGCCAATGAGTCGAACTCCACATTGTACTCCCGAATGCGCGCTGCGCCTCAACATCAAAAATCAGCCGGCGAGCCCTCCTCATTTGTGGAGGCAAGAAATGTGCCAGAAGGCCCCGAAACTCGTCCCAAGCGGTGGAAGTGCATGCTCTCCCGAAAGCTCCCACGAGTCAAACTAATCGGCTGCGGTATCACGCGGCCGATGTGAACAAATGTCACGAACTCGATCTGAAGCCTTGATCACCCGCATGATCCTCTGCAGCGACGGATGAACTCCTGCGGATCATCCTCCGGCCTCGACAGTAAAACTCAAAGCGGGCTACAACTAAAAATCCCGTAGCCTCGGTATGCGCCTCGGGTGCACTACAGTCTTCTTTGGGCCCCAGGCTAACTGCGTCCAGCCTATCCTCATATCTGGCCACAACCCTGGCCAATAACTCGGCCATCTCCTTGTGACCCATCTCCCGGTCGGTGTGGGGTGGAGGCTCGGTGCGTAGTCTCGGCGACCATCTGCTGCGGCTCTAAACTCTCTTTGGTCTTTGGTGGCGTCGCAAAACTTGCCGTCGAAGCACTACCTCAGTCTTGGCCGGGCTGCGCCCTCGTACTCCTCTGAATCCCACTAGCGGCTCCGCCGCCTTGCCCCAGGCCACTGGTTGCCTTCGCGAGGCATAAGCGGTAAAACGAAACACGTCGAGAGGGTCGACTTACAACACGGTTCTAAGGCACGATCTCGGAATGAGAAGAATGAAACCAATCCTAAATGTCCTATAGCCTCCACGATTATAGATGTGGTGCACAACACCGATAATCAAGACTCTACTAGACACGCGTGCGTAGACACTTTCCGAGGACTAATCGCTCGATACCACTTTGTAATCGTGCGAAGGCTGCTGAGGCATTAACCTTCTCGGCGACCTACAAAGTGTGCGGGCTGCTGCGATCCATGAGGCATGCCCACCGCTTCTCGGGATGTGCCATACGGAGCCACGGTTGGGCCTGTTCGAGTGAGAGGCTCGCCTCTTTATACGCCCGAAGGAGGTCGATTACAACAGTACAGTATGTGAATCGTAACCGTAAATGAAATCATAATAGCTTAACAAGCAGGAGACATGTATGATAACCCAAATACAGTACGCAACATAAAAACCCTCAAGTCAGGCACTCACGCCCTCAAAGTCACCACTCAAATATAACTATGGGTCTCACGCCCATAACATCCATCATGTTCGCATCATGGCGCATGCCCCGGAATTCTGCCTCGGTGTAGACATGTCCATGATGCAACAATAATAACAAGGCGCGTGGCCACATACCGGAATCTTGCGCCGGTGTAGACATGCCCGTAACCTCAATAACAATATCTTTGGGTGGTCAACCGCGTAGCCACGTGCCTCGAATCTTGCATCGGTGTAGACCCGTCCATGTTGCCGTAATAACCATCTATCGGGTAATCAACCGACGCGTAACGCGTACCGGAATCTTGCGTCGGTGTAGACATGTCCATGTGATATCAACAACAAGACGATAATTAAAATGGAAACATACGTGGAATTCTCCATCACCGCCCGGACGTCGAAGTAAATTATCAATAAGTCAACCGCCTCTATCGAGACGCGGTAATACGAAATACCACACTTGCACGAAAGGCTATCATCACAAGCATAGGCAAGTTTCACAACAACAAGCACAGCAAGTTTCACAACAATTCAAAGTACTTTCATTTTATGCCAAAGTCAGGGTTTTAACCCCAGTACTACATACGTTAAATTCTTTTAAAAGAGATCTATTACTTATAAAAGTCACCCGATACGTAGTATTAGAATGACCAACCCACATTCCCTTTTAAAAATCAAGTAACAACATTCTTTTCCTAAGTTCCAGGTTGCCTAGTTTCAATTACTCGAAGCTTCTCATTTTCAAATGGTTTCATAGTTCCCAAACTTAATCACTTGATTCCTTTTTAGAACAATTGAGTAATATATGTCTCACGTGAGTAGGTTATTCTTCTTTACAACATTCTCATTCTGTGATCATGATCTAGAAAATGTATATCATTTTGTCTCATCTTAGTTTCTATGCGGATGGAGGTTTCTCTGGTTTTAATACAATTCATCATTTTCAATACATTTTCCTTTATTAACGCTGCGGTAGTGTCGATACACATTACGATTTCCGAAATCAATAAAACATTATCCCTTTAAATAAAACCAAGTACTCATTACTCACGAATGAGGTTTCACACAAACATTCACATTAAAACAAATAAGTTAAGTCTCTTATCTTATAAGATCAAGTCTCTTAACTTCTAACATCGATAAACCATTTTCTTTACCTCTCTTAAGACATTATACCTAACTCCCCATAAAGCTAGTATAACTCTTTTTAAAACCTTTAAAACCAAGTGTTACTCTCCTTCCAAAACGATTTATAAATCTTTTGAAATACATCAAGTTCTTTATTATAACTAGCGATTATAATTCACATCGATTACCTTTTAAAACCACAAAGAATTTTCTTACCTACATAAAAGTTGTTATAACGACTTCCCATAAAGCGTTATAACACTTTATGTTTTAAGAACAATCAAACCACGCTTAACACGTATGCGTCTGCGTACTACATAGTTCACACATATCATGCTAGAAGAGATAGGAAGAGGTTCACATACCTCACGGCGATTGTCGACTAATAGCAAAAGCGCTCCAAGTACCTCAAACCGCGGCTACTCCTTAAGCCAAGTGGATCACTCCACACGTAGTACTTGACCTATAAGGCCACAAGGCGCATTAACATCTAGATCTCAACGTTCCATAATCTCAGAAAATTGGCGGCACCTCCCCCGCCAGCCGCAAATCTCCTTCTCTATCGGTAGGCTGCAAGCCAACCGGGGTTTTACCGCCTAACGGACGTGTACAATTCTACTACACAAGAATGTTACATAAGTCTCTGTAATACAGCCTAGGTAATTCTGATTCGATTCTTCTCTTAATTCTTGAGCTTAAGTCAAAAGACATTGCCACGATTACTAAGTATAGTTCTATATATAGTATACTTCAACTATATATTCAAACATGTAATTTCAATTACAATAGAAGGGCGATAGTGTTTACCTCGATAAGCCCAAAATTATCCAAGTATAAAGTCGATCACGAGCAACGCTTAGCTCTACTCAAGCGCTCAAACAACCCTTAGAAGTTCTAACCAACTTCTACTTACAACTTCAACAACGGGTGAAGATTTCCTTAGGGTTTCGTTTTTGTGGCTAAAGGAAGTATAATCGTATTTTCTGGGCTTGTAACCTTGGGAATACTATAAGGTATTTGGGCCAAGGTATTTGGACATAATAACAATATTAGGAGAGTATTTCTATACCACAACAAGGGGTATTATACGAAAACAACTAGGCTAGGGGGGGGGTACCCCACGGCCAAGGCACCACAAAGGGGGGAGGGGTGGCCTCTCGGCCAAAGCCAAACTTTAAGGGGGAGAGGGGCTCTTGGACGAGAGTCAACAAGAGGGAGGGGAGGGGTTTCCAAGACTTGGAAGATTTTGGGATGAATGAAGTCTTCAAAGAGAGGGGTTATTTATAGCAAAACCAAAAGCCAACCAATGGCCAAGATCCTTCCAAGTGTATAGCAAGTGTAAGGCCAAGATCAAGCCAAGTGCACCCTAACCCCTACTCCACAAAACATGGCACAAAACAAGCCACAAAACAAGGCACAAAACCATGAACCAATCGGCCAAGGCCAAGCCTCCTCTTTGCCGTCCAATGAGGGTGACAAGTGTCACCTCCCGTTAATCCAAAATGTTCACGCTCGGAAAAATCCATAAAAATACTAAATGACATAGCGAATTTTCCCAACGTAAAGTAATGGAAACGTTTCGTCGACGACTTATTCGGCACTTGTGCCCAAATTTCGAACCAAAGCCAATTCTTAAGGCAAAAAAATTTAATACGTACGCCCTCACGTACATACTCTGGAAATACGGGGTATAACATTATGTATTGTGTACTGTAGGTTGGCTATCATACATGTCTCCTGCTTTGTTTAGACTGTTATGATTTCATTCAGATTTCATCGCTCACATACTTGGTACATTCTTCGTCGACCTCCTTCGGGGATGCGTTCATACGCCGAGTTTAGGTCTGTTGTTTGGTGATCGGCAGTGTAGGACCGCCGAGTTTTGGATAGCTCCTTACATTCGAGTTTATCTTTTTGGTATGAGTTCCTTCGATGAGCTTTATGCGATTATGGGTACGCGGGGCCTTGTCCGTCATAGTTGATTTAACTCTTAGAGTGCAGTATTCATATGTAGGATTGGACTCATATGCGGTGTAGTGTCTTTTATTATGTATATTATATGGCAGCCTTGTCGGCCGCCGCTTGCACGTTGGTTTTAAAAAAAAAAAAAAAAGTGTTATAAATTCCGCAGTTTACTTGTGTTGTTAAGGTAGAAGGGTGCCCAGATAGGGCACCAGTCACGGGCCCGGGGTTCGGGCGTGACAAGTTGGTTCATACTTGTTTCGACAGGATATGGATAGGGTGAAGCCTATCCAGGAGAGGTTAGTGACAGCTCAGAGTCAACAGAAGTCGTTCGGATAATGGGCGACGACGCTTGGAGTTCAGGTTGAAGGTGGGTCTTCTTGAAGGTACCACCCCGGAAAGGGTGTGACGAGTTTTGGAAAACAGAGGAAACTTAGCCCAAGTTACTTTGGGCCTTTTCAGGAAGAATAGGCCATGTTGCCTATATGTTAGCTTTGTCGTCCGACGTAGGAGGCAGTATGTCCGGTCTTTCATGTTGTTATGTTCGAAAAAGTATCGGAGATCCATCCAGAGTGTTCCCAGTTAATGATGATCAAGTTGGAGGTAGTAACCCAGAGATTTTGGAAAGCGAAGCGATATGAAATGTGATAAGTTATGAGAAAGAGTTGAGTGTCTGCGAGAAGTGCGACGAGTAAGGAAGAAGCGAGCATGTGTTAAGAACATAGATGTGATCATTTCTTTTGTAAAGTGAAGGTCACGAAGGAGTATCTTTTAGCCCTTGGGTGGGAGTTTTGTGATGTTATAGGTGATTCCTCGTGGACTTGAATTAAGTATTTGCGCGTGTGTTATTTTATGGCGGTGTGGCGTGATTGTTTTCTAAGCATAGTAGTGAAGACTATCTTTGGCGCATGTATGTTTTGAGTCTTAGAAGGAACATTCGGACGAATGTTTCTAAGGAGGAGAATGTTATACCGTATTTCCGGAGTATGCGTGGGGCGTGCGTCGAAAGTTTTAGCCTTAAGATAGGCAAGGATCGAAAATATTTGGGCACAACTAGCGAAAAGAATCGTTTTCCGACGAAACGTTTTCCGGACTTTGCGAAGGGACAATTACGGCTATGTCATTTATTATTTTTTCGGATTTTTCTGAGAGATGAAATATTTTGGACCAACGAGAGGGCGACACTTGTCACCCTCTAGTGGGCGGTCAAGTTGGCCGAATGATGCACGCTTTTTGGCCATGTTTTGAGGCCTAAACCATGGGTCAATGTTTGTGAGGGATTTGTGGAGTAGGGTTAGGGTGCACTTGGGCAAATCTTGACCCTCCACTTGCCCCCCATTTGGCTTGATCTTGGCCATTGGTTGTCCTATAAATACCCCCTTGAAGTGCAAGACTTCTTCATCCCAAAAACACCTTCCAAGTCTTGAAGCCCTCTCCCCCTTAGTGTAGTGTTCTCGTCCAAAGAGCACCCCTCCCCCTTTGTGAGGCCCCTTGGCCGAGAGTACCCCCCTACCTAGTGAAGGCCCCTTGGCCGCGAGTATTCCCCCCCCTTGGTAGACAAGGATTCGCCAAGTATTGTTACGATTCCAAAATACCTTGGCCCAAATACCTTGTAGTATTCCAAGGTTACACCTATACTAAAAGCCCAGAAATACTATTATACTTCCCTTCAGTCACAAAACGAAACCCTAAGGAAATCTTCATACTTGGTTGAAGTAGTAAGAAGAAGTTGCGTAGAACTTCTAAGGGTTGTTTGGAGCGGGTTGGAGTGCACGGGGTAGGAGCTAAACCTTGCTCGGGATCGACATTTAAACTTGGATAATTATGGGCTTATCGAGGTAAAATCTTGTCCCCTATTGTAATTAGAGTTTACATCTTGTTGAAGTATAAGAATTAAGTATAAGTTATATACAAGGAAGGTATATAAGAAAGGAATTGAAGCTGTACTTACATAGGACTGTATTCTGATGAACTTGTGAAGTTTGACGGGTAGGGAAGTGCTGCCCAATTTTCCGTAGAATCTTGTATATAGATTTATTCTACCGAGTAGTCTAGACATTGATAGACTTGTAAAACTGTTATAGGTTGAAGTAATGCGAGTAGCGTATTCTACTCGAAGGGTAGAAAAGGCTAGCAGGATTACAGTACTTTGGAGCTATTTGCTAATAGTCGATAAATCATCGCGAGGTATGTGATTCTTCCTATCCTCTTGAGCATGATATTTTAAAGGAATATATTTAGTACGGTAGACGTACGTGTGTTAACTGAACGTAGTTTTACGGCAATGTGCTTTGACTTAAGCCTGAATAATAAGAATCTTGAAGTATTTCAAAAGAATTAAGAAACCTTTTTGAAAGAAGAGTAATACTTGGTTTTAAAAGCTTAAGAGTTATACTAGCTTTATGGGAAGTTAGGTATAACGACTTAAGAGAGATAAAAAGAATGGTTTACTGATTTTAGAAGTTAAGAGACTTGATCTTAAAAGATAAGAGACTTGACTTAATTAAATTAATATGAATTTTGTTAAAAAGTGTGAAACCTCATTCGTGAGTAATGAGTACTTGGTTTTTAAAAGGAATAATGTTTTACTGATTTCGGAAATCAGAATAAGTATCGAACAAACCACAGCAGCGCTAATAAAGGGAAATGTATTGACTAATAAAGTATTATGAAAACCAGTAGAAACCTCCATCTGCATAGAAGCTAAGATGAAACAAAATGATATTACATTTCCTAGATCATGGCTGCTTTAATAAGATTGTTATGAACAAGAATAACCTACTCACACATAAGGCACATGTTTCTCAATTGTTTAAAAGAGAATTATATTCTTAAGTGATTAAGACTATGAACTACGAAACCTTTCGAAAATGAGAAACTTGAGCATTTGAAATTAGGCAAACTTGAACGTTTGGAAAATAATGTTGTTACTTGATTTTACAAAGGGAAGTGTTTTGGTTTACTTAAAAAGATAGTCACTCTATGTTTATACTACGAATTGTGTGTGACTTTTGTGATAGAAACGGATCTTTTAAAGAGTTAATGTATGAAGTACTTTGGGGATAAAAACCCGAACTTGTTAACATAAAGTACCTTGTGTGAATAACTTGATTGCGTTGGTTTGTGATAGCCTTGTAATACTTTCTTGTTGACTTGATAAGTAAACATGTTAGGATGCTACGTGTGTTAGTATCTTGTGATGTTTGTGTAAAGGGGTTTCCCTTGATTGTGCTTATGTTGTTTAACGATAAGCTGTTATGTTAGTATTATATCACTCACCTTGACTTGATCCCGGGGGTTAAGCTGCCCTCCGATGCGGGGTAGACTCAGGCAGTCTGTGTGACTATGATTCGAGAATACCTCATGCGGGTCCGGGGGCTATGGGAGCTACGAGTTCGGGTTAGTGTGCGGCCTCTATGGTCATGCGGTCTATGTGGCCATGCGGACTGCGAGTCCAGGACGTTGCCGGGGAGTAGCTACCCTCGATGCGGGGAATACCTCATGCGGGCCATTGGAGTGGCCTATGCGAGTCGCGGGAAGTTCGGGGACTAGGCAGCGCGCGTTAGATCTGCGGACGAGTGGCGGCCGATCATGTGGCGGTCTAGACGGATCTTGTGATATAGTTTATGACCTTGTTGGTGCGTAGGTGTTAGTAGTGGCTATGCCTTCGTACTTACCCGTCTGGTTTTATTATGACAGTGAGACACGGTGTTCATGTATTCCTTGGTGCTTTTATATCATAAATGCGCGGTGAGGAAGGTATTCCACGAATGATTGATGTTGTGGCGTGAGACCCATAGTTATATTTGAGTGATGGCTTTGAGGCGTGAGTCCACGACTTGACATATGTTGCTTATTTATCGTGAATCGTAGTTTGGTTATCATACATGTCTCTGCTTTATATAGACTACTATGATTTCATTTACTGATTTTTGATGTCACATACTTGGTACTGTTATCGACCTCCTTGGCCGGAAGTGCGTTCATCTGCGGTAGAGGTACACCTGTTGATCCTCGCCTTAGGGTCACGATTCAGCGTTTGGGAAGCTCCGTTTCTCTGGAGGCTTATCAGGTATAGTCCTGTCGTTGTAGGTACTTATTCGGGGTATGGCGGCCCCGTCCACCATTGTTGTCATATCATTCTTAGAAGTGCAGAAATCTGTTGTGGCGAGTTGTAAAAATGATGTAACTGTTCGGATTTAAGTTTTTATTTATATATGCCGAAAGGCAACTTTTCTCAGATAACTGTTTCATATTTCATGTCTTGTTTTATATTCCGCTGATTACTCTGATGTATGTCTACTTGGGTGCCCGGGGTAAGGCACCAGTCACGGGCCCGGGTTCGGGTCGTGACAATTCAACTCCCTAATCTTTGATGCTATGATTCATTTAAGTATGTATGTACGTAGTACTTTGGGTCTAGTTTCCCTAACGATACAAGATATGAAAATGCCCTAGTGTTATTAAAAGGAAGATGTGATAAAGTGCCTTAAGTTCTCTAAAATGAAAGGTTGTTATAATAGCTTTATGGGAAGTTGTTATAACGACTTAGTGAGAAGTAAAAAATAGGGTTAAGATGTCATATGGTTGCATTGATACACCTAGTCCCACAAATGGGCCGGGTTACGTTATGTGATACACCGAGTCCCACAAATGGGTCGGGTTACGTTATGTGATACACCGAGTCCCACAAATGGGCCGGGTTACGTTATGTGATACACCGAGTCCCACAAATGGGCCGGGTTATGTTATGTGATACACTGAGTCCCACAAATGGGCCGGGTTACGTTATGTGATACACCGAGTCCCACAAATGGGTCGGGTTACGTTATGTGATACACGGAGTCCTACAAATAGGTCGGGTTACGTTATGTGATACACTGAGTCCCACAAATGGGTCGGGTTATGTTATGTGTAAAGAGACACCGAGTCCCACAAATGGGCCGGGTTATGTTATGTGTGAAAAGACACCGAGTCCCAGAATGGGCCGGGATACGTTATGTGCCAACAATTACACGATTCCACCGGGTCCATCCCTAAAGGGCCGGGATACGTTATATGTACGGAGTATGTGTTACACCCCGGAATTCAGGATATGGTTATAAGAACGTACGTAAGAACTCAAAAATGTTAAGGTTGGAGACGAGTAAAAAGTTATCGGAATTATGGAATTGTCGGAAAACGAAATATTGCGACGAACAGGAGGGCGACACGTGTCACCCCCCTTAGTGGTCTTGGTCGAAATTGTGCATGGGTAGAATGGTCATTTGACCATAATTATTATGAAAGTCTTGCTAGGCTAAGAGCTTGACAACATTGACCAAGTCAATGAGCCCACATAGCATGATATTTAAGTTGAAAGCATCCAAGCCACCCATTTGTTTTAATCTAGACCTTCCATTAAGTTATATATGCATCCATTGAGCAAGACAAGGCTATTTTTACACTTAGAAAAATTTCAAGAAGCTTGTGCTTCAATATTGCTCTCAGGTTTGTGGGTTTTGAGAAGACAAAATTTTTTGTTTGTTGTCCAATAAGCTCCATACTTTAAACCAAGGTACCTAAGGGTATTGTAAGTGTATCTCAATAGAAAGATCCCGGAAAAATGGTGTTTTCGTATTAGTCGCAAGGCGAAAATCTAAGGAGTTATTCAACTTTGAAGTTGGAACTTGAAGAGGGGTTCTTCATAAGCTTCTAAGGGTTGCTTGGAGTGGGTTGGAATGTCGAAAGGAGGAGCTAAAGTTGCTAAGGATCGACTTGTAGTCTTGGATCATATTTGGGCTAAATGAGGTATAATCTTCGTCTTACTTTTGTAATTGAAGTTTCCGTGTTATTATAAGTTAGAAATGATCATGTGATATGTGTTATGAAGATTGTTAAGTGTTATGGAAATTTGGAAGCTCAAATCTGAAAATGACATGTTAAGCCATTTGAAATTGAAATACTATTTGGTCGATAATTAGAATCGTCGCATGTTTACCTACTTGAGGATTGTAGTAGTTATAATCAATTGTGGCTAGATAAAATGTTATATTAAACCACTTGTATTGAAAAGGGATTGGAAATGAATTTGTATTGTTGTCCCTATTTAGCCGAATGGACCTTATATGTTGGACTAGCTTGATATTTATTGTGGGGCAGAATTTTACACGTCTTGATTAAGCGTGTAATCCCCTATTGTTAGCTACTTTGTTGAGCCTTAAATGTGGCGTGTTTGGTTATTGAATTCGGCCTTGAAAAATGTGGCAAAGTATGTAGAAACAAAGGAAGTGCTGTCCGATTTTCCGTAGAAATTAGTGACTTTGCACTTGGAATATTCTACGTTTGAAGTAAGAAGTTTAATAGACGTACTATGGTCATTATAGGTTGACATACTACGTACGGCGTATTGGACTTAGCAAGTGGATTAAACCGAAGAGGTATGTGGAACTTTCTTATCTCTTGAGCATGAATAAGTTGTAAATGTATAGTGCGGTGAGCGTCTGAGATTTTGACAATCTAGTCCATTGATATCCTTGGCTTATTTTAAGAATGTCCAAGTTGGTTGAGTTAGGGAATTAACTCACTTGTTTAAATATTAAGGATATCTTGGTTTTCAAAAGTTAAGAGACTTTAAGTATGTTGAAAGTATTTTTGATACTTGTTTTGTTGGAAAGTTTAAGCCTCTTGGTTTTAAAGAAGAATGTAAGTTTCTAAGGTATAAAACTAGTATAACGGCTTTATGGGAAGTTGTTTATAATAGCTTTATAGAAGGTTAAAAAGAGTGATTACTCTAAGTAATTTAAGTATGATAAATGACTTGAAATAATGAAGGGCAAATTGATTTAAAGGCATCAATTGCTAAAAGTTTTAAAAGAAAGAAGTCACTTGATTTAGAAGCCTATAATTGTATTTCTAAAAGGTATTGTGACTTGTCTTGAAAAGTAGTTATGACTTGATACTATGGTTATTAGTATCTTGGAAGTTTTATATGAAAAAGAGTCATTTTAAAAGAGTGGAAGTATGTAGTACTTTGGGTTAAATTCCCGGATTTTTATAAAAGACATGTTAGTGCCTTAAGTAAACTAAAATGAGAGTGTATATGAACAAGACTAATAAGAAGTTAGGGGATTTCTTAACTTGCTTATATATGGTATGATAAGCCGGTAGTGCTTATGTTATGTATGATAAGCCGGTAGTGCTTATGTTATGTGTGATAGTCGGTTTATGCTAGTAGTATGTTATTCATTACGGGGTCATTCCCCGGGTTTGTGGCATTTGCATATTCCGTGGATTTGCTACCCACGATGCGAGGAATACCTCATGCGAGTCCGTAAGGGCATATGCGGGTGAAATAGTCCCATGCGGCGGTGACCTATCACGAGAGTACCTCGCGAGTCGTAAGGGCTTATGCGGGTGAAATAGTCCCATGCGAGGAATACCTCATGCGGGTCCACACGACCTATGCGGGTGAAATAGTCCCAGGAGTAGGATTGCTTAATGATACTGCGGGCGGGTGGTCCTGCTTTGATCGTGAGCTTCCTATTTTAATATTGTAAGTATACTCTTGATTACTCTCATTGTTAGTAAGGCCACGATTATCGTTAATTGAGTTATCATACATCTCGAGTTTATTATAGACATATGATTTCATTCTGATGCTTTCGTTTCACATATTTGGTACATGTTTCTTGACCTCGGCCTGCGTTAAATGTCGCAGTAGAGTACAGTTCTTGATCCTCACTCTTAGGATCAATTTTCAGCTGTTGAGAAGCTCCTTTATTTCGGAGGCTTATCCCTGGTATTGCCAGTTGTTGTACATTCAGGGGTATGGCGGGGCCCTGTCCCGCCAAAGTTGTTATTCTTAGAGGTCTGTAGTCACGTTTGTGGATTGGGTTGTAAAGAAAAAAAATTTACTGTTTTATTACGTATATTTTACGGAAGGTGGCCTTATCGGCTAGCCTGTACTTATTTTATATTTTAAGCATTTTATAAGTTGTGTATGTTCCGCTGCTATTCTCTGATGTATACCGAAAGGGGTGCCCAGGTAGGGCACCAGTCGCGGGCCCGGGGTCGGGTCGTGACAGTATGATACGTTATTTATATATTTATGTGGGTTTAACTCCCATGACAGTATTTGTTTATATAGACAGACGTTCATGATTTTGACATGGCTTCCCTCATTTGAAAAAGTACAGTGATACAGTGATACAGTGATGATACTGATGGTACAAGTCTGATTAGCTCTTATTTTATATGGCACAGTAGGATCTGGTATTGATTTTCATACTTGCCTCTGTCATTCTTTTGTACAGTTATGATCTTATTTACTATACTTTATTTCCGTTCCATACTTAGTACTAGTAGTACTGACCCCCTTCGGGGGGATGCGTTCATGTCCGCAGGTCTAGGTACTCATATGTGGATCCGTGAGATTAGGATCATGGTTCAGCATTTTGAGATGACTCAAATGTTCCGGCACTTGTCATTATGGCTAGGTATATTCAGTGGTACGGCGGGGCCTTGTCCCGTCATAGTATTTGTCCAAATTCTTAGAGGTCTATATTCATATGTGGGCTGGACTGACTAGAGTTGTATTTACATTGTTGAACAGTGTAGACCCTTTTGGGTGATTTATATTATGGCAGCCTTATCAGCTTTGCCTTTGTCTTAAGAAAAAAAAAAGTGTTATTTATCTTTCGCGGTTTATTGTGTTGTATGAATAGAAGGGTGCCCAGGTAGGGCACCAGTCGCGGGCCCGGGGTTCGGGGCCTGACAAAATCTTTCATTTTAGAAACCTCAAGTACTATCAAGAGAGTAAATGTAACAATGTTTCATTTTTAGAAACCCCAAGTACTATAGATAGAACAACTTTCACTTTAAGAACCCAAAGTATATTTAATAGTGTATATCACTAAGGATTAGGTTCCAATAGAACTCTGTAGAGATCAAGTCATGTATCATTTAATGATTAAAATCCACTCACTTTAGGAAATCAAATCAAGTATCAATAAGAATTAAAAATCCACTTACTTTATGAAATCAAATCATGCAAAAGAAGAAGGGATAGTTCACATACCTCATTGACGACTAACCAACAGGACAAGTAGAATACGCCCGAATAGGTACTTCAACCTTATCGGCTATTTCACACGCCAAGTAGAATATGCCACACGTAGTACTTCAACCTAAAATGACAATAGCACTTCTATCAACTTCAAGTTTCAAGTGTAAGACTTATACCAAGTAATGGTCCTCTTATTCTACGGAAATTTGGGCAACACTTCCTTTGTTTCTACGTACTTTTCCACCATTTTCAAGGCCCAAATTCAACAACCAACAAGCCCCGACTAAGGGCACAATCAATTCAACAACCAAAGGGGATTACACGCCTACTAGACGTGTAAAATTCGGCCCCACAATCATATCAAAACAGTCCCTAAAAATAGTCCACAATTAATCAATATTAAGGGTACAATGTGAAGCCTTTAACACCCTTATCCCTTAGGACTTTCATTAGCCATTTACTACATTAAACATGCAAGTTGGTGGCTGATTTTCCAGCATATAGACATGTCCAAAACAGTCCATAAAACGACACGACGACGTCTAACAGTTTTGGGTAGTTTTCGACCAACAAGTACTACAACAATCCAAAGTCCTTTTCCATAATTCTATATAATCCAATTTTCATTTCAACACTTATATATATTCCATATCACATATCAATAACAAGATTACTAGATTTTAGCATGCAACAAGTGTCGATAACAACAACAATAACCAACGAATCCAATGTCGCACAAAATAACTAGTCTCGGCCAAGACACCCTAAAATGGTCCAAACACTTTTTAATCTTCATTCTTTTTAGTACAAGCTCATCCATATATATCAACCATAAGTAATATCCAATTACTTTAAAAGAAGAAGAATTATTACCTTATTTCTTAGCCCAAAAATGCCAAAACAGTCCGTGGAGTATATGACCCGCAGTTTTCTTTTCGCTCCACTTCTTCAAGTTCCAATCACACATAAGCGTCCACCACAAGCTTATAACCAACTTCACTTCATGTTTCACTTCCAAAAAGTGGATAACCAGTTAGGGTTTCAACGCTACAACTTTCGGCCCATAGCATTTGGAGGATCTTGGAGTGTTATCTTGGCTTAGGACTAGGTTAGGGGCCTTAATCTTGGATCAACAAACTAACTTGGAAGATTTAAGAATTTTGGTCTTCAATATTTCCCTTTGGCCGAGAGCTTTGAGAAGAGGTATAGGAGTTTTCTTGAAAAATGGCTAAGTGTAAAGTCTTGCAATGCCTCTATAGATATATACAAATATCTAGCCAAGTGTATGGATAAGTGGAGTGGGACCCACTTGTCCACTTGTCTCCAAAATATCTAAGAGATGAACTCTTCCAATGCTATAAATAAATATATATATATATATATATATATATATAGTGTAGCAAGACAAGTGGAGGGGTGACACGTGTCACCCTCCTATTGGTCCAAAATTATTTCTTCACCAAAATATCTATATTCGGCCAAAATATCTCCAAATCTTGTGGGCCCCACAAAATCGTAAAATTTCCTGTGGGCCCCACATGACCAAATCCGAGACTTAAAAATACAAAACTCTAATATATAATACTAATTTCATATACCAAATTTTAGAATTAAATTCCAAATAATAAACCTTTTTCATTCACAAGGTTCCGAAATTTCTCCTTAGGAAAAAGTGATTTTTCCTTTCATTCCAAAATTCAAATCTTATTTTCTCATCAACGTTCTCATCTCATTCTCTGAGAAATACGGGGTGTAACATTTTCAATTAGAGTCATATCAACATCATGAATGCTTACTTAGAGAATCATCAAGTTCATATACATATAGTTAACGTATCTCATATAACATACACCGGCCCTTTATTGAGGGACTCGATGGACTCATCAATATAACGTAACCCGACCCATTTGGGGCTCGATGTAATTATCAATATGTGTAATGTAACCCGATCCATTTGCGGGACTCGATGTATTTATCAGTATATGTGACGTAACCCGACCCAATTTGCGGGACTCGGTGTATTTATCAGTATGTGTGACGTAACCCGGCCCATTTGCGGGACTCGGTGTATGCTTCAACATGTGATGTAACCCGGCCCATTTGTGGGACTCGGTGTAATGATGCAATATGTGACATAACTCGGCCCATCTGTGGGACTCTGTGTGATGATGCAATATGTGACATAACCCGGCCCATCTGTGGGACTCGGTGTGATGATGCAAAATGTGACATAACCCGGCCGATCTGTGGGACTCGGTGTGATCTTTTGTATAACGTAACCCAGCCCATTTGTGGGACTCGGTGTAATGCTTCAAAATATGACGTAACCTGGTCCATTTGCGGGACTCGGTGTATTGCATCTATAACATAACCCGACCCGTTGTGGGACTCGGTGTATCAATACAACCATATGACGTTTTAAACCATCTTTTGACTTTCCATAAAACCGTTATAACAAACTTTCATTCTAGAAAACTAAGACACTATCACCTCTTTCTTTTTAATAAAACCAAGGCATTATCATGTTATGTAACATTAGGGAAATGAACCCAAAGTACTATGTACATTTATTCTTATAAAAAGAATCATATCATGCAATATTAGGGAGTTGAACCCAAAATACTATGTACGTTCACCATACCTTCTTTCCCTTACAAAACCCCGAGATACTAGCACTTGTAGCATCAAGGCACTTTCACTTTTAAACCAAGTAACTATTACCTTTAAATCAAGTCATTTCTTCTTTCAAAATCAAGTAACTCATACCTTTCAAATCAAGTTACTTCTCCTTTCAAACTCAAGTAACCTATACCTTTAAATCAAGTTACTACTCCTTTCAAAATCAAGTAACCTATACCTTTAAATCAAGTTACTTCTTTCATATACCACAAGGAATCCGATTTCATTTAAAACAAGTACGTCCACCGTACACACATTTTATAAGCATTTATATCAACTTCAAGCTTTCTAAGGTAGATTAATACCAAGTAAAGGGTCTCTTATTCTACGGAAAATTGAGCAGCACTTCCCCTGTTTCTACGTACTTTTCCACCTTTTCCAAGGCCCGAATTCAACAACCAACAAGCCACACTTAAGGGCACAACAAAGCAGCAACCAAAGGGGATTACATGCCTAACTTGACATGTAAAATTCTGCCCCACAATCATATTAAAACAGTCCACAAAACAGTCCATAATAAATCAACATTAAGGGTACAATGTGAAGCCTTTAACACCCTTATTCCTTAGGAATTTCATTAGCCATTTACCACATTAAACATGCAATAAAGCCACTAAATTTCCAGCATATACACACGCCCAAAACAGCCCACAATCCACAACAATAACCACCCTTTTAAATCCCTAATTCAAGTTATAACTCCAACATTTATACATAATCCATACCAACAATTAATGACATGATTTCATTCAACATATAACATGGAATTAACGAAGATAACAACGACAATAGTCAATGAAAATTTAAGGCGACAAAACTGTCCCTAAATCGGCCACAACAACTTCCACATTCCAAAACCCTTTTCCTCAATTCTTTATGATCCGATTCATATTTCAACACTTATATATATTCCATAACACATATCAATAACAAGATTACTTCATTTTAACATACGACAAGTGTAAATAACAATGATAGTAACCAACGAATCCAACGACGCCAAAAATCCCTATTCTCGGCCCAACACCACATCTCACACCTACACTTCTTATTTTCCATTTCTTCCTTAACACAAATTCATCCCTTAAACATAACAATATGTAATATCTAATTACTTTAAAAGAAGAAAAATTATTACCTTATTTTTAGCCCCAAAAACGCTAAAACAGTCCGTAGAAGATTGGCCCGCATTTTTCGTTTTGATCCACTTCTTCAAGTTCCAATCACATATATGCAACCCCTATAAGCTTATAACCAGCTTCACTTCATACTTTAACACCAAAAGTTGAAGAACAAGTTAGGGTTTCTTGAGAAACATAGCGCAAAACCGTGACCTTCTATTTGTTGGAATAAAATCTCTTGGCTTAACACTTAATTGGAGAGTTAATCTTGGATCAACAACTAAACTTAGAAGATTTAGAAATCTTGTTCTTCAATTTCATGAAAGGGCCGAAACTTGTGAGAGAAAAAGAGAGATATAACTTTGTGAAAATATTGTCCAAGTGTGAGAAGTCTTGCAATGACTCATAGTATATATAAATATCTAGAGGTCAAAGTCTTCAAGAAAAGTGTGCCAACTAATGAGGGACACTTTTCCTCCTCCCTATGGCTCAAATCCCTTAAGAGAAAATATCTTGATATTTCCAATTCTCTTACAAACGAAGGGCCCCGCGAAATTGTCAAGTTTTTGACAGGCCCTATATTATTAGATCCAATCCTTTATAATTCTTGCAATGACTCATAGTATATATAAATATCTAGAGGTCAAAGTCTTCAAGACAAGTGTGCCAACTAATGAGGGACACTTGTCCTCCTCCCTATGGCTGAAATCCCTTAAGAGAAAATATCTTGATATTTCCAATTCTCTTACAAACGAAGGGCCCCGCGAAATTGTGAAGTTTTTGACGGGCCCTATATTATTAGATCCAATCCTTTATAATCATATACTAATCTCATACACCAAATTTGAGAATCAAACTCCAAGTTATAAACATTTTCCTTCACAATTTTTTTTAAATCTTTCCTAAAAAATAATAATTTTTCTTTCATTCCAAAATTCAAATCTTATCTTCTCACGTACGTTCTCATCTCATTCTTTTGGAAATACGAGGTGTAACAATCTCCTTGTATGACCACACATCCATCTCAACATCATCATCTCTGCAACTTTCATATTTTGAATGTGCAAAGTCTTGACTGACCAACATTTCTCCCCATATAACATAGTCGGTCTAACCACTACCATATAGAACTTGACTTTAAGTTATTGTGGAACCTTTTTGTCGCACAAGATTCTAGATGCGAGCCTCCATTTCATCCACCTTGCCCCAATACGATGTGTGACATCATCATCAATCTCTCCAATCCCTTGGATAATAGACCCGGGATATTTGAAACTTTATTTCTTTGGAATGACCTGAGTACCAAGCCCCACCTTCATGTCTGTCTCAGGGTCTCTCCCGCTGAACTTGTACTTCAAATATTCGGTCTTGGTCCTACTCAACCTAAACCCTTTAGATACCAGAGTATGTCTCCAAACCTCTAGCTTGGCGTTCACTCCACTGTGAGTCTCATCAATCAGGACAATGTCGTCTGCAAATAACATACACCATGGCACCTCCCCTTGGATTTGTCACACCTGTCCATCCAAATCCAAAGCAAATAGGAATGGGCTAAGAGTTGATCCCTGGTGCAGCCCAATCATCACTGGGAACTGATCTAGGTCTCCTCCTACTGTCCGTACCCTAGTCTTGGGTCCATCATAAATATAATTGATCTCCCTAGTGTACTGTTACACCCCGTAATTCTAGGACATGTTTAAGATAATGTACGTAAAGAAGCAGGACTTTAAATTTTTTTTGAACGAAACAAGAATTCGTTATTCTTAATGAAAATCTTCTGAACCTCGGGAAAGAGGAATGGTTGTTAATGAGAATTGGGTTCTCAAATTCGTTATCTGAGATTTAAGGAAATTATTAGAATTATGGAATTTTATTTTCGGATTTGGTCACGTGGGGCCCACTCGGGAAATTCTACGTTTTGTGGGGCCCACGAGGTTTTTGATATTTTGACCAATTATGGAAATTTCGGAAAACAGAATGTTATGGACCAATGGGAGGGAGACACGTGTCACCCTCCACATGGTCATGTTGGACGAAAATGTCAAGTAAAGAGTAGCCAATTTGGCTTGATAAAATGGACCAAGTCAAAGGGCAAGTTGAGGCTTGATATAATTGACCAATATTTGCCATCCAATTGGTTAAATCCTAGCACTTGATGGTGTTATATATACATACTACTACTAGTAGCAAAGATGAATTTCACACTTAGAAAAAAATGGGCAATCTTGTGTGCTCTTATAAGAGCTCTCGGCCAAGCCCTCTTTAGGGAGAAGAAATTTTGCAATCTTGCTTCATAGATCCCAATATTCAAACCCAAGATCCCTAAAGGTATTCTAAGGATATCTCAACACAGAAATCCCGGATAAACTACGTTTTTACGTTAGTCGCAACATGAAAACCTAAGGGGTTTTCATAGTTGGAGATGGAACTTGAAGAGGAGTTCTTCATAAGCTTCTAAGGGTTGCTTGGAGTGGATTGGAACGTAAAGAAGATGAGCTAAAGTTGCTAAGGATTGACTTGAAATCTTGGAGTAGATTTGGGCTTATTGAGGTAAAAATCTTCGTCTTACTATTGTAATTGAAGATTTCATGTTATGATAAGTTAGAAATGATCATGTGATATATAGAATGAAGATCTATTAATGTTATGAAATTTAGAAGCTCAAAACCGAAAATGGAATGTTAGCTGTTATGATTGTAAATCAGTTTGGTCGATAGTTACAATCGTCGCTTGTTAAAAAAGAAAAGATTTATAGTTGTTATAATTGTTATTATGTATATAACATGTTGGAATAACAACTTGGATTGAAAAGGAATTGGAAAATACTATATGTTGTTACACATTATAGCCGAGAGTGGCCATTGAATATTTGACAGTTTTATATTAATTGTGGGGCAGAATTTTACACGTCCTGTTAGGCGTGTAATCCCCTTTGGTTAGCTGAATTGTTGAGCCTTAAATGTGGCATGTTGGTTATTGATTTTGGGCCTTGAAAAAGGTGGAAAAGTACGTAGAAACAAAGGAAGTGCTGCCCAATTTTCCGTAGAATAGGAAGCTTTACACTTAGAATTTTTCTACAATAAAAGCTAGAAGTTGATAGCCGTATTATGGTCATTATAGGTTGAAATTCTACGTGCGGCATTGTCACGACCCGACCCCGGGCCCGCGACTGGTGCCCTACCTGGGCACCCTTATAGGTATACATCAGAGAAAATCAGCGAAACATACATGAAACTTACAAAATAAAACAACAGAAGTAAAACAACAGGTTAGCCGATAGGGCTACCTTCCTGGACATACATATATACAACCGAAGCAGTTGCCTCATTTCCTTTACAAACTGACCCACAATATGTGACTACAGACCTCTAAGAGTTTTAACATAACAACTGTGGCGGGACAGGGCCCCGCCATACCCCTGAATACACATGAATCTACAACCTCAGGGAAAACCGTACCAAGAGATAAGTCTCCGGAGCAAATGGAGCTTTTTCCCAAAAACTGAACCGAGATCCTAAGAGCAAGGATCACCAACCTATGTACCTAAAACCTGCGGGTATGAACGCAGCCCCGAAGAAGTCGATAACAACGTGCAAGTATGGAACGAAAAATAAGGTACGATAAACAAATCATAATCTGCATAAAAGAATGACGTGGCATGTATAAAAAGGGTACATACCAGATCCTACCGTGTCATTACCATCTCGTGAAATTAATCGTACCTTATTATCTTTTCCCATTTTCAATAAAAGTTATAGTCACTTTCTTACGTACATACTTGGGAAAAATCGTCAAGTTCATTACCATATAACTTACTTATCTTTCATAACATAATCCGGCCCTTTATGGAGGGCGCATATACTACCGCCCAATGGGGACGCGATCAAATCACACAAATATCAAAGCGTGCGTGGAATCCCCATCACCGCCGCGGTCATAAGTGTAACATATAACCATGTGGCGCCCGTGGAATCTACCTCGCCGCGTACATATACAATACATATATATATCTCCCGCGTGGAATCCACATCACTCGCGGTAGTAGGTGTAACATATAACCATGTGGCGCTTGTGGCATCCTACCTCACGTCGGCGTACATATACAACATATATATATATATATATATAACGCGTGGCATGCCCGGAATCCTCATCGTATAAGCATGGCCATAACGCGCCTCGGCGTCCTCATCGTAGGTGCAGTCTTCATGGGAGCTAGCCCGTGGAGTAATAATATAACATGCCCGGAATCCCTCATCGCTGGTACATGTCTTCATGGGAACTAGCCCGTGGAGTAATAATCGTCATAGCATGGTCGCGTGCCGGAATCCTCATCGTATAAGCGTGGCCATGGTTAATAAAACAAATCCGAATCTAACCGCCTCGCAGTCACGTGCCGGAATCCCACATCGTATAAGCGTGTCAAGGATCAATCATAATGGAAGCATACGTGGAATCCACATCAGCGTCGATGCGTCAAGTAAACTTACAAGACGGTAGACCCTCCAACCGAGTCACGACAACGTAAACATATAATACTTGCACTCAAAGCTATCACAAGCAAACATAGGCAAGTTCATTAAACCTTTAGACTTCCATTTTTATAAACTCATGCCACTTTCGTTTCACACATAAAAATCCGGGAATTTAACCCCAAGTACTACGTACTTCCATTCTTTTTAAAAGCTTCCTTTTCATATAAAACCCCAAGATACTAACACCCGTAGTATCAAGGCTTGTGTACATTTCACATAAGTCACTATACTTTAGAAATACATTTCTCGGCTTCTAAATCAAGTGACCCTTACTTTAAAGCTTTAAGCAAGTGATACCTTTAAATCAAATTGCCCTTCCTTAATTCAAGTTATTTCTTTGTTTACCTTATTAGAGAAAACCATTCTCTTAACCTTCCATAAAGCTGTTATAACTAACTTCCCATAAAGCCGTTATAACCCTTTATGGTTTTAGACAAACTTATTCCTTTTATAACCAAGAGACTTATACTTTTTAAAACCAAGTATTATATACTTTCAAATCAATTCTCTTAACTTTCAAAATATGTTTAGTCTCTTAACTTTTATAAATCAAGTTTCATTACCTGAAAATAAAGTCTCTCAACCTTTTTATGAGTCTAAGGTTCACAGTCTTAAAACTTCATAACGTAAATCCTTTAAGTTAAGCACATATGCCTTAATGAGTGTGAGTAGATTATACTTGATTATAACGATCTTATTAAAGCAGCCATGATCTAGAAAATGTAATACAATTTTGTCTTATCTTAGCTTCTATGCAGATGGAGAGTTCTACTCATTTTAATATAATCAATTGTCATTACATTTTCCTTTATTAACGCTGCAATGGCTTGCTCGATACTTATTCTCATTCGTGCCATAAATTAGCCAAGTCAACTTGGCTCCAAAGTACCCACTAACGACTCTTACCAACATCCCCCATAAGACTCGGTAAGGACTTAGGATAACTTTGACATAAACTTTACATAGAGTAAATAACACACATACCTCTTAACTTCTAAGAGTAGAAGGAAACATGAAATAATACCACATGTATATTCCATACATAGAATCATGCCAAAAAAAGGAAGAGGTTCACATACCTCGTGTCACGACCCGATCCCGGGCCCGTGACTGGTGTCTTACCCGGGCACCCAAGTAGACATACATCAGAGTAATCAGCGGAATATAAAAACAAGATATGAAACAAGTGTAAATTGAGACACAGTTTATCTGAGAAAAGTCGTCTTTCGGCATATATATATATAAACCAAAATCTGGCAGTTACATCCCAACTTTACAATAGGACTACAGACCTCTAAGAAAGTGAATAACTATGGCGGGACAGGGCCCCACCATACCCTGAATGTACATATATCTACAATGAGGAGAACCATACCAAAGTCGAGCCTCCGGAGAAGATGGAGCTCCTGACACCAAAGCAAAAGATCCTAAGGATGCGGATCTAGCACCTGCTTTCCCTTACCTGCGGCATGAACGCAGCCCCCCGAAGGAGGTCAGTACAACACGTACCAAGTATGTGAAAGCGTAAAGTACTTAAATGAAATCATATCATTTTAAAACCAATTTTACAAATATGTTCAAACGATCAATGTAACGCACATAGTGCCACATCACAAACAAGAGCAATAATAGGTAAGCTGCGTGTCTTTTCTAGGTGCGAATGATCGAAGCAAGGCCAATCGCCCATAGTATCATCATGCATGCCTAATCACGACTCCGCGATCCGCGCATAGGCCACCTAGGCGCGTGAGGTATTCCCGCGCCGAGGGTAGCTACTCGCCGGCATCGCCCCGAATCTCGTTGTCGCGTGGCCACATAGACCGCGTGAGGTAATCCCCGCACACTAACACGGAACTCTCGTAGCTCGCGTAGGTCCCTGGACGCATGAGGTATTCTCGAATCATAGTCACACAGAACGCATGAGGTGTACCTCGCATCGGGGGGTAGCTTAACCCCCGGTATATCATGTCAAGAGGTGAGTGATATAATACTAACATAACGACTTATCGTTAAACAACATAAGCACAATAAGAATAACCTCTTTACACAAACGTTACAAGATACTAACACACATAGCATCATAGTATGTCTACTCAACAAACCATCTTACTACACCTTCCATAAATCAATACAAGTCTTTTATAAACACATAAGTAAATCGTTCCTTTTATCCTTCTTAAGTCGTTATACCTAACTTCCCATAAAGCTAGTATAACTCTTAAGCTTTTGTTTTAAAAGCCAAGTATTACTCTTCTTTCAAAAATGATTCATAATTCTTTTGAAATACTTCAAGATTCTTATTATTAGACTCAAGTCAAAAGACGTCAAGTAAAACCATGTTCAGTTAACACACGTACGTCTACCGTACTATATATATATTTTAAAATATCATGCTCAAGAGGATAGGAAGAATCACATACCTCCTCGAAATCCACCGCCAAGTCGAATATGTCGCGCAGAGTATCAACCTATAATAGTCAAATACGCCTATCAACGCCTAGACTACTCGTAGGATATTCTAGCGTAGGTTCTTAATTCTACGGAAAATCGGGCAGCACTTCCCTACCCGTTAAACTACACAAGTCTACTGTAAATACAGTCCTATGTAAGTACAGTTCAATCTTCTTTAATATTCTTCTGATGTGATTACAGTTCAATTCTCTTCTTTTAATACCATCCTTCTATAAGTCTTATACTTAGTTCTATACTTCTACATCATGTAATCTCTAATTACAATAGAAGGATAAGATATTTACCTCGGTAAGCCCAAAATTATCCAAGATATAAGTCGATCCTGAGCAAGGTTTAGCTCCTAATCTGTACGCTCCAATCCGCTCCAAGAAACCCTTAGAAGTTTCTACACAACTTCTACTTACTACTTCAACCAACTATGAAGTTTCTCCTAGGGTTTCGTTTAGTGACTAATGGATATAAGATAGTATTTCTGGGCTTTTTGTATAGGGGTGACTTTGGAATACTACAAGATATACGGCTAGGGTATTTTGGGGATAGTAACAATACTTGGAGAGTATTTTCTACCAAGAGGGGGAGGCTTTTGCCGAGATTACTAGGAAGGGAAAGGGGTGTTTCGGCTTAGCTCTTCAAGAGGGGAGAAGGCTTTGGGCGAGAGCTTCTCTCAAGGGGAGTTTGAGACTTGGAAGATGATTTGTGGATGAAGAAGTCTTCAACTCAAGGGGGGTATTTATAGGGCTTTCAAGGGCCAAGATTAAGGCAAGTGGATGGCAAGTGGAGGGTTTGGATTTGCACAAGTGCCCCTATCCCTACTCCACAAATCACTCACCAAACATTGACCCATGGTTTAGGCCACAAAATCGTGCCATGCTTGCCATAATTGCAGTCCACTTGAGGGTGACAAGTGTCGCCTCTCGTTGGTCCAAAATATTTCGTCTCTCGGAAAAATCCGCAAAAAATATAAATGTCATATGATAATTTTCCGCCCGAAGTTTTGGAAAATGTTTCGTCGGAAAACGATTCTTTTCGTGGGTTGTGCACAAATTTCGTCCCTTATGCCTAACTAAGGCTAAACTTTTGTACGTACGCCCTCACGTACATACTCTGGAAATACGGGGTATAACATTCTCCCCTCCTTAGAAACATTCGTCCCGAATGTTCCTTCCCAAGACAGATAACGATAAAGTTCCTCATAACTTAAACAGTTTGCAAATGCCACACATGGCCACAATACAGCACTTAAGCAATTATGACAATGAAAATTTACAAGTAGGAAAGTGAGTTACCTGGAGGTGTGGGGAATATGTGAGGATACTTCTGCCTCATGTCCTCCTCAGCTTCCCACGTCATCTCCTCCCTGAGCTCGTTCCGCCACAAGACTTTGTGGAAGCCCACGTCCTTGGTCGCACGCCTAACACGATGATCGATTATCGCTATGGAATCTCCTCATACGATAACCCCGATCACACGGACATCGTCAATCGGGTACACTAGATGGATCCCAATACATCTCGCCGGCGTAGAAACATTAAAAACCGGATGCCGCCTCAAGATCGGATGGCGAGATCCAACTCATAGAAACCTTGCCTACCTGCGGACAATCGATCTGACCCAATGTACCTTGGGCCGAAGTTTCCCTTTCTTCCGAATCTCATCACACCTTCGTGGGTGACACCTTCAGAAAACCCAATCATCGACCTCGAACTCCGGATGCCGCGATGATGATCTGCATGATTGCATCGACTACGGTGCCGAGAATCGCTCTGGATAAGCTTCACCTTATCCGCACTGTTATGTCAGTCGGGTCCCACTAATCGCACCTCGCCTACATCAAACCAGCCTATCGGCGATCTGCACTTCCTCATACAAGGAATCATAAGGCGTCGTCGAATCGGAGTGGTAGCTATTATTATCGCAAACTCAACTAGAGGCAAATGATCCTCCTACCCACGAAGTCAATAACACGGGCTCGCGGCATATCCTCGAGAGTCCGGATAGTGCGCTCTGCCTGTCCGTGCATGCGAGGATGGAATGCGATACTCAGCTCACTGCGTCCCTAAACCCTTTCGGAAATACCTCCGAAGTTAGTCAGTAAACTAGGCTCCTGCATGCGATATGATAGAAATAGGGACCCATGCGATCGACGATCTCTCGGATGTAAGTATGGCATAATCCTCAGAAAAAGTCGTCTGACGGGAAGAAAGTGGGCTGATTTAAATCGACCGTCGACGATAACCCGGATAGAATCATGCTTCCTCCGAGTGCGAGGTAATCCTGTGATAAAGTCCATGTTGATCACCTCCCACTTCCGGTCGGGATCTCTATCTGCGCAACAAACCACCAGGCCTCGGTGCTCTACCTTCACTGCGACAACACGGGCGAGCCACAAACTCGCAACGTCCTCTTCAAGCCATCCCACCAATACACGGATGAGGTCGTGGTACATCTTGGTCGACCGGATGGATAGAGTAACGCGTACCGTGCTTCCCTAGAACAACTGCCAAGTCCTGCAATATCTGGAACACATAACCTGCCCTCAAACCTTAGCACCCCATCAGGTGCTACCTCAAAAGGACCCTTCCCCTCACGAAGAGCCGTATCACGGTACCGCGTCAAGACCGGATCCTCAAACTGTTGCCTCTTCACCTCCTCGACGATGGAAGACTCGGCAACCTCTCGAAATCGAACCCCACTGCTATCAGAATCAATCAATCGGACTCGAGGCTCGCTAGTCGATGCAACTCGCGACCATGCCCTCCTCTGCAGGTGTACATCGATGGACTCCCCATCGACCTACGACTAAGGGCATCCGCCACAACATTGTCCTTCCAGGTGGTACAGATGTCGACATCGTAATCCTTGGCGGCTCTAACCACCGCTCTGCCGTGAAGTTCGGCTCCTGCTGGTGAAGATATCGAAGGCTCTTGTGAGTGCGTATAAATATCCACATGAACCCCATACAAATAGTGCCTCCGGATCTTGGCGTGAATCACCGCGCGACTCCAAATCATGAGTGGGGTAGTTCTCTCATGTTTCTTAAGCTGTTGGGATCGTATGCTATAACCTTGCCTGCCGCATCAACACATCCAAGCCCGATGCGGCGACGTCATCACAATACGATATAGCCATCTGGACCTCCGGAAGTAAGAAGCGGGGCGGTCGTCGATCTCTCGCCGATGGCGGAAACCCCGCTCACAAGCATCATCCATGAAACTTAGCCGCTTACGAGTCGGCTAGTCAATGGTGCAGAGATAGAAGCAAACTTCTCCACGAACCGCCGATAATAACCTGCGAGGCCCAGAAAGCTGCGCACCTCTGTCGGAGTAGTAGGTCTAGGCCAAGTCCTGACTGCCTCGATCTTGGCCGTATCCACCCGAATACCGTCAGCCCTCTGATATGCCCAAGAAATGCCACGAAGCCAACCAAAACTCACATTTGGAAAACTTGGCGTATAAGCTGCTGGTCTGGAGAACTCTCGGCCACGCTCAAATGCTCGCATGCTCGCTCTGGCGGGAATAAACCAAGATGTCATCAATGAACACTATAACAAACGTGTCCAAAAATGGCTTGAACACTCGGTTCATCAAATCCATGAATACCGTCATAGCATTGGTCAAACAGAAAGACATAACCATGAACTCATAGTGCGTCTGGTCCAAATGCGATCTAGGGATATCCGCCTCTAACTCGCACTTTGATGATAGCCCGATCGCGGATCAATCTTGGAGAAACATCTCGCACCTTCGGGTCGAACAAATCATCAATCACGGGAAGGGGTATCTGTTCTTAATGGTCACCTTGTTCACCGCTGTAATCAACACATGCGCGGCGTCCGTCCTTCTTCTTCACGAACAATATCGGCGCTCCCGGGGAGAAACACTAGGCTGATGAAGCCGCTTCTCCGGAAATCTCTCGGTGGTCCTGCAACTCTCTCAACTCGGCAGGTGCCATTCTGTATGGCGGAATGGAAATAGGCCGAGTGTCTGGCAGCACATCGATGCAAAACTCTATCTCCTCTCGGGAGGATACAGGAGGTCGTCTGAAACACATCCGAACTCTCGACTCTGGGCCGGTGAAAATCTGCACCGACCTCAGTATCAAACACCCGAATGAGATGGTAGATATACCCCTTCCGCACCATCTTCCTGACTTGAGGTAGGAAATAAACCTACCCCTCGGCGACACAGTGTTCCCCTCCCACTCAATAACCGGCTCCCCAGGAAACTGGAACCGTACCACTCTCTCCCTGCAGTCTACACTGGCGTAGCAAGAAGCTAACCAATTCATGCCCATGATCACATCTAAATAAGTCATGTCCAACTCTATCAAGTCGGCTAGGGTCTGACGACTGCAAAAAGTCACTGGGCAAGCCCTATATACCCACCGAGCTACCACCGAATCACCCACTGGCGTAGCTACCTCAAAAGGGTCTATGGACACGGGCTCTATCCCTATCCTACTAGCAATAAGGGGAGATATATAGGACAGAGTAGAACCCGGATCTATCAAGGCATACACGTCACAACATGAAACTGATAAAGTACCTGTGACGACATCAGGTGAGGCCTCCTGGTCCTGCCGGCTGGACAAGGCATATATGCGGTTCTGAGGACCGCTAGAACTGGGGCCCGCGCCACGACCTGCGCGACCTGCGGCCCATGAGTACCACGCCCTCGGGGCGAGTAATCTGTAGGAGATGAAGAAGACGAAAGACCACTCGTAGGTGACCCACCATCTGCTGCGCCGCCCTTGCTCGGGCGTTCGCAAAGTGACCTTGCCGGGCGCAAGTGAAACGACTCCGTAGCGATGCAATTCGTAATGGGATCTATCGCATCGGCCACACTGAGGGGGCGGTGGTCCCAATCGGTTAGCACCTCTGCTACCCTGGACGTCCGAAGTCCTGGGGCCCTGATCGCCTCGAATACCAGGCATCACGAGGGCGGTGTAGGAGTGCTCAGGTGGTGTGGTGCAAATCTAGGCTAACTTTGAGGCCGCCCACCCAGGAGCTACCAAAAGACCTGCCCGTCTGGCCCTTCTGCTGTCTGTCAACCGGCCGTTGGCCTCTGCTCGCCGGATCAGTGCATGAGCTGCGTGCGGGTAATGTCCATGTCGGTGAAGAGCTACACCGCAAGACTCGGCCATATAATCATCTAGCGGTGGCGTGGCGGTGCACCTGTCCTCCATATCGCTGCAATGCGAGGACATATCGAGAGCCAACGATCGAACTCAACGTTGTACTCGAATGCGCCCTCTGTCTCGGAACAAAAACTTGTCGGCCCGTGCCCTCCTCATCCGTGGAGGCAAGAAGTGAGTGAGAAAAGCCTCGAGAACTCGTCCCAAGTAGGCGACGTGTGCTCTCCAGGACAACTCCACGAGTCAAACCCGATCATTGCGGTATCACGCAGCCGATGCGAACCGAAGATCACGGACTCGGTCTCCAAAGCCTTGATCACTCGCATGATCCTCTGTAACTGACGGATAAACTCCTGCGGATCATCCTCAGGCCTCGACCCGTAGAACTCTGGCGGGCCACAACTCAGAAAATCTCGTAGCCTCAAACTATTCGATCTCGGGTGAACCACGGTGCTGCTGGGCTAGCTGCGTCGGCCTATCCTCGTATCTAGCCACGATCACGGCGATGGCGGGCCATCTCTCGTAACCCGTCTCATGCTCGGTGTGGGACTGGAGGTGCAGGTATTGTGGTCTCATCAGCCACTGCTGCGGCCCTAAACCCTGCTGGGGCCGGCGGCGTCGTGGAACTCGCCGTCTCGGGTATAGACTGGGCCTGAGCCCTCGTGACTCTCGGTGTCCTACTAGAAGCTCCCTCGGCTGCCTTGCCCTTCTGGGCCCGGGTTGCCTTACGTGGAGGCATAACTGTTAAAGAAAGGAAATACGTTAGAGGGGTCCAACTTATAACACAGCTCTAAGGCACGATCTCAGAGTGAGAAGAATGGAAATCAATCCTAAATATCCTATAGCCTCCTGATTATTGGTGTGGTGCACAACACACCGATAATCAAGACTCTACTAGATACGGTCTGTAGACACTTTCCGAGGATTAACTGCTCTGATACCACTTTTGTCACGACCCGTTCCGGGGCCCGTGACTGGTGCCTTACCCGGGCACCCAAGTAGACATACATCAGAGTAATCAGCGGAATATAAAAACAAGATATGAAACAAGTGTAAATTGAGACACAGTTTATCTGAGAAAAGTCGCCTTTCGGCATATATATATATAAACCAAAATCGCGATTATATCCCAAGCGCAATAGGACTACTGACCTAAGAAAGTGAATAACTATGGCGGGACAGGGCCCCGCCATACCCTGAATGTACATATATCTACAACAACAGGGAGAACCATACCAAAAGTCGAGCCTCCGGAGAAGATGGAGCTCCTGACACCAAAGCAAAATATCCTAAGGATGCGGATCTAGCACCTGCTTTCCCTTACCTGCGGCATGAGCGGCCCCCGAGAGGTCGAGACAACGGTACCAAGTATGTGAAACTGTAAAGTACTTAAATGAAATCATATCATTTTAAAACCAATTTTACAAATATGTTCGAAACGATCAATGTAGCGCATAGTGCCGCATCACAAACAAGAGCAATAATAGGTAAGCGAATGGTATTTTCTAGGTGCGAATGATCGAAGCAAGGCCAATCGCCCATAGTATCATCATGCATGCCTAATCCTGACTCTCGCGATCGCATGGCCACCTAGGCGCGTGAGGTATTCCACGCATCGAGGGTAGCTACTCGCCGGCATCGCACCGACTCTCGTGTTCGCGTAGCCACATAGACGCGTGAGGTAATCCCACACACTCACTGGAACTCGTAGCTCGCGTAGGTCCCTGGACCCGCGTAGGTATTCTCGAATCATAGTCACCTGCACCGCATGAGGTGTACCTCGCATCGGGGGTAGCTTAACCCCCGGTATATCATGTCAAGAGGTGAGTGATATAATACTAACATAACGGCTTATCGTTAAACAACATAAGCACAATAAGAATAACCTCTTTACACAAACGTTACAAGATACTAACACACATAGCATCATAGTATGTCTACTCAACAAACCATCTTACTACACCTTCCAGAAATCAATACAAGTCTTTTATAAACACATAAGTAAATCGTTCCTTTTATCCTTCTTAAGTCGTTATACCTAACTTCCCATAAAGCTAGTATAACTTTTAAGCTTTTGTTTTAAAAGCCAAGTATTACTCTTCTTTCAAAAATGATTCATAATTCTTTTGAAATACTTCAAGATTCTTATTATTAGACTCAAGTCAAAAGACGTCAAGTAAAACCATGTTCAGTTAACACACGTACGTCTACCGTACTATATATATATTTTAAAATATCATGCTCAAGAGGATAGGAAGAATCACAAACCTCGCTGAAATCCACTGCCAAGTCGAATATGTCGCACAGAGTATCAACCTATAATAGTCAAATACGTCTATCAACGTCTAGACTACTCGTAGGATATTCTAAGCGAAGGTTCTTAATTTACGGAAAATCGGGCGCACTTCCCTGCAGTTAAACTACACAAGTCTCATGTAAATACGATCTATGTAAATCTGATTCAATCTTCTTTAATATTCTTACGATGTGATTACAGATTCAATTCTCTTCTTTTAATACCATCCTTCTATAAGTCTTATACTTAGTTCTATACTTCTACATGTAATCTCTAATTACAATAGAAGGATAAGATATTTACCTCGGTAAGCCCAAAATTATCCAAGATATAAGTCGATCTGAGCAAGGTTTAGCTCTGTCTGTGCATGCGCTCCAATCCGCTCCAAGAAACCCTTAGAAGTTTCTACACAACTTCTACTTACTACTTCAACCAACTATGAAGTTTCTCCTAGGGTTTCGTTTAGTGACTAATGGATATAAGATAGTATTTCTGGGCTTTTTGTATAGGGGTGACTTTGGAGTACTACAAGATCTACGGCTAGGGTATTTTGGGGATAGTAACAATACTTGATGAGTATTTTCTACCAAGAGGGGGGGGGGGGCTTTTGCCGAGACTACAAGGAAGGGGAAAGGGGTGTTTCGGCAGCTCTTCAAGAGGAGAAGGCTTTGGGCGAGAGCTTCTCTCAAAGGGGGAGTTTTGAGACTTGGAAGATGATTTGTGGATGAAGAAGTCTTCAACTCGAGGGGTATTTATAGGGCTTTCAAGGGCGAGATTAAGGCAAGTGGAGGCAAGTGGAGGGTGTGGATTTGCACAAGTGCCCCTATCCCTACTCCACAAATCACTCACCAAACATTGACCCATGGTTTAGGCCACAAAATCGTGCCATGCTTGCCCACAAGTTGCCGTCCACTTGAGGGTGACAAGTGTCGCCCTCTCGTTGGTCCAAAATATTTCGTCTCTCGGAAAAATCCGCAAAAAATATAAATGTCGCAACCGTAATTTTCCCTTCGCAAGTTTTGGAAAACGTTTCGTCGGAAAACGATTCTTTTCGTGGGTTGTGCACAAATTTCGTCCCTTATGCCTAACTAAGGCTAAACTTTTGTACGTACGCCCTTACGTACATACTCTGAAAATACGGGGTATAACACCTCGCGACGATTATCGACAAGTAGCAAAATGCTCCAAAGTACTTCAACCTTGATAGCTATTCCATCCTTCAAGTAGGATACGCTATACTTAGTACTTCAACCTATAATGGCCACAATACGTCCATTAACCTCTTACTTCAAACGTAGAATATTCTAAGTGCTAAGTCACTAAATTCTACGGAAAATCGGACAGCAATTCCTTTGTTTCTACATACTTTGCCACCTTTTTCAAGGCCGAATTCAATAACCAAACACGCCACATTTAAGGCCCAACAATGCAATTAATCAATAGGGGATTACACGCCTACTAGACGTGTAAAATTCCGCCCCACTAACGATATCAAACTAATACAAACTACTAGTCCAATTCGGCCACATTGAGTACAATTACCCCAATTCTTATCCAATTTCCATTTCAATCCAAGTTGTTAGCATAACATGATATCAAGTCGCAATCGATTATAACCCCTATAATCTTGAGTAAGTAACATGCGACGATTCTAATAAACGACCAAATTGTAATCCAACTTCACAAGGCTTAAATGACATTTCAGATTTAAGGCTACAATCAATCCATAATACTTTAAGAAACTTCAACACATATACTTCATGCTAGCAAACATGTAAAGCTAACAACAATATGTAATCTTATAACACTTAAGAGACAAGATTATTACCTCAACGATTCTTAGTCGACTTGAATCCAAAGTCGCTCCTTAGCACTTAGAGCCTCTTCTTGACACTTCAATCCACCCCTTGAGACCCTTAGAATATCACAAACCACTTCCCTTAAATCTTCCAATCAAAACCTAGAAAAGCAACTAGGTTTTCATCTTGCGACTAATACGAAAACTATCTTTTTCCGGGATTTTTCTATTGAGATACCCTTACAATACACTTAGGAACCTTGGTTTAAAGTGGGGAGATTATTGGACAACAAATAATTTTTTTTCCTTTTCTCCCTTGATGAACCCGAGAGCTTCTAGCATTGTTCATCCAATTTTCTTGAAAATTTGGCTAAGTGTGGAACTTGTCTCACTACTAGTAGTATTATATAGCACTGATGGAGGGTCAAGATGTGAACAAATGGGTGGCTTGGATGAGCTTCAATTAAATATCAAGACTTGTGGACCCTTTGACTTAGTCAATTTTCTCAAGCTCACAACTTGCAAGACTTGTCATCTTAAGACTATGGTCAATGACCATTTTTGTCACACGACCCGGGCATGGCGGTGCCCTACAGGCACCCTTATACTCATCTGACATAATAAAGCTGCGGAAGATAAATAACACTTTTTTAAAAACTAAGGCCCGATAAGGCTGCATAACATAAAATTACGAAAAGTCTACATTTAACAATGTAAAAACAACTCTAGCCGGCCATTACGATGAATACAGACTCTAAGATTTGGACCAATTATGACGGACAGGCCCCGTACCACGAATATACATAACCATGGCAATGACTCGGAACATTGGAGCCGTCTCAAAATCTTTGAACCGGATCCTAAGCTCGCGGATCCACAATCGTGTACCTAAACTGCGGACATGAATCGGCCCAGAAAATCGATCTAACAAGTGCAGAAATATGGAGCGAAAAATAAGTACGATAACAAATCATAAGCTATGCAAAAGAATGACAGCGAAGTATAAAGAAAGGTAAATACCATATCCTCTAGTGTCATTTCGTACACCTAATTTCAGGATATGTTATAAGAACGTACGTAAGAACTAAAAAATGTTAAGATTTGAGGCGAGTAAAAATTTATCGAAATTATGGAATTGTCGGAAATCGTATTATTGCGACGAACGGGAGGGCGACACGTGTCACCCCCCTTACTTGGTATTGGACGAAAAATACATGGATAGGATGGTCATTTGACCATAATTTAAATGAGTAAGTCTTGCTAAAGTCTTGAAGCTTGACAATGTTGACTAAGTCAAAGGACACTTGGAATTGATCCATGTGAAGCTCATCCTAGCCACCCAATTGTACTAATCTTGACCCTCCATCTTGTTATATATGTATACTAGTGCAAGACAAGCTCCACACTTAGCAAAATTTTCAAAAGAAAACTTGAAGAGCTCTTATGTTGCTCTCGGCATTGAGGGTTTTTCCAAGAAGAAAATTTTCAATTTTTGTCCAATAATTCCCATACTTTAAACCAAGGTTCCTAAGAGTATTGTAAGGTTATCTCAATAGAAAGATCCCGGAAAAGTGGCGTTTTCGTATTAGTCGCAAGGCGAAAGGTTAAGGAGTTCTTCAACTTTGAAGTTGGAACTTGAAGATAAGTTCTTCATAAGCTTCTAAGGGTTTATTGGAGTGGATTGGAGCATCGAAAAGAGGAGCTAAAGTTGCTAAGGATCGACTTCTGATCTTGGATCATATTTGGGCTAAATGAGGTATAACCTTCATCTTACCTTTGAAATTGAAAACTTCATGTTATGATAAGCTATAAGTGATCATGTGATATGTGTTATGAGGATTGATAAATGTTATGGAAGTTAGGAAGCTCAAATCCGAAAATGACATGTTGAGTCATTTGAAATTGAATTACATTTGGTCGTTAATTAGAACGTCGCATTTTACCTACTTGAAGTGTCACGAACCGTTCCGGGGCCCGTGACTGGTGCCTTACCCGGGCACCCAAGTAGTCATACATCAGAGTAATCAGCGGAATATAAAAACAAGACAGGAATCAATATAAAAAGCAGTTTATGAGAAACGTCGCCTTTGGCATATATATATCAAAGTTTGGCGATTTCCCATCAATCAGCAATAGGACTGCACCTCTAAGGCGATAGACAACTATGGCGGGACGGGCCCGCCATACCTGAATGTACATATATCTACAACACGGAGAACCATACCAAAAGTCGAGCCTCAGGAGAAGATGGAGCTCTTGACACCAAAGTAGAGATCCTGGGATGTGGATCTAGCACTTCTTTCCCTTACTGCGGCGTGAACGCAGCCCAGAAAGGAGGTCGCATAACAGTACTAAGTATGTGAAAGCGTAAAATCCGAAATGAAATCAAGTGTCTAAAACCATTTGTAAATACAATCGAGTTAAAGCGCATAGTGCCTGACATAAACAAGAGCAAAATAGATATCAGAATCGGTCTTTTCTAGGCCGCTAATGATCGGCAGGCCAATCGCCCATAGTATCATTATCGTGCTAATCCTGGACTTCCGGCCGCATGGAGTCACGCAGACCGCATAGGCCGTATAGACCGCGTCGGGTAGCTAGCCCGGTACCCTCACGGACTCTCGCGGTCGCATAGTCACATAGACCGCGTAGTCACGCGGGACGCGTAAGGGCACTCCGCGTCGGGATAATACACCGGAATGATCAATCCTCGAACTCCGCTGACTCGCGTAGTCACACAGACGCGTAGCCGTATAGACGCGTCAAGGGTGGCAAGCCCTCGGTATAACAAGTCAAGGGTATGTGATATAATAACGATCAACGATCTTAACGTTTAACAACGTAAGAACAACAAGAATAACCCTTACACAACAACACAAGACACTAACACGTAGCATCATAACATGGTTACTTATCAAAGCATCTTACTATACTTTTAAATCAATACAAGACTTTCATAAACAAATAAGTAAACCGTTCCTTTTATCATTCTTAAGTCGTTATACCTAACTCCCATAAAGCGGTATAACTCTTAAGCTTTTAAAACCAAGTATTACTCTTCTTTCAAAAGCGATTCTTAATTCTTTTGAAATACTTCAAGATTCTTATTATTAGACTCAAGTAAAACCATGTTCGATTAACACACGTCGTCTACCGTACTATATATATACTTTAAAATATCATGCTCGAGGGTATAGGAAGAATCACATACCTTCTCGCGAAATCCACTGCCAAGTCGAATATGTCGCGAGTATCAACCTATAATAGTCAAATATCGTATCAGCGTCTAGACTATTATGCACAAAGTTCTAAGCGAGAGGGTTCTATTCTACGGAAAATTGGGCGCACTTCCCTGCAGTCAAGCTACAAGTCTATGTAAATACAATCACATGTAAAATGAGTTTAATTCTTCTTCCATAAACCCTTCTACTGTGATTACAGCTCAATTATATTCTTTAATATCCTTCTATATCTTATACTCAAGTCTTAACTATTCTTATATGTAATATCGATTACAATAGAAGGACAAGAGTATTTACCTCGATAAGCCCAAATTATCCAAGTTAAATGTCGATCTGAGCAAGGTTTAGCTCTAATTTGCTCAGATATCTCAAGAAACCCTTAGAAGTTTCTAACAACTTCTACTTAAATACTAAAGGGATTTGGGGCTAGGGTATTTTGGAATAGTAACTATACTTGGAAGACAACTTTCTACCAAGGGGGGGTACTCGGCCGAAGCCACTAGGCTAGAGGGGGGGGAGAGGGGTGTTGCGGCTAGGGCTTCCAAAAGGGGGGGAAAAGGCTTTGGACGAGAGAGCAACTAAGGGGGAGGGAGTTTTTAAGACTTGGAAAGTTGATTTGTGGATGAAGAATTCATCAACTCAAGGGGTATTTATAGGGCTTTCAAGGGCCAAGATGAAGCCAAGTGGTAGGCAAGTGTAAGGTGGAGATTTGCACAAGTGCACCTAGCCCTCTCTCAAATCACTCAACAAACATTGACCCAAGTTTTAGGCCCCAAAACCATGCCAATCGTCAGGCATTTGCCCTTTGCGTCCACTCGGGTGACAAGTGTCACCCTCTCGTTGGTCCAAAATGTTTCATCTCTCGGAAAAATCCAAAATAATAAATGACATAGCCGTAATTTTCCTACGCAGTTTTGCAAAGCGTTTCGTCGGAAAACCATTCGTTTAAGTGAGTTGTGCCCAAATTTCGCCCATAGTGCCTTTCTTAAGGCTAAACTTTTGTCGTACGCCCACGTACATACTGAAATACGGTATAACATTCTCCTCGTAGAAACATTCGTCGAATGTTCCTTTCCAGACAGGATAACGATAAGGTTTCTCATAACTTAAGCGGTTTGCAAATGCCTCATATGGCCATAATACAACACTTAGCAAATACATCAATGAAAAAATTTACAAGTAGGAAAGTGAGTTACACAGGTGTGGGGAATAGGTGAGGATACTTCGCCTCATGTCCTCAGCTTCCCACGCCATCTTCTCCTCGAGCTCGTTCGCCACAAGACTTTGCGGAAGCCACGTCCTTGGTCAGACGCCTAACTTGACGATCGATTATCGATATGAGAATCTCTCATACGATAACCTCGGTCACTGGACATCGTCAATCGGTGCACTCTAGATGGATCCCGATACATCTCCTCAAGATAAACATGAAAAACCGGATGCCCGCCTCGGATCGGACGGCGAGATCTAACTCATAGCAACCTTGCCTACCTGCGGACAATCGTCACGGCCCGATGTACCTTGGTGAGTTTCCCTTTCTTCCGAATCTCATCACGCCCTTCATGGGTGACACGCCAGGAAGACCCGATCATCAACCTCGAACTCGGATGCCGACGACGATGATCTGCATCGACCATCGACTACTACGAGTCGATAACCGCTCTGGATAAGCTTCACCTTATTCACGTCACGCACTGCTGTCGCACTAATCGCACTCGCCCACATCAAACTCTTTATCGGCGATCTGCACTTCCTCATACAAGGCCTCGTAAGGCGCCGTCGAATCTTTGGAGTGGTAGCTATTATTATCATAAACTCAACTAGAGGCAAATGATCCTCGGCTACCCCCGAAGTCAATAACAGGCTCGCGGACATATCCTCGAAGTGCGGATAGTGCGCTCGGCTGTCCGTTTATGTCTGTGGATGGAATGCAAGACTCGAGCTCACTGCGTCCCTAAACCCTTACGGAAAGACCTCCGAAGTTAGCGTGCGGGCTCCTGCGTGATATGATCGAAATAGGGACTCCATGCGATCAGACGATCTCGGATGTAAAGTCCGGCATAATCCTCGGTAGAAAAGTCGTCTGACGGAAGAAAGTGGGCTGATTTGCGACTGTCGACGATAACCCATATAGAATCATGTCTCCTCCGAGTGCGAGGTAATCCTGTGATAAAGTCCATGTTGATCACCTCACTTCAGTCGGGATCTCGATCGCAAATGCAAACCACGGGCCTGCAGTTCTCTACCTTCACTGTGCGATAACACGGCACCGAGCTACAAACTCTGCAACGTCCTCTTCAAGCCATCCCACCAATACAAAGATCTAAGGTCGTGGTACATCTTGGTCGACCTGGATGGATAGAGTAACGCTTGTTTTGTGTGCTTCCCTAGAACACCTTCAAGTCTGCAATATCTGGAACACACACCTGCCCTCGAACCTTAGCACCCGTCAGTGCTACCTCAGGACCCTTCCCGCCACGAAAGAGTATCGCGGTGCGTGTCAAAACTGGATCCTCAAACGGTTGCCTCTTCACCTCCTCGACGATGGAAGACTCGGCAACCTCTCGAACTCGAACTCCACTACTATCAGAATCAATCAATCGGACTCCAAGGCTCGCTAACTGATGCAAACCACGAACCATGCCCCTCCTCTCCGGCTGCACATCTGATAGGCCACCCATCGACCTACGACTAAGGGCATACGCCTGACATTGGCCTTCACGGGTGGTACGGGATATCGACATCATAATCCTTAAGCAACTCTAACCACCGCGTCTGCATGCGTAAGTTCGGCTCCTCTGGTGAAGATATCTTTGGAGGCTCTTGTGAGTGCGTATAAATATCCACATGAACCCATACAAATAGTGCCTCAGGATCTTGGCGTGAATCACGCGCCAACTCCAAATCATGGGTGGGGTAGTTCCTCTCATGCTTCTTAAGTCGGGATGCGTGCGCTATAACCTTGCCTGCTGCGTCAACACACGTCCCAACCGATGCACGACGCGTCACAATACACTAGGATAGCCGTGCGGACCTGCGGAAGAGTAAGCGGGCGGTCGTCGATCTCTCCGCCGATGGCGGAAACCACTGCTCACGCATCATCCATCGAAACTTAGCTGCCACGAGTCGGCTAGTCGATGCGAAGATAAACAAACTTCTCGAACGCCGATAATAACTGCAGGCCCGAAGCTGCGAATACAGCCGGAGTAGTAGATCTAGTCCAACTCACTTGCCTCGATCTTGGCGTATCCGCTAAATACCATCAGCCACACAATATGTCGAAATGCCACCAAGCCACCAAAACTCACATTTGGAAAACTTGGCGTATAGCTGCAGTCTGGAGAACTCGGCCACATCCTCAATGCTCGCGTGCTCTGCTCGCGAGAATAAACCAAGATGTCATCGATGAACACTATCACAAACGTGTCCAAAATGGCTTGAACACTCGGTTCATCAAATCCATGAATCTGCGGGCATTGGTCAACCGAAAGACATGACCACTGAACTCATAATGCGTCTGGTCGGAATGCGATCTAGGGACATCCGCCTCTCGACTGTGCACGATGATAGCCCGATCGCAGATCAATCTTGGAAAAACATCTACCACCAGCGATCGAACAAATCATCAATCACAGGAAGGGTATATGTTCTTAATGGTCACCTTGTTCACTGTAATCAACACACATGCGCGACGTCATCCTTCTTCTTCACGAACAATCTGGCGCTCCCGGGGAGAAACACTAGGCACGATGAAGCCGCTTCTCCAACAAATCTCTTAGCTGGTCCTTGACTCTCAATTCGGCGGGTGCCGTTACGTATGGCGAGAATGGAAATAAGCCAGTGTCTGCAAGACATCGATACAAAACTCTATCTCCTCTCGGGAGGATGCGAGAGGTCGTGCGGAAACACGCGTCGGGAACTCTCGACTCTGGGCGGTCAAAATCAGCGCATGACCTCGGTATCAAACACGAGCGAGATGGTAGATGTACCGCCGCGCGTCTTTCTAGCCTTGAGGTAGGAAATAAACCTACCCGCCGGCGTCTGATGTTCCTCCCACTCAATAAGCTCCCGAGAGGAACCGTGCCGCTCTCTCCTGCGGTCTACATTGGCATAGCAAGGCCAACCAATCCGTACCGTGATCACATCGAAATCGGTCATGTCGACTCTATCAAGTCGGCTGAGTCGGCGTGCATAAAGACACCAGGCAAGCCCTATATACCTGCGAGCTACCACCGACCACCCATCTGCGTAGCTACCTCGAAAGGTCTATGGACTCGGGCTCTATCTTTATCCTACTAGCAATAAGGGAGATATATGGGCAGTAGAACCGGATCTATCAAGCATACACATCATGACGACCGATAAAGTACTGTGGCGGCGTCGGCGATGCCTCGTGGTCATCGCGGCTAGACAAGGCATAAATGCGATTACGAGGACCGCTAGAAGCTGGACCGCGCACGACCTGCGCGACCTGCTGGTCACGAGAACCACGCCTCAGGCGAGTAGCGTAGGTGATGAAGACGACAGCGGACCACTGTAGGTGACCCTACCACGGTAGCGCCGCGGTTGGAAGGCCCTCGCATAATTACCATGCTGGCCACAAGTATAGAAAACTCCCGAAGTAGTACTACAACTCCTTGAATGGAATCTACCACATCGGACACACTGAGCGGACCTCGATCGGTTAGCACCCTTGCTACCACAAGTCAGAAGTCACGGGCCTGACACGCCCCGAATACTCTGGCTGTGCAACGATGTAGGAGTGCTCACGAGTGGTGTGGTGCAAATCTGAGCGTCTGTGAGGCCGTCCACCGAAACTACCAAAGATCCGGTCTTGGCCTTTAACCTGGCGATATCACAGCCGACGGCGGTCTCTACGCTCCTCGCGTCAGTGCATGAGCTGCATACGGGTAATGTCCATGCATGGTGAAGAGCCACACCGCACAAGACTGGCCATATAATCATCTAGCCGGTGGCGTGGCGGTGTACCACATCTCCATGTCTGCGCTGCAGCGAGGGGACATATCGAGCGAATCGAACTCGGCGTTGTACTCCTAGCGTGCGCCTCTGTCTCGGTGACAAAAATGCAGGCCCGTGCCTCCTCTGCGGAGGCAAGAAGTGAGTGAGAAAAGCCTCGAGAACTCGTCCCAGTAAGTGGGGACGCGTGCTCTCCAGGATAACTCCGTGAATCAAACCAATCGACTGCGGTATCACGCGACTATGTGAACCGAAGATCACGGACTCGGTCTCAGCCTTGATCACTGCGTGATCCTCATGGGCGGCGGATGAACTTGCGGATCATCCTCGAGCCTCGACGTAGAACTCTGGCGGGCTACAACTCGAGAAAATCCAGCCTCAGCTGTCAGATCTCGGGTGAACCGAGCAGTTGGGCTGGGCTGCTGCGTCGACCTATCCACCGTATCGGCAGCCATGATCACGGCGATGGCGGGCCGTCTCTGTAACCCGTCTGCACTCCGGTGGGGGTGGAGGTGCGGTCTTGTGGTCTCGACCCGCTGCTGCGGCCCTAAACCTGCTTTGGGGCGGCGGCGTTGTGGAACTCGCGTCTGGTATAGGCGGGCACGAGCCTGCGTGACTCTCGGTGTCTACTAGCGGCTCCGCCGCCTTGCCGCTACGGGCGGGTTGCCTTACGTGGAGGCATAAGCGTACTGAAAGGAATCGTTAGAAGTGCGACTTATAACACTCTAAGGCACGATCTCGGAGTGAGAAGAATGAAACCAATCTAAATATTCTATAGCCTCACGATTATTGGTGTGGTGCCTGCGCACAGATAATCAAGACTACTAGATACGGTCTGTGACACTTTCAGGATTAAGCGCTCTGATACCACTTTTGTCACGACCGTTCGGGGCCGTGGATGCCTTACGGGCACCCCAGTAGTCATACATCAAGTAATGTCGGAATATAAAAACAAGGCAGAATCGATATGAAAAAACAATTTATACGAAAACGCGCTTTCGGCATATATATATCAAAGTTTGGCGATTACATCCCAAGCGTACAATAGGACTAGACCTCACAGAAGTAGACAACTATGGTGGGAGGAGCCGCCATACCACGAATATACATATATACCAACACGGGAGAACATGTAACGACGTTAGGGATTCTTGGTGCCTTATCCGGGCACCTAGTGATACAATCATCGAGAAAACGGCGGAAAATAAAACTTTAAACAAGAAACAAGATATATGAACATAAAGCAGGCCAACCCCGGTTACGCTTCATAACATAAATAAATACAACTCTTTCAAAGCGAGCAGTTTAATCCTTTTTACAAACCACCTTGCCAACAAGATTTACGGACCTGCAAGATTTACAACAACTATGACGGGGCCGCCATACCCAGAATGTACAGAACCTACAACTCGGGAACACATGCAAAAGATAAGCCTCGGAGAAGCGGAGCTTACAACGTGGCGAGATCTAGGCGAGGATCCACGGCAAATGTACCTCTACTGCGGCGTGAACGCGGCCACGAAGAGTCGATCAACAGTACCAAGTATGTGAAAGCGTAAAATCACGTAAATGAAATCATAGCGATCTATATAAAGCGGGAGACATGAATGATAACCAAACTACGATGCACACATATATCGATTATATCAAGTCGGTCTCGCCTCGCATCAATCATGCGTGGAATGCCTTCCTCTGCCGTGATATGATATGATAACACGAAGTACACGGCACAAGTCCTACGATGCCAAGCGTATTAACAATTCAAATGGAAGCATACGTGCGCTACGCATCGTGTCGGTATGTCCAAAAGAGGAACTGAGCGGCAATCAAAATGGAAGCATGCGATGCGCTACGCATCGTGTCGGTATGTCAAAGGAAACAATAAGACAGCATTCCAAATGGAAACATGCGCGCTACGCGTCGTGTCGATATGCCCAAGGGAAACAATAAGCGATATCAACATGGAAGCATGCGATGCGCTACGTCGATGTCGGTATGTCCAAAGCGATTAGCAAAAGTAACACAATCAGCGAGCGTGCAGTGGAATTTCTCCATCAACGCTGGCATGTCAAGTAAGTTCTCAACAAGTCAGCGACCTCTATCGAGAAGCGGTAACGAAATACAACACTTGTACAACAAAGGCTATCATCATGGCGTAGAGTTTCACAACTTCAAAGTACTTTCACATAAGCCACAATACGTAGTATAAAAATCGTGACTATCTTTTTAAGTAAACAAGACACTTCCCCTTTTGTAAAATCAAGTAACAACATTATTTTCCAAACGTTCAAATTTGCCTAATTTCAAATGCTCAAGTCACTTATTTTAGAAAGGTTTCATAACTCATAGTCTTAATCTCTTTTAAAACAATTGAGTAACATATGCCATATATGTTGTTATACCCCGTAGTTGCAGGGTATGTATGTGAGGACGTGCGTGCAGTGCTGAGAAATTTTGAAAGAAAGAAAGATGTGAGTTTTAAACGGAAAAGTTTCCGGTTATTTGTGAAGAAAAAGGTTCGTTAATGGGGTGGATTCCCATTTGGTATTTGGACTTCATAGATTATATTAGAATTTTGAGATTTTATTTTGGAAATGGTCACGTGGGACCCACGGGAGAAATTCTGATTTTGTAGACCACTTTGTTTTGAGATTTTGGCCATTGTGGATATTTTTGGAGGCGTTTTTGAGGGCCAATAGGAGGGTGACACGTGTCACCCCCTTTGGCTTGGCCGAGATTACCTTTGTCTGTGACACGGTTAAGTCGTTTTTTGTAAGCGTTTTCTTGTAACTTGCGAAGGAAAATTCGGCTATGTCGTTTTGTATTTTTGCGGATTTTTAGGCGGTGAACATTTTGGACCAACGGGAGGGTGACATGTGTCACCTCGATGGAAGCATGTGGGGCGTGACTTGGCCGATTGAGGGCAAGTTGTGGTAGATATTTGTGTAGATATTTGTGAGGTTTTAAGGAGTAGGGTCTAGGGTGCACTTGGCTTGATCTTGGCCTTACACTTGCCTTGCACATGGCTTGATCTTGGCCGTTGGTTGGCTTTTGGTTTTGCTATAAATACCCACTTATGTTGATGAACTCTTCGTCCACAAATGAAACCTTCAAGCCTAAAATCCCTCCCTCATCTAGTGTTGAGTTCGTCCAACTCATCCCCCCCCACTTTTGAGAGTCTTGGCCGAGGGCCTCTCCTCCCACTTTGTGGTGCCTTGGCGTGGGTACCCCACTAACTTTAGTTGTTTCGTATAATACCCTTGTTGTGGTATAGAAATACTCCTAGTATTGTTATAATGCCCAAAATACCTTAGCCTTGTACCTTGTAGTATTCCAAAGATACCTCTATCGTAGAGCAGGAAATACTACCTTTTGTCCTTTTAGTCTCAAGCCAAAACCACTGAAATCTTCGTAGTTGGTTGAAGTATTTGAGTAGAAGTTAGGTAGAACTTCTAAGGGTTGTTTGGAGTGGTTTGAGCGCGCGGAGTAGGAGCTAAACCTTGCTCGGGATCGACATTATAACTTGGATAATTTTGGGCTTGTCGAGGTATTTATCTTGTCCTCTATTGTAATTGGAAATTACATGTTTGTTAGAATATATAGTTGAAGTATACTATATATGGAACTATACTTAGTATTCGCAATGTCTTTTGACTTAAGCACGAAGAATAAAGAAGCTGACCTATGTATTTACATAGGAGTATTGCGGTAGACTTGTGTTGTATTCTTTGTGTAAAATTGTACGTCAGGTTAGGCGTGTAAACCCCCCGGTTGGCTTGGTGGCCGACCGCGATAGAGGAGGAGATTTCTGTTGTTGCGGGGGGAAGTCTTTGCGAATTTTCTGTAGAAGATAGAAACTTGTGTTTTGGGGTTAATAGGCGTTTGTGACCTTTATAGGTGAAAGTACTAAGAGTAGCGTATTACTCGAGAGTGGAAAGGGCTAGCAAGGTTGTAGTACTTGGAGCATTTTGCTTATTGTCGATAAATCGTCGCGAGGTATGTGAACCTCTTCCTATCTCTTCTAGCATGATATGTGTGAACTATGTAGTGCGGTAGCGTCATGTGCTAAGTGATTTGGTTGGTTTAAAACATAGGGTGTTATAATAGCTTTATGGGAAGTTAGTTATAACGACCTTATGTAGTGAAAATGGTTTCTTGATGTTAGAAGTTAAGAAACTTGATCTTATAAGATAAGAGACTTAACTTATTTGTTTTAATGTGGATGTTGTGTGAAACCTCATTCGTGAGTAATGAGTACTTGGTTTTTAAAGGAATAATGTTTCTTGATTTGAAAATCGAATGTGTATCGACAGACCCGCTGCGGCGTTAATAAAGGAAAATGTATTGAATAATGATGTGTTGTATTAAAACCGGTAGAAACCTCCATCTGCGTAGAAGCTAAGATGAGACAAAATGATATTACATTTTCTAGATCATGTTCTTTGTAATAAGATCGTTATAAACAGAATAAACTACTCATATATGACATATGTTACTCGATTGTTCTAAAAGGAATCAAGTGATTAAGTTTGGGAACTATGAAACCATTTGAAAATGAGAAGCTTGAGTAATTGAAACTAGGCAAAGCTGGAACTTAGGAAAAGAATGTTGTTACTTGATTTTGAAAAGGAATGTGGGTTGGTCATTCTAATACTACGGTATCGGGTGACTTTTATAAGTAATGGATCTCTTTTAAAAGAACTTAACGTATGTAGTACTTTGGGGTTAAAAACCGGACCTTGACATAAAATGAAAGTACTTTGAGTTGTGTGAAACCTATGCTTGTTGTTGTGAAACTTGCCTATGCTTGTTGTTGTGAAACTTGCCTATGCTTGTTCTTTGTGAAACTTGCCTATGCTTGTGATGATAGCCTTTGTTATGCAAGTGTGGTATTTACGTATTCTGGCGTCTCGATAGAGGCGGTCGACTTATTGAGAACTTACTTGGGCGTCTTTGGCGGTGATGGAGAATTCCACGGGTATGTTTCCATTTTGATTCTTGTCTTGTTGTTGATGTCACATGGACGTGTCTACCGTCACGATTCAGGAGGCATGCGGCCGTGCGGTCGGGTTGATTACCGATATATTGTTATTGTGGTTACATGGGCGTATCTGTAGAGGTAGAATTCGGGGCATGTGGCGTGCGGCGAGGTTGATCACGGTATATTATTGTTGATGTCACATGGGCGATGTCTGCGAGGTAGAATTGGGGCATGTGGCCGTGGGGCGTGGTATTATTGTTGCATCATGGACATGTCTGCCGTCTGCAGAATTCGGGGCATGTGGCCGTGGGGCATTGGTATTGTTGCATCATGTGGACATGTCTACCGTCACTGAGATTCGGGGGCATGCGGCCATGATGCGAACATGATTGATGTTGTGGGCGTGAGACCCATAGTTATATTTGAGTGATGGCTTGAGGCGTGAGTCACTTTGGATATATTTGCTTTATGTTGTGAAGCTGTAGTTTGGTTATCATACATGTCTCTGCTGTATATAGACTAGTATGATTTCATTTCTGATATTTTACATTTCACATACTTGGTACTGTTGTCTTGACCTCCTTGGGGCTGCGTTAAATCTGCGTGAGTAAGTACATCGGTCGTGGATCCTCGCTCTTAGGATCTCGGTTCAGCGTTTTGGGAAGCTCGTTTCTCGGAGGCTTATCTTTGGTATGTGTTCCACTGAGTTGTAGGTTCTTGTACATTCGGGGTATGGCGGGAGCCCTGTCCGTCATAGTTGTTGTAAATCTTAAGTGCAGTAATCTTGTTGTGGCGGGGTTGTAAAAAGGATTAAAGCATTCGTTTTGAAAGAGTTGTATTTATTTATGTTATTGGAAGGTAGCAGTTGGATTGGCCATTTTATGTTCATATATCTTGTTTCTTGTTAAAGTTTTATTTTTCGCTGGTTTTCTCGATGAATGTATCACTAGGGTGCGGGATAAGGCACGATGCTTGAACCGGGCAGTCGTTACAAAAAGTGGTATCGAGCGATTAATCCTCGGAAAGTGTCTGACCGTGTCTAGTAGAGTCTTGATTATCGATGTGTTGTGCACCACATCTATAATCGAGAGAATGCTGAGACATTTAGGATTGGTTTCCATTCTTCTCATTCGAGATCGTGCCTTAGAAGGCTGTGTTGTAAGTTGGACCCTCCAGCGTATCTCGTTTTTACCGATTATGCCTCGCGCAAACAACGAGCCCGGAAGGGCAAGGCGGCGAGTCTTGCTAGTGAGATCTGAGAGAATGCGAGCGCGGTGGGACGGCACGAGTTGTGCTTGAGGCCCGGGTTTTGTAGCGCCCGCCCAGCGAGTTTAGCGCGGCGGTGGCTGCTGAGACGCGATACACGAGCCTCGGTCCACGATGCAGGGCAAAGGAAATGGGTTACAAGAGATGGCGATTCTTTGGCGAGTCGTGGCGAATATGAGGATAAATTTGAATCTGGCGATTCGATTCAGCGTTTGTGGTGCACGAGAAGCGAATAGTTTGAGGCTACGGGACTTTACGAGTTGTAGCCCGCGATTTTATGGGTGAGGCACGAGGATGATCCGCGAGGAGTTCATTCGGCGATTCTGACGGATCGTCACGGGTGATCAAGGCTTGAGACCGAGTGCGTGACCTTTGGTTCGCGCTCGGTGCGTGATACCATGATCGATTGGTTTGATTCATGAGCTTTCGGGAGAGCATGCACCTCCGATATGGGATGAGTTTTTGGGGCTTTCTCGCACTTCTTGCCTCGCGGATGAGAGGCGCGGTAAACAGATTTTTGATGCTTAAACGAGGCGGGCGTGCGGTTGAGTACAATGTGAGTTCGACTCATTGGCGATGCGTCCAGCGTTGGTAGCTAGTATGGAGGATCGAGTGCACCGATATATTCTGAGGCTCGATGATTACATGTCGGAGGCATGTTCGGGAGTAGCTCTTGTAGGGCATGGACATTGCCGCATGCGAGCTCATGCAGGATGTGAGGCACGGAGAGGTCGGCGGAATGACGAATCGCGAAGAGGGCGAACAACGAGGTCCTTTGGTGACTTTCGAGGCGGACGCCTCGCGGCCTACTGGTTTTGTACCTCCGCCCGGTCACGAGTGGTCCTCCAACCTTGAGTATTCGGGGCGGTCGGGGCTCGAGGTTGAGTTTCGAGGAAGTAAGGTGTTGGCGAGATCACGGTCACCCCTGCCTCGGTGTAGTCGATGTGGTAGACGCATTTGGGAGTGTCGTGGTGCGAGAGCTTGTTATTTTGCGGCCAGCGGGGGCCATTTCGCGAATGTCCGACCAAGGTATACGGATGTTCTGACTCGGCCCTCTGGATCGATGGCTGGTTCGCGCGCCTACGGATTATGCGCCTGCGGTGACCTATGATTAGAGTGGGGCGGTAGCCGGTATATCCTTAACCCTCTAGAGTTTTGGTATGCTTGTTATGATGGTCTCGTTATTATGTGCTATATGCGAATAGCGTTGTGTTAATTGTGAGTTAGTAAACATGCTTAGTTGGGAGGATACGTGTGGGGGCATGGTTAGTGTGAACCTTAGACTATGTCACGGCGAGACCTTAGGGGTAAGGTCGTCTTGAGTTAAAGATTTATTTTTGACCCTTATCGAGTAGTAGTATCGTGGGATTTATTTGTGTGATAAGTCCGTGGGTAGTGTGAGATGGAAGTGGTAGCTTCAGTGTGAATTAGTAAGATTGTTCGGATCGGGAACAAGAGTTTAGCGCGGTTGGGGTCGGGTTGAGGACCATTTGCGGGTCAACCGTAACCGGTTTGGGGGTGGGGTCAGTTACGGTGGTCACGGTGGTAGAGTCACGAGGATGCTAGGCCCAAGTTTGTATGATCATCGTATGAGTTCGTGGGCGCGTTCGACGAAGCGGTTTGTAAAGGCGGGAATGGCCTTAGGAAGTTGAGGTTAGTAAGATGACCAAGTTTGGAGGTAGTGACTCGGAGATTTTGAGAGCGGAGTAATGGCGAAGTATGGTGCGTGCACGGAGAGTTCGAGTGTTAGAAGGGTACGAGTAAGGAAGGAAGATAACGTGTGTTATTTCGTGGCGGTATGGCGTTGACAACTTGTTAGAGGAACTTCATCGTTATCCGACTTGAGAAGGAACATTCGGGACGAATGTTTCTAAGGAGGAGAATGTTATACCCGTAGTTGCGGGGTATGTATGTGAGGGCGTGCGTCACGAGTGCAGCGAAATTTTGAAAGAAAGAAAGATGTGAGTTTTACGGAAAAGTTTAGGTTATTTGTGAAGAAAAGGTTCGTTAATGGGAATTGGATTCCCAGTTTGGTATTGGACTTCATAGATTATATTAGAATTTTGAGATTTTATTTTGGAAATGGTCACGTGGGACCACGGGAGAAATTTACTGGTTTTGTAGGCCCACTTTGTTTTGAGATTTTGGCCATTGTGGATATTTTTGGAAGGCGTTTTTGAGGGCCAATAGGAGGGTGACACGTGTCACCCCGCTAAATGGCTTGGCGAAGTTACCTTTCTGTACTTTGGTTAAGTCGTTTTTCGACGAAGCGTTTTCGCGTAACTGCGAAGGAAAATTCGGCTATGTCGTTTTGTATTTTTGCGGATTTTTCCGCGGCGGAACATTTTGGACCAGCGGGAGGGTGACATGTCACCCTCACAATGGAAGCATGTGGGTCGTCACTTGGCCGATTTGAGGGGGCAAGTTGTGGTAGATATTTGTGTAGATATTTGTGAGGGTTTTAAGGAGTAGGGTCTAGGGTGCACTTGGCTTGATCTTGGCCTTACACTTGCCTTGCACATGGCTTGATCTTGGCCCTTGGTTGGCTTTTGGTTTTGCTATAAATACCCCCCTTATGTTGATGAACTCTTCATCCACAAATGAAACCTTCCAAGCCTAAAATCCCTCCCTCCTCTAGTGTTGAGTTCGTCCAACTCATCCCCCCCCGCTTTTGAGAGTCTTGGCCGAGGGCCTCCTCCCTCCCCCTTTGTGGTGCCTTGGCCGTGGGGTACCCCCCCCCCTAGCCTAGTTGTTTTCGTATAATACCCCTTGTTGTGGTATAGAAATACTCCCCTAGTATTGTTATAATGCCCAAAATACCTTAGCCTTGTACCTTGTAGTATTCCAAAGATACCTCTATACGTAGAGCCCGGAAATACTACCTTTTGTCCTTTAGTCTCAAACCAAAACCACAAGGAAATCTTCATAGTTGGTTGAAGTATTTGAGTAGAAGTTGGGTAGAACTTCTAAGGGTTGTTTGGAGTGGTTTGGAGCGCACGGAGTAGGAGCTAAACCTTGCTCAGGATCGACATTATAACTTGGATAATTTTGGGCTTGTCGAGGTAATTATCTTGTCCCTCTATTGTAATTGGAAATTACATGTTTGTTAGAATATATAGTTGAAGTATACTATATATGGAACTATACTTAGTATTCGGCAATGTCTTTTGACTTAAGCCTGAAGAATAAAGAAGCTAATTGTATTTACATAGAATTTGTATTGTAGTAGACTTGTGTTGTATTGCTGTGTAAAATTGTACACGTCCGGTTAGACGTGTAAACCCCCCCTGGTTGGCTTGGTAGCCGGCCTCGATAGAGGAGGAGATTTCTGTTGTTGCGGGAGAGTCTTTGCCAATTTTCTGTAGAAGATAGAAACTTGTGTTTTGGGGTTAATAGGCGTTTGTGCCCTTTATAGGTGAAAGTACTAAGAGTAGCGTATTCTACTCGAGGAGTGGAAAGGGCTAGCAAGGGTGTAGTACTTGGAGCATTTTGCTTATTGTCGATAAATCGTCGCGAGGTATGTGAACCTCTTCCTATCTCTTCTAGCATGATATGTGTGAACTATGTAGTGCGGTGACGTCATGTGCTAAGTGATTTGGTTGGTTTAAAACATAGGGTGTTATAATAGCTTTATGGGAAGTTAGTTATAACGACGCTTATGTAGTGAAAATGGTTTCTTGATGTTAGAAGTTAAGAAACTTGATCTTATAAGATAAGAGACTTAACTTATTTGTTTTAATGTGGATGTTGTGTGAAACCTCATTCGTGAGTAATGAGTACTTGGTTTTTAAAGGAATAATGTTTCTTGATTTGGAAATCGAGAATGTGTATCGACAGGACCAACTGCGGCGTTAATAAAGGAAAATGTATTGAATAATGATGTGTTGTATTAAAACCGGTGAAACCTCCATCTGCGTAGAAGCTAAGAAAAGACAAAATGATATTACATTTTCTAGATCATGGTCTTTGTAATAAGATTGTTATAAACAAGAATAAACTACTCACATATATGACATATGTTACTCAATTGTTCTAAAAAGGAATCAAGTGATTAAGTTTGGGAACTATGAAACCATTTGAAAATGAGAAGCTTGAGTAATTGAAACTAGGCAAACTGGAACTTAGGAAGAATGTTGTTACTTGATTTTGAAAAGGAATGTGGGTTGGTCATTCTAATACTACGGGTATCGGGTGACTTTTATAAGTAATGGATCTCTTTTAAAAGAACTTAACGTATGTAGTACTTTGGGGTTAAAAACCCGGACCTTGACATAAAATGAAAGTACTTTGAGTTGTGTGAAACTTGCCTATGCTTGTTGTTGTGAAACTTGCCTATGCTTGTTGTTGTGAAACTTGCCTATGCTTGTTGCTGTGAAACTTGCCTATGCTTGTTGTTGTATAACTTGCCTATGCTTGTGATGATAGCCTTTGTTGTGCAAGTGTGGTATTTACGTATTCTGGCGTCTCTCGATAGAGGCGGTCGACTTGTTGAGAACTTACTTGGGCGTCTTTGGCGGTGATGGAGAATTCCACGGGTATGTTTCCATTTTGATTCTTGTCTTGTTGTTGATGTCACGTGGGCGTATCTACTGCCGTCTGCGATGTTAGGGCATCTTGGCCGTGCGGTCGGGTTGATTACGATATATTGTTATTGTGGTTACATGGACGTATCTGCAGAGGTAGAATTCAGGGGCATGTGGCCGTGCGGCGGGGTTGATCACCGGTATATTATTGTTGATGTCACGTGGGCGTGTCTGCGAGGTAGAATTAGGGCGTGTGGCGTGGGGCATTGGTATTATTGTTGCATCATGGACATGTCTGCCGTCTGCAGAGTCAGGGGCATGTGGCCGTGATCACGAACATGATTGATGTTGTGGGCGTGAGACCCATAGTTATATTTGAGTGATGGCTTGGCGTGAGTCACGACCGCTTTTCGGTATATGCGTGGGGCGTGCGTGAAATTTGAGCCTTAAGTTAGGCAAGGACCGAATTTTGGGCCTGAAGTGCGATTGGAGTCGTTTTTGGCGAAGCGTTTCCACGAACACGTTGGGAAAATTCGGCTATGTCATTTAGTATTTTTGCGGATTTTTCCGAGCAACGAAATGTTTTGGACCAGCGGGAGGGTGACACTTGTCACCCTCATTTGAAGCGATAGGTTGGCCGGTTAGTCACGGGTTGGAGGCCTATTGGCTCCTTGTTTTGGCCTTGTTTTGTGGCTTGTTTGGTGCCGTGTTTTGTGCCTTGTTTTGTAGAGTAGGGGTTAGGGTGCACTTGGCTTGATCAAGGCCATACAACCTTGCACGTGGCTTGATCTTGGCCGTTGGTTGGCTTTTGGTTTCCTATAAATACCCCAGAGATGAACTTCTTCATCCACTCTTGACTGTCTAAGCCTTGAAAACTCTCCTCCCCTCTTGAGTGTTCTCGTCCTAAGCCTTCCCCTCCCCCAGGTGGCCTTGTGGCGAGAGAGCCTCCTCAGCTGTGGTGCTAGCCAGTGGGTACCCCACTGCCTAGTTGTTTCGTATAATACCACTCCATGTGGTATTGAAATACTTCTCCAGTATTGTTATAATGCCCAAAATACCTTAGCCTTTACCTTGTTGTATTCAAAGTTACCTCTATCGTAGAGCAGGAAATACTACCTTTTGTCCTTTTAGTCTCAGCCAAAACCCTAAGAAATCTTCATGGTTGGTTGAAGTATTTGAGTAGAAGTTGGTTAGAACTTAAGGGTTGTTTGGAGGCGGATTGGGCGCACGGAGTAGGAGCTAAACCTTGCTCGGGATCGACATTATAACTTGGATAATTTTGGGCTTGTCGAGGTAAATATTCTTGTCCTTATTGTAATTGGAGATTACATGTTGTAGGAATATATAGTTGAAGTATACTATATGTAGAAGATGAACTTTGTATTTGGCAATGTCTTTTGACTTAAGCTGAAGAGTAAAGAAAAGAATGACTGTATTTACATAGGGTATTGCGATGAGACTTGTGTAGTATTCTTGAGTAGAATTGTACGTCAGGTTAGGCGTGTAAACCCCACACTGGTTGGCTTGGTAGCCGGCCTCACATAGAGGAGGAGATTTCTGTTGTTGCGGGAAATCTTCAATTTTACGTAGAATATGGGCAGTGCGGTTAGAAGTTAATAGGCGTTTGTGGCCTTATAGGTGGAAGTACTAAGGTAGCGTATTCTACTGGAGTGGAAAGGGCTAGCAAGGTTGTAGTACTTGGAGCACTTTGCTTATTGTCGATACTAAATCGCGAGGTATGTGAACCTCTTTCTATCTGTTCTAGCATGATATGTGTGTAACTATGTAGTGCGGTGGGCGTCTGGTTGCTAAGTGTATTTGTTTGGTTTAAACATAAAGTGTTATAACGGCTTTATGGGAAGTTGGTTATAACAGCTTTATGTAGGTAAGAAAATGGTTTACTGATGTTAGAAGTTAAGAGACTTAACTTATTTGTTTTAATGTGGATGTTTGTGTGAAACCTCATTGTGAGTAATGAGTACTTGTTTTTAAAGGGATAATGTTTCTTGATTTGGAAATCGGAATGTGTATCGACAGGACCATGCGGCGTTAATAAAGGAAAATGTATTGAATAATGATGGGTTGTATTAAAACCGGTAGAAACCTCCATCTGCATAGAAGCTAAGATGAGACAAAATGATATTACATTTTCTAGATCATGCTGCTTTGTAATAAGATCGTTATAAACAGAATAAACTACTCGCATATATGACATATGTTACTCAATTTTTTAAAGAGATTAAGACTATGAGTTATGAAACCTTTCTAAAATAAGTGACTTGAGCATTTGAAAATGAGAAGCTTGAGTAATTGAAACTAGGCAAAGCGGAACTTAGGAAAAGAAGGTTGTTACTTGATTTTGAAAAGGAATGTGGGTTGGTCATTCTAATACTACGGGTATAGGGTGACTTTTATAAAAGTAATGGATCTCTTTTAAAAGAACTTAACGTATGTAGTACTTTGGGGTTAAAAACCCGGACTTTGGCATAAAATGAAAGTACTTTGAGTTGTGTGAAACTACTTTATGCTTGTTGTTGTGAAACTTGCCTATGCTTGTTGTTGTGAAACTTGCCTATGCTTGTTGTTGTGAAACTTGCCTATCTTGTGATGATAGCCTTTGTTGTGCAAGTGTGGTATTTACGTATTCTGCGTCTCGATAGAGGCGGTCGACTTATTGAGAACTTACTTGGGCGTCTTTGGCGGTGATGGAGAATTCCGGGTATGTTTCCATTTTGATTCTTGTCTTGTTATTGATGTCACATGGGCGTATCTGCCGTCACGATGTTAGGGCATGCGGCCATGCGGCGGGTTGATTACCGATATATTGTTATTGTGGTTACATGGACATGTCTACACGAGGTAAATTAGGGGCATGTGGCCGTGCGGCGGGGTTGATCACCCGATATATTATTGTTGATGTCACGTGGGCGTGTCTGGCAGGTAGAATTAGGGGCATGTGGCCGTGGGGCATTGGTATTATTGTTGCATCATGGACATGTCTGCCGTCTGCGAGTCGGGGCATGCGGCCGTGATGCGAACATGATTGATGTTGTGGGCGTGAGACCCGTAGTTATATTTGAGTGATGGCTTGAGGCGTGAGTCACATTTGGATATATTTGCTTTTATGTTGTGAGCGTAGTTTGGTTATCATACATGTCTCTGCTTTATATAGACTAGTATGATTTCATTCTGATATTTCTGATTTCACATACTTGGTACTGTTATCTTGACCTCCTTGAGGCTGCGTTCATCTGCATGGTAGAGTGTCGATCGTGGATCCTCGCTCTTAGGATCTCGATTCAGCGTTTTGGGAAGCTCAGTTTCTCAGGAGGCTTATCTTTTAGTATGTGTTCCACTGAGTTGTAGGTTCTTGTACATTGAGGGTATGGCGAGCCACTGTCCGTCATAGTTATTGTAAATCTTAAGTGCAGTAGTCTTTGTTGTGGGCGGGGTTTGTAAAAGGATTAAAGCTGTTTGTTTTGAAAGAGTTGTATGTATACATGTTATTGGAAGGTAGCAGTTGGGTTGGCTTTGTTTATGATCATATATCTTGTTTCTTGTTTAAAGTTTTATTTTCCATTTGGTTTTCTCGATGTTGTGTCACTAGGGTGCGGGATAAGGCACGATGCTTGGGCCGGGCAGTCGTTACAAAAGTGGTATCGAGCGATTAATCCTCGAAAAGTGTCTGACGTGTCTAGTAAGTCTTGATTATCGATGTGTTGTGCACACGTCTATGTCGAGAGGCTGAGACATTTAGGATTAGTTTCCATTCTTCTCATTACGAGATCGTGCCTTAGAGGCTGTGTTGTAAGTTGGACCCTGCAGCGTATCTCGTTTTACGATTATGCCTCGCGAGCAACGAGCCTAGAAGGGCAAGCGGCCGAGGAGCGCTAGTGAGATCTGAGGAGAATGCGAGCGCGAGCGATACGAGTTGTGCTTGAGCGGCGGGTTTTGTGGCGCCGGCCCAGCGAGAGTTAGCGCGGCAATAGCTGAGACCTGATACACGAGCCTCGATCCACGATGCAGGCGAAGGAGATGGGTTATAAGGAGATAGCCCGATTCTTTGGCGAAGTGTGGCGAATATGAGGATAAATTTGAATCACGGCGATTCGATTCGATGCACGATGGTTCACCCCGGCGAATAGTTTGAGCTCAGGACTTTACGAGTTGTAGCGCTTGAGTTTTATGGGTCGAGGCACGAGGATGATCGCGAGGAGTTCATCCGGCGATTCTGGGATCGTCACGGTGATCGAGCTTGAGAGACCGAGTCTGTGACCTTTGGTTCGCGTCGGCTGCGTGATACATGATCGATTGGTTTGATTCATAGGAGCTTTCGGGAGAGCATGCACCTCCAGCAGTATGGGATGAGTTTTGGGGCTTTCCTCGCGCATGCTTGCCTCGCGGATGAGGAACGCAGTAAAGATTTTTGATGCTTACGAGCGGGCGTGCGGTTCGGGAGTACAATGTGGAGTTCGACTCATTGGCGTGCGTCGGCGTTGGTAGCTAGTATGGAGGATCGTGTGCCGATATGTTACTGAGCTCGATGATTACATGTCGAGCATGTTCAGAGTAGCTCTTGTGGGCATGGGCATTGCCGCATGCGAGCTCATGCCAGGATGTGAGGCACGGAGGTCGGCGGAATGACGAATCGCGAAGAGGCGAACAACGAGTCGCTGGTGACTTTCGGCGGACCGCCTCGGCGTCTAGTTTTGTACCTCCGCCCGGTGCGAGTGGTCCTCCACAATCTTGAGCATCGAGTATTGGGGCGGTCGGCTCGAGGTTGAGTTTCGGAAGTAAGGGTGTTGGCGAATCGGTCACCCTACCTCGGTGTGGTCGATGTGGTAGACGCATTTGGGAGTGTCGTGGTACGAGGAGCTTGTTATTTTGCGGCAGCGGGCCATTTTGCGGAAAGTCAGGCAAGGTATACGGATGTTCGACTCGACTAGGATCGATGGCTGGTTCGCCCTACGATTATGCTCCTGCGAGTGGGCTATGATTAGAGTGGGCGGTAGCTTGTATATCATAACCCTCTAGAGTTTTGGTATGCTTGTTATGATGGTCTCATTATGTGCTATATGCGAATAGCGTTGTGTTAATTGTGAGTTAGAAAACATGCTTAGTTGGGAGGATAAGTATGGGGGCATGGTAAGTGTGAATCCTGTATCACGATTGAGACCTTAGAAGTAAGGTCGTCTTGAGTAAAAGATTATTTTATGTTTGACCTTTATCGAGTGCGTAGTATACGTGGGTTTTATTTGAGTGATCGATCCATGGGTAATGTGAGATGGAAGTGGTAGCTTTCATGATGTGATTTAGCGAGGATTGTTAGTGTCGAAACGAGGGCTTGGCGCGATTGTGGGTCGGGTTGAGGGCGTGATACGGGTCAACCGTAGCCGGATTAAGGTGGTCAGTTACGGGTGGTCGCGGTGGTAGGAGTCACGAGGATGCTAGGCCCAGTTTGTATAACCATCGTATGAGTTGGTGGATATGTTCGACCCGAGCGGATCGTGGGGCGGGAGCGGCCTTAGAAGATCGAGGTTAGTAAGATGACCAAGTTTGGAGGTAGTGACTCGAGTTGGAAAGCGAAGCGTTGGAAGTGTGAGTACAGATACTAGAAAGAGTTTGAGTGTTGAAGGGTGCAAGATGGGGAAAAGTGAGCGTGTGTGATCGTTTCTTTTGAAATGAAGGTGTGGCGGGGTATATTTTAGACCTCGGGTAAGGGTTTTGTGATGATTAGAGTGTTTCCTCATTGACTTGGGTTTAAGTATTGGCGTTTGTTATTTTTATGGCGGTGTGGCATGATTGTTTTCGTGCGTATAGCGATGAAGGCTATACTAAGCGCGTGTTTGTGTTGAGACTTGAGAAGGAACATTCGGGACGAATGTTTCTAAGGAGAGGAGAATGTTATACCGCTTTTCGAGTATGCGTGGGGCGTGCGTAGAAATTTGAGCCTTAAGTTAGGCAAAGGACCGAATTTTGGGCACAAGTGCGATTGGAGTCGTTTTTACCGAAGCGTTTCCACGGCTACGTTGGGAAAATTCCGGCTATGTCATTTAGTATTTTTGCGGATTTTTCCAGAAGCGAAATGTTTTGGACCAGCGGGAGGTGACACTTGTCACCTCGTTTGGGCGATAATGGGTTGGCGGTTGGTCACGGGTTGGAGGCCTATTGGCTCCTTGTTTTGGCCTTGTTTTGTGGCTTGTTTGGTGCCATGTTTTGTGCCTTGTTTTGTGGAGTAGGGGTTAGGGTGCACTTGGCATCAAGGCCATACACTTGCACATGGCTTGATCTTGGCCGTTGGTTGGCTTTTGGTTTCTATAAATACCCAGAGATGAACTTCTTCATCCACTCTTCACTTGTCTAAGCCTTGAAAACTCTCCTCCCCTCTTGAGTGTTCTCTTCCTAAGCCTTCCCCCTCCCCCTTGGTGGCGTTGTGGCGAGCCTCCTCACAGCTGTGGTGCTAGGTGGGGTACCCCACTGCCTAGTTGTTTCGTATAATACCCTCATGTGGTATTGAAATACTTCTCCAGTATTGTTATAATGCCCAAATACCTTAGCCTTTACCTTGTTGTATTCCAAAAGTTACCTCATCGTAGAGCAGGAAATACTACCTTTTGTCCTTTTAGTCTCAGCCAGAAACCACTAGGAAATCTTCAGTTGGTTGAAGTATTTGAGTAGAAGTTGGTTAGAACTTCTAAGGGTTGTTTGGAGGCGGATTGGGCGCGGAGTAGGAGCTAAAACTTGCTCAGGATCGACATTATAACTTGGATAATTTTGGGCTTGTCGAGGTAAATATTCTTGTCCCCTTATTGTAATTGGAGATTACATGTTGTAGGAATATATAGTTGAAGTATACTATATGTAGAACTGAACTTTGTATTTGGCAATGTCTTTTGACTTAAGCCTGAAGAGTAAAGAAAAGAAGCCCATTGTATTTACATAGGGGTATTGCGATGACTTGTGTAGTATTCTTTGAGTAGAATTGTACACGTCCAGTTAGGCGTGTAACCCCACAGTTGGCTTGGTAGCCAGGCCTCTATAGAGGAGGAGATTCTGTTGTTGCGGGAAAAATCTTGCCGAATTTTCTGTAGAATATGGAACCGTGCGGTTAGAAGTTAATAGACGTTTGTGGCCTTATAGGTGGAAGTACTAAGAGTAGCGTATTCTACTTGAGGAGTGGAAAGGGCTAGCAAGGTTGTAGTACTTGGAGCACTTTGCTTATTGTCGATACTCGTCGCGAGGTATGTGAACCTCTTCCTATCTGTTCTAGCATGATATGTGTGTAACTATGTAGTACGGTGGACGTACAGTTGCTAAGTGTATTTGTTTGGTTTAAACATAAAGTGTTATAACGGCTTTATGGGAAGTTGGTTATAACAGCTTTATGTAGGTAAGAAAATGGTTTACTGATGTTAGAAGTTAAGAGACTTAACTTATTTGTTTTAATGTGGATGTTTGTGTGAAACCTCATTCGTGAGTAATGAGTACTTGTTTTTTTAAAGGGATAATGTTTTACTGATTTCGGAAATCAGAATGTGTATCGACAGACCACTGCAGCGTTAATAAAGGAAAATGTATTGAATAATGATGGGTTGTATTAAAACCAGTAGAAACCTCCATCTGCATAGAAGCTAAGATGAGACAAAATGATATTACATTTTCTAGATCATGGCTGCTGTAATAAGATCGTTATAAACAAGAATAAACTACTCACATATATGACATATGTTACTCAATTGTTTTAAAAGAGATTAAGACTATGAGTTATGAAACCTTTCTAAAATAAGTGACTTGAGCATTTGAAAATGAGAAGCTTGAGTAATTGAAACTAGGCAAACTGGAACTTAGGAAAAGAAGGTTGTTACTTGATTTTGAAAAGGAATGTGGGTTGGTCATTCTAATACTACGGGTATAGGGTGACTTTTATAAAAGTAATGGATCTCTTTTAAAAGAACTTAACGTATGTAGTACTTTGGGGTTAAAAACCCGGACTTTGGCATAAAATGAAAGTACTTTGAGTTGTGTGAAACTTGCCTATGCTTGTTGTTGTGAAACTTGCCTATGCTTGTTGTTGTGAAACTTGCCTATGCTTGTGATGATAGCCTTTGTTGTGCAAGTGTGGTATTTACGTATTCTGGCGTCTCTCGATAGAGGCGGTCGACTTATTGAGAACTTACTTGGGCGTCTTTGGCGGTGATGGAGAATTCCACGGGTATGTTTCCATTTTGATTCTTGTCTTGTTATTGATGTCACATGGACATGTCTACCGTCTGATATTAGGGGCATGCGGCCATGCGGCGGGTTGATTACCGATATATTGTTATTGTGGTTACATGGACATGTCTACACCGAGGTAGATTCAGGGGCATGTGGCCGTGCGGCGGGGTTGATCACCGATATATTATTGTTGATGTCACATGGGCGTGTCTACAGAGGTAGAATTAGGGGCATGTGGCCGTAGGGCATTGGTATTATTGTTGCATCATGGACATGTCTACCGTCACGAGTCGGGGCATGCGGCCGTGATGCGAACATGATTGATGTTGTGGGCGTGAGACCCGTAGTTATATTTGAGTGATGGCTTGAGGCGTGAGTCACTGGATATATTTGCTTTTATGTTGTGAGCGTAGTTTGGTTATCATACATGTCTCTGCTTTATATAGACTAGTATGATTTCATTTCTGATATTTTCTGATTTCACATACTTGGTACTGTTGTGCCGACCTCGCCGAAGTGCGTTCATGCAGCGGTAGAGGTATCGATGCGTGGATCCTCGCTCTTAGGATCTCGGTTCAGCGTTTTGGGAAGCTCCGTTTCTCGGAGGCTTATCTTTTGGTATGTGTTCCACTGAGTTGTAGGTTCTTGTACATTCGGGGTATGGCCGAAGACCTGTCGTCAGTTGTTGTAAATCTTAGAGTGCAGTAGTCTTTGTTGTGGCGGGGTTTGTAAAAGGATTAAGCATTCGTTTTGAAAGAGTTGTATGTATATGTTATTGGAAGGTAACCGTTGGGTTGCTTTGTTTATGATCATATATCTTGTTTCTTGTTTAAAGTTTTATTTTCCATTGGTTTTCTCGATGTTGTGTCACTAGGGTGCCGGGATAAGGCACCGATGCGGGCCGGGCAGTCGTTACACCCACTGGGGGTCTCGGCCAAGGGAGGGGAGGGACTCGGCTAAGGCCTCGAGGGGAGGGATTTTTAACACTTAGAAGATTTGTGGAAAGGATGAAGAATTCATCAAAGGAGAGGTATTTATAGGTCAAGCCAAGGCGACCAATGGCGAATTATGCCAAGTGCATAGCAAGTGTAGGGCGAGATTGGGACAAGTGTGTGTGGGTCCACTTTATCAATCAACACACAAAATATCCTACCAACTACACTCTCCCGATTCGTCGATGTCCGCCCCTTCGCGATGGGAGGGTGCCAAGTGGCGCCTCGTTGGTCCAAAATGTTCGTCTCTCGGAAAAATCATAAAAATTAAAAATGACATAGCGGAAATTCCCTACGAAAGGCGAAAGCGTTTAGTCGAAAAGCGACTCTAATCGGGTGTGTGCACAAACACAAATCGGCCAAGCCTAATTACAAGTTCAAATTTTCTAAATCGTCCTCACGTACATACTGAAATCGGTATAACATTCTCCCCTCCCAGAAACATTCGTCCGAATGTTCCTTCCAAGTCTCAAACAAGCGCGCTGGGTATAGTCACCGCTATACTTACGAAAACAATCACGCGCGCATGGCGGAACCAACTTGCGCAAATACTTACCTCCAAGTCGAGGAAACACCTCTAACATCACCACAAACACCTTCCGTGGTCTAAAACATACTTCCTTCGCGCCTTCTCTTTACAAAGAAATGCACTTTTGTCACTTTGCGCGAGTTCACTCGGCGACCCGACAAATGGTGCCAGGGCTGCGTGCGATCCACGAGGTGGCGTACTCGAACTCTTACCATTTAAATCTTTGCTTGGTTCCAAAACTTCGGGGTTACTATCTCTAACGTGGTCATCATTAGCGGGAACACTCTGGATGGATCTCAGATACTTTCCGAACATAACAATGAAGGGCGGACGTCTTGCCTCTAAGTCGGACGGCAAAAGCTAACATATAGGCAACGGCCTATTCTTCACATGAACTTAAAAAGGCCCAAACAACGGGCTAAGTTTCCTCTGTTTTCAAAGCTCGTCACCCAATCAGGGGTGGTACTTTCAAGAAGACCGGCCGTCGGCACGAACTCTGGCGTCGTCGCGATTATCATACGATTTCTACGGTGCGGAACCTCTTCTAGACAAGCTTTACTCTATCCACGATCTGCTGGAACAAGCTGAACCAACTATCTGAATCACGCCAACATCGAACCAATCGGCCGGCGACTCGCGCATCCGCCCTCTGAGGGCCGTAAGGCGACATCAGAACGAAATGGTAGCTTAAACACTCTGACGAGGAGACAACAATTCGCAACTATCCACGGAAATCGAACCGCGGCGGCGAATGTGATCGAGACTTACTTGAGTTCCTAACCTTGCACGGTAAAACCTCCGGAAAAGCAGTACAACTGGGCTCCATTATCGACATAAGGTGAAGGTAGGCACCTCGTGCCTTACAACCTTTCGATATATCATCTCGCGTAACCCTCTGCCGAGTAAGCGGTCTTTGCTAGAAAGACACGGTGACCTCCTCGGCCCAACTCTTTGGTCGAATCATCCATGAAATCGTGCGTTGGTTAACTAAACTCTGCCTAACACCTCGTGACCCTACCACAAGGCGGGACCACAAACTGACCCGACCCGCGCAAACATGCCGCGGGTTGACCCGGCGTGGCCTCAACCCGGCAGGCCAGCGCGGCGCTAGCTCACGAAGGAAAACTCACTAATCACGTTACGAAAACCTAGCGGTCTTAGCTCAACTACCTCTTTCATTCCACTACTCGAGGACTAATCCCAACATAACTCACGTGCACTATGCACTCCTATAAAGGTCAAACATAATACATCTTTTACTCGAGATGGCCTTACCTCTAAGGTCTACGTATAACCACTCTAAGGCTCACTTTATCTATCCCCAAATCTTACTTGGTTAACTAACCAAGATTTCTAATCACCATTTACACAATGCTATCGAATATAACACTTAAGGTATACTCACCTTATCACTTATACAAAGCTCAGAGGGTTAAAGATATACACGAATCTTTGCTTCACTCCTTAGTCGTTCTAATCAAAGCACCCGTAAAGTGCAGCTAGCCAGGAAGATGACAAACTACCGCGATCTGAAGGTGAGTCCTCACTGCAGGACACTCTTTCGACATCGACGGTCGGCGTGCAAACGGTACCCGACTAAAAGGCGACATTCGGGATGGCGTGCATCGTAATGAGCGGAAGCCACGGAGTTACGACAACTCTGCGCGCACCCAGCGTCACGAACCACAGGAGGACCACTGCCTTGGTGGATGTGCACAATCAAATCTCTTTGGTGAGGTGACTGCCTCGAAAGTTACCAAAGGACGCTGCTGCCTGCTCTTACAGCGTCGCCCCGTTAACCCGTCGATCTACGTTTCTCGACTGCTACGCGTAAGCGTACAAGCCATGCTCGAACTAGACGAAGAACTTACTCTTGCACAACCTTCTACCGTTGATATTCATCAAGACTCGCGGTACATCGGTATACTCTGGTAGTCAAATCCATAGTTAATGCGGTCGCCTCACAGAAATCTATATTCTGTTCGGTCGTGGGCGAAGGTTCAAATATCATGGCGCGATGGAGCTGCCGCCGTGATGCTAAACTTCGGTGGGGCTAGTGGCGTGTAAAACTCCCGAAGGAAGCACCGCGGTGATGATTGGGCTGTGCCATGACCTCTGAACTCTGCTGACTCCGCCGGTGCCTTGTCTCTGGGCGGGTTGCCTACTGCGGAGAGCATAGCGATAAGAAATAATTTAGTCGGAGGGTCCGACTTACAACCTGGCTCTAAGGCACGATCTCGAGTGAGAAGAATAGAAACCAATCCTAAATACCTATAGCCTCGATTATTGGTGTAGTGCACAACATGTGTGATAATCGAACTTGCTGGATGATGCGTAGACACTTTAGAGATTAGCGCTCACGATACCACTTTTGTCACGACCGAACTGGGCGCGTGGTAGTGCCTTACCGGGCACCCTAGTGATACAACATCAGTGTCGGACATAAAACACATACATGAAACAAATGAAGTACAAAGCGATGTCGAGGAAAACTTGCCTTTCGTATATAAATAACAACTCATTCAAAATGAGCAGTTTAATCCTTAATCTTGCACAATCCTTGCAGCGATTGCTCTGACCTCTGAAATGATGCGACAACAATGGCGGGACGGGGCCGCCATACCGCGAATGTAAATACCTCAACGGCGGGGACTATGCGAGATAAGCCTCAGAAAGAAGCGGAGCTTTCCCCAATATTGACGTGACCTAAGGCGAGGATCGGCGGCGGTGTACCTTTACTGCGGCATGAGCGGCCCGAAGGAAGTCGATCTGGCAATTACAAGTATGTGGCGAAAATAGATCGTAAATGAAATCATAGTAGTCTATATAAAGCGGAGACATGTATGATAACGAACTGATTCACAATAAATAGCGATGCGTATCCGTCGAGGACTCGCGCCGAAGTTATCACAATACAGCCGTGCGGCAAATGCGAAGGCATAGCCTACTAAGACCAGCGATGCAAAATACCAAAGCGTATCCGAGGTCTTTCTGACCGCATACATGTCGAAGGTGGCCCCTTCGCGCAATATCAATGTGCGTCTATCCACAGAACTCTCGACTCGCATAGGTCACCTGCGGACCGCGTGGTATTCTCGAATCATGGTCCTGCACTTTTGAGGTATACCAGCGTCGAAAGCGGTAACCCTCGGTATCCGCTAGGCTCCGCATGACGCGTAGTCTCAAAGACCGCGTAGTCTCAGCGGACGCCAGGAATCCCAGCGTCGGGCTAAACACGGAATGATCAATCCGGAGCTCTGCGCTCCGCGTAGTCACAAGAGCGCATGGCGTATAGACCGCGTCAAGGGTGGCAAGCCTCGGTATAATAAGTCGAGGGTATGTGATACAATAACGATAAAGCGCTTAACGTTTAACAACGTAAGCCTGACAAGAATGACCACACATCACGATCACACGGATACTAACACCGTAGCATCCTAACATGTTTACTCATCACATCAACAAGAAAGTATTTACAAGGCTATCTCAAACCAACCTGATCAAGCTATTCACACGGTACTTTATGCTAACAAGTGCGGGGATCTAGCCCCAAAGGACTTCATACATTAAATCTTTTAAAAGATCGTTACTTCAAAACCACGCAATACAGTAGTATATAGAGTGATTATCTTTTAAAGTAAATCAATTACTTCTCTTTGTAAAATCAATTAGCATTCTCTTTGATGTTCAAGTTTGCCTAATTTCCATGTTCAAGTTTGCCTTTTTAGAAAGGTTTAGTAGTTCATAGTCTTATTCATTTAAGAATATAATTCTCCTTTAAACAATCGAGAAACATAAGCCTTATATGAGTAGGATATTCTTGTTTATAACAATCTTATTATGACCGTGATCTAGGAAATATCATTTTGTCTCGTCTTAGCTACATGCGGATGGAAGTTTCTCTTGGTTTAATAATACTTAATTATTAAAAACATTTCCTTTATTAACGATGGTTTGTCGGTACGATTACGATTTCAAAATCGGTAAAACATTCTTAAGGCGTTATACCTAACTTTCCATAAAGCTAGTATAACTCTTAAGTTTTCAAAACAAATCAAGTATTACTTCTTAACAAAATGATTCAAAACCTTTTGAAATACTTCAAGTTCTTTATTAACACATAACAAGCGATTATAGTTCAAATCAGTTACTTTTAAAAACCACAGTATTTTCTTACTAACGTAAAGTATTATAACCAACTTCATAAAGCGTTATAACACTTTATGTTTAAACCAATCAAATACATTTAGCACGTATGCGTCTGCGTACTACATAGTTCACACATATCATGCTAGAAGAGATAGGAAGAGGTTCACATACCTCATGACAGTATCGACTAATAGCAAAAGCGCTCAAGTACTTCAGTCGGCTACTCCTTTAAGCCAAGTAGATCGCCACACGTGGTACTTGACTATAAGGCCACAGGCGCTCATTAACATATAGATCCCGTAGAGAACATTCTAGAAAATTCGGCGACCTCCCCCATGGCGTAAATCTCCTCTCTATCGGTAGCTATCTGACGACCCGGAGTTCATCATCTAACGAGCGGGTACAATTACTCCTGAAAAGCTACCCAAGTCTCTTTGTAATACAATATGTAAATCTGATTTGAGTACTCTTCTTTGAAAATGTTTCTTATTATTGGGCTTAAGTCAAAAGACATTGCCGACAACAACGTTCAGTTCTATATATTTAGTATATTTCAACTATATAGTCTAACAATCATGTAATTTCCAATTACAATAGGGGGACAAGATATTTACCTCGATAAGCCCATAATTATCCGAGTTTAAATGTCGATCTGAGCAGTTTAGCTCTACTCAGGTGCGCTCAGGCCAGCTCAACAACCCTTAGAAGTTCTAACCAACTTCTAATACTCAAACTAACTATGGAGATTTTCCTTAGGGTTTCGGTTTGTGGAAGGGAAGTATAATAGTATTTACGGGCTTTTTATTAGTATAACCTTAGAATACTACAAGGTATACGGCTAAGGTAATTTGGGCATTACAATGATACTTTTGAGTATTTCCAACAAGAGGGGGTATTATGAAGACAACTAGGCTAGGGGTACCCGGCATGAGGAGGAGGGTGTATACCACTCGGCCTACCCCTAGAGGGCTCGGCGAGGGGAGGAGGGACTCTCGCTAAGGCCTCTCGAGGAGGATTTTAACACTTAGAAGATTTGTGGAAAGGATGAAGAATTCATCAAAGGGAGAGGGTTATAGGTCAAGCCAAGGCCCAATGGCGAATTATGCCAAGTGCATAGCAAGTGTAGGGCAGGTGGGACAAGTGTGTGTGGGTCCCGAACTTTATCAATCAAACAAAATATCCTACCAACTACACTCTCCAATTCGTCAATGTCCAGCCCTCCGTCATGATGGGAGGTGCCAAGTGGCGCCTCGTTGTCCAAAATGTTTCGTCTCTCGGAAAAATCCACTTAAAAATTAAAAATGACATAGGGAAATTCCCTAAATTTTGGAAAGCGTTTAGTCAAACGACTCTAATCGGGTGTTGTGCACAAACACAAATCGGCCAAGCCTAATTACAAGTTCAAATTTTCTACGTCGTCTCCACTGCATACTCTGGAAATACGAGGTATAACAATCTACGATGCTGGGTTAAACTCCGGATTTATAATGTCATGTTAGTGCCACTAAGTAAACCAAAATGAGTGTATATGAATATGACTAATAAGAAGTTAGGGGATTTCTTAACTTGCTTACTTATTGTGTGATAAATGGTAGTGCTTATGTATGTATATGATGGCGATTGAGGTAGGGTAGAGTATATCGAGGGTAAATCCCAGATCGTTATACCACTTCTCGAGTAGAGTATATCGAGGGTAAGTCCCCAAGATAGTTATACCACCTTTACCACCTTCTCGGGAGTAGAGTATATATGAGGTAGCTCCCAGAGATAGTTATACCGCTGCTTTACCACATACTCGGGGTAGAGTATATCGAGGGTAAGTCCCAGATAGTTATACCACCTTTACCACCTTCTCCGGGGTAAGAGTATATCGAGGGTGTTATACCCGTAGTTGCGAGAATATGTATGTGAGGCGTGCGTCTGTGAGTCTGTGAAAAATTTTGAAAAGAAAGAAAGATGTGAGTTTTAAATCGGAAAGTTTAGGTTATTTGTGAAGAAAAGGTTCGTTAATGGGAATTAGGTTCCCAGTTTGGTATTTGGACTTCATAGATTATATTAGAATTTTGAGATTTTATTTTGGAAATGGTCATGTGGGGCCCAGGAGAAATTCTGGTTTTGTGGGGCGCTTTGTTTTGAGATTTCCATTAAATTGGATATTTCGGAAGGCGAAATATTGCAGGCGAATCGGGCGACACGTGTCACCCCATGTGGCACCCTTGGCGAATTTACCTTTGTGCCTGACACGATTAAGTCGTTTTCGGCGAAGCGTTTTTGCGTAACTTGCGAGGAAAATTCCGACTATGTCGTTTTGTATTTTTGCGGATTTTTCGGCGGCGGAGCATCTTTGGGCCAGCGAGAGGGTGACACTTGTCACCTCAGTGGCGTTTAGGTAAGCGAGGGGGCGTCTTATCCACTTGTTTTGTGCCTTGTTTTGGCCTTGTTTGGTGCATTGTTTTGTGGAGTGTTTTGTGGAGTAGGGTTTAGGGTGCACTTGGCTTGATTTTGGCCTTACACTTGCCTTGCACATGGCTTGATCTTGGCCATTGGTTGGCCTTTGGTTTTGCTATAAATACCCACTTATGTTGATGAACTCTTCGTCCACAAATGAAACCTTCAAGCCTAAAATCCCTCCCTCCTCTAGTGTTGAGTTAGTCAACTCTTCCCCTCTTTTGAGAGTCTTGGCGAGGCCTCCTCCCTCCCCTTTGTGGTGTCTTGGCGGGGTACCACCACTGCTAGTTGTTTCGTATAATACCACTTGTTGTGGTATAGAAATACTCCTAGTATTGTTATAATGCCCAAAATACCTTAGCCTTGTACCTTGTAGTATTCCAAGATACCTCTTTCGTGAGAGTCAGAAATACTACCTTTTGTCCTTTAGTCTCAAGCCAAAACCACAAGGAAATCTTCATAGTGGGTTGAAGTATTTGAGTAAGTTAGTTAGAACTTCTAAGGGTTGTTTGGAGTGGTTTGGAGCGCGCGAGTGGAGCTAAACCTTGCTCGAATCGACATTATAACTTGGATAATTTTGGGCTTATCGAGGTAATTATCTTGTCCCTCTATTTTAATTGGAAATTACATTTTTGTTAGGATATATAGTTGAAGTATACTATATATGGATCTATGCTTAGTATTCGGCAATGTCTTTTGACTTAAGCTGAAGAATAAAGAAGCTGATTGTATTTACATAGGGTGTATTGCGATAGACTTGTGTAGATTTGTACACGTCAGGTTAGGCGATGTAAACCACACAGTTGGCTTGGTAGCGGCCTCGATAGAGGAGGAGATTTCTGTTGTTGCGGGAGAGTCTTTGCCGAATTTTCTATAGAAAGATAGAAACTTGTGTTTTGGGGTTAATGGACGTTTGTGACCTTTATAGGTGAAAGTACTGAGAGTAGCGTATTCTACTCGAGGAGTGGAAAGGGCTAGCAAGGTTGTAGTACTTGGAGCATTTTGCTTATTGTCGATAAATCGTCGCGAGGTATGTGAACCTCTTCCTATCTTTTCTAGCATGATTGTTGTGAACTATGTAGTGCGGTGAGCGTACATGTGCTAAGTGATTTGGTTGGTTTAAAACATAGGGTGTTATAATAGCTTTATGGGAAGTTAGTTATAACGACCTTATGTAATGAAAATGGTTTACTGATGTTAGAAGTTAAGAGACTTGATCTTATAAGATAAGAGACTTAACTTATTTGTTTTAATGTGGATGTTTGTGTGAAACCTCATTCGTAAGTAATGAGTACTTGGTTTTTAAAGGGATAATGTTTCTTGATTTGGGAATCGGAATGTGTATCGACAGACCCTGCGGCGTTAATAAAGGAAAATGTATTGAATAATGATGTGTTGTATTAAAACCGATGAAACCTCCATCTGCATAGAAGCTAAGATAAGACAAAATGATATTACATTTTCTAGATCATAGTTCTTTGTAATAAGATCGTTATAAACAAGAATAAACTACTACATATATGACATATGTTACTCGATTGTTCTAAAAGGAATCAGTGATTAAGTTTGGGAACTATGAAACCATTTGAAAATGAGAAGCTTGAGTAATTGAAACTAGGCAAACTGGAACTTAGGAAAAGAATGTTGTTACTTGGTTTTGAAAAGGAAGGTGGGTTGGTCATTCTAATACTACGGGTATCGGGTGACTTTTATAAAAGAAATGGATCTCTTTTAAAAGAACTTAAGGTATGTAGTACTTTGGGGTTAAAAACCCGGACTTTGGCATAAAATGAAAGTACTTGAGTTGTGTGAAACTTGCCTATGCTTGTTGTTGTGAAACTTGCCTATGCTTGTTGTTGTGAAACTTGCCTATGCTTGTGATGATAGCCTTTGTTGTGCAAGTGTGGTATTTACGTATTCTGGCGTCTCGATAGAGGCGGTCGACTTATTGAGAACTTACTTGGGCGTCTTTGGCGGTGATGGAGAATTCCGCGGGTATGTTTCCATTTTGATTCTTGTCTTGTTGTTGATGTCACATGGGCATGTCTGCCGTCTGCGAATTCGGGGCATGCGGCCGTGCGGTCGGGTTGATTACCCGATATATTGTTATTGTGGTTACATGGACATGTCTACAGGTAGAATTCGGGGCATGTGGCCGTGCGGCGGGGTTGATCACCCGATATATTATTGTTGATGTCACATGGGCGTGTCTGCGAGGGTAAATTAGGGCATGTGGCCGTGGGGCATTGGTATTATTGTTGCATCATGGACATGTCTGCCGTCTGAGTCGGGGGCATGCGGCCGTGATGCGAACATGATTGATGTTGTGGGCGTGAGACCCGTAGTTATATTTGAGTAATGACTTGAGGCGTGAGTCCACGGTGAGGTATATTTGCTTTTATGTTGTGAGCTGTAGTTTGGTTATCATACATGTCTCACCTTTATATAGACTAGTATGATTTCATTCTGATATTTTCTGATTTCACATACTTGGTACTGTTATCTTGACCTCGCCGAGTGCGTTAAATCTGCATGAGTAGAAGTGCATCGATGCGTGGATCCCATTTCTTAGGATCACGATTCAGCGTATTAGGAAGCTCCGTTTCTTGAGGCTTATCTTTTAGTATGTGTTCCACTGAGTTGTAGGTTCTTGTACATTCGGGGTATGGCGGGGCCACTGTCGCGTCATAGTCGTTGTAAATCTTAAGTGCATGTAATCTTTGTTGTGGGCGGGGTTGTAAAGGATTAAAGCTATTCGAGTTTTATGTATATCTTGAAGGCAACCGTTTTGGTTGCTTTGTTTATTATTATATCTCATGTTTCATGACTCGTATTTTATTTTCATTTGGTTTTCTACGATGTTGTATCACTAGGGTGCAGGATAAGGCACGATGCGAACCGGGCAGTCGTTACAAAAGTGGTATCGAGCGATTAATCCTCGGAAAGTGTCTGACCGTGTCTAGTAGAGTCTTGATTATCGATGTGTTGTGCACCGTCTATGTCGGAGGCGAGACATTTAGGATTAGTTTCCATTCTTCTCGATACGAGATCGTGCCTTAGAAATTGTGTTGTAAGTTGGACCTGCAGCGTATCTCGTTTTACGATTATGCCTCGCGCCAAGCAACGAGCCCGAAGGGCAAGGCGAGGAGTCTTTGCTAGTGAATCTGAGAGAATGCAGCGCGAGCGAGCAGTACACGAGGTTGTGCTTGAGACGGCGGGTTTTGTAGCGCCGCCCGGCCCAGCGAGGTTAGAGCGCGGCGATAGGCTGCTGAGACGCGATACACGAGCCTCGATCCCGATGCAGGCGGAGAGATGGAGTTACAAGGAGATGGCGATTCTTGGCGGTCGTGGCGAGATATGAGGATAAATTTGGATCACGGCGATTCGATTCGATGCACGATGGTTCACCCGGCGAATAGTTTGAGGCTACGGGACTTTACGAGTTGTAGCCGCGAGTTTTATGGGTGAGGCACGAGGATGATCGCGAGGAGTTCATCGGCGATTCTGACCGGATCATGCGGGTGATCGAGCTTGAGCCGAGTCTGTGACCTTTGGTTGCATCATTGCGTGATCTGCGATCGATTGGTTTGATTCATGGGAGCTTTCGGGAGAGCATGCGCTCCAGCGGTATGGGATGAGTTTTGAGGCTTTCCTCACGCACTTCTTGCCTCGCGGATGAGGAGGGCGCGGTACAGATTTTTATTCTTGAGGCGAGAGAGGCGCTGTCGAAGTACAATGTCGAGTTCGATTCTTTGGCTCGATATGTCCTGCGCTAGTTGCGAATATGGAGGATAGGGTGCATCGCTACGTCAGGGCTAGATGATTATATGGTGAGTCTTGTGCGGGTGTTTCTCTTGGGGGCATGGACATTGCCGCATGCGAGCTCATCGCTAGGATGTGAGAGTGCGGAGAAGGTCGGCGGAATGACTGGATCGCGAGAAGAGGCGAGGACATCGTGGTCTTTTGGCGACTTTCGGCGGACCGCCTCGGCGGCATATTAGTTTTGCACCTCGCCCGGTGCGAGTGGTCCTCCACAACCTTGAGTATTCGGGGCGGTCGGGGCTCGAGGTTGAGTTTCGGGGAAGTAAGGGTGTTGGCGGATCGGTCACCCCACCTCGGTGTGGTCGATGTGGTAGACCACATTTCGGAAGTGTCGTGGTGCGGGGAGCTTGTTATTTTTGCGGCCAGCGGGGCCATTTGCGAGGCTGTCCAAGCCAAGGGTAGCACGGATGTTACGACTCACCTACGGATCGATGCTGGTTCATGCGCCTTCGATTATGCGCCTGCGGTGAGGCCTATGATTAGAGTGGAGCGGTAGCTTCAGGTATATCCTTAACCCTCTAGAGTTTTGGTATGCTTGTTATGATGGTCTCATTATTGTGTGCTATGTACGAATAAGCGTTGTGTTAATTGTGAGTTTGAAAACATGTTTAGTTGGGAGGTTACGTATGGGGGCATGGTAAGTGTGAACCTTAGACTATTTCACGACTGAGACCTTAGAGGTAAGGTCGTCTTGAGTAAAAGATTCGTTTTATGTTTGACCTTTATAAGGGTGAGTAGTATACATTAGGATTTATTTGTGTGATAAGTCCATGGGTAGTGTGAGATGGAAGTGGTAGCTTTCATGATGTGAATTAGTAAGATTGTTAGGATCGGGAACAAGAGTTTAGCGCGATTGGGGTCGGGTTGAGGACCGTTTGCGGAGTCAACCGTAACCGGTTTGGGGTGGGGTCAGTTAGGTGGTCCCGCCGGTGGTAGGGTCACGAGGATGCTAGGCCCAAGTTTGTATGATCATCGTATGAGTTCGTGGGCGCGTTCGACGAGCGGTTCGTAAAGGCCGGAATGGCCTTAAGGAAGTTTGAGGTTAGTAAGATGACCAAGTTTGGAGGTAGTGACTCGGAGATTTTGAGCAGGTAATGGCGAAGTATGGTACGTCTTGGGAGAGTTCGAGTGTTCGAGAAAGTACAACGAGTAAGGAGGAAGATAACGTGTGTTATTTGCATTGGCCAGTGTGGCGTTGGCAACTTGTTAGAGGAACTTTATCGTTATTCGACTTGAGAAGGAACATTCGGGACGAATGTTTCTAAGGAGGAGAATGTTATACCCGTAGTTGCGGGGTATGTATGTGAGGGCGTCGTCTGCAGTCTGTGAAAATTTTGAAAAGAAAGAAAGATGTGAGTTTTAAATCGGGAAAGTTTCGGTTATTTGTGAAGAAAAAGGTTCGTTAATGGGAATTGGGTTCCCAGTTTGGTATTTGGACTTCATAGATTATATTAGAATTTTGAGATTTTATTTTGGAAATGGTCATATGGGGCCAGGAGAAATTCTACGGTTTTGTGGGCCCGCTTTGTTTTGAGATTTCCATTAAATTGGATATTTTGGAAGACGAAATATTCAGGCGAATCGGGCGACACGTGTCACCCCGTGGCACCCTTGGCGAATTTACCTTTGTGCGACACGGTTAAGTCGTTTTTAGATGAAACGTTTTGCATAACTTGCGAGGGGAAAATTCCGACTATGTCGTTTTGTATTTTTGCAGATTTTTCCGAGCGACGGAGCATCTTTGGGCCAACGAGAGGGTGACACTTGTCACCCTCAGTGGCGATTTAGGTAAGCGAGGGGCGTCTTCTCCTTGTTTTGTGCCTTGTTTGGCCTTGTTTGGTGCATTGTTTTGTGGAGTGTTTTGTGGAGTAGGGTTTAGGGTGCACTTGGCTTGATCTTGGCCTTACACTTGCCTTGCACATGGCTTGATCTTGGCCATTGGTTGGCCTTTGGTTTTCTTATAAATACCTTTATGTTGATGAACTCTTCATCCATGAAATGAAACCTTCAAGCCTAAAATCCCTCCCTCCTCTAGTGTTGAGTTCGTCAACTCTTCCCCCTCTTTTGAGAGTCTTGGCAGAGGGCCTCCTCCTCCCCTTTGTGGTGTCTTGGCCGTGGGGTACCCCACTGCCTAGTTGTTTTCGTATAATACCCTTGTTGTGGTATAGAAATACTCCTAGTATTGTTATAATGCCCAAAATACCTTAGCCTTGTACCTTGTAGTATTCCAAAGATACCTCTTTCGAGAGTCAGGAAATACTACCTTTTGTCCTTTTAGTCTCAAACCGAAACCACTAAGGAAATCTTCATAGTTGGTTGAAGTATTTGAGTAGAAGTTGGTTAGAACTTCTAAGGGTTGTTTGGAGTGGTTTGGGCGCACGGTGGAGCTAAACCTTGCTCGAGAATCGACATTATAACTTGGATAATTTTGGGCTTATCGAGGTAATTATCTTGTCCTATTGTAATTGGAAATTACATGTTTGTTAGGATATATAGTTGAAGTATACTATATATGGAACTATACTTAGTATTCGTGATGTCTTTTGACTTAAGCCGAAGAATAAAGAAGCTGATTGTATTTACATAGGGTGTATTGCGGTAGACTTGTGTAGATTTGTACACGTCCAGGTTAGGCGTGTAAACCCCACAGTTGGCTTGGTGGCCGGCCTCGATAGAGGAGGAGATTTCTGTTATTGCGGGAGAGTCTTTGCCAATTTTCTATAGAAAGATAGAAACTTGTGTTTTGGGGTTAATGGACGTTTGTTGTTATACCCCGTAGTTGCAGGGTATGTATGTGAGGACGTACGTACGAGAGTACGACAGAAATTTTGAAAAGAAAGAAAGATGTGAGTTTTTGACGGAAAAGTTTCCGGTAATTTGTGAAGAAAAAGGTTCGTTAATGGGAATTGGATTCCCAGATTTGATATTTGGACTTCATAGATTATATTAGAATTTTGAGATTTTATTTTGGAAATGGTCACGTGGGGCCACGGAGAAATTCTGGTTTTGTGGAGCCGCTTTGTTTTTGAGATTTCGGTATTTTGGATATTTTGGAAGGCGAAATATTAGGCGAATCGGGCGACACGTGTCACCCCGTGTAGCACCTGGCGAAATATTTATTGTGCCTGGCCTTTGGATTAAGTCGTTTTTCGGAAGCGTTTTACTAAGCTTACGAAGGAAAATTCGGCTATGTCATTTAGTATTTTTGCGAATTTTTCAGAGGCGAACGTTTTGGACCAACGAGAGGGCAACACTTGGCACCTCTCGTTGGTGGACTGAAAAAGTAGGGCGAATGGATGGGCAAGTTGTGGTAGATATTTGTGTAGATATTTGTGAGGATTTGTGGAGTAGGGTTAGGGTGCACTTGGCTTGATCTTGGCCTTACACTTGTGTAGCACTTGGCTAGATCTTGGCCGTTGGTTGGCCTTTGGCTTTGCTATAAATACCCTCCTTGTGAAGACTTATTCATTCACTCCTCACTTTGTCTAAGTCTTGAAATCCCTCCTCTCCCTTGTTGTTGCTCTCGTCCAACTCCATTCTCCCCTTAGAAAGAGGCCCTTGGCGAGAACACCCCCACTGCCTAGTTGTGCTAGCCGAGCCTACCCCACTTGGTAGAAAGTTGTCTTCCAAGTATTGTTATTATGCCCAAAATACCTTAGCCTTGTACCTTGTAGTATTCCAAAGATACCTCTACGTAGAGCCCGGAAATACTACCTTTTGTCCCTTTGGTCTCAAACCGAAACCCTAAAGAAAATCTTCATTGTTGGTGGAAGTATTTAAGTAGAAGTTGGTTAGAACTTCTAAGGGTTGTTTGGAGCGCACGGAGTAGGAGCTAAACGTTGCTAAGGATCGACATTTAACTTGGATAATTTTGGGCTTATCGAGGTAATTATCTTGTCCCTCTATTGTAATTGGAAATTACATGTTTGTTAGAATATATAGTTGAAGCATACTATATATGGAACCATACTTAGTATTCGGCAATGTCTTTTGACTTAAGCCTGAAGAATAAAGAACTGAACTGTATTTACATAGGACTGTATTGCAGTAGACTTGTGTAGTATTACTGAGTAGAATTGTACACGTCCGGTTAGACGTGTAAACCCCCCCCCCCCTGGTTGGCTTGGTAGCCGGCCTCGATAGAGGAGGAGATTTACGCTGTTTATTGCGGGAAAATCTTTGCCGAATTTTCTATAGAAAGATAGAAACTTGTGTTTTGGGGTTAATAGACGTTTGTGACCTTTATAGGTGAAAGTACTAAGAGTAGCGTATTCTACTCGAGGAGTGGAAAGGGCTAGCAAGGTTGTAGTACTTGGAGCATTTTGCTTATTGTCGATAAATCGTCGCGAGGTATGTGAACCTCTTCCTATCTTTTCTAGCATGATTGTTGTGAACTATGTAGTACGGTGAGCGTACATGTGCTAAGTGATTTGGTTGGTTTAAAACATAGGGTGTTATAATAGCTTTATGGGAAGTTAGTTATAACGACCTTATGTAAGTGAAAATGGTTTCTTGATGTTAGAAGTTAAGAGACTTGATCTTATAAGATAAGAGACTTAACTTATTTGTTTTAATGTGGATGTTTGTGTGAAACCTCATTCGTGAGTAATGAGTACTTGGTTTTAAAGGGATAATGTTTCTTGATTTGGGAATCGAGAATGTGTATCGACAGGACCAACTGCAAGGCGTTAATAAAGGAAAATGTATTGAATAATGATGTGTTGTATTAAAACCGGTAGAAACCTCATGCATAGAAGCTAAGATGAGACAAAATGATATTACATTTTCTAGATCATGGTCTTTGTAATAAGATCGTTATAAACAAGAATAAACTACTCACGTATATGACATAGGTTACTCAATTGTTCTAAAAGGAATCAAGTGATTAAGTTTGGGAACTATGAAACCATTTGAAAATGAGAAGCTTGAGTAATTGAAACTAGGCAAAGCGGAACTTAGGAAAGAATGTTGTTACTTGATTTTGGAAAGGAAGGTGGGTTGGTCATTCTAATACTACGGGTATCGGGTGACTTTTATAAAGTAATGGATCTCTTTTAAAAGAATTTAACGTACGTAGTACTTTAGGGTTAAAACCCGGACTTTGGCATAAAATGAAAGTACTTTGAGTTGTGTGAAACTTGCCTATGCTTGTTGTTGTGAAACTTGCCTATGCTTGTGATGATAGCCTTTATTGTACAATCGTTGTGTTTCTGTGTTACAGCGTCTCTCGATAGAGGGTCGGTTGGTAGTTAAGGTCTTGTAGTTAATCGCTTTGGATATCTTGACACGATGCGATCGTAGCCGCGGGTATGTTTCCATCTTGATTATCGCCTTGTGATTCCCTTTGGACATCACGACACGATGCGTAGCGCTGCGAATTTATCGTCCATTGGAATATTGTCTATTTTCCTTTGGACATGCGGCCGATCGCATGGCGGGTATGCTTCCATTTGGTTAAGGTCTTGTGGTTAATCGCTTTGGATATCTTGACCACGATCGTGGCGCACGGGTATGTTTCCATTTTGATTATCGCCTTGTGATTTCCTTTTTGGACATCTTGACACGATCGTGGCGCTGCGGGTATCGTCCATTTGGAATGTTGTCTTATTTTTCCCTTTGGACATCGCGACACGATCGTAGCGCGGGTATGCTTCCATTTGGATTCTTTGTCTTGTTGTTGAGGTCACATGGACATGCCTACCGATCAGAATTCGGGGGCATGTGGCCATGGGACATTGGTATTATTGTTGCATCATGGACATGTCTGCCGATCTGATTCCGGGCATGCGGCCATAATCTGAACTGATTGAGGTTGTGGGCGTGAGACCCGTGAGATTATATTGGAGTGATAGTGTTTTATGTTGTGAGCTGTAGTTTGGTTATCATACATGTCTCTGCTTTGTATAGACTAGTATGATTTCATTTCTGATATTATGCAGTTTCACATACTTGGTACTGTTATGCGACCTCGCCCGAAGTGCGTTCATCTGCGCGGTAAGTCATCGATCGTGGATCCTCGCCATAGGATCCGATTCGGCGCATTTGAAGCTCGTTTCTCGGAGGCTTATCTTTTAGTAGGTGTTCCACGAGTTGTAGGTTCTTGTACATTCGGGGTATGGCGGGGCCACTGTCGTCATAGTCGTGTATATCTTAGAGTGCGTAGTACTATTGTGGGCGGGGTTGTAAAGTTAAAGCATTCGGGTTTTATGTATGTATCACTAGGGTGCCCGGTAAGGCACGATGGGCCGGGCGAGTCGTTACAAAAGTGGTATCGAGCGATTAATCCTCGGAAAGTGTCTGACCGTGTCTAGTAAGTCTTGATTATCGATGTGTTGTGCACCACATCTATAATCGAGAAATTGCGAGACATTTAGGATTAGTTTCCATTCTTCTCATTACGAGATCGTGCCTTAGAGGCATGTTGTAAGTTGTACCCTCGCGTATCTCGTTTTTACAGTTATGCCTCCAGCGAGCAACGAGCCGGAAGGGCAAAGCGGCGAGTGCGCTAGTGAGATCTGAGGAGTTCGAGCGCGAGCCTTGGTCGATGCGAGCAGTGCTTGACGGCGAGTTTCGTGCGCCGCCCGGCACCAGCGAGTTTAGAGCGCGGCCGTGGGCGTGAGACTCTGATGCACGAGCCTCGATCCGCGATGCAGGCGGGAGATGGGTCACTGAGAGATGGCGATTATTAGCGAGGTTGTGGCGAGATATGAGAGCAGTGGATCTGTGATTCGGTTCGATGCACCGATGGATTCACCGGCGAGATAGTTTGAGGCTACGGGACTTTACGAGTTGTAGCGCTTGAGTTTTATGGGTGAGGCACGAGGATGATCGCGAGGAGTTTATCCGCGATTCTGACGGATCATGCGGGTGATCAAGGCTTGAACAGTCTGTGACCTTTGGTTGCGTCGGCTGCGTGATACCGCGATCGATTGGTTTGATTCATGGGAGCTTTCAGGGAGAGCATGCACCTCGGCAGTATGGGATGAGTTTTGGGGCTTTCCTCACGCACTTCTTGCCTCCGCGGATGAGGAGGGCACGCCGGCGATTTTTATTCTTGAGGCGAGAGGCGCCTTTGTCGGAAGTACAATGTCGAGTTCGATTCTTTGGCTCGATATGTCCACTGCGCTAGTGGCGAATATGGAGGATAGGGTGCGTCGCTCGTCAGGGCTTGATGATTATATGGCGAATCTTGTGCGGGTGTTTCTCTTGCCGGGCATGGACATTGCCGCATGCGAGCTCATGCACTAGGATGTGAGGCACGGAGGGTCGGCGGAATGACTGGATCGTGAAGAGGGCCGGGGCGGGGTCCTTTGGTGGCTTTCGAGGCGGACCGCCTCGGGCGAGCTAGTTATATACCCACCGGTGCAGTGGTCCTCCACCGTCTTGAGAAGCGGTCGGGCTCGAGGTTCAGATTTTGGCGGAAGCGAGGGTGTTAACGGTGAAGCCACCCCTACCTCGTTGTGACTATTGTGGTAGACTCCATTTTGGAGAGTGTCGTGCTAGATTGGGAGTTTGTTTTACATGCGGCCAGCGGGGCCATTTGCGAGGAACTGTCAGACCAAGGGAGCGCGGATGTTGCGACTCGACGCCCGGGATGCGTGGTGGTTCATCACCCTTCTAAATGCTGCTAAGCAGTGGGCCTATGATTAGAGTGGGCGGTAAGCCGGTATATCCTTAACCTCTAGAGTTTTGGTATGCTTGTTATGATGGTCTCATTATTGTGTGCTATGCGGATAGCATTGTGATATGTGTGAGTTAGAATGCATGGTTAGTTGGAAGGATACGTGTGGGCATGGTAAGTGTGAACCTTAGACTATTTCACAGTGAGACCTTAGAGGTAAGGTCGTCTTGAGTAAAAGATTCGTTTTATGTTTGACCTTTATAAGGGTGAGTAGTATCGTGGGATTTATTTGTGTGATAAGTCCACGGGTAGTGTGAGATGGAAGTGGTAACTTTCATGATGTGAATTAGTAAGATTGTTTGGATCGGGAACAAGAGTTTGCACGGTTGGGGGTCGGGTTTAGGACCATTTGCGGGTCAAACCGTAACTTGATTTGGGGTGGGAGCCAGTTCTGGGTGGTCACTTGGTGGTAGAAGTCACGAGGGTGCTAGGCGAGTTTAGATGATCATCGTATGAGTTCGTGGGCGCGTTCGACGAGCGGTTCGTAAAGTAGGGAATGGCCTTAAGGAAGTTTGAGGTTAGTAAGATGACCAAGTTTGGAGGTAGTGACTCGAGATTTTGAGGCGAGTAATGGTGAAGTATGGTGCGTCTTTGGGAGAGTTCTAGTGTTCGAGAAGGGTACAACGAGTAAGGAGGAAGATAACGTGTGTTATTTCGTGGCAGTGTGGCGTTGACAACTTGTTAGAGGAACTTCATCGATATCCGTCTTGAGAAGGAACATTCGGGGAACGAATGTTTCTAAGGAGGGAGAATGTTATACCCGTAGTTGCGAGGTATGTATGTGAGGGCGTGCGTGCGAGTCTGTGAGAAATTTTGAAAAGAAAGAAAGATGTGAGTTTTTCGGAAAAGTTTCGGTAATTTGTGAAGAAAATGGTTCGTTAATGGGAATTGGATTCCCAGTTTGGTATTTGGACTTCATAGATTATATTATAATTTAGAGAGTTTATTTTCGGAAATGTTCACGTGGGGCCCGGGAGAAATTCTGGTTTTGTGAGCGCTTTGTTTTGAGATTTCCGGTATTTTGGATATTTTGGAGACGAAATATTCAAGCGAATCGGGGCGACACGTGTCACCCCCATGTGGCACCCTCGGCGAAATATTTATTGTGCATGGCCTTTATTAGAGTCGTTTTTCGCAAGCGTTTTACTAAGCTACGAAGGGAAAATTCCGGCTATGTCATTTAGTATTTTTGCGAATTTTTCCGAGAGGCGAACGTTTTGGACCAATGAGAAGGCAACACTTGGCACCCTCGTTGGTGGACTTGAAAGGCGGTAGGCCGAATGGATGGGCAAGTTGTGGTAGATATTTGTGTAGATATTTGTGAGGATTTGTGGAGTAGGGTTAGGGTGCACTTGGCGATCTTGGCCTTACACTTGTGTAGCACTTGGCTAGATCTTGGCCGTTGGTTGGACTTTGGCTTTTCTATAAATACCCATCCCTTGTGAAGACTTATTCATTCACTCCTCACTTTGTCTAAGTCTTGAAATCCCTCCCTCTCTCTTGTTGTTGCTCTCGTCCAACTCCCTTCTCCCCCTTAGAAAGAGGCCTTGGCGAGAACACCCACTAGCCTAGTTGTGCTAATGAGCCTACCCCGGTAGAAAGTTGTCTTCCAGTATTGTTATTATGCCCAAAATACCTTAGCCTTGTACCTTGTAGTATTCCAAAGATACCTCTACGTGAGGCAGGAAATACTACCTTTTGTCCTTTGGTCTCAAACCGAAACCTAAAGAAAATCTTCATTGTTGGTGGAAGTATTTAAGTAGAAGTTGGTTAGAACTTCTAAGGGTTGTTGGAGCGCACGGAGTAGGAGCTAAGCGTTGCTAAGGATCGGCATTTAACTTGGATAATTTTGGGCTTATCGAGGTAATTATCTTGTCCCTCTATTGTAATTGGAAATTACATGTTTGTTAGAATATATAGTTGAAGCATACTATATATGGAACTATACTTAGTATTCGGCAATGTCTTTTGACTTAAGCCTGAAGAATAAAGAACTGTATTTACATAGGGTGTATTGCGAGACTTGTGTAGTATTCTTGAGTAGAATTGTACACGTCAGGTTAGGCGTGTAAACCCCACTGGTTGGCTTGGTAGCCAGGCCTCGATAGAGAGGAGATTTCTGCTGTTGCGGGGAGGTCTTCGAATTTTCTATAGAAAGATAGAAACTTGTGTTTTGGGGTTAATAGACGTTTGTGACCTTTATAGGTGAAAGTACTAAGAGTAGCGTATTCTACTCGAAAGTGGAAAGGGCTAGCAAGGTTGTAGTACTTGGAGCATTTTGCTTATTGTCGATAAATCGTCGCGAGGTATGTGAACCTCTTCCTATCTTTTCTAGCATGATTGTTGTGAACTATGTACGGTAGGCGATACGTGTGCTAAGTGATGTGGTTGGTTTAAAACATAGGGTGTTATAATAGCTTTATGGGAAGTTAGTTATAACGACCTTATGTAAGTGAAAATGGTTTACTGATGTTAGAAGTTAAGAGACTTGATCTTATAAGATAAGAGACTTAACTTATTTGTTTAAATGTGGATGTTTGTGTGAAACCTCATTCGTGAGTAATGAGTACTTGGTTTTAAAGGGATAATGTTTCTTGATTTGGGAATCGAGAATGTGTATCGACAGGACCACTGCGGCGTTAATAAAGGAAAATGTATTGAATAATGATGTGTTGTATTAAAACGGTAGAAACCTCCATCTGCATAGAAGCTAAGATGAGACAAAATGATATTACATTTTCTAGATCATTCTTTGTAATAAGATCGTTATAAACAAGAATAAACTACTCACGTATATGACATATGTTACTCAATTGTTCTAAAAGGAATCAAGTGATTAAGTTTGGGGGAACTATGAAACCATTTGAAAATGAGAAGCTTGAGTAATTGAAACTAGGCAAACTGGAACTTAGGAAAAGAATGTTGTTACTTGATTTTGGAAAGGAAGGTGGGTTGGTCATTCTAATACTACGGGTATCGGGTGACTTTTATAAAGTAATGGATCTCTTTTAAAAGAACTTAACGTATGTAGTACTTTGGGGTTAAAAACGGACTTTGGCGTAAAATGAAAGTACTTTGAGTTGTGTGAAACTTGCCTATGCTTGTTGTTGTGAAACTTGCCTATCTTTGTGATGATAGCCTTTATTGTACAATCGTTGTGTTTACGTGTTACGCGTCTCTCGATAGAGGTCGGTTGGTAGTTAAGGTCTTGTGGTTAATCGCTTTGGATATCGCGACACGATGCGTGGCTGCGGGTATGTTTCCATCTTGATTATCGCCTTGTGATTTCCTTTGGACATCGACACGATCGTAGCGCTGCGGGTATCGTCCATTTGGAATGTTGTCTTATTTTCCCTTTGGACATCGACACGATCGTGGCGCGGGTATCTTCCATTTTAGTTAAGGTCTTGTAGTTGTCGCTTTGGATATCTTGACACGATGCGTAGCGCGGGTATGTTTCCATTTGATTATCGCCTTGTGATTTCCTTTTGGACATCTTGACACGATCGTGGCGCGCGGGTATCGTCCATTTGGAATGTTGTCTTATTTTCCCTTTGGACATCACGACCACGATCGTAGCGCGGGTATGCTTCCATTTGGATTCTTTGTCTTGTTGTTGAGGTCACGTGGACATGCACACGATCTGCAATTCCGGGGCATGTGGCCATGGGACATTGGTATTGTGTTGCATCATGGACATGTCTGCCGTCTGATGTTAGAGGCATGCGGCCGTAATCACGAACTGATTGAGGTTGTGGCGTGAGACCCGTAGTTATATTAGGTGATGATCGCTTTATGTTGTGAATGTTTGGTTATCATACATGTCTCTGCTTTGTATAGACTAGTATGATTTCATTTACTGATATTATGCGATTTCACATACTTGGTACTGTTATCTTGACCTCCTTGAGTTGCGTTCATCTGCCGCGGTAGAGTCTGTCGATCGTGGATCTCGCTCATAGGATCCTGATTCGTAGCGTTTGAAGCTCCGTTTCTCGGAGGCTTATCTTTTAGTAGGTGTTCCTGAGTTGTAGGTTCTTGTACATTGAGGGTATGGCGGGACCTGTCCGTCATAGTCATTAATATATCTTAAGTGCAGCAGTAGTACTATTGTGGCGGGGTTGTAAAAGTTAAAGCTGTTCGGGTTTTATGTATGTATCACTAGGGTGCGTAAGGCACGATGCTTGGGCCGGGCAGTCGTTACATTTGTGACCTTATAGGTGAAAGTACTAAGAGTAGCGTATTCTACTCGAGGAGAAAGGGCAGCAGGGTAGTACTTGGAGCATTTTGCTTATTTGTCGATAAATCGTCGCGAGGTATGTGAACCTCTTCCTATCTTTTCTAGCATGATTGTTGTGAACTATGTAGGTGAAGCGTACATGTGCTAAGTGATTTGGTTGGTTTAAAAACATAGGGTGTTATAATAGCTTTATGGGAAGTTGAATATGACCTTATGTAAGTGAAAATGGTTTCTTGATGTTAGAAGTTAAGAGACTTGATCTTATAAGATAAGAGACTTAACTTATTTGTTTTAATGTGGATGTTTGTGTGAAACCTCATTCGTAAGTAATGAGTACTTGGTTTTTAAAGGGATAATGTTTCTTGATTTTGGGAATCGTAATGTGTATCGACAGACCAACTGCGAGCGTTAATAAAAGGAAAATGTATTGAATAATGATGTGTTGTATTAAAACCGGTAGAAACCTCCATCCGCATAGAAGCTAAGATAAGACAAAATGATATTACATTTTCTAGATCATGGTCACACGTAATAAGATCGTTATAAACAAGAATAAACTACTCACATATATGACATATGTTACTCAATTGTTCTAAAAAAGAATCAAGTGATTAAGTTTGGGAACTATGAAACCATTTGAAAATGAGAAGCTTGAGTAATTGAAACTAGGCAAACTGGAACTTAGGAAAAGAATGTTGTTACTTGGTTTTGAAAAGGAAGGTGGGTTGGTCATTCTAATACTACGGGTATCGGGTGACTTTTATAAAAGAAATGGATCTCTTTTAAAAGAACTTAAGGTATGTAGTACTTTGGGGTTAAAAACCCGGACTTTGGCATAAAATGAAGGTACTTCGAGTTGTGTGAAACTTGCCTATGCTTGTTGTTGTGAAACTTGCCTATGCTTGTTGTTGTGAAACTTGCCTATGCTTGTGATGATAGCCTTTGTTGTGCAAGTGTGGTATTTACGTATTCTGCGTCTCTCGATAGAGGGCCGGTCGACTTGTTGAGAACTTACTTGGACGTGCTGGCAGTGATGGAGAATTCCACGGGTATGTTTCCATTTTGATTACTGTCTTGTTGATGTCACATGGACATGTCTACACCGATGCAGTATTCCGGGGGCATGCGGCCATGCGGCCGGGTTGATATATTGTTATTGTGGTTACATGGACATGTCTACACCGAGGTAGAATTCGGGGCATGTGGCTGCGGCGGGGTTGATCACCCGAGATATTATTGTTGATGTCACATGGGCGTGTCTACAGAGGTAGAATTCCGGGGCATGTGGCCATGGGGCATTGGTATTATTGTTGCATCATGGACATGTCTACACCGTCACGGTCAGGGGCATGCGGCCATGATGCGAACATGATTGATGTTGTGGGCGTGAGACCCATAGTTATATTTGAGTAATGACTTGAGGGCGTGAGTCCCTGACTGGGTATGACTGCTTTTATGTTGTGAACTGTAGTTTGGTTATCATACATGTCTCCTGCTTTATATAGACTAGTATGATTTCATTCTGATATTTTACGATTTCACATACTTGGTACTGTTATCGACCTCGCCCGGGGCTGCGTTCATCTGCGGTAGAGTACATCGGTCGTGGATCCCCGCTCTTAGGATCACAGTTCAGCGTATTGGGAAGCTCCGTTTCTTCGGAGGCTTATCTTTTGGTATGTGTTCCCTGAGTTGTAGGTTCTTGTACATTCAGGGGTATGGCGGGGCCCTGTCCCGTCATAGTCGTTGTAAATCTTAAGTGCAGTAATCTTTGTTGTGGCGGGGTTGTAAAGGATTAAACTGTTCAGGTTTTATGTATATACTGAAGGCAACCGTTTTGGTTGGTCTGTTTATTATTATATCTCATGTTTCATGACTCATGTTTTATTTTCCGTTGGTTTTCTCTGATGTTGTATCACTAGGGTGCCAGGATAAGGCACGATGCAGAACCGGGCGGAGTCGTTACAAGGGTAAGTCTCAAGATAGTTATACCACTGCTTTACCACCTTCTCCGGTAAGAGTATATCCGAGGTAAGTCCCAAGATAGTTATACCACGCTTACCACCTTCTTCGTAAGAGTATATCCGAGGTAGATCCCCAAGATCGTTATACCACCTGCTTCAGGGTAAGATTATAAATGAGTGGTAAATCCCCAAGATCGTTATACCACCTGTTTCCGTGGATTTGCTACCTATACTTTTGATTACTCTCATTGTTAGTAAGGCATCGTGTATCGTTAATTGAGTTATCATACATCTCGATTTATTATAGACTTATGATTTCATTCTGATCTTTCTTTCACATATTTGGTACATGTTATGCCGACCTCCGGAAGTGCGTTCATGCCGCGAGTAGAGTGCAGGTTGATGATCCTCGCTCTTAGGATCACCGTTGGTGTTGAAGCTCCTTTATTAGGAGGTTTATCCACTGTATTGTCGGTTGTTGTACATTGAGGTATGGCGGTGCCACTGTCATGAGTTGTTATTCTTAAGTGCAGTAGTCACATTGTGGTTTGGGTTGTAAAAAAAAAAGTATTGTTTTATTGTGTATATTGTACGGAAGGTGGCCTTAACGGCTAGCCTGTTATTGTTTTATGTTTAAGCATTGTTTTAAGTTGTGTATGTTCCGCTGCTATTCTATGATGTATACCGAAAGGGGTTCCCAGGTAGGGCACCAGTCGCGGGCCCGGGGTCGGGTCGTGACAATTTCCATCTCGTGAACTTAATCGTACCATATTATCTTTTCCCATTTTTCCATAAGAGTATAGTCAAATTCTTACGTACATACTTAAGAAAACTCATCAAGTTCATAAACATATAACTTACGTATCTTGCATAACCTAATCCGTCCCTTTATGGAGGAGGCGCTATCTTGTCGGCCCAACTGGGACGCGATAAATCACATAAGTCGCCCGTAAGGTATCTTGCCGGCCCAATCTGGGACGTGATAAAATCACATAAGTCTGCCCATAAAGGTATACTGCATAAAAATAAGAGGCTCATGATCAAAACACGGTCACTCGCCCGTAGTATCGATAAGCAATCCTACTCCTGGGACTATTTCACCCGCATAGGTCCTGTGGACCCGCATGAGGTATTCCTCGCATAGGATGTACCCGTCCGCATGGGACTATTTCACCCGCATAAGCCCATAAGGACTCGCATGAGGTATTCCTCGTATCATGGGTAGCAAATCCACAGAACAGGTGGTATAACGTCTTGGGGGTTTACCCCTCATTTATACTCTTACCCTGAAGAAGGTGGTATAACGTCTTGGGGGTTTACCCCTCATTTATACTCTTACCCTGGAGAAAGTGGTATAACGTCTTGGGGGTTTACCCCTCATTTATACTCTTACCCTAACTCAACCGGCCATCATACATAACATAAGCCCTACCGGCTTATCATACATAACATAAGCACTACCGACTTATCATACATAACATAAGCACAACCGACTTTTCATACATAACATAAGAATCACCGGCTTACCATACATAACATAAGCACCACCGACTTATCATACATTACATAAGCAAGTTAAGAAATCCCCTAACTTCTTATTAGCTTGTTCATATACACTCTCATTTTTGTTTACTTAAGGCACTAACATGTCATTATAAAATCCGGGAATTTAACCCAACGTACTACGTGCCTCTACTCCTTTAAAATGATTCTCTTTCAAATAAAACTTCCAAGATACTAATAATCGTAGTATCAAGTCATATCTAATTTTCAAGACAAGTCACAATACCTTTTAGAAATACATTTATAGGCTTCTAAATCAAGTGACTTCTTTCTTTAAAACCTTAAGCAATTGGTACCTTTAAAACAATTTTCCCTTCTTTATTTCAAATCATTTCTTTGCTTACAGTACTGAAGAAAACCATTCTTTTAATCTTCCATAAAGTTGTTATAACCAACTTCCCATAAAGCCGTTATAACTCTTTATGTCTTAGACAAATTCATACCTTTTATGACCAAGAAACTTATACTTTCAATTCAAATCACATAGCTTTCAAAATACTTCAAGTCTCTTAACTTTTAAGAAAACAAGTTTCTTAACTTTAGAATGGAAAGAAATCAATACTTTCCAAATCAAGTATTCTATACTTTTAAATCAATTCATTTCTTCCTTTAAGAATCAAGTCCCATAACTTGAAAAATAAAGTCCCTTAACCTCATTAAATTTTGAGGTTCATAGTCTTAAAACTTCATACGTAAATTCTTATAAATTAAGTAACATATACTTTGGTGCGTCGTGAATAAGTTATACTTATTTAAAACGATCTTAATCGAGTAGCCATGATCTAGAAAATGTAATACAATTTTGTCTTATCTTAGCTTCTATGCAGATGGAGAATTCTACTCATTTTAACTTAATTGATTGTCATTACATTTTCCTTTATTAACGCTGCAGTGGCTTGTTTGATTCTTATTCTCATTTGTGCCGTAACTTAGCCAAGTCAACTTGGCTCCAAATACCTCCTAACGACTCTTACCAACATCCCCCATAAGACTTGGTAAGAACTTAGGATAACTTAGACATAACCTTTACGTAGAGCACATCAACATACATACCTCTTAACTTCTAAGAGTAGAAGGAATCATGAAATAGTACTACATGTATATTCCATACATAAAATCATGTCAAAAGAAGGAAGAGGTTCACATACCTCGCGACGATTATCGACAAATAGCAAAATGCTCCAAAGTATTTCAACCTTGATAGCTATTCCATCCTTCAAGTAGAATACGCTATACTTAGTACTTCAACCTATAATGGCCATAATAAGTCCATTAACCTTTAGCTTCGAACGTAGAATATTCTAAGTGCAAAGTCACTAAATTCTACGGAAAATCGAATGACAAAGACTTCCTTTGTTTCTACATACTTTGCCACCTTTTTCAAGGCCGAATTCAATAACCAAACACGCCACATTTAAGGCCCAACAATTCAGCTAACCAAAGGGGATTACACGCCTTAACAGGACGTGTAAAATTCTGCCCCAAAACCATACCAAAACAGCCCCTAAAACAGCCCCTAAAACAGTCCATAATTACTATAACGAGGGTGGAATGTGAGGCCTTTCAACGCCTTTCCACACCCTTATTCCTTCGGGGTTTTCATTAGCAATCTACTACATTAAACATGAAATATAGGGGCTGATTTTCCATCATACAACACATCTAAAGCAGTCCCTAAAAACTGCACGACAATATCCAACAGTTTTATAGATTCTACGGCAACAACTAAAATCCGATAACTCTTTCCTTAATCCTTTTTATTCCAATTCGAGTTCCAAAACATCTACATAAGTTATAACAACTTATTAACAACAATATTAATCCATTATAACATGCAATAGGTGAAGATAACAATGACAATAACCAACGAATTCCATTAACACCAAATCTGTCCCAAATCGGTTTTAGCCCCAAAAAATGGCTCAAACGCTTTTTATTCTTCATTATTTTTAACACAAGTTCATCCATACATTATAACAATAAGTAATATCCAATTACTTTAAAATAAGAAGGACTTTTACCTCATTTTTTTGCCCAAAAACGCCCCAAAACAGTCCTGTCTTTATTGGTCCATGATTTCGTTTCGCTCCACTTCTTCAAGTTCCAATCACATATATGTATCCCCTACAACCTTAGGATCAACTTCTCTTCACGTTTCGCTTCCAAAAAGTCGACGGAAAACCCCTAGGGTTTCATTCTATTTTCGGCCCAACCTAGATTTAGGGGTTAAGGGTGCTCAATCTTGGAAAGAAAATACTTTGATCTTGATCTTGTATTTGGATATGGGGATTTCGAATTGCTCTAGGTTTTTGGAGAGATGAGGGTTTGTATGGATGAATATCTTTTGTTCTAAGTCTTCAAGACTTATCTATATAAAGGTGTGTGGAGTCTTCACAAGACAAGTGGGGAGGGCACTTGCTAACCTCCTATTGGCCAAGTATTTCTTCACAAAATATTTCATCCACACTTAGTTATTTTTCATCCCATTTCGATGGACATGTAACATAGTATACCAAGACTTAATAAATCCACTAAAGCCATAATTCTAATGAAAAATAATTTCATTACTAGAATTAATTCTTGTCATCACATTAAACTCGAAAATATTTCGTATAAGGAAATGTAAAAATCCTTTCCTTTCGACATTCCAATCTTAATTCTATAATCATGTTCTTGAATTACGGGGTGTAACAATTTTGGCCATGACCCAATTCGTCCAAGGCAACTATAAGGGGGGTGACACGTGTCGCCCTCCCATTCGTCACAATATTCGTTTTCCGACAATTTCATAATTCCGATAAATTTTACAAGTCTCTAATCTTAACATTAGGAATTCTCACGTACGTTCTTTAAAACATGTCCTGTAAATACGGGGTGTAAAATTCTTCCCCCCTTAGAAACATTCGTCCCCGAATGTTCTTTCGGAGTCAAACTTATAATTAGCGACATAGTTTCCTTTTACCACCCCGACATACCAATAATGCCACACATGGCCCTAATACCTCGCACACGCATATCCGTCCATCATAAGCCCAAAAGATATTATCTTTTCGTACTTCCAACTCCTTCTAGCATATACATAGTCTCAATATAATCTGTTCATGACACTTAAACATACCACAACTTTATCATGCATACAAGTTTCTAAAGGGCCAAAGACATACCTGAAATCATATAGGTGGTTCAAGGACCGCTAAAGCTGAACTTTGTTATACCGTAGTTCCGGGGTATGTATGTGGGGCGTGCGTCTGAGAATCTGACGGGAAAATTTGGAAAGAAAGAAAGGTGTGATTTTTCGACGGAAAAGTTTCCTGGTTTTGTGAAGAAAAGGTTAGTTAATGGGAATTGGATTCCCGATTTGGTATTTGGACTTTTGGATTATATTAGAATTTTGGGATTTTATTTTGAAATGGTCACGTGGGGCCCACGGGAGAAATTCTGATTTTGTGGGGCCCGCTTTGTTTTGAGATTTTGGTATTTTGGATATTTTCTAGACGAAATATTTTGGACGAGTAGGGGCGACACGTGTCACCCCCCGTGGCCGTGGTTGGCCGTTTCTTGAGTGACACTTGGCTTGGCCGAATGGTAGGGACAAGTGGCAAGCCACTTGTCCCAGTTTTGTGAAGACATTTGGAGGGTGGGACCCACACACACTTGTCCCAAGATCTCACCACACACTTGCCTTGATCTTGGCCTTTGATTGTTCTATAAATACCCCATAGTGCAAGACTTATTATTTCATCCACTTAAGAGCTTTCCAAGGCAAAATATCCCTTTCCCTTTGTATAGTTTCGTCCCCTCCCCAGAGTAGAAATACTTTGTGTATTGTAGTATAATCCCAAATACCTTGGCCTAGTATCCCTAGTAGTATTCCAAAGTTGTTTTAGTACTAGGAGCCCGGAAATGCTACTTTATTTCAATAGTCGCAAAGTGAAACCCTAGAAAAATCTTCCTAGCTTGGTTGAAGTGTTAAGAGAAGTTGTTTAGAAACTTCTAAGGGTTGTTTGGAGCGGGTTGGAGCGTAAGGAGTTTGGAGCTAAACGTTGCTCAGGATCGACTTATAAACTTGGATAATTTTGGGCTTATCGAGGTAATGATCTATGTTCCCCTATTGTAATTGGATATTACATGTTGATTATAATGTATAGTTGAGTATACTATATATATAATGGAGATTGATAGAATTAAACTGTATTTACATTGGACTGTATTTACAGTAGACTTGTTGTATATTGTGAAGCAGAATTGAACACGTCCGGTTAGACGTGTAATCCCCTGGGAGTTGTTGGCCTGGTAGCGGGCCTTGGTAGGGGAGGAGATTTGTGTGATAGCGGGGGGGGGGAGGTGCTGCCGAATTTTCTGTAAAAAAAGGAATCTTGCAGTTAGAATATTCTACGAGGAGATCTAGGAGTTGATAGGCGTTTTGTGGCCTTTAAAGGTTGCGATTACTCAGTGGCGTATTCTACTTGAAGAGTGGAAAGCGGCTAGCGGGTTCTGATCTTGAGGCGTTTTGCTAATTGTCGATAATCGTCGCGAGGTATGTGAACCTCTTCCTATCTTTTCTAGCATGATTGTTGTGAACTATGTAGTGCGATGAGCGTCGTGTGCTAAGTGATTTGGTTGGTTTAAAACATAGGGTGTTATAATAGCTTTATGGGAAGTTAGTTATAACGACTTTATGTAGGTAAAAGAATGGTTTATTGATTTTGAAAGTTAAGAGACTTGATCTTAAAAGATAAGAGACTTAACTTATAAACGACTTGATTTTGAAAGTTAAGAGACTTGATCTTGAAAGATAAGAGACTTGACTTATAGCGACTTGTTTTCGGAAAAAGAGTAAGTTATTTGGGTTTTAAAAGAATACTTGTTGTTGTTTTAAAAGAAAAGAGACTTGTGGAATTAAAGAGTTTTTGGTTTAGAACATAAAGTGTTATAACAGCTTTATGGGAAGTTAGTTATAACGACTTTATGAAAACAAAGGAATGGGTTTTATCATTGGTTTTAAAATGGTAACTTGACTTTAAAAGGAGAAGTGTTTTGGTCTAAAAAGAAGGCATGGTATTGTCTTAATTTGGTTTAAAAAGGAAAGTCTGGAAGTTGTTTTGGTTTAATTAAAATGTTAGTCACTTTATTTTGATACTACGGGTATCGGGTGACTTTTGTAAAAGAAAGGGATCTTCTAAAAAGAATTTAACGTACGTAGTACTTGGGGATTAAAAACCTGGACTTGTCATAAAATGAAAGTACCTTGAGTTGTGTGTAGCGTGCCTATGGTTGCGTGTGATAGCCTTGTTGTGCAAGTGTTGTATTCTTATGTTACCGCGTCTCTCGATGGAGGGCCGGTCATGTTATTCTTGATTGATGGACATCACGACACGATGGGTGGCCCGGGTATGTTTCCATTAAGTGTTATTTTGTTAATCACTTTGGACATCACGACACGATGGGTGGCCGAGTATGCTTCCATTTTGATTCTTTGTCTTGTTGTCTCCTTTTGGACATCCGACACGATGGGTGGCCGGGTATGGTTCCATTAGGATTTTTGTTCCATGGACTAGCTCTCCACGAGGTTTCTTGGTCGGCCTTGGTATCGGTGGTTGGCTTTCGTGCTTGCCGTCTCGTGGTGATTCGGCCTTCGTACAGTAGTTAGCCTTCGCTTGCCGTTCGGTGTAGTGGCGAAGTCTCGTGATCTGACGCGGTATCACGGTAGTTAGCCCGTACTTGCCGGCGGTGCGTGGCGCAGCTTGGTATCGGTAGTTGGCTTCGTACTTGCCCGTGTCGACCGTGGTTTGGTTGTATAGTATTGTTAGTACGGTTGTTATGACACAGGTGGGACCTAGTGTTCATGTGTACTTCTTGGTGTGATTATATCATAGACTGCCGGCAGTGAGGAAGGTATTCCACGGGCATGATTGATGTTGTGGGCGTGAGACCCGTTGTTATACTTGAGTAATGACTTTGAGGCGTGAGTCCACGACTTAACATATTTATTTATATATTATGGTATAGTTTGGTTATCATACATGTCTCTGCTTTATATAGACTATTATGATTTCATTTCTGATATTTCTGATTTCACATACTTGGTACTGTTATCTTGACCTCCTTGAAGCTGCGTTCATCTGCGCAGTAAGTACATCGGTTGTGGATCCGCTCTTAGGATCACTGTTCAGCTTTAGGAAGCTCCGTTTCTTGAGGCTTATCTTTGGTATAGTCCCGTCGGTGTAGTTACTTGTACATTCGGGGTATGGCGGGCCTGTCGTCATAATTATGGTTACATTCTTAAGTGCAGTAATCTTGTTGTGGCGGGGTTTGTAAAAGGATTTAAGCTGTTCAAGTTGATATATATATGTATTTATTCGGAAGGTGACCGTGTTAGTTGCTTTGTTTCATACTTTAACTCTTGTTTCATGTTTAAGTTTTTATTTCCGCTGATTTTCTCTGATGTTGTATCACTAGGGTGCCCGGGGTAAGGCACCAGTCACGGGCCCGGGATCGGGTCGTGACAAACTTCCACCACGACCTCTGTCACGGCCTGCCGGTGCATAAACATCCTGCCTAGATATGGAAGGCGAAGAACCCGCAATCGATCCGATGAAGCGCTATCCCACGCGGTGCCACCTGCGGTGGACGATCTCTCGCGAAATGGCCTGTTGTCGCAAGCATAACAATTTCGTCGAGTAATGCGACACTCCCAAAATGGAATCTACTACGGTGACCACAGGGCAAATGTGGCTTCCCGCTCTTATCCTCGGACATCTGTGAACACAGCCACGGAGCCATGACCTGCTCCCGAATATTCCGCGACCAAACCTCGGCCGGAAGGCGGGAAGGAGCACTCTGTGCGGTGAGATGTAGACCAAGTTCGCTATTAAAATTTGTCGCCTCGAAAGTTACCACGGAACCACCTGCCGTCACAGCCTCTTGGTGGGCTGCGTCGGTCTCTCTCTCATCGCTTGATCCCTTGTGCATAATCCTGCATCCTGGCAATATACATACCTGGATGAAGGGCCACTCCAGTATGCATGTCATATGGCCAGTCTAGCCCATCACATGGCGTGAACTCATCGCCATATCGGCCACGATAGTGTGCGCATACAGCCAACGAGTCAAACTCGGGTTGTATTCATCGATGGTCCTCCCATTACGCCTCGATGACAGAACCTATCAACACGGGCTCTCCTCATTTCGGGAGGCAAAAGTGATCAAGAAAGGCCTCCGTGAACTCATCCCAAACCTGGACGAGCACCCGCCTCTCGCGACTCCCAAGACTCAAACCAGTTCAACGCAATATCGCGTGTCGGTAGAAGCTAACAACCGGACTCTGTCTCCGAGGCCCTAAGCACCTGCATAGTCGTGTAGTGCGAGCGAACTCTTGAGGATCATCCTCAGATCTCGAACCATAAAACTCGGGTGGACTACAACCCAGAAAATCCCGAATCCTCAAACTGTCGGCTCTAGGGTTAGCTACCTGCTCCTGTCGGCGCAGCCCTACCACTAGTCTAGTCAATAGTCTGATATGTTCTCCATAATCTCTAAACTCTGTCCCTGGCTGCGGAACTGGAGGCTCGGGTACCGGAACCTCTGGAGCTACTGCCGTTCTCGGCTCATCTAATACCGCCGGCGTGGCTGAGCTCGCCGATCCGCCTACTACCTCAGGCATAGTCTGTGTCATGACCCGTTCCGGGGCCCGTGACTGGTGCCTTACCCGGGCACCCAAGTAGTCATACATCAGAGAAATCAGCGGAATATAAAAACAAGACATGAAACAAATGTAAATTGAGACACAGTTTATCTGAGAAAAGTCGCCTTTCGGCATACATATTTGTAACGCCCCGAACCCGGGCCCGTGACTGGTGCCTTACCCCGGGCACCCTAGTGATACAACATCAGAGAAAACCAGCGGAAATAAAAACTTTACACATGAAATGAGAGACATAATAAATAAACAGGCCAACCCAGCGGTTGCCTTGGTATATATACATAAAACCCGAACGATTATCCTTTTTACAAACCACACTTGCCATTACTCTGGACCTCTAAGATTTACAACAACTATGACGGGACGGGGCCGCCATACCACAGATGTACAAGAACCTACAACTCGGGAACACATACCAAAAGATAAGCCTCGAGAAATGGAGGTTCCCAATCTGTTGGCGTGATCCTAAGGCGAGGATCCACGGCCGATGTACCTCTACTGCGGCGTGAGCAGCCCGAAGGTCGATGCTGACAGTACCAAGTATGTAAGCGTAAAATCAGTAAATGAAATCATAGCGATCTATATAAAGCGGGAGACATGAATGATAACCAAACTACGATACACATATATCGATTATATCAAGTCGTGGTCTCATGCCCTTCACATCAATCATGCGTGGAATGCCTTCCTCATTTCGGCGATCGATGATATGATAACACCGAAGCACACCAAGTCCTACCTGATGCCAAAGCTGTATTAACAATTCAAATGGAAGCATACCCGTGCGCTACGCATCGTGTCAGTATGTCCAAAAAGGGAACCACAAGACAGCAATCAAAATGGAAGCATACCCGTGCGCTACACATCGTGTCAGTATGTCCAAAAGGAAACAATAAGACATCATTCCAAATGGAAACATACCCGTGCGCTACGCATCGTGTCAGTATGCCCAAAGGGAAACAATAAAGCAGTATCAAAATGGAAGCATACCCGATGCTACGCGTCGTGTCGGTATGTCAGCGATTAGCAAAAGTAACACAATCAGCGAGGCGTGCGTGGAATTTCTCCGTCACTTGGCGTGTCCAAGTAAGTTCTCAACAAGTCAACCGACCCTCCATTGAGGCGCGGTAGTATAGAAACACAATTCTTGCACAACAAAGGCTATCACGACAAGCATAGGCAAGTTTTACAACAACAAGCATAGCGAGTTCACAACAACAAGCATAGGCAAGTTTTACAACAACTCAAAGTACTTTCATTTTATGTCAAGGTCGGGTTTTAACCTAAAGTACCACGTGCTTTAAATACCTTTTAAAGAGATCCATTCCTTTTATAAAAGTCACCCGATACCGTAGTATAAAAATAGAGTGACTTACATTTTTAGGTAAACCAAAACACTTTTCTTTTAAAGTCAAGTTACCACATTAAAATCAATGATAAACCACTTTTCATAAAGTCGTTATAACTAAACTTCCCATAAATTTGTTATAACACTTTATGTTTTAAACCATTTTAAGACAAACAATGCCTTCCTTTTCCCTAGAGTTCGGTTGCCTAATTTCAATTACTCGGTCTCTTTTAGAAAAGATTCATAACTCATAGTCTTAATCCCCTTTTAAAACAATTGAGTAACATATGTCTTATGTGTGAGCGATTTATTCTTGTTTATAACCATCTTATTCTGGACCATGATCTAGGAAAATGTTATACCGTATTTCCAGTATATGCGTAAGGGCGTCGTGGAAATTTCGAACGAGAATAGGCTTGGCGAATTATTTTGTGCCTGACACCGATTAAGTCGTTTTTCGGCGAAGCGTTTCCACGGCTTTCGTAGGGAATTTCCGGCTATGTCATTTTATTTTTACGGATTTTTCCGAGAGGCGAAGCGTGTTGGGCCAACAAGAGGCGCCACTTGGCACCTCTCATTGGCGGACGTGAATGGGCGGTAAAGGGAGGGTTGGACGATTGGCCTTGTTGGTCGAGGAGTTGGTAGGATATTTTTGTGTGTTAGTTGGTCAAGGACACATGGGTGAATCTTGGCCTACACTTGCCTTGCACTTGGCAAGATCTTGGCCATTGGTTGGCCTTCACTGACCTATAAATACCCACTTTGAAGACTAATTCATCCATAAATTTGCCTAAGTCTTGAAAGCTCTCCTTCTCCTCCCCTTGTGTTGAGTTCGGTAGAGGCCTCCCTCAGGTGGTGAGAGCACCCCACTCTAGGGGTGCTAGCGAGTGTACCCACTAGCCTAGTTGTTCTCGTATAATACCCCACTCTTGGTAGAAATACTCTCAAAGTATTGTTATAATGCCCAAATTACCTTAGTAGTATACCTTGTAGTATTCTAAGGTTATACTTATCTGAAAAGCCGAAATACTATTATACTTCCGTCGATCCACAAAACCGAAACCTAAGGAAAATCTCCATGGTTAGTTGGAGTAATAAGTAGAAGTTGGTTAGAACTTCTAAGGGTTGTTTGGAGGCGGTCGGAGCGCCGGAGTAGGAGCTAAACCTTGCTCGGGATCGACATTTAAACTTCGGATAATTATGGGCTTATCGAGGTAAATATCTTGTCCTCTATTGTAATTGGAAATTACATGATTGTTAGACTATATAGTTGAAGTATACTATATATAGAACTGAGCGTTGTTATCGGCAATGTCTTTTGACTTAAGCTGAATTATAAGAAACCTTTTAGAAGAAAATCTTGTTGTATTTACATAGGATGTATTCTGATAGACTTGTGTAGCTTTTACGTGAGGTAGAATTGTGCGTCGGATTAAGCGTATAACCCCACTGGTTGGCTTGGTGGCGGCCCAGATAGAGGAGGAGATTTCTGTTGTTTGCGAGAGGGGAGGTCTTCGAATTTTACGTAGAATGTTCTCTGAAGGGATCTAAATGTTAATAAGCGCCTTGTGGCCTTATAGGTTGAAGTACTACGTGTGGCGCGATCTACTTGGCAAAGGAGTAAGCGGTTGGATGTACTTGGGCGTTTTGCTATTGAGTCGATACTCGTCGCGGTATGTGAACCTCTTATCTCTTCTAGCATGATATGTGTGAACTATGTAGTGCGGTGAGCGTACATGTGCTAAATGTATTTGATTGGTTTAAAACATAAAGTGTTATAACGGCTTTATGGGAAGTTGGTTATAACGACTTTATGTTGGTAAGAAAATAATTGTGGCTTTTAAAAGGTAAGCGATTTGAACTATAAGCGGCATTATGTGTTAATAAAGAACTTGAAGTATTTTAAAAGATTTTGAATCATTTTGAAAGAAGAGGTAATACTTGATTTTTTAGAAAACTTAAGAGTTATACTAGCTTTATGGAAAGTTAGGTATAACGGCTTAAGAATGTTTCTTGATTTTGGAAATCGAATGTGTATCGACAAACCACTGCGGCGTTAGTAAAAGGAAATGTTTTAATAATTAAGTATTATTAAAACCGGTAGAAACTTCCATCTGCATGAAGCTAAGATGAGACAAAATGATATTTCCTAGATCATGGTCTTTGTAATAAGATTGTTATAAACAAGAATATCCTACTCACATATAAGGCTTATGTTTCTCAGTTGTTTTAAAGGAGAATTATATTCTTAAATGAATAAGACTATGAACTACGAAACCTTTCTAAAGCGAGAAACTTGAACATTGGAAATTAGGCAAACTTGAACATTGGAAAAGAATGTTGCTACTTGATTTTACAAAGAGAAGTAATTGATTTACTTAAAAGGATAATCACTCTATTTTCACATAACTACGGGTATTGTGTGACTTTTGTGAAAGTAACGTATCTTTTAAAGATTTAATGTATGAAGTACTTTGGGGATAGGTACCCAAACTTGTTAGTAGAAAGTACCTTGTGTGAATAACTTGATTGTATTGGTTTGTGATAGCCTTGTAATACTTTCTTGTTGATTTGATAAGTAAGCATGTTAGGATGCTACGTGTGTTAGTATCTTGTGATTATTATGTAAGGGGGTCACTCTTGTTGTGCTTACGTTGTCAAACGTTAAGCGTGTCTTGTTATTGTATCACATACCCGCGACTTATTATACAGGGCTTGCCACCCTTGATGCGGGTCTATCGGCTATGCGGTCCTCGTGACTATGCGAGTCACGGAGCTCGAGATTGATCATTCCGGGTGTTTAGCCTGATGCGGGGGATTCCCTATGCGGTCTGTTGAGACTATGCGGTCTTTTGAGACTATGCGGGCTGCGGGAGCCTAGGCGGATACCGAAGGTTAGCTGCCTTCGATGCGGGGTATACCTCAGGCGGTCTGGGACCATGATTCGAGGAATACCTCATGCGGGTCCGTGTGTGACCTATGCGGAGCTGCGGGAGTTCCAGGGATAGACGCGCACAATGATATTGCGGGTGAGTGGCCAGCTTCGATCATGTGGTGCGGTCTAGAAAGACCTCGTGATATAATTTATGGCATTTTTGGTACTATGGGTCTTAGTAGTCGGCTATGCCTTCGTACTTACCCCGTATGGTTCTATTGTGATGGCTTGAGGGCGTGAGTCCCTGACTTGACATATTTCTTGATTTATTGTGAGCGTAGTTTGGTTATCATACATGTCTCTGCTTTATTTAGACTACTATGATTTCATTTACGGTATGTATTTTTGATTTCACATACTTGGTACTGTTATCTTGACCTCGCCGGGGCTGCGTTCATCTGCGAGTAAAGGTACACCGATCGTTGATCCTCGCTCTTAGGGTCACGATTCGGCGTTTGGGAAGCTCGTTCCTCGGAGGCTTATCTTGGTATAGTCCACTGTTGATTGTAGGTGCCACATTGGGGTATGGCGGGCCACTGTCGTCGTTGTCATATCATTCTTAGAGTGCAGCAAATGCGGTTATGGGCGAGTGGTAGAAAGGGATGTAATCGTTCAAATTATTATTTATATATCTTGTGATAACTTTTTTGTTAGCTTTGTCTTCTTATTTCACTGTCTTATTACATTAGTTTCATGTATTGTCTTTATGTTCCGATTACTCGATGTTGTATCACTAGGGTGCGGGTAAGGCACGATCCACGGGCCGGGCAGGTCGTGACAAAAGTGGTATCGAGCGATTAATCCTCGGAGAAAGTGTCTCTGACCGTATCGATAGAGTCTTGATTATCGGTGTGTTGTGCACCTCACCAATATTCAGGAGGCTATAGGATATTTAGGATTGGTTTCTATTTCTTCTCACTCTGAGATCGTGCCTTAGAGCTGTGTTGTAAGTTGGACCTTCTAACGTATTTCTTTCCCTTACCGTTATGCCTCGCGTGAGGCAACCCGCCCGGGAGGCAAGCGGCCGAGAGCTGCGAGTAGAGTCTGAGAGGGTTACGTGAGCACAGCCCAATCATCACTGAGGTGGTGCTTCGTTCGGGAGTTTTGCGGCGTCACTAGCCCAATGAGTTTAGCACGGCGGCCAGATTCCTACTGCGGCCATGATATTTGAACCTTGATTCGCGGCCACGAGCAGAGAATATAGATTTCAAGGAGGCGACCTGTACTAACTATGGATTTGACTACGGAGTATACCGATATCTGCGCGAGTCTTGATGAATATCAACGAGAAGGTTGTGCAAGAGTAAGTTCTTGATTGAAGCTTGAGCATGGCACGTATGCGGGCTTATGCACAGCGGGGCGAAAACGTAGATCGACGGGTTAACGAGGCGACGCGAGAAGAGGGCGAGCGTGAGGCCCTTTGGTAACTTTCGAGTAGTCACCTCACGGCCAGTTAGATTATGCACGTCCACCGGTCACGAGAGGTCCTCCGCAGGGTTCAGGACGTTCGGGGTATGCAGGAGTCGGTTAGAACTCCAGGGCTTCCGGTTCACAGTATGACAGACGTCATCCCGGGGAATGTCGTCTTTTGGTTGGTACTTGTTGTACCTATGACCGTCGGTGCAGTGTCGAAGAGTGTCCTTGTAGGAGGACTTGGCCGGGATCGGTGGGTAGTTCGTCACCTTCCTTAGCTATCGCCACTGCAGGCGAGTTTGATTAGAACGACTAAGGGAGTGAAGCGGTAGATATAGATATATCTTTAACCTCTAAGTTTTGTTTTGTGATAAGGTGAGTATACCTTAAGTCCTATGTTCGATAGCGATTGTCGGTTGTGATTAGAGATCTTGGTTAGTTAGCCGAGTAAGATTTGGGGATAGAGAAAGTGTGAGCCTTAGAGCTTTATACGTGAGACCTTAGAGGTAAGACCGTCTCGAGTAAAAGGCGTATATTATGTTTGACCCTTATAGGAATGCATAGTGCGTGAGCTAAGAAGACGCCAGGTTTTCGTAACGTGATTAGTGAGATTGTTAGGATCGGGAGCTAGTATTGTGCGCGTTGCGGGTCGGGTTGAGGCCACGTTGCGGGTCAACCGCGGCATGTTTAGTGGTAGGTCGATTTATGATGGTTCCGCCTTGTGGTAGGATCACAAGTGTTTGGCCCAAGTTCGATTAACGTGCGGGTTCGTGGATGCGTTAAACCGATGGTCGGGCGATGGGGCAGCCCATCGTGTTCTTGATCGGGGCCGTTCACTCGGCGATGTTGTTTTATCGAGAAAGGTTGTAAGGCTGCGGGGTGCCTACCTTCACCTTATGTCGCAGTGAAGCCCGAGTTGTGGCTATTTTCGTTTTCTAAAAGTTTTACGAGCGGGGTTAGGAACTCGGTGAGTCTCGGAATCGCGTTCGCCTCGGGCGTATGTGGATTCCAGGGGTAGTTGTGGGGATTGTCGTCTCCTGTGGAGGGAGTGCTTAAGCTACCATTTCAGTGTTCGGATGTCGCCTTATGAAGCCTTGTAGAGGCGGAAGTGTAATCGCCGTCGATTGGTTCGATGTTGGCAAGATTCGGATAGTCGGTTCAGCTTGTTCCGGTGATGTGGATAGGGTAAAGCTTGTCTAGAAGAGGTTACGCGCTCGGAGAAATCGTGCGGATGATCGGCGGCGACGCTTAGAGTTCGTGTTGACGGTCGGTCTTCTTGAAAGTACCACCGGGTTGGGTATGGCGAGTTTTGGAAAGCAGAGGAACTTAGCGAGTTACTTTGGGCCGCACGAGTTCATGTGAAGAATAGGCGGGTTGCCTATATGTTAGCATTGTCGTCCGACTTGGGAGGCGTCGTCCGGTCTTTTCGTATTGTTATGTTGGAAAGTATCGGAGATCCATACGAGTGTTCCGATTATTAATGACCACGTTAGAGATAGTAACCCGAGTTTTGGAAGCGACGATGCTCGAAATGTGGTAGGTTATGAGAAAGAGTTCGAGTATACAAGAAGTGTCTGACGACCTCGAGGATCGCGTACGGCCGGTACCATTTGTGGGTCGTCCGAGCAAGGCTCGCGACAGAGTGACAAAAGTGGTATTATATTTTGACCCCGGGGAGAGGTATTTGTGGTGATGTTAAGAGGTGTTTCCTCGTGGACTTGGATGGAGGTATTTGCGCGGGTGTTCTGTGGCCAGGTGTGGCAGGATTGTTCTCGTAAGTATAGTAGTGAAAACTATACCGACGCGCGTTTGTTTTGAGACTTAGAAGGAACATTCGGGACGAATGTTTCTAAGGAGGGGAGAATGTTTCTAAGGAGGGGAGAATGTTATACCCCGTATTTCCAGAGTATGTACGTAAGGACGTACGTAGGAAATTTCGAACTTGAGAATAGGCTTGGCCGAATTATTTTTGTGCACAACACCCGATTAGAGTCGTTTTTAACGAAAGCGTTTCCACGACTTTCGTAGGGAATTTCCGGCTATGTCATTTTTATTTTTACGGATTTTTCAGAGGCGAAGCGTGTTGGGCCAACAAGAGGCGCCACTGCACCTCTCTCATTGGCGGACGTGAATGGGCGGTAAAGGGAGGTTGGGCGATTGGCCTTGTTGGTCAAGGGAGTTGGTAGGATATTTTTGTGTGTTAGTTGGTCAAGGACACACGGGTGAATCTTGGCCCTACACTGCCTTGAACTTGGCAAGATCTTGGCCATTGGTTGGCCTTCACTGACCTATAAATACCCGCCCCTTTGAAGACTAATTCATCCATAAATTTGCCTAAGTCTTGAAAGCTCTCCTTCTCCTCCCTCACTTGTGTTGAGTTCGCCGTAGGCCTCCCTTGTGGCCGAAAGCACCCCCTCTGTGGTGCTAGCCGAGAGTGTACCCCACTGCCTAGTTGTTCTCGTATAATACCCCCCCCCTCTTGGTAGAAATACTCTCAAAAGTATTGTTATAATGCCCAAATTACCTTAGTCGTATACCTTGTAGTATTCTAAGGTTATACTTATACGAAAAGCCCAGAAATACTATTATACTTCCCTTCCGTCACAAAACCGAAACCCTAAGGAAAATCTCCATGGTTAGTTGGAGTAATAAGTAGAAGTTGGTTAGAACTTCTTGTTATACCCCGTATTTCCAGAGTATGTACGTAAGGACGTACGTAGAGAATTTGAGCCTTAAGATAGGCAAAGGATCGAATTTTGGGCACAAGTGCCGACTAGAGTCGTTTTCCGACGAAACGTTTCCAATTTCGTAGGGAAAATTCCGGCTATGTCCTTTTTAATTTTGCGGATTTTTAGAGGCGAAACATTTTGGACCAGCGGGAGGGTGGCGTGTGTCACCCTCACATTGGAAGCTTAATGGCGTCAAGTGGACGATTGGTTCACGAATTGGATTGTTTTGTGGCTCACGTTTTTGGCCCTATTGGTTCCTTGTTTTGTGCCTTGTTTTGGCCTTGTTTTGTGGCTTGTCTTGTGCCATGTTTTGTGGAGTAAGGTTAGGGTGCACTTGGCTTGATCAAGGCCTTACACTTGCCTTGCACATGGCTTGATCTTGGCCATTGGTTGGCATTTGGGTTTGCTATAAATACCCACTTTGTGAAGACTTCATTCATCCACAAATGTTTCAAGTCTTGAATCCTCCTCCTCTCTTGTTGACTCTCGTCAGAGCTCCTCTCCCTTGAAAGTGGCCTTTGGCGAGAGGTCTCCTCTCCCTTGTGAGGTCTAGGTAGGGTACCACCAGCCTAGTTGTTTCAGATTATACACCCCTGTGGTATTGAAATACTCATCCAAGTATTGTTATAATGCCCAAAATACCTTAGCCTTATATCTTGTAGTATTCCAAAGTTACCTCTATACGTGAGTCCTGAAATACTACCTTTTGTCCTTTAGTCTCAAACCGAAACCCTAAGGAAATCTTCATTGTTAGTTGAAGGATTTGAGTAGGAGTTAGTTAGAACTTCTAAGGGTTGTTTGGAGCGGATTGGAGCGCGCGGAGTAGGAGCTAAACCTTGCTCAGGATCGACTTTTATCTCGGATAATTTTGGGCTTATCGAGGTAAATAATCTTGTCCCCCTATTGTAATTGGAAATTACATTGTTGATTATATAGTTGAAGTATGCTATATATAGAACTAAACATTGTATTGTGGCAATGTCTTTTGACTTAAGCCTGAAGAACTAAAGCAATCTGTAATTACATAGAATTTGTATTCTGATGAGACTTGTGTAGCATTACTGTGTTGTAGAATTGTACTCGTCCGGTTAGATGTGTTAACCCCCCCTGGTTGGCTTGATAGCCGGCCTCGATAGAGGAGGAGATTTACGCTGTTGCGGGGAGAGTCTTCCAATTTTACGTAGAAAGATAGAACTTGTGTTTTGGGGTTAATAGACGTTTGTGACCTTTATAGGTGAAAGTACTAAGAGTAGTGTATTCTACTCGAGGAGTGGAAAGGGCTAGCAAGGTTGTAGTACTTGGAGCATTTTGCTTATTGTCGATAATCGTCGCGAGGTATGTGAACCTCTTCCTATCTCTTCTAGCATGATATGTGTGAACTATGTAGTACGGTGAGCGTCGTGTGTTAAGCGTGTTTGATTGTTTTAAAACATAAAGTGTTATAACACTTTATGGGAAGTTGGTTATATGACTTTATGTAGGTAAGAAAATACTTTGTGGTTTTAAAAGGTAACTGATGTGAATTATAACTGGCTTGTTATAATAAAGAACTTGATGTATTTCAAAAGATTTATAAATCGTTTTGGAAGGGAGAGTAACACTTGGTTTTAAAGGTTTTAAAAAGAGTTATACTAGCTTTATGGGAGTTAGGTATAATGTCTTAAGAGAGGTAAAGAAAATGGTTTCTTGATGTTAGAAGTTAAGAGACTTGATCTTATAAGATAAGAGACTTAACTTATTTGTTTTAATGTGAATGTTTGTGTGAAACCTCATTCGTGAGTAATGAGTACTTGGCTTTATTTAAAGGGATAATGTTTCTTGATCTCGGAAATCGAATGTGTATCGACAGACCAACTGCGGCGTTAATAAAGGAAAATGTATTGAAAAATGATGAATTGTTTTAAAACCGTAGAAACCTCCATCTGCATAGAAACTAAGATGAGACAAAATGATATACATTTTCTAGATCATTTCTTTGTAATAAGAATGTTGTAAACAAGAATAACCTACTCACGAGAGACATATATTACTCAATTGTTCTAAAAGAAATCAAGTGATTAAGTTTATGAACTATGAAACCATTTGAAAATGAGAAGCTTGAGTAATTGAAACTAGGCAAAGCTGGAACTTAGGAAAGAATGTTGTTACTTGATTTTGAAAAGGAATGTGGGTTGGTCATTCTAATACTACGGTATCGGGTGACTTTTATAAAGTAATGGATCTCTTTTAAAGAATTTAACGTCACGTAGTACTTTAGGTTAAAACCCGGACTTTGGCGTAAAATGAAAGTACTTTGAGTTGTTGTGAAACTTGCCTATGCTTGTTGTTGTGAAACTTGCCTATGCTTGTTGTTGTGAAACTTGCCTATGCACTGTGGTTGTGAAACTTGCCTATGCTTGTGATGATAGCCTTTGTTGTGCAAGTGTGGTATTTACGTATTCTGGCGTCTCGATAGAGGCGGTTGACTTGTTGAGAACTTACTTGGGCGTCTTTGGCGGTGATGGAGAATTCCACGGGTATGTTTCCATTTTGATTCTTGTCTTGTTGTTGATATCACATGGGCGTGTCTACCGTCTGATGTCCGGGGCGTGCGCCACGCGGCCGAGTTGATTACGAGATATGGTTATTCTTGCAACATGGGCGTGTCTACACCGTCTGATGTTCCGGGGCATGTGGCGTGCGGCGGGTTGACCACCCGAGATATTGTTATTGAGGTTACATGGGCATGTCTCTGCCGTCTGCGATTCGGGGCATGTGGCCGTGCGGCCTTGTTATTATTGTTGCATCATGGACATGTCTACCGTCACGATGTTAGGGAGCATGCGGCCATGATGCGAACATGATGGATGTTGTGGGCGTGAGACCCATAGTTATATTTGAGTGGTGATTTTGAGGGCGTGAGTCCCTGACTTGACATGACTGTTTTTATGTTGTGAACTGTAGTTTGGTTATCATACATGTCTCCCTTTTATAGACTAATATGATTTCATTTCTGATATTTTTACATTTCACATACTTGGTACTGTTATCTTGACCTCCTTCGGCTGCGTTCATCTGCAGTGAAGTACATGGCATCGATCCTCGCTTGTAGGATCACGTTTGGCGTTTGGGAAGCTCCGTTCCTTCGAGGCTTATCTTTGGTAGGTTTCCTGAGTTGTAGGTTCTTGTACATTCGGGGTATGGCGAGCCTGTCCGTCATAGGTTGTTATTCTCTTAGAGTGCGTGTGCCGTTGTGGCGGGGTTTGTAAAAGGATAAGCTGTTGGGTTTTTTTATGTATATCTGAGAAAGCATTTGTTTTGGTTGGCGGTTTATTTATATTATCTCTTATTTCATGTTCATGTTGTATGTTCGTGATTTTCTCGATGTTGTATCACTAGGGTGCCAGGTAAGGCACCATCCAGCCGGATTTGGTGTGACACTTCGGAGTTGTTTGGGCGGGTCGGAGCGCCACGGAGTAAGAGCTAAACCTTGCTCGGGATCGACATTTAAACTCGGATAATTATGGGCTTATCGAGGTAAATATCTTGTCCCTCTATTGTAATTGGAAATTACATGATTGTTAGACTATATAGTTGAAGTATACTATATATAGAATGAGCGTTGTTATCGGCAATGTCTTTTGACTTAAGCCCGAATTATAAGAAACCTTTTGAAGAAGAAATCTTGAACTTTATTTACATAGGACCGTATTACAGAGACTTGTGTAGCTTTTCGTGAGGTAGAATTGTGCACGTCGGATTAAGCGTATAACCCCCGGTTGGCTTGGTAGCCGCCCGATAGAGAGGAGATTTACTGTTGTTGCGGGAGAGTCTTTGCGAATTTTTACGTAGAATGTTACGAAGGATCTAAATGTTAATAGCGCGTGGCCTTATAGGTTGAAGTACTACGTGTGGCGCGATCTACTTGGCTTAAAGGAGTAGCCGACAGTTGGATGTACTTGGAGCGTTTTGCTATTAGTCGATACTCGTCGCGAGGTATGTGAACCTCTTCCTATCTCTTCTAGCATGATATGTGTGAACTATGTAGTACGGTAGACGTACATGTGCTAAATGTATTTGATTGGTTTAAAACATAAAGTGTTATAACGGCTTTATGGGAAGTTGGTTATAACGGCTTTATGTTGGTAAGAAAATAATTGTGGCTTTTAAAAGGTAACTGATTTGAACTATAACTGGCTTGTTATGTGTTAATAAAGAACTTGAAGTATTTCAAAAGATTTTTGAATCATTTTGAAAGAAGAGGTAATACTTGATTTTTTTAGAAAACTTAAGAGTTATACTAGCTTTATGGAAAGTTAGGTATAACGGCTTAAGAATGTTTTACTGATTTTGGAAATCAGAATGTGTATCGACAAACCACTGCAGCGTTAGTAAAAGGAAATGTTTTTAATAATTAAGTATTATTAAAACCAGTAGAAACTTCCATCTGCATAGAAGCTAAGATGAGACAAAATGATATTTCCTAGATCATGGCTGCTGTAATAAGATTGTTATAAACAAGAATATCCTACTCACATATAAGGCTTATGTTTCTCAGATTGTTTTAAAGGAGAATTATATTCTTAAATGAATAAGACTATGAACTACGAAACCTTTCTAAAACGAGAAACTTGAACATTGGAAATTAGGCAAACTTGAACATTGGAAAAGAATGTTGCTACTTGATTTTACAAAGAGAAGTAATTGATTTACTTTAAAAAGATAATCACTCTATTTTCATATACTACGGGTATTGTGTGGTTTTTGTGAAGTAACGTATCTTTTAAAGATTTAATGTATGAAGTACTTTGGGGATAGGTACCCAAACTTGTTAGTAGAAAGTACCTTGTGTGAATAACTTGATTGTATTGGTTTGTGATAGCCTTGTAATACTTTCTTGTTGATTTGATAAGTAAGCATGTTAGAATGCTACGTGTGTTAGTATCTTGTGATTATTATGTAAGGGGGTCACTCTTGTTGTGCTTACGTTGTCAAACGTTAAGCCCGTTGTACTGTTATTGTATCACATACCCCCTTGACTTATTATACCGAGGGCTTGCCACCCTTGATGCAGGTCTATACGGCTATCGGTCCTCGTGACTATGCGGTGCGGGAGCTCGGATTGATCATTTCGGTGTTTAGCACGATGCGGGGATTCCTGTGCGGTGCTGTGAGACTATGCGGTCTTTTGAGACTATGCGGGCCGCGGAGCCTAGGCGGATACCGAAGGTTAGTTGCGCCGATCGCGGTATACCTCAGCGATGCAGGACCGTGATTCGAGGAATACCTCATGCGGGTCCACGTGTGACCTATGCGGAGCTGCGGGAGTTCCAGGGATAGACGCGCACAATGATATTGCGGGTGAGTGGCCAGCTTCGATCATGTGGTGCGGTCTAGAAAGACCTCGTGATATAATTTATGGCATTTTTGGTACTATGGGTCTTAGTAGTCGGCTATGCCTTCGTACTTACCCCGTATGGTTCTATTGTGATGGCTTGAGGGCGTGAGTCCACGACTTGACATATTTGGCGATTTATTGTGAATCGTAGTTTGGTTATCATACATGTCTCTGCTTTATTTAGACTACTATGATTTCATTTACGGTATGTATTTTTCGATTTCACATACTTGGTACTGTTATCGACCTCGCCGAAGTGCGTTCATGCGCGGTAAAGGTACACCGATCGTTGATCCTCGCTCTTAGGGTCACGATTCGGCGTTTGGGAAGCTCGTTCCTCGGAGGCTTATCTTGGTATAGTCCCCTGATTGTAGGTGCTACATTCGGGGTATGGCGGCCCTGTCCGTCGTTGTTGTCATATCATTCTTAGAAGTGCAGTAATCTTGTTATGGGCAGAGGTAGAAAGGGATGTAACTGTTCAAATTGTTATTTATATACTGACGGTAACCGTTTTTTGTTAGCCTGTCTTCTTACTTCACTGTCTTATTACACTGGTTTCATGTATTGTCTTTATGTTCCGCTGATTACTCTGATGTTGTATCACTAGGGTGCCCGGGGTAAGGCACCATTCACGAACGGGCAGATCGTGATGAAATGTAATACAATTTTGTCTTATCTTAGCTTATGCGGATGGAGGTTTCTCTGGTTTTAATATCAATTAGTTATTTGTCAATACACTTTCATTTATTAGCTCTTGTGGTTTGTTCGACACTTATTCTCATTTCCAAATCAAGAAACATTATTCTTTAAAACCAAGTACTCATTACTCACGAATGAGGTTTCACAATACTTTTAACAAAATGTTAATTACCAAGTAAAACAAGTTAAGTCTCTTATCTTTCAAGATCAAGTCTCTTATCTTCTACAATCAATGAACCAATCTTTAACCTACATAGAGTCGTTATAACTAACTTCCCATAAAGCTATTATAACACCCTATGTTTGGAACCAACCAAACTCATTTAGCACATGTACGTCTACCGTACTACATAGTTTACAAAACATCATGCTCGAGGGCTAGGAAGAGGTTCACATACCTCGCGACGATTATCGAAAGCAAAACGCTCCACGATCGTAACTGGCTAGCCTTTTCCACTCTTCAAGTAGAATACGCTACTCGTAGTACTTCCACCTATAAGGCCACAAACGTCTATTAAATCTTAAACACACGTTTCCATCTTTCTACAGAAAATTCGAAGACCTCCCCACACAACAGCGTAAATCTCCTCCTCTATCGAGGCCGGCTACCAAGCCAACCAGGGGGGGTTTACACGTCTAACCGGACGTGTACAATTCTACTACACAGTAATACTACACAAGTCTACTGTAACACAGTCCTATGTAATTACAATTCAGTTCAGCTCTTTATTCTTCAGGCTTAAGTCAAAAGACATTGCCACAATACTAAGTTCAGTTCTATATATAGTATACTTCAACTATACATTCTAACATGTAATTTCCAATTACAATAGAAGGACAGTAGTGTTTACCTCGATAAGCCCAAAATTATCCAAGTATAAAGTCGATCCTGAGCAACGCTTAGCTCCTACTCTGAGTGCTCCAATCCGCTCCAAACCACCCTTAGAAGTTCTAACCAACTTCTACTCTAAAACTTCAACCAACAATGAAGATTTTCCTTAGGGTTTTGGTTTGAGACTAAAAAGGACAAAAGGTAGTATTTCCGTACTCTACGCAAAGAGGTAACTTTTGGAATATTACAAGGTATAAGGCTAAGGTATTTTGGGCATTATAACAATACTTGGAGGAGTATTTCAATACCACAAAAGGGGGGTACCTCACGAGAACACCCCAAGGTAGGGGGGGGGGTGTGCTCTCGGCCGAAGGCCACTAGGAAGGGGGGAGTACCCTCTCGGCCACTAGGCCTCACGAAAAGGGGGAGGGGGAAGCTCACGGCTAGAGCACAAGAAAGGGAGGAAGGATTTTCAAGACTTGGTGATTTAGGAATGGATGAAGTCTTCAAGCTTAGGGGGGGTATTTATAGCAAAACCAAAGGCCAACCAATGGCCAAGATCAAGCCATGTGCAAGGCAAGTGTAAGGCCAAGATCAAGCCAAGTGCACCCTAACCCTACTCCACAAAACACTCCACAAAACAAGCCACAAAGCAAGGCACAAATCAAGGAACCAATCGGCCAAGGCCAACCATCCTCTTGGGCCCAATCGCCCAAGCCACCCCACTTGCCTTCCGATGTGAGGGTGACACATATCACCCTCCGTTGGTCCAAAATGTTTCGCCTCTTGGAAAAATCCGCAAAAATTATAAATGACATAGCCGGAATTTTCCTACGAAAGCCGTGGAAACGTTTCGTCGAAAACGACTCTATTCGCACTTGTGCCCAAATTTCAGTCCTATGCCTAACTTAAGGCTCAAATTTAAATGCGCACGTCCACACGCATATACTGCAAATACGGGTATAACATTCTTCCCTCCTTAGAAACATTCGTCCCGAATGTTCCTTCTAAGTCTCAAAACAAACATGCGCCAGTATAGTCTTCACTACTATACTTACTAAAACAATCATGCCACACCTGGCCACAAAAACACACGTTCACTTCTCCCCTAACTCGTTGTACCCTTCTCGAACACTCGAACTCTTTCTAGTATCCGTACCACACTTCCGTCAATGCTTCTGTTTCCAACCTTGGAGTTACTACCTCAAACTTGGTCATCTTACTAACTTCGATCTACCTTAAGGCCATTCCCGGCCTTCACGAACCGATTCTGGTAGAACGTATCCACGAACTCATACGATGGTCACCAAAACTTGGGCCTATCATCCTCGTGACCCTACCACCTGGCGGAACCACCTCGAACCGACTTCCACAACCGGGCCGCGGGTTGACCCTCAAATGGTCCTCAACCCGACCCCACAACCGCGCCACATTCTTGTTCCCCGATACGGAACAATCTTACCAACACACGTCATGAAAGCTAACACTTCCATCTCGCACTACCCATGGACTTATCACACAAATAAATCCCACGTATACTACACACTCTGATAAAGGTCAAACATAAAATAAATCTTTTACTCATGACGACCTTACCTCTAAGGTCTCAATCGTGAAATAGTCTAAGGTTCATGCCCCCAGGCTTACCCTTCTACACTCACCAGGTTTCTCAATCACAAATTAGCACAAAGCTAACCGAACATAACACTTAACACATTATCTTAACATCAATACATACAAGTCTCTAGAGGGTTAATGATATACCTGAAAATAGGCGGTTCAAAGGACCGCTAAAACTGGGAACTTCTACCGCGACCTCTACCGTGGCCCGCCGGTGTATGAACATCCTGCCTAGCTGTGGAAGGTGAAGAACCCGCAATTGATCTCGTAGCCTGTGCTATCTTACCAGTGCTACCCGGTGGACAGTTTCCCAAAATGGCCCTGCTGTGCATGTAAAACAAACTCCGGACTAGCACGACACTCCCACCGCGAGTCTACCACACGTCACAACGAGGTAGGGTGGCTTCGTTGGCTAACACCGCTCTCCCGAAAATCAACCTCGAGCCCCGACCGCTTCCTGAATACTCTGGATGCCTTGAAGATTGTGGAGGACCACTCTGACCGGGCGGAGGCGCATAACTAGTCTGCTGAGGCGGTGCGCTCGAAAGTCACCAAAGGACCCCGCTTGCTCGCCCTCTTTGCTGACCGTCATTCCGCCGATCTCTCCGTGCCTCGCATCCCAGGTGAAGCTCGCATGCGGGCAATGTCCATGCCCGGTGAAGAGCTACACCCGAACAAGCCTCGCTAAGTAATCATCTAGCCCGTGGCGTGGCGGTGCACTCTATCCTCCATGGTTGCCACTAAAGCGGGGACATACCGAGCCAACGAAGTCAAACTCCACGTTGTACTCAATCAGACGCTCGCTCGCCGATCATAAATCGTCGGCCGCGTGCCCTCATCCGCGGAGGCAAGAAGTGAGTGAGGAATGCCTCTCGAGAACTCGTCCCATCTTTGAAGCGCATGCTCTCCCGACAACTCCACGATCAAACGATCATGCGGTATCACGCACCGATGCGAACCTAAGACCACCGACTCGGTCTCCAAGCCTTGATCACTCACGACCACCAGAATCGCCGGATGAACTCCTGCGGATCATCCTCGAGCCTCGACCCATAAAACTCGCGGGCTACAACTCGGAAAGTCCCGTAGCCTCAAACTATCTCGCTCGGGGTGAACCATCGTGCTACAGAACTGAATCGCCAGATCCAAGATATCTCACGCTCGCCACGACTTCGCCAACAATCGCCATCTCCTTGTACTTATCTCATCTGCTCCGCCGTGACTGAGGCTCAGTATCGTGGTCTCGGCCCATCGCTGCGACTCTAAACTCTGCTGGGGCTGGCGGCGTCGCAAAACTCGCCGTCAAGCACAATCTCAGTGCAGCAGGGCTGCGCCTGCATTCTCTCAGATCTCACTAGCGCCTCGGCCGCCTTGCCCTTCTGGCTCTGCCTTGCGCGGAGGCATAAGCGTAAAACGAGATACTTGGAGGGTCCAACTTACAACACGACTCTAAAGCACGATCTCGTTATGAGAAGAATGGAAACCAATACTAATTGTCATATAGCCTCCTGATTTTAGATGTTGTGCAAAACACACCGATAATCAAGACTCTACTAGACACGGTCTGTAGACACTTTCAGAGGATTAACTGCTCTGATACCACTTGTAACGCCCGAACCGGGCGTGGATCGTGCCTTACCCGGGCACCCTAGTGATACAACATCGAGAAAACCACGGAAATAAAAACTTTACACATGAAATGAGACATAATAAATAAACAAAGCAACCCAACAATTTGCCTTGATGACATATACATAAAACCCGAACAATTATCCTTTTTACAAACCACGCCACAACAAAGGCTGCACTTAAGATTTACAACAACTATGACGGACAGGCCCCGCCATACCACGAATGTACAAGAACCTACAACTCGTGGAACACATACCAAAAGATAAGCCTCCGAGAAACGGAGGTTCCCAATCTGTTGAATCGTGATCCTAAGAGCGAGGATCCACGATCGATGTACCTCTACTGCGGCATGAACGCACTTCCGGGCGAGGTCGATAACAGTACCAAGTATGTGAAATCAGAAATATCAGAAATGAAATCATAGCGATTATATAAAGCAGAGACATGAATGATAACCAAACTACAAGATGCACATATATCGATTATATCAAGTCGTGGTCTCACGCCTTCACATCAATCATGCCCGTGGAATGCCTTCCTCACCGGCTGATCATGATATGATAACACGAAGTACACCCGCACACCAAGTCTACCGATGCCAAAGCTGTATTAACAATTCAAATGGAAGCATACCCGCACTACGCATCGTGTCGATGTCCAAAAGGGAACCACAAGACAACAATCAAAATGGAAGCATACCCGCAGCGCTACGCATGTCGATATGTCCAAAAGGAAACAATAAGACAAGATTCCAAATGGAAACATACCCGTGCGCTACGATCGTGTCGATATGCCCAAAGGAAACAATAAAGCGAGATCAAAATGGAAGCATACCCGCGCTACGATCGTGTCGGTATGTCCAAAGCGATTAGCAAAAGTAACACAATCAACGAACGCGTGCGGAATTTCTCCACATCGCCGCATGTCCAAGTAAGTTCTCAACAAGTCAACCGACCTCCATTGAGAGGCGCGGTAGTATAAACACAATTCTTGCACAACAAAGGCTATCACGACAAGCATAGGCAAGTTTTACAACAACAAGCATAGGCAAGTTCACAACAACAAGCATAGGCAAGTTTTACAACAACTCAAAGTACTTTCATTTTATGTCAAGGTCCGGGTTTTAACCTTAAAGTACCACGTACTTTAAATACCTTTTTAAAAGAGATCCATTCCTTTTATAAAAGTCACCCGATACCCGTAGTATAAAAATAGAGTGACTTACATTTTTAGGTAAACCAAAACACTTTTCTTTTAAAGTCAAGTTACCACATTAAAATCAATGATAAACCCTTTTTCATAAAGTCGTTATAACTAAACTTCCCATAAAGCTATTATAACACTTTATGTTTTAAACCATTTTAAGACAAACAATGCCTTCATTTTCCCTAGAGTTCCAGTTTGCCTAATTTCAATTACTCCAGTCTCTTTTTAGAAAAGATTCATAACTCATAGTCTTAATCCCCTTTTAAAACAATTGAGTAACATATGTCTTATGTGTGGCGCTTATTCTTGTTTATAACCATCTTGTTACAGCAGCCATGATCTAGGAAATGTAATACAATTTTGTCTTATCTTAGCTTTTATGCAGATGGAGGTTTCTACTGGTTTTAATATCAATTAGTTATTTGTCAATACACTTTCCTTTATTAGCGCTGCTGTGGTTTGTTCGACACTTATTCTCATTTCCAAATCAAGAAACATTATTCTTTAAAACCAAGTACTCATTACTCACGAATGAGGTTTCACAATACTTTTAACAAAATGTTAATTACCAAGTAAAACAAGTTAAGTCTCTTATCTTTCAAGATCAAGTCTCTTATCTTCTACAATCAATGAACCAATCTTTAACCTACACAGAGTCGTTATAACTAACTTCCCATAAAGCTATTATAACACCCTATGTTTGGAACCAACCAAACTCATTTAGCACATGTACGTCTACCGTACTACATAGTTTACAAAACATCATGCTCGAAGGATAGGAAGAGGTTCACATACCTCGCGACGATTATCGACAAGAAGCAAAACGCTCCACAGTACTGTAACCCGGCTAGCCTTTTCCACTCTTCAAGTAGAATACGCTACTCGTAGTACTTCCACCTATAAGGCCACAAACGTCTATTAAATCTTAAACACAAGTTTCCATCTTTCTACAGAAAATTCGCGACCTCCCGCCACAACAGAAATCTCCTCTCTATCGAGGCCGCTACCAAGCCAACCAGGGGGGGGTTTACACGTCTAACCGGACGTGTACAATTCTACTACACAAGAATACTACACAAGTCTCTCAGAACACGCCCTATGTAATTACAATTCGCGACTCTTTATTCTTCAGCTTAAGTCAAAAGACATTGCCACAATACTAAGTTCGTTCTATCTAGAGGATACTTCAACTATACATTCTAACATGTAATTTCCAATTACAATAGAAGGACAGTAGTGTTTACCTCGATAAGCCCAAAATTATCCAAGTAAAAAGTCGATCCTGAGCAACGCTTAGCTCCTACTCCGAGTGCTCCAATCCGCTCCAAACACCCCTTAGAAGTTCTAACCAACTTCTACTCTAAAACTTCAACCAACAATGAAGATTTTCCTTAGGGTTTTGGTTTGAGACTAAAAAGTACAAAAGGTAGTATTTCCGCACTTCACGCAAAGAGGTAACTTTTGGAATATTACAAGGTATAAGGCTAAGGTATTTTGGGCATTATAACAATACTTGGAGGAGTATTTCAATACCACAAAGTGGGTACCACGAGAACACCCCAAGGTAGGGAGGGGTGTGTGCTCTCTACCGAAGGCCACTAGAAGGAGTACCCTCTCGCCACTAGGCCTCACGAAAAGGGGAGGAAGCTCACTGCCAGAGCACAAGAAAGGAGGAAGGATTTTCAAGACTTGGTGATTTAGGAATGGATGAAGTCTTCAAGCTTAGGGGTATTTATAGCAAAACCAAAGGCCAACCAATGGCCAAGATCAAGCCATGTGCAAGGCAAGTGTAAGGCCAAGATCAAGCCAAGTGCACCCTAACCCTACTCCACAAAACACTCCACAAAACAAGCCACAAAGCAAGGCACAAATCAAGAACCAATCGGCCCAGGCCAACCATCCCTCTTGGGCCCAATCGCCCAAGCCACCCCACTTGCCTTCCAATGTGGTGGTGACACATGTCACCCTCCCGTTGGTCCAAAATGTTGCTTCTCTCGGAAAAATCCGCAAAAATTATAAATGACATAGCCGCAATTTTCTCTACTAAAGCTGTGGAAACGTTTCGACAGAAAACGACTCTATTCGGCACTTGTGCCCAAATTTCGATCCTATGCCTAACTTAAGGCTCAAATTTAGACGACGTCCACACGCATACTCTGAAATACGGTATAACAATATATATAAACCAAAATCGCGCTTAGATCCCAACTGCATAACAGACTGCACCTAAGAAAGTGAATAACTATGGCGGGGCCGCCATACCCTGAATGTACATATATCTACAACAACGGAGAACCATACCAAAAGTCGAGCCTCCGGAGAAGATGAAGCTCCTAACACCAAAGCAAAAGATCTTAAGGATGCGGATCTAGCACCTGCTTTCCCTTACCTGCGGCATGAACGCAGCCCAAGGAGGTCGATAACAGTACCAAGTATGTGAAAGCTGAAAGTACTTAAATGAAATCATATCATTTTAAAACCAATTTTACAAATATGTACGAAACAACCAATGTAACCGCACATAGTGCCACATCACAAACAAGAGTAATAATAGGTAAACTGTAACAGGTCTTTTCTAGGCTGCGAATGATCGAAGCAAGGCCGATCGCCCATAGTATCATTATGCATGCCTAATCCTGGACTCCCGTAGTCCGCATAGGCCACCTAGGCCCGCATGAGGTAATCCCCGCATCGAGGGTAGCTACTCATCGCCCCGACTCGTAGTCCGCATGGCCACATAGACCGCATGGCCACATGGACCGCACACTAACCTGGAACTCTCGTAGCTCCGCATAGGTCCCCTGGACCCGCATGAGGTATTCTCGAATCATAGTCACACAGACTGCCTGAGGTATACCCCGCATCGGGGGGCAGCTTAACCCCCGGTATATCATGTCAAGAGGTGAGTGATGTAATACTAGCATAACGACTTATCGTTAAACAACATAAGCACAATAAGAATAACCTCTTTACACAAACGTTACAAGATACTAACACACATAACATCACAATATGTCTACTCAACAAACCATCTTACTATACCTTCCAGAAATCAATACAAGTCTTTTATAAACACATAAGTAAACCGTTCCTTTTATCTTTCTTAAGTCGTTATACCTAACTTCCCATAAAGCTAGTATAACTCTTAAGCTTTTGTTTAAAAACCAAGTATTACTCTTCTTTCAAAAATGATTCATAATTCTTTTGAAATACTTCAAGATTCTTATTATTTCGACTCAAGTCAAAAGACGTCAAGTAAAACCATGTTCAGTTAACACACGTACGTCTACCTTACTATATATATATTTTTAAAATATCATGCTCAAGAGGATAGGAAGAATCACATACCTTCTCGGCGAAATCCACCTGCCAAGTCGAATATGTCGCGCACAGAGTATCAACCTATAATAGTCAAATACGTCTATCAATGTCTAGACTACTCTGTAGGACATTCTAAGCAGAGGGTGTTACACCCCGTAGTTCCAGGGTATGTATGTGAGGACGTACGTACGAGAATACACAAAAATTGGAAAGGGAGAAAGATGTGATTTTTTTCGACGGAAAAGTTTCCGGATTTTGTGAAGGAAAAATGTTCGTTAAAGGGAATTGGATTCCCAGATTTGGTATTTGGACTTTTTGGAATATTTGAGAATTATGGAATTTTATTTCCGGAATTGGTCACGTGGGGCCAGGAGAAATTTACTTTGTAGGGACCACTTTATTTTGAGATTTTTGGCATTACGGATATTTTGGAAGATGAAATATTTTGGGCGAGTAGGAGGCGACATGGCACCCCAGTGGCCTATGGCCAAATTAGGGGCCACTTGGACGTTTTTTTGTTGTGGACAAGTGGCAAGCCACTTGTCCACTTTTTGTGGTAGACATATGGTTGGTTAAATCCATACACACATGTCCCAAGATCTCACCACACACTTGCCTTGATCTTGGCCATTTATTTCTCTATAAATAGACCCTTAAGCTTGCAAGACTTCTTCATCCATTCTTGAGATAATTTCCAAAGCAAAAATACTCCCTCCCTTGTTGTTGAGCTCTCGGTTCTGAGCCTTCTCCTTGACCAAAAGTTGTCCAAAAATTCTTAAACATTTAAGTGTTCTTCCTTAGGGTGTTAGGAAGATTGTGTACCAAGAGTTGGAAAATATTTCACACCCCTAGCCTTAAATATACACCTTGGCCGAAACTTGCCATAGTTGAGCCTAAGTATTCTTCACTTTTTGGAGTTGGATCTTGAAGAGAAGTTGTTTATAAACTTCTAAGGGTTGCTTGGAGCGGGTTGGAGCGTAAGGAATTGGAGCTAAACATTGCTCAGGATCGACTTATAATCTTGGATAATTTTGGGCTTATCGAGGTAATGATCTATGTCCCTCTATTGTAATTGGATATTACATATTGTAGTAGTTTAGAATTGAATATAAGATTTATTGGAAGGATGATTATAAAGAATTGAACTGTATTTACATTGGACTGTATTTACAGTAGACTTGTAATATTATTGTGGGGCAGTGTTGTACACGTCCGGTTAGTGTAAACCCACTCGAGTTGTTGGCTTGGTAGCGGGCCTTGTTAGAGGAGGAGATTTATGTAGTTGGAGGTTGCGGCCAATTTTCCGTAGAATAAGGAACCTTGTACTTAGAATTATTCTACGAAGAGATCGAGACGTTGCTCGCCGTTTTGTGGCCTGTTTAGGTGGAAGTACTGCGAGTAGCGTATTCTACGTGAAGGGTGGAAAAGGCTAGCGATTACTGATACTTTGGAACTTTTGCTTTGTCGATAATCGTCGCGGTATGTGAACCTCTTCCTATCTTTTCTAGCATGATGTTGTGAATTATGTAGTACGGTGAGCGTCACGTGTGCTAAACGAATTTTGGTTGAGTTTTTAAAAGATAAGAGACTTGACTTATATTTGACTTGATATGAAATGTGAAGAACTTGAATTGTGTTAAAGTGGTGAAACCTCATTCATGAGTAATGAGTACTTGGTCTAGAAAAAGGAATAAGTTATATTAATTTCGGAAATGGGAATAACTATCGAACAAACCATTGCAGCGTTAACAAAGGAAAATGTAATGATAATTAATTATATTAAAACCAGTAGAAACCTCCATCTGCATAGAAGCTAAGATAAGACAAAATTTTATTACATTTCCTAGATCATGCATTGCTCTAATAAGAATTATTATAATCAAGTTTTGATTTTCTTAAAATTCCAAAGTAAGGAACTTGATTTCTAAAAGAAAAGAGACTTAAGAATTTGAAGTGTTTTTGTTTAAAAGAAAGGCATGGTTTTGTCTTAAATTGGTTTAAAACATAAAGTGTTATAATAGCTTTATGGGAAGTTAGTTATAACGACTTTATGGAAACAAAAGAATGGTTTTATTATTGTATTTAAAATGGTAACTTGATTTTGGGAAAAGAGAAGTAACTTGAGTTTAAAAGTATAAGTAACTTATTTTCAAATATCGAACTTTTCTTGATGAGAAAAATATAAGTGGCTTGGTTTTAAAAGGTAGGAGTACCTTGATCTTAAAAGAGTTAGTTACTTGGGTTTTAAAAGTATACTTGACGTTGTTTTAAAACTGTAAGCCACTTGGTTTAAAAAGTATAAAGTACGTGATTTAAACATGAGCGATATGCAGTACTACGGATAATAGTATCGAGTTATTTTACGTAAAAATAGATCTTTTTGAAAGGATTAAAGTATGTAGTACTTTGGGGTTAAAACCCGGACTTTGACATAAAATGAAAGTACCTTGAGTTGTGTGTAACTTGCCTATGTTTGCATGTGATAGCCTTGTTGTGCAAGTGTTGTATCCTTATGTTACCGCGTCTCGATGGAGGCCGGTGTTATTCTTGATTGATGGACATACCGACACGATGGGTGGCCACGGGTATGCTTCCACTATGGATGTTGTCTTGTTATATCCTTGGACTCTTGACACGTTGGGTGGCCCGGGTATGGTTCCATTAGATTGTTGTTCCATGGACTAGCTCTGTGAGGTTTCGATTCGGCCTTGGTATCAGTAGCTAGCCTCGTACTTGCCGTGCGTTGATGCGAGTTAGTTCGGTAGTTGGCTTTCGTGCTTGCCGATCGGTTCTTGATAGTGTCGTTCCATGGACCCTCCACGGGTTTCTTGATTCGCCTTGGTATCCGTGGTTGGCTCGTACTTGCCCCGGCCGTGGCTGATTCGGCTTTGGTATCGGTAGTTAGCCTTCGCACTTGCCCGTTCAGTTTGTGGTGAAGTCTCGTGATCACGCCTTGGTATCCGGTAGTTAGCCCTAAATTGCCCATCGACGCGTGACGCGCCGTATCTGGTAGTTGTCTTCGTACTTGCCCGTCGCCTCGTGGTATGGTTATATAGTATTGTTAGTACGGCTTTGGTATCCGTAGTCGACTTTCGTACTTGCCGTCGATTGATGATCGGCTTTGGTATCCAGTAGTTAGCCTTTGCTTGCGTCTGATTTTATGACACAGGTGGGACACAGTGTTCAAGTGTACTCCTTCGTGTTGTTATATCATAGGCTGCCGGTGATGAGAAGAAATTCCATGGGCATGATTGATGTTGTGGGCGTGAGACCCATTGTTATATTTGAGTGATGACTTTGAGGCGTGAGTCCTTGACTTACATGCTCGTATATGTCAGGTCTTTGTAGTTTGGTTATCATACATGTCTCTGCTTTATATAGACTATTATGATTTCATTTCTGATATTTTGATTTCACATACTTGGTACTGTTATCTTGACCTCCTTGGCTGCGTTAAATCTGCGCAGTAGAGTACACCGATTGTTGATCCTCGCTCATAGGATCCGATTCGGCGTTAAACTCCGTTTCTCGGAGGCTTATCTTTCGTATAGTCCCTGTTGTTGTAGGTACTACATTCGAGGTATGGCGAAGACACGTCCCGTCGTAGTTGTGGTTACATTCTTAGAAGTGCATGTCTTGTTGTGGGCAGGGTTTGTAAAAGGATATAACTGTTCACATATATATATATATGCAGAAAGGTAACCGTTTTGGTTAGCCTGTTTCTTATTTTATCTTGTTTCATGTTTAAGTTTTTATTTCTGCTGATTTTCTCTGATGTTGTATCACTAGGGTGCTCGGGGTAAGACACCAGTCACGGGCCTGAGGTCGGGTCGTAACAAAAGTGGTATCAGAGCAGTTAATCCTCGGAAAGTGTCTACAGACCGTGTCTAGTAGAGTCTTGATTATCGGTGTGTTGTGCACCACATCTATAATCAGGAGGCTACATGATATTTAGGATTGGTTTCCATTCTTCTCACTCTGAGATCGTGCCTTAGAGCTGTTATAAGTTGGACTCCTGCGTATTCTTATGTACCCGTTATGCCTTTCGCGCAACCGGGACCCGAAGGCAAGGCGGCGAGGAGCTGCAAGTGGAATCTGAGGAAATCTGGCGCGGGCGTCATTACGAGATAGTACTTGAGACGGAGAGTTTTATGGCGCCGCTAGCCCGGGAGAGTTTAGGCGGCAGCGATTTCTCACGAGGCCACGATACGAGCCTCGATTACCACGGCGAGCCGAGATATGAGTTCAGAGATGGCGATTACTAGCTAAGTGGTGGTAGGAATGAGGCAGACGGGGCCGGTGGTTTTAGCATGCAGTGATTCACCACAGATCCGATAGTCCGAGACTTGGGATTTCTTGAGTTGCGATTCGCGAGTTCTATGGATAGAGGCGAGGATGATCCTCGTGGTTTCGTGCTAATTTGGGAGATTTTTATACTTGCGGCGTCGGGGCCATGTGATGGGAGGATGTCAGTAGGAGGATACAAGAGGATGACTCGGCCTAAGATCGATTGCGGGTTCATTGTTTGGGAGAAGGGGTGTTAGTCGGATGAGGTCACCACTACCTGCGTTGTGGCCGTTGTAATAGACTCCATTATGGGAGTGTCGTCGCTTGACGGCTTATATGCTTGCGGTCAGCGGGGCCATTTGGTGAGAGTTTGTCAGGCGGAGTAGCACAGATGTAGAGACTCAGCCTTCGGGATCGGTGGCTGGTTCATCGCCTTATATAGCTAGGCGCCCTGCAGGGCAGGATTATGATTATAGCGACAAAGGGAAAGTGAGGCAGTAGTTGCAGAGATATCTTTAGCCCTTAAGAGACTTGTTTATGTTGTTATGGTAGATACATGTGGAGTGCTATGTACGGATAGCATTGTGTTAAGTGTGAATTAGAAAACATGGGTAGTTGAAAAGGGTAAATCTGGGGATGAGAAAATTTTGAACCTTAGAATTTATAACAGTTAGGACCTTGGATGCAAGGCCGTCTTGAGTGGATGATTTTACGGTTGGTCTTTGTCGAAGTACTTGGTATGCGTGAAATATATTGTGGGATAATTCCATGGGTAGTGTGCGATAGAAGTGGTAGCTTCCATGACGTGAATTAGTAAGATTGTTCCGGATCGGGGAACGAGAGAGTTTGGCGCGATAGCGGGTCGGGTTGAGGCCAGATCGAGGGTCAACCCGCAGCCCGGAATGATGTGGGGTCAGTTCGAGGTGGTCCCGCCAGGTGGTAGGATCACGAGGGTGCAAGGCCCAAGTTTAGGTAACCGTTGTACGAGTTTGTGGATGCGTTCGACCAGAATCGGATCGTGAAGGCCGAGAAGGGCCTTAAAGGAATTTGAGACTAGTAAGATGACCAAGTTTGGAGGTAGTGATTCCCAGGTTTTGGAAACTGAAGTGATGACTGAAGTGTGGTACGTGTACTAGAAAGAGTTCGGGTGTTCTAGAAGTGTACGGTGATGAAGGAAAGAAGTGAACATGTGTTAAGGGGATGAAAATGATCATTTTTGTGAAGTGAATGTGCGAAGAGAGTATCTTTTGGGCCAGGAATGGGAGTTAGTGTTGTTTTACATCTTAGAGGTGTTTCCTCGTTGGCTTGGATTTGAGTTCTTCGCGTATGTTATATTAAGGCCATTGGTGGCATAATTGGTTTCGTAAGTATAGTAGTGAAGGCTATACCGGCGCATGTATGTTTTGAGACTTAGAAGGAACATTCGGGACGAATGTTTCTAAGGGGGGAAGAATGTTACACCCTGTAGTTCCAGGGTATGTATGTGAGGACGTACGTACGAGAATACGACACAAAAATTGGAAAGGGAGAAAGATGTGATTTTTTTCGACGGAAAAGTTTCCGGATTTTGTGAAGGAAAAATGTTCGTTAAAGGGAATTGGATTCCCAGATTTGGTATTCGGACTTTTTGGAATATTTGAGAATTATGGAATTTTATTTCCGGAATTGGTCACGTGGGGCCCACGGGAGAAATTTACAGTTTGTGGGGCCCACTTTATTTTTGAGATTTTTGGCATTACGGATATTTTCGGAAGATGAAATATTTTGGACGAGTAGGAGGGCGACACATGGCACCCCCATGTGGCCCTATGGCCGAATTTAGGGGCGACGGGCGTTTTTGTGGTGGACAAGTGGCAAGCCACTTGTTCACTTTTTGTGGTAGACATATGGTTGGTTAAATCCATACACACATGTCCCAAGATCTCACCACACACTTGCCTTGATCTTGGCCATTTATTTCTCTATAAATAGACCCTTAAGCTTGCAAGACTTCTTCATCCATTCTTGAGATAATTTCCAAAGCAAAAATACTCCCTCCCTTGTTCTTGAGCTCTCGGTTTTGAGCCTTCCCCTTGACCAAAAGTTGTCCAAAAATTCTTAAACCTTTAAGTGTTCTTCCTTAGGGTGTTAGGAAGATTGTGTACCAAGAGTTGGAAAAGATTTCACACCCCTAGCCTTAAATATACACCTTGGCTGAAACTTTCCATAGTTGAGCCTAAGTATTCTTCACTTTTTGGAGTTGGATATTGAAGAGAAGTTGTTTAGAAACTTCTAAGGGTTGCTTGGAGCGGGTTGGAGCGTAAGGAATTGGAGCTAAACGTTGCTCAGGATCGACTTATAATCTTGGATAATTTTGGGCTTATCGAGGTAATGATCTATGTCCCTCTATTGTAATTGGATATTACATATTGTAGTAGTTTAGAATTGAATATAAGATTTATTGGAAGGATGATTATAAAGAATTGAACGTATTTACATTGGGTGTATTCTGATAGACTTGTAATATTATTGTGGGGCGATGTTGTACACGTCAGGTTAGGCGATGTAAACCCCCTCGAGTTGTTGGCTTGGTAGCGGGCCTTGTTAGAGGAGAGATTTATGTGCTTGCGTGGGAGTCTTTACCAATTTTCCGTAGAATAAGGAACCTTGTACTTAGAATTATTCTACGAAGAGATCGAGAAGTTTATAGGCGTTTTGTGGCCTTTTTAGGTGGAAATCTGCGAGTAGCGTATTACTTGAAGGGTGGAAAAGGCTAGCGATTCTGATGCTTTGGAGCTTTTGCTTTTATCGATAATCGTCGCGAGGTATGTGAACCTCTTCCTATCTTTTCTAGCATGATGTTGTGAATTATGTAGTACGGTGAGCGTCGTGTGCTAAGCAATTTTGGTTGAGTTTTTAAAAGATAAGAGACTTGACTTATATTTGACTTGATATGAAATGTGAAGAACTTGAATTGTGTTAAAGTGGTGAAACCTCATTCATGAGTAATGAGTACTTGGTCTAGAAAAAGGAATAAGTTATATTAATTTCGGAAATGGGAATAACTATCGAACAAACCATTGCAGCGTTAACAAAGGAAAATGTAATGATAATTAATTATATTAAAACCAGTAGAAACCTCCATCTGCATAGAAGCTAAGATAAGACAAAATTTTATTACATTTCCTAGATCATGGCTACTCTAATAAGAATTATTATAATCAAGTTTTGATTTTCTTAAAATTCCAAAGTAAGGAACTTGATTTCTAAAAGAAAAGAGACTTAAGAATTTGAAGTGTTTTTGTTTAAAAGAAAGGCATGGTTTTGTCTTAAATTGGTTTAAAACATAAAGTGTTATAATAGCTTTATGGGAAGTTAGTTATAACGACTTTATGGAAACAAAAGAATGGTTTTATTATTGTATTTAAAATGGTAACTTGAATTCGGGAAAAGAGAAGTAACTTGAGTTTAAAAGTATAAGTAACTTATTTTCAAATATCGAACTTTTCTTGATGAGAAAAATATAAGTGGCTTGGTTTTAAAAGGTAGGAGTACCTTGATCTTAAAATAGTTAGTTACTTGGGTTTTAAAAGTATACTTGACGTTGTTTTAAAAGTGTAAGCCACTTGGTTTAAAAAGTATAAAGTACGTGATTTAAACATGAGCGATATGCAGTACTACGGATAATAGTATCGAGTTATTTTACGTAAAAAGAGATCTTTTTGAAAGGATTAAAGTATGTAGTACTTTGGGGTTAAAACCCGGACTTTGACATAAAATGAAAGTACCTTGAGTTGTGTGTAACTTGCTTATGTTTGCGTTTGATAGCCTTGTTGTGCAAGTGTTGTATCCTTATGTTACCGCGTCTCTCGATGAAGGGTCGGTCATGTTATTCTTGATTGATGGACATACTGACACGATGGGTGGCCCACGGGTATGCTTCAACTATGGATGTTGTCTTGTTATAGCCTTGGACCTACTGACACGTTGGGTGGCCCACGGGTATGGTTCTATTAGGATTGTTGTTCCATGGACTAGCTCTCCATGAGGTTTACTGATTCGGCTTTGGTATCTGGTAGCTAGCCCTCGTACTTGCCGATCGTTCTTGATCACGGGTTGGTTCGGTAGTTGGCTTTCGTACTTGCCGATCGGTTCTTGATAGTGTCATTCCATGGACCCGACCAGCGGGGTTTTCTTGATTCGGCCTTGGTATCGGTGGTTGGCTCGTACTTGCCCGGCCGTGACTGATTCGGCTTTGGTATCGGTAGTTAGCCTTCGCACTTGCCCGTTCGGTTTGTGGCGAAGTCTCGTGATCACGGCGTTGGTATCGGTAGTTAGCCTCGTACTTGCCCCCATCGACGTGATCGCGACCTTGGTATCGGTAGTTGGCTTTCGTACTTGCCCGTGTCGACCGTGGTATGGTTATATAGTATTGTTAGTACGACTTTGGTATCTGTTAGTCAGCTTTCGTACTTGCCCCGGTCAGTTGATGATGCGGATTTGGTATCTGGTAGTTAGCCTTCGTACTTGCCCCGTACGGTTTTATGACACAGGTGGGACCTGGTGTTCAAGTGTACTCCTTGGTGTTGTTATATCATAGACTGCCGGCAGTGAGGAAGGAAATTCCACGGGCATGATTGATGTTGTGGGCGTGAGACCCATTGTTATATTTTGAGTGATGACTTTGAGGGCGTGAGTCCCTGACTTGACATGACTGCTCATATGTTGTGTACTGTAGTTTGGTTATCATACATGTCTTCTGCTTTATATAGACTATTATGATTTCATTTACGATATTTTGATTTCACATACTTGGTACTGTTATCTTGACCTCCTTGGCTGCATTCATGCCGCGGTAGAATACACCAGATTGTTGATCCTCGCTCGTAGTATCACGATTCGGCGTTCGAAGCTCCGTTTCTCCGAGGCTTATCTTTCGTATAGTCCCCTGTTGTTGTAGTACTTACATTCGGGGATATGGCGGCCCTGTCGTCGTAGTTGTGGTTACATTCTTAAGTGCAGTAATCTTGTTGTGGCGGGGTTTGTAAAGGATATAACCGTCGGTATATATATACGCAGAAAGGTAACCGTTTTGGTTGCTTTGTTTCTTATTTTATCTTGTTTCATGTTTAAGTTTTTATTTCTGCTGATTTTCTCTGATGTTGTATCACTAGGGTGCCCAGGGTAAGGCACCAGTCACGGGCCGAGGTCGGGTCGTGACGAGGTCCTCTATTCGAAAAATCAGGCGGCACTTCCCTGCAGAACTATACAAGTCTCTGTAAATCTGATCTATGTAAAATCAGTTCAATCTTCTTTAATATTCTTACGATGTGACTACAGTTCAATTCTCTTCTTTTAATACCATCCTTCTATAAGTCTTATACTTAGTTCTATACTTCTACAGTATGTAATCTCTAATTACAATAGAAGGATAAGATATTTACCTCGGTAAGCCCAAAATTATCCAAGTTATAAGTCGATCTGAGCAAGGTTTAGCTCCTAATTTATGCGCTCCAATCCGCTCCAAGAAACCCTTAGAAGTTTCTACACAACTTCTACTTACTACTTCAACCAATGGACTAATGACTAATGGATATAAGATAGTATTTCTGGGCTTTTAGTATAGAGGTGACTTTGGAATACTATAAGATATACGGCTAGAGTATTTTGGGGATAGTAACAATACTTGAGAGTATTTTCTACCAAAGGGGGTCTTTAGCGAGACTACTAGGAAAAGGGGAAAGGGGTGTTTGGCTTAGCTCTTCAAGAGGGAAGGCTTTGGGCGAGAGCTTCTCTCAAAGAGGGGGTTGAGACTTGGAAGATGATTTGTGGATGAAGAAGTCTTGACTCAGGGGGTATTTATAGGGCTTTCAAGGGCCAAGATGAAGGCAAGTGGAGGGTGTGGATTTGCACAAGTGCACCCTATCCCTACTCCACAAATCACTCACAAACATTGACCCATGATTTAGGCCTTAAAATCGTGCCAAGCCATGCCCTCTTTGCCGTCCACTTGAGGGTGACAAGTGTCACCCTCTCGTTGGTCCAAAATATTTCATCTCTCGGAAAAATCCGCAAAAAATATAAATGTCGCAGCCGTAATTTTCCCTTCGCAAGTTTTGGAAGACGTTTCGTCGGAAAACAATTCTTTTCGTGGGTTGTGCACAAATTTCGTCATATGTCTTAACTTAAGGCTTGAACTTTTGTACGTACGCCCTCACGTACATACTCTGGAAATACGGGGTATAACATTCTCCCCTCCTTAGAAACATTCGTCCCGAATGTTCCTTCCCAAGACACACAACGATAAAGCTTAAACAGTTTGCAAATGCCTCACATGGCTACAATACAACACTTAAGCAAATATGTCAATGAAAAGGACCCTTCCTCATCAGGTGCTACCTCAAAAGGACCCTTCCCCTCACGAAGAGTCGTATCACGGTACCGCGTCAAAACCGGATCCTCAAACTGTTGCCTCTTCACCTCCTCGACGATGGAAGACTCGGCAACCTCTCGAACTCGAACCCCACTGCTATCAGAATCAATCAATCAGACTCTAAGGCTCGCTAGCTGATGCAACTCACGAACCATGCCCCTCCTCTCTGGCTGTACATCTGATAGACTCCCCATCGACCTACGACTAAGGGCATCTGCCACAACATTGGCCTTCCCTGGGTGAGTGCGATGTCGACATCATAATCCTTGAGCGCTCTAACCACCGTCTGCATCGTAAGTTCGGCTCCTCTGGTGAAGATATCTTTGGAGGCTCTTGTGAGTGCGTATAAATATCCACATGAACCCATTACAAATAGTGCCTCCAGATCTTGGCGTGAATCACGCCGCCAACTCAAATCATGGGTGGGGTAGTTCCTCTCATGCTTCTTAAGCTATCGGGATCGTGCGCTATAACCTTACCCATCTGCGTCAACACACATCGGGCGACGCTGGCCGTCACAATACACTACATAACCGTCTGGACCTGCGGAAAAGTAAACGGGCGATCGTCGATCTCTCCTTGATGGCGAAACCACGCTCACAAGCATCGATCTCGAAACTTAGCCGCTACGAGTCGGCTAGTCAATGGTGCGAGATAGAAGCAAACTTCTCACGAACCGCGATAATAACTGCGAGGCCCGAAAAGTGCGCACCTCTGCCGGAGTAGTAGGTCTAGGCCAACTCATTGCCTCGATCTTGGCGTATCCACCCGAATACCATCGGCCCGACAATATGCCCAAGAAAAGTCACCAAGCCAACCAAAACTCACATTTGGAAAACTTGGCGTATAAGCTGCTGGTCTGGAGAACTCTCGGCCACGATCCCCAAATGCTCGCATGCTCCTGCTCTGGCGGGAATAAACCAAGATGTCATCAATGAACACTATCACAAGCGTGTCCAAAATGGCTTGAACACTCGGTTCATCAAATCCATGAATACCGTCGGAGCATCGTCAACCCGAAAGACATGACCACGAACTCATAATGCCCGCACGTCCTAATGCGATCTAGGGACATCCGCCTCTCGACTTCGCACTGATGATAGCCCGATCGCGGATCAATCTTGGAGAAACATCTCGCACTCGCAATCAGTCGAACAAATCATCAATCTGGGAAGGGGTATCTGTTTAATGGTCACTTTGTTCACCTCAGATCAACACACATGCGCGGCGTCGTCCTTCTTCTTCACGAACAATCTGGCGCTCCCGGGAGAAACACTAGGCTGATGAAGCCGCTTCTCCAAAGAAATCTCTCGGTGGTCCTTCAACTCTCTCAACTCGGCAGGTGCCATTCTGTATGGCGGAATGGAAATAGGCCTAGCGTCTGGCAGCACATCGATACAAAACTCTATCTCCCTCTCAGGAGGGATACCCGGGAGGTCATCTGAAAACACATCTGGGAACTCTCTGACTACTGGAACTGACTGAAAATCTGGTACCGCAGCCTCAGTATCAAACACTCGAACGAGATGGTAGATATACCCCTTCTGCACCATCTTCCTAGCCTTGAGGTAAGAAATAAACTTACCCCTCGGCGACACAGTGTTCCCCTCCCACTCAATAACCGGCTCAGAAACCGAACCGCACCACTCTCTCCTGCGGTCTACACCGGCGTAGCGAAGCTAGCCAATCCATACCCGTGATAACATCGAAATCGGTCATATCCAACTCTACCCAGTCGGCAAGGGTCGGCGATCGCATATAGTCATCGGACAAGCCCTATATACCCGCCGAGCTACCACCGAATCACCCGGCGTAGCTACCTCGAAAGGGTCTATGGACTCGTGCTCTATCCCTATCCTACTAGCAACATGGGAGATATATGGGGCCAGTAGAACCCGGATCTATCAAGGCATACACGTCACAACAAGAAAGCGATAAAGTACCGTGGCGACATCAGTGAGGCCTCCGGTCTGCCGGTGGACAAGACATATATGCGATTCGAGGACCGCTAGAAGGACCCGCCACGACCTGCCGCGACCTGGCGCCATGAGTACCACGCCTCGGGGCGATAAATGTAGGAGATGAAGACCGGCGAAAGACCACAGGTGACCCTACCCTCTGCGCGCCCTTGGTCGGACGGGCTCTCGCAAAGTGACCTGGCGCCGCCATCAAACAAACTCCGGGCGGTACCACAATTCCCGTAATTGGATCTACCGCATCGGCCACACTGAGGGGGGGTGGTCCCGATCGGTTAGCATCTGCTACTCAGACGTCGAAGTCTGGGGCCCCGATGCGCCCTCGAATACCCTGGCTGTCCTTAGGACGGTGTAGGAGTGCTCTGAGCTGGCTGTGGTGCAAATCTAGACTGCTGCTGAGGTCGTCCACCCCAAAAGCTACCAAAAGACCCTGTAGTCTGGCGCCTGCTCTTTGTCTGTCAACCCGTCGGCCTCTACGCTCTTCGGATCCAAGTGCATGAGCCTGCATGCGGGTAATGTCCATGCCTGGCTGAAGAGCTACACCCGCACAAGACTCGCCATATAATCATCTAGCCGGTGGCGTAGCGGTGCACCGCCTCATCTCGCTGCAATGCGAGGACATATCGAGCCAACGATCGAACTCAACGTTGTACTCCGAATCGTGCGCCTGCTCTCGGAACAAAAATTTGTCGGCCCGTGCCCTCCTCATCTGTAGGCAAGAAGTGAGTGAGAAAAGCCTCAGAACTCGTCCCAGTAGTTGGGACGCGTGCTCTCCGGACAACTCGCGAGTCAAACCAGTCGACTGCGGTATCACGCAGCCTATGCGAACCGAAGATCACGGACTCGGTCTCCGAAGCCTTGATCACTCGCATAATCCTCTGTAACTGACGGACGAACTCCTACGGATCATCCTCAGGCCTCGACCCGTAGAACTCTGGCGGGCTACAACTCAGAAAATCCCATAGCCTCAAACTGTCTGATCTCGGGTGAACCACGGTACTCACGGCTCGCTGCTGCATCCGGCCTATCCTCACGTGCGCCACGATCACGGCGATGGCGGCCATCTCTCAGTAACCCATCTCATCTGCTCCGGTGGCCGAGTGGAGGTGCGGTCTTGTGGTCTCATCAGCCACTGCTGCGGCCCTAAACCCTGCTGGGGCCGGCGGCGTCGTGGAACTCGCCGTCTCGGGTATAGACTGGGCCTGAGCCCTCGTGACTATCGGTGTCCTACTAGCATCTCCCTCGGCTGCCTTGCCATACGGGCGGGTTGCCTTACGTGGAGCATAATCTTAAAGAAAGGAAATACGTTAGAGGGGTCCAACTTATAACACAGCTCTAAGGCACGATCTCAGAGTGAGAAGAATGGAAACCAATCCTAAATATCCTATAGCCTCCTGATTATTGGTGTGGTGCACAACACACCGATAATCAAGAATCTACTAGATACGGTCTGTAGACACTTTCCAGGATTAAGCGCTCACGATACCACCTTTGTCACGACCCATTCGGGGCGTGGTCGTGCCTTACCCGGGCACCCAAGTAGTCATACATCAGAGAAATCAGCAGAATATAAAAACAAGACATGAAACAAATGTAAATTGAGACACAGTTTATCTGAGAAAAGTCGCCTTTCGGCATACATATATATAAACCAAAATCTGCGATTACATCCCACTGCAATAGGACTCTGGACCTAAGAAAGTGAATAACTATGGCGAGACAGGGCCCCGCCATACCCTGAATGTACATATATCTACAACACCAGAGAGAACCATATCAAAAGTCGAGCCTCCGGAGAAGATGGAGCTCCTGACACCAAAGCAAAAGATCCTAAGGATGCGGATCTAGCACATTTTCCCTTACTGCGGCATGACGCGGCCCGAAGAGGTCGACAACAGTACCAAGTATGTGAAATCAGAAAGTACTTAAATGAAATCATATCATTTTAAAACCAATTTTACAAATATGCGAAACAACGATATAGCGCACATAGTGCCACATCACAAACAAGAGTAATAATAGGTAAACTGTAACAGGTCTTTTCTAGGCTACGAATGATCGAAGCAAGGCCGATCGCCCATAGTATCATTATGCATGCCTAATCCGGACTCCGTAGTCGCATGGCCACCTAGGCCCGCGTGAGGTAATCCCGCATTGAGGGTAACTACTCGCCGGCATCGCCCCTGGACTCGTAGTCGCGTAGGCCACATAGACCGCGTGGCCACATGGACCACACACTAACACGGAATTCTCGTAGCTCGCGTAGGTCCTCGACCCGCGTAGGTATTCTCGAATCATAGTCACGCATCGCACGAGGTATACCCGCGTCGGCGGCTTAACCCCGGTATATCATGTCAAGAGGTGAGTGATGTAATACTAGCATAACGGCTTATCGTTAAATAACATAAGCACAATAAGAATAACCTCTTTACACAAACGTTACAAGATACTAACACACATAGCATCACAATATGTCTACTCAACAAACCATCTTACTATACCTTCCAGAAATCAATACAAGTCTTTTATAAACACATAAGTAAACCGTTCCTTTTATCTTTCTTAAGTCGTTATACCTAACTTCCCATAAAGCTAGTATAACTCTTAAGCTTTTGTTTAAAAACCAAGTATTACTCTTCTTTCAAAAATGATTCATAATTCTTTTGAAATACTTCAAGATTCTTATTATTTCGACTCAAGTCAAAATACGTCAAGTAAAACCATGTTCAGTTAACACACGTACGTCTACCGTACTATATATATATTTTTAAAATATCATGCTCAAGAGGATAGGAAGAATCACATACCTTCTCGGCGAAATCCACCTGCCAAGTCGAATATGTCGCGCAGTATCAACCTATAATAGTCAAATCGTCTATCAATGTCTAGACTACTCAGTAGGACATTCTAAGCGAGAGGTCCTCTATTCTATGGAAAATTGGGCAGCACTTCCCTGCAGTAAACTATACAAGTCTCATAAATACAGTCTATGTAAGTCTGATTCAATCTTCTTTAATATTCTTACGATGTGACTGATTCAATTCTCTTCTTTTAAAACCATCCTTCTATAAGTCTTATACTTAGTTCTATACTTCTACAGTATGTAATCTCTAATTACAATAGAAGGATAAGATATTTACCTCGGTAAGCCCAAAATTATCCAAGTTATAAGTCGATCCTGAGCAAGGTTTAGCTCCTAATCTGTACGCTCCAATCCGCTCCAAGAAACCCTTAGAAGTTTCTACACAACCTCTACTTACTACTTGACCAACTATGAAGATTTCCCCAGGGTTTCGTTTAGTGAATAATGGATATAAGATATTATTTCTGGGCTTTTAGTATATTGGTGACTTTGGAATACTATAAGATATACGGCTAGGGTATTTTGGGGATAGTAACAATACTTGGAGAGTATTTTCTACCAAAGGGGGCTTTTGCGAGACTACTAGGAAAAGGGGAAAGGGGTGTTTCGACAGCTCTTCATGAGGGGTGGAAGGCCTTGGGCGAGAGCTTCTCTCAAAGGGGGTTTGAGACTTGGAAGATGATTTGTGGATGAAGAAGTCTTCAACTCAGTGGGGTATTTATAGGGCTTTGAGGCGAGATGAAGGCAAGTGGAGGGCAAGTGGAGGTGTGGATTTGCACAAGTGCACCCTATCCTACTCACAAATCACTCACAAACATTGACCCATGATTTAGGCCTTAAAATCGTGCCAAGCCATGCCCTCTTTGCCGTCCACTTGAGGGTGACAAGTGTCACCCTCTCGTTGGTCCAAAATATTTCATCTCTCGGAAAAATCCGCAAAAAATATAAATGTCGCAGCCGTAATTTTCCCTTCGCAAGTTTTGGAAGACGTTTCGTCGGAAAACAATTCTTTTCGTGGGTTGTGCACAAATTTCGTCCTATGCCTTAACTTAAGGCTTGAACTTTTGTACGTACGCCCTCACGTACATACTCTGGAAATACGGGGTATAACAGTCTGTGCCCGAGTCCTGGTAACCCTCTGCGTACCACTAGCAACTCCTGCTGCTGCCTTGCCCCTCTGGGACCTGGTCGCCTTCCGTGGAGGCATAACTGTTACATAAGAAGGGGTCAGAGAGGATTCAACCTACTATGACAGCTCTACTGCACGATCTCAAAGAGAGAAGAATGGAAACCAATCCTAAATGTTCTGTAGCCTCCTGATTATAGATGTGGTGCACAACACACCGATAATCAAGACTCTACTAGACACGGTCTATAAACACTTTCCGAGGACTAATCGCTGCGATACCACTTTTGTCACGACCAGCCCGGGCATCGTGCCCTACACAGGCACCGCTTACAGTATACATCAGAGAAAATCAGCGGAACATACATGAAACTTACAAAATAAAACAACAGAAGTAAAACAACATGTTAGCCGATAGGGCTACCTTCCTGGACATACATATATACAACCGAAGCAGTTGCCTCCTTTCCTTTACAAACTGACCCATAATATGTGACTACAGACCTCTAAGAGTTTTAACATAACAACAGTGGCGGGACAGGGCCCCGCCATACCCCTGAATACACATGAATCTACAACCTCAGGGAAAACCGTACTAAGAGATAAGCCTCCGGAGCAAATGGAGCTTTTTCCCAAAAACTGAACCGAGATCCTAAGAGCAAGGATCACCAACCTGTGTATCTAAAACCTGCGGGCATGAACGCAGCCCCGAAGAAGTCGCATTACAGTCAAAAGTATGGAACGGAAAAATAAGGTCTGATAAACAAATCATAACGGTACAAAAGAATGACAGGGGCAAGTATAAAAAGGGTACATACCAGATCCTACCGTGTCATTACCATCTCGTGAAATTAATCGTACCTTATTACCTTTTCCCATTTTCAATAAAAGTTATAGTCACTTTCTTACGTACATACTTGGGAAAAATCGTCAAGTTCATTACCATATAACTTACTTATCTTTCATAACATAATCCGCTTTATGGAGGGCGCGTATACTACCCACCTAATCTGGGACGCGATCAAATCACACAAATATCAAAGCGTGCCCGTGGAATCCCCCATCACTGCCGACAGTCATAAGTGTAACATATAACCATGTGACGCGCCTGTGGCATCCCACCTCACTGTCTGCGTACACATACACAATACAAATATATATCTCGCCGTGGAATCCATCATCCGAAACCGTAGGTGTAACATATAACCATGTGGCGCGTGGCATCCTACCTCACTGTCGGCGTACACATATACAAGATATATATATATATATATATATATATATATATATAACGTGGCGGCATGCCTCGCAATCCCTCATCGTATAAGCATGGCCATAACGTGCCCTCGGCATCCCTCATCGTAGGTGCAGGTCTTCATGGGGAGCTAGCCCATGGAGTAATAATATAACATGCCCCCAGAATCCCTCATCGTGGGTACATGTCTTCATGGGGAGCTAGCCCATGGAGTAATAATCGTACATAGCATGGTCGCATGCCGGAATCCTCATCGTATAAGCGTGGCCATGGTTAATAAAACAAATCCGAATCTAACCCGCCTCACGGTCACATGCCCGAATCCCACATCGTATAAGCGTGTCAAGGATCAATCATAATGGAAGCATGCGTGGAATCCCACATCAGCTTCGATGCGTCGAGTAAACTTACAACAGACGGTAGGCCCTCCATTGAGTCACGACAACGTAAACATATAATACTTGCACTCAAAGCTATCACAAGCAAACATAGGCAAGTTCATTAAACCTTTAGACTTCCATTTTTATAAACTCATGGCACTTTCGTTTCACACATAAAAATCCGGGAATTTAACCCCAAGTACTACGTACTTCCATTCTTTTAAAAGCTTCCTTTTCATATAAAACCCCATGATACTAACACAGTAGTATCAAGGCTTGTGTACATTTCACATAAGTCACTATACTTTAGAAATACATTTCTACTTCTAAATCAAGTGACCCTTACTTTAAAGCTTTAAGCAAGTGATACCTTTAAATCAAATTGCCCTTCCTTAATTCAAGTTATTTCTTTGTTTACCTTATTAGAGAAAACCATTCTCTTAACCTTCCATAAAGCTATTATAACTAACTTCCCATAAAGCCGTTATAACCCTTTATGGTTTTAGACAAACTTATTCCTTTTATAACCAAGAGACTTATACTTTTAAAACCAAGTATTATATACTTTCAAATCAATTCTCTTAACTTTCAAAATCGTTTAGTCTCTTAACTTTTAGAAATCAAGTTTCATTACACTAAAATAAAGTCTCTCAACCTTTTATGAGTCTAAGGTTCACGATCTTAAAACTTCATAACGTAAATCCTTTAAGTTGAGCACATATGCCTTAATGAGTGTGAGTAGATTATACTTGATTATAACGATCTTATTAAAGCAGCCATGATCTAGAAAATGTAATACAATTTTGTCTTATCTTAGCTTCTATGCAGATGGAGAATTCTACTCATTTTAATATAATCAATTGTCATTACATTTTCCTTTATTAACGCTGCAATGGCTTGCTCGATACTTATTCTCATTCGTGCCATAAATTAGCCAAGTCAACTTGGCTCCAAAGTACTACTAACGACTCTTACCAACATCCCCATAAGACTCGGTAAGGACTTAGGATAACTTTGACATAAACTTTACATAGAGTAAATCACACATACCTCTTAACTTCTAAGAGTAGAAACATGAAATAATACCACATGTATATTCCATACATAGAATCATGCCAAAGGAAGGAAGAGGTTCACATACCTCGCGACGATTATCGACAAGTAGCAAAATGCTCCAAAGTACTTCAACCTTGATAGCTATTCCATCCTTCAAGTAGGATACGCTATACTTAGTACTTCAACCTATAATGGCCACAATACGTCCATTAACCTCTTACTTCAAACGTAGAATATTCTAAGTGCTAAGTCACTAAATTCTACGGAAAATCGGACAGCACTTCCTTTGTTTCTACATACTTTGCCACCTTTTTCAAGGCCGAATTCAATAACCAAACACGCCACATTTAAGGCCCAACAATGCAATTAATCAATAGGGGATTACACGCCTACTAGACGTGTAAAATTCCGCCCCACTAACGATATCAAACTAATACAAACTACTAGTCCAATTCGGCCACATTGAGTACAATTACACCAATTCTTATCCAATTTCCATTTCAATCCAAGTTGTTAGCATAACATGATATCAAGTCGCAATCGATTATAACCACTATAATCTTCAAGTAAGTAACATGCGACAATTCTAATAAACGACCAAATTGTAATCCAACTTCACAAGGCTTAAATGACATTTCGGATTTAAGGCTACAATGTTATACCCCGTATTTCCAGAGTATGTACGTGAGGACGTACGTAGAAAAGTTTGAGCCTTAAAGTTAGGCTAGGATCGAAATTTGGGCACAAGTACCAAAAAGAATCGTTTTTCGACGAAACGTTTTACTAAACTTGCGAAGGGAAAATTCCGGCTATGTCATTTCTAATTTTTGCGGATTTTTCCGAGAGACGAAACATTTTGGACCAACGGGAGGGTGACATGTGTCACCCTCACATTGGAAGGAATTGTGGGCGGTAATGGACGAAATTGGTGGCATTGGTTAGGTAGGATATTTTGTGCAAGTTGGTGTGGTAGATGGATAAGGTACACATGGTTAAATCCTAGCCCTACACTTGCCTAACACTTGGATTGATCTTGGCCATTGGTTGGCCATTGCTTGACCTATAAATACCCCTCTAAGTTGAAGACTTTCTTCATCCAAACTTGAGCATTTTTCTAAGTCTCAAAATACTCCCTCCCTCTTGAGGTTTCGTCAAAGCCATCCCCTCCCCTTTGAGAAAGGCCCTCGTGAGCACACCCCTAGCCTAGTTGTTTTAGAAATACCCCACTAGAGAAATACTTCTCCAAGTATTGTTATAAATGCCCTAAATACTCTAGCCCAAATACCTTGTAGTATTCCAAAAGTTACCCTATCTAAAAGCCCAGAAATACTATTATACTTCCTCACCACAAAAAGCGAAACCCTAAGGAAAACCTTCATAGTCGGTTGAAGTGTTAAGTAGAAGTTAGTAGAACTTCTAAGGGTTGTTTGGAGCGGGTTGGGCGCCGAGTAGGAGCTAAACGTCGCTCGGGATCGACATTTATACTTGGATAATTTTGGGCTTATCGAGGTAAATAATCCTATCCTTCTAGTGTAATTGGAAATTACATCGTAGTAGTATTGAAATGAATATAAGATTCATAGAAGAGAATTGAATCGTAATAGAAGGATATTACAAGAAAGACTTGAATCAAATCACATCGAAGAATATAAGTAGAAGATTAAAGCATACTTACATAGAATTTGTATTCTGATGGTGATAACCTTTATTGGTTGAATGTTCTGCGAGTAGAATATACTACTTGGAAGGTGGACAAGGCTAGCCGTTATAAGCGAGTGGGCGTTTTGCTTATAGTCGATGTCGTCGCGAGGTATGTGATTCTTCCTATACTCTTGAGCATGATATTTTAAAGATATATATATATATATAGTGCGATGAGCGTCGTGTGTTGGTGAACGTGGTTGTCGGCAATGTCTTTTGACTTAAGCTGAATAAAATATATATATATAGTACGGTAGACGTACGTGTGCTAATTGAACGTAGTTGTACGGCAATGTCTTTTGACTTAAGCCTGAATAATAAGAATCTTGAAGTATTTCAAAAGAATTAAGAAACCTTTTTGAAAGAAGAGTAATACTTGGTTTTGAAAACATAAGAGTTATACTAGCTTTATGGGAAGTTAGGTATAACGTCTTAAGAGAGATAAAAAGAATGGTTTACTGATTTTTAGAAGTTAAGAGACTTAATCTTAAAAGATAAGGAGACTTGACTTAATATGGATGTTAGTGTGAAACCTCATTCGTGAGTAATGAGTACTTGGTTTTAAAAGGAATAATGTTTTACTGATTTCGGAAATCAGAATAAGTATCGAACAAACCACTGCAGCGCTAATAAAGGAAAATGTATTGAATAATGAAGTATTATTAAAACCAGTAGAAACTTCTATCCGCATAGAAGCTAAGATGAGACAAAATGATATTACATTTTCTAGATCATGGCTGCTTTAATAAATGGTTATAAACAAGTATAAACTGCTCACACCTATGGCATATGTTACTCAATTGTTTCAAAAGGGATTAAGACATTGAACTATGAAACTTTTCTAAAATAAAGAGACTTGAGTAATTGAAATTAGGCAAACTGGAACTTTAGGGAAAAGAAAGGCATTGTTTTGTCTTAAATTGGTTTAAAACATAAAGTGTTATAACAGCTTTATGGGAAGTTAGTTATAACGACTTTATGAAAACAAAAGAAGGGTTTTATCATTGGTTTTAATGTGGTAACTTGACTTTAAAAAGAGAAGTGTTTTGGTCCAAAAAGAAGGCATGGTATTGCCTTAATTTGGTTTTAAAAAGGAAAGTATGGAAGTTGTTTTGGTTTACTTAAAAAGATGTAAGTCACTCTATTTTTATACTAAGGGTATCGGGTGACTTTTATAAAAGGAATGGATCTCTTAAAAGGAATTTAACGTACGTAGTACTTTAGGGTTAAAACCCGGACTTTGACATAAAATGAAAGTACCTTGAGTTGTGTATAACTTGCCTATGCTTGTTGTTGTGAAACTTGCCTATGCTTGTTGTGATAGCCTTTGTTGTGCAAGAATTGTGTTTCTATACTACCGCGTCTCGGTGGAGGGCCGGTTGACTTGTTGAGAACTTACTTGGACGTCTGGCGTGACGGAGAATTCCGCAGATGCGCTCGCTGATAGTGTTATTCCACGGACTAGCTCTCCGTGAGGTTTCTTCTTGTTCGGCCTTGGTACACGGTGGTGGCTTCGTACTTGCCGTCTCGTGGCTGATTCGGCCTTAGTGCACAGTAGTTAGCCCTCACTTGCCCCGTTCGATTAGTAGTGAAGTCTCGTGATCTGACGCGGTACCGTAGTTATCCTCGCGTGCCCGGTCATTTCGTGGCGGCCTTGTATCCGTAGTCGGCCGTGCTTGCCGTCGACCGTGGTTGGTTGTATTGTATTGTTAGTACGGCTTTGGCATTAGGTAGGACTTGGTGTTCAGGTGTACTTCTTGGTGTTATCATATCATAGACTGCCGGCAGTGAGGAAGGTATTCCACAGGCATGATTGATGTTATGGGCGTGAGACCCATCATTATATTGAGTAATGACTTGGAGGCGTGAGTCCCGACTTGATATAATCGTTATATATGTATCGTAGTTTGGTTATCATACATGTCTCCGCTTTATATAGACTATTATGATTTCATTTCTGATATTCTGATTTCACATACTTGGTACTGTTATCGACCTCGCCGGAAGCTGCGTTCATCTGCATGAGTAGGTACATCATTTGTCGATCCGCGTTTAGGATCACATTTCAGCGTATTAGGAAGCTTCGTTCTTTCGGAGGCTTATCTTTTGGTATGTTACCACAGTGCTGTAGGTTCTTGTACATTCGTGGTATGGCGGGCCACTGTCGTCATAGTTGTTGTATAAATCTTAGAAGTGCAGCCTTTGTTGTGGGCAGGGTTGTAAGGATTGTAACTGTTCAAATGTCGATATATTTATATATGCTGAAAGGCAACCGTTTTGGTTGGCCTATTTTCATTTATCTTGATCCATATCTAAATTGTATGTTTAAGTTTTTATTTCCGCTGGTTTTTCTCTGATGTTGTATCACTAGGGTGCCCGGGGTAAGGCACCAGTCACGGGCCCGGGTTCGGGTCGTGACATACAATCAATCCATAATACTTTAAGAAACTTCAACACATATACTTCATGCTAGCAAACATGTAAAGCTAACAACAATATGTAATCTTGTAACACTTAAGAGACAAGATTATTACCTCAACGATTCTTAGTCCAAATTCAAATCCAAAGTCGCTCCTTAGCACTTAGAGCCTCTTCTTGACACTTCAATCCACCCCTTGAGACCCTTAGAATATCACAAACCACTTCCCTTAAATCTTCCAATCAAAACCTAGAAAAGCAACTAGGTTTTCATCTTGCGACTAATACGAAAACTATCTTTTTCCGGGATTTTTCTATTGAGATACCCTTACAATACACTTAGGAACCTTGGTTTAAAGTGGGGAGATTATTGGACAACAAACAAATTTTTTTCCTTTTCTCCCTTGATGAACCCGAGAGCTTCTAGCATTGTTCATCCAATTTTCTTTAAAATTTGGCTAAGTGTGGAACTTGTCTCACTACTAGTAGTATTATATAGCACAATGGAGGGTCAAGATGTGAACAAATGGGTGGCTTGGATGAGCTTCAATTAAATATCAAGACTTGTGGACCCTTTGACTTAGTCAATTTTCTCAAGCTCACAACTTGCAAGACTTGTCATCTTAAGACTATGGTCAATGACCATTTTGGCCATGACCCAATTAGTCCAAGGAAACTATAAGGGGGGTTACACGTGTCGCCCTCCCATTCGTCACAATATTCGTTTTCCGACAATTTCATAATTCCGATAAATTTTACAAGTCTCTAATCTTAACATTAGGAATTCTCACGTACGTTCTTTAAAACATGTCCTGTAAATACGGGGTGTAACAGGCATATTCAACTTGGCAAGTGGATTAAGTCGGAAAGGTATGTGGAACTTTCCCTATCTCTTGAGCATGAGTATTTACAAATGTATAGTATGCAGTGGCGTCACGGGCTTTAAATGAATTCAGTTTCATTTTGATATCATTGACTTGATTTAAAGTATGTAAGTTTGGTTGAGTGGGAAAGTTAAACTCAGGTAATTTTAAAGAATGCAATGCTTGGTTTAGAAAGACATAAAGTGTTATAATGGCTTTATGGGAAGTTAATTATAAAGACTTTATGGGAAGTTAAATGAGTGATTTACTCAAATGATTTAAACAAGGATAAATGACTTGGTTTTAAGAAAGACAACTTGATTTAAAAGCATAAGTTGCCTTAGTTTTGAAAGGAGAAGTCACTTGAAAAAGTAAGCATGCCTTGATACTAAGGGTGTTAGTATCTTGGGGTTTTATATAAAAAGGAGTCTTTTGAAAAGAATAGAAGTACGTGGTACTTTGGGGTGAATTCACGGATTTTTCATGACATGTTAGTGCCTTAAGTTAAATAAAATGAGAGTGCATGCTAATTAAGTCTAATAAGAGTTAAGGGATTTCTTAGCTTGCTTATGTTATATGATTATAGTAGCAGTGTCACGACCCACCCCAGCATGATGGTGCCCTACAGGCACCCTTACAGGTATACATCAGAGATAATCAGCGGAACAGACATACACTCAACAAGAAATAAATAACAGGTTAGCCGATAAGGCCACCTCCCTGGATATATATATAAATATACATAAATCCAAAAGAAGTTACCTCTTTTTTTTTAAGGTGACCCACAAGATATGACTACAGACCTCTAAGAGTTTTGTGAACAAGCGTGGACGGGGCCGTCATACCCTGAATGTACAAAAAATCTACAACCTCGAGGAATCTGTGCAAAATACAAAGCCTCGAAATAATGGAGCCTCCCAACCAGTGACGGTGATCCTAAGAATGAGGATCAACAAGCTATGTACTGACTGCGACATGAACGCAACCCCGAAAAGAGGTCGATCTTAAATATGTACCAAGTATGTGAAACTAAAAATACTGTAATGAAATCATAATAGTCTATATAAAACAGGAGACATGTATGATAACCAAACTACAGTACACAATATATAAGCAGTCATGTCAAGTCAGGGACGCATGCCCTCAAGTCATTACTCACATATAACCATGAGTCTCACGCCCATAATATTAATCATGCCCGTGGAATTCCTTACTCACTGCCGACAGTCCATGATATAATATAACACCACTATGTATACATGAACACCAGGTCCCACATGTGTCATAAAAGCTATGCGGGCAGTAGGAAGCGAACCACGGATCCGGCTGCATCATAAAACTGACTGGGGCAAGTACGAAAGCCAACTACCAGATCCAGCCTGCGTCAACAACTGACCGGGGCAAGTACGAAAGCCAACTACCAGATCCAGCCTGCCGTCACGAGATATGACCGGGGCAAGTGCGAAAGCCATCTACCAGATTCTCTGGTACCAAAGCGTGCCATAACCGACCGGGCAGCGAAGCCAACTACGGTCGAGCTCAGCGTCGACCAGCTAGGGCAAGTACGGAAGCTAACTACCAGATCCATCCTGTGTCACTAAAACCTCATGAAGAGCTAGTCCATGAAATAATAATAGTATACCACATGGTCGCATGCCCCGGAATCCTGCATCGTATAAGCATGTCCATGGAGTAATACTAGCATCCGGGAATTTAACCCGCATCATGGTCGCATGCCCCGGAATCCTCTATCGTATAAGCATGTCCATGGATCTATCACAATGGAAGCATACCCGTGGAATCCCCCATCACTGTCGATACGTCCAAGTAAATTCACAACAAGAAAACCGGCCCTCCAACTAAGAGTCACGACAGCGTAAAAATATAATACTTTGCCCTCAAAGGCTATCACAAGAAAGCATAGGCAAGTTCATAAAATCTTTAGACTTTCATTATCATACAAAAATGAATTTCATTTTATAAACTCAAGGCACTTTCGTTTCACATAAAAATCCGGGAATTTAACCCTAAGTACTACGTACTTCCATTATTTTCAAAAGACTCCTTTAAATATAAAACCCCAAGATACTAACACCCGTAGTATTAAGGCATGTCTATTTTTCAAATTAAGTTACTACACCTTTAGGAATTCATTTCAAGACTTTGAAACCAAGTAACTTCTAATTTCACAACCTAGGCAACTCATGCCTATCAATCAAAATAGACAACTCTCTTAACCTTCCATAAAGCCGTTATAACTAACTTCCCATAAAGTCATTATAACTCTTTGTAGTTTTAGACAAATTCATTCTTTTTATAACCAAGAGACTTATACTTTTAAAACCAAGTATCATATACTTTCAAATCAAGTTACATAACTTTCAAAATACTTCAAGTCTCTTAACTTTAGAAATCAAGTTTCTTAACTTTAGAAATCAAGTTGCTTCTACTTTTAAATCCCAAGTAACTCACACATTTAAAACAAGTTACTTCTCTTTAAATCATGTCATTTCTCCTCTTTTAACTCAATTAAGTAAATCACTCCTTTGACTCCCCTAAAGCCATTATAACGACCTTTAGGTTTTGGAACTAAGGCACTATCCAAGAGATTAGGAACCACTTCCTTTTTAAGACTCTAAGTACTTCAAGTAAAACACTTTTACTTTTGAAAATCCAAATTTCATCAAGGAAATGGACTACAACAACTTCCAATTTAAACATCCAAAGTACAATCAAGGAAGTATATAGAACAACTTCTATATTAGGCAATCCAAGTAAAATCAAGGAGTGTATCATTTAAGGAGTAGGATTTACTTTCTTTACCATAAGGAATCATGCTAGAAGAAGAGGAGATGGTTCACATACCTTTTCGGCTTAATCCACAAGCTAAGTCGAATACGCCGCACGTAGAATTGTCAACCTATAATGACCATAACACGACTATCAACTTCTAGTTTCTAATGTAGAATAATACTAAGTATACATTCTCTTATTCTACGGAAAATTGGGCAGCACTTCCTTTGTTTCTACGTACTTTTCCACCTTTTTCAAGGCCCGAAATCAATAACCAACATTCCGCATTTAAGGCTCAACACATCAACCAATCAAATGGGATTACACGCCTTATAATACGTGTAAAATTCTGCCCCACAATTAATACCAAGTAGTTCAATATCCAAAGCCATTCTCGGCTAACATGTACAACAACGCCAAAGTCCTTTCCAATTCTTTTCAATCCAAGTTGTTAAGTCTAACATGTTATATAGTCGTAAACAACTTTAACAACTACAATTACTTCTTTATATAACATGCGACGACTAAACTAATAACCAAATTGAACCTCAATCTCAAAGGCTAAACATGATAGTTTCGGATTAGTGGTTCCAATATCCATAACACTTATCAAACTTCAATATATACATCTCATGCTTGTTTATATCCATAACTATAACAATAAGAAATCTTTAATCACTAAAACGACAAGACTGTTACCTTGATAAACCCTTATAAAATTCCAAGATTCAAAGTCGCTCCTTAGCAATCTTAGCTCATTTTCTTCACACTCCAATCCGCTATTTGAAGCCCTTAGAAGTTCACAAACAACTTCCCTTCAATTTCCAACTTCAAAGTTGAAGAACACCTTAGGTTTTCGCCTTGCGACTAACGTAAAAACGTCGTTTTTCTGAGATATTTCTATTGAGATATCCTTACAATACCCCTAGAAACCTTGGGTTAAAGTATCGTGAATTATGAACCACAAACGAAAATATTTCTTGTTCAAACTTGCACAAAGCCGAGAGCCTCTAATGTTTATTGAATTTTTTTCTAAGTATGGAACTTGTCTTGCAACTAGGTTGAATATATAACACAATGGAGGGCTTAGATCAAAACACTTGTGTGGCTTGGATGAAGGAGATTAAATATCAAGTGCCAACTTGGCTAAGTTGACTTGGTCAATTTTATCAAGCTTTGGGCTTGCAAGACTTGATCATCTTTCCCTTGGTCATTTCACCATTATACCCTTGGTCCATATTTTTGAACAAGCCTATGTAGGGGGGTGACACGTGTCGCCCTCCCATTCATCCATAAAATCTCGTAACCCTCGTGGGCCCCACAAAACGTAAAATTTCTCGGGTGAGCCCTACGTGACCAAATCCGTAAATAAATTTCCACAATGATAATAAATTCCATACTCCTCAAACAATGCATTTTGAGAATCTAATTCTCATCAACAAACATTTTCCTTCCCGAGGTTCGGAAGATTTTCCTTAAGAATAACAAATCTTTCCTTCGTTCAAATTTATAAGTCTTGTGCTCTCACATCTATTCTCGTATATATGTCCTGGAATTTTGGGGTGTAACAAGCCGGTTGTGCTTATGTTATGTGATTATGATAGCTGGTTGTGCTTATGTTATGTGATTATGATAGCCGATTGTACTTATGTTAAATGATTATGTTAGGCGGATGTGCTTTCATCACAGGATCATTCCCCGGGCATGTTGCATTTGCATATTCCGTGGATTAGCTCTCCACGATGTGGGTATTCATATATACTCATTGCGGGTCCACGTGACCTATGCGGGTTAAATTCCCATGCGGGTTAAATTCCCATGACTATTCCGTGGGCTAGCTCTCCACGATGCGGGTATCCATATATACTCATTGCGGGTCCACATGACCTATGCGGGTTCAATTCTCATGCGGGTTAAATTCCCATGAATAGGATTGCATAATGGTAAGACGGGCGGGTAGCCCTGAATTAATCATAACCTTTCTAGTTTTAAACGGCAAAAGTTATTCTCATTAGTCTCTTTGTTAATATGGCACAAGAGTACTGTTAATTTGGTTATCATACTTGTCTCCAGCTTTATGTCTCGACTTATGATTTAAATTGCAGTACTTTCAGTTCACATACTTGGTACATATTTTTTACTGACCCCCTTTCCTCGGGGGCTGCGTTCATGCCGCAGGTAGAGTTAAATAGGTTGTTGATCCTCACTCTTAGTGTTACACCCCGGGATTCCAGGATATGTTTATAAGAACGTACGTAAGAACTCAAAAATGTTAAGATTTGAGACGAGTAAAAATTTATCGGAATTTTGGAATTTGTCGGAAAACAAAATATTGCGACAAACGGGAGGGCGACATGTGTCACCCCCCCTTAGTGGTCTTGGATGAAATTGTTACACCCCGTAATTTCAGGACATGTTTTAAGAACGTACGTAAGAACTCAGAAATGTTAAGATTAGAGACTTGTAAAAATTTACCGGAATTATGAAATTGTCGGAAAACGAAATATTGTGACGAATGGGAGGGCGACACGTGTCACCCCCCTTAAGTAGCCTTGGACGAAAATAGCATGGCAAAAAGGTTCATTTGGCCATTGCTAGGATGACAAAGTCTTGCAAGTTGAGGAGCTTGATAATATTGACTTGGTCAATGGGACCACTTAGCTTGATATTTAAAAATGATGCATCCAAACCACACATTTGTTTTAATCTTGACCCTCCATGTTTCTATATAGTAACACTACTAGCAAGACAAGCTCCCATACTTAGCCAAATTTTCAAGAAACTTGTTCTTGCCATTGTAAAGCTCTCGGGTTTGGTGATGCAAAGGGAGAAAAAAATTTGTTTGTTGTTCTTTAAGCTCCACACTTTAAACCAAGGTTCATGAGGGTATTGTAAGGGTATCTCAATAGAAAGATCCCGAAAAATTAGCGTTTTCGTATTAGTCGCAAGGTGAAAACCTAGTTGCTTTTCTAGGTTTTGATTGGAAGATTTAAGGGAAGTGGTTTGTGATATTCTAAGGGTCTCAAGGGGCGGATTGAAGTGGCAAGAAGAGGCCCTAAGTTGTTAAGGAGCGACTTTGGATTTGAAGTTGGATTAAGACTCGTTGAGGTAACAATCTTGTTCTCTTAAAGTGTTTGTTATACCCCGTATTTCCGATGTATGCGTAGGGCGTCGTAGAAAAGTTTGGGCTTTAAAAGTGGCTTGGCCGATTTTATTTTGTGCACAACACCCGGTTAGAGTCGTTTTTCGAAGAAACGTTTTAAAAAACACGCGTAGGGTAAATTAAGGCTATTTCAATTCTAATTTTTTCGGATTTTTACGAGAGACGAAACAATTTGGACCAACGAGAGGCGACACTTGTCACCCTCTCATTGATGGGCGTTAGGCGGTAAAGGGTGGGCGAAATGGGTTGGCTTTTGTCAAGTAGTTGGTAGGATATTTGTGAGGGTTTTGGCGAGTAGGGTCAGGGGCACTTGGGCATATCTTGGCCCTACACTTGATTAGCACTTGGCTAGATCTTGGCCATTGGTTGGCCTTTGCTTGGCCTATAAATACCCTCCCCCTTTGAAGACGTCTTCATCCAAAATAATTTCCTAAGTCTAAAATCCTCCCCTCTCTTGTTGTGTTCTCGTCCCTCCCCTGGTGAGGCCCCTCGCCGAGAACCTCCCTTGGCGTGAGTACCCCACCCTAGTGGGGTTGGCGAAAGTATACACCCCTTGTGGTGTCTCGTATAAATACCCCCCCTCTTGGTAGAAATACTCTCCAAAGTATTGTTACTATACCCAAAATACCTTAGCCGTATACCTTGTAGTATTCCAAAGATACCTCTATACGTAGAGCCCGGAAATACTACCGTATGTCCTTTTTGTCTCAAACCGAAACCCTAGGGAAAATCTCCATAGTTGGTTGGGGTATTAAGTAGAAGTTGGTTAGAAATTCTAAGGGTGGTTTGGAGCGGGTTGGAGCGCACGGAGTTGGAGCTAAACGGTGCTCAGGAGCGACATTAAACTTGAATGTTCTGTGAGTAGCATGTGCTACTTGAAAGGTGGACCAGGCTAGCCGGGTTATAGCCGTGAAGCGATTTGCTTATAGTCGATAATCGTCGCGAGGTATGTGATTCTTCCTATCCTCTTGAGCATGATATTTTAAAAGAATATATATATATATATAGTACGGTAGACGTACGCGTGCTAATTGAACGTAGTGGTACGGCAATGTCTTTTGACTTAAGCCCGAATAATAAGAATCTTGAAGTATTTCAAGAGACTTAAGAACTGTTTTTGAAAGGAGAGTAATACTTGGTTTTAAAAACTTAAGAGTTATACTAGCTTTATGGGAAGTTAGGTATAACGGCTTAAGAGAGATAAAATGAATGATTTATTGATTTTAGAAGTTAAGAGACTTGATCTTAAAAGATAAGAGACTTGACTTAATTAAATTAATATGAATTTTGTGTGAAACCTCATTCGTGAGTAATGAGTACTTGGTTTTTAAAAGGAATAATGTTTTACTGATTTCGGAAATCATAATGAGTATCGACAAACCACTGCAGCGTTAATAAAGGGAAATGTTTGATTAATGAAGTATTATTAAAACCAGTAGAAACCTCCATCTGCATAGAAGCTAAGATGAGACAAAATGATACTACATTTCCTAGATCATGGCTGCTTAATAAGATTGATTATGAACAAGAAATACCTACTCACTTATAGGGCATATGTTTCTCAGATTGTTTAAAAGAGAATTATATTCTTAAATGAATAAGACTATGAATTACGAAACCTTTCTAAAATAAGAAACGTGAATATTTGAAATTAGGCAAACTTGGACGTTTGGAAAATAATGTTGTTACTTGATTTTATAAAGGGAAGTGTTTTGGTTTACTTAAAAAGACAGTCACTCTATTTTATACTACGGGTATTGTGTGACTTCTGTGAAAGAAACGGATCTTTTAAAGAGTTAATGTATGAAGTACTTTGGGGATAGATACCCGAACTTGTTAGCATAAAGTACCTTGTGTGAATAACTTGATTGTGTTGGTTTGTGATAACCTTGTAATACTTTCTTGTTGATTTGATAAGTAAACATGTTAGGATGCTACGTGTGTTAGTATCTTGTGATTGTTATGTAAGGGGGTCATTCTTGTTGTGCTTACGTTGTTAAACGTTAAGCCCGTTGTACTGTTATTGTATCACATACCCCCTTGACTTATTATACCGAGGGCTTGCCACCCTTGATGCGGGTCTATACGGCCTATGCGGTCTATGAGACTATGCGGAGCAGCGGTATGCTCCAGGATTGATCATTCCGGGTGTTTAGCCCGATGCGGGGATGCCCTATGCGGTCTTTGAGGGACTATGCGGTCTTTGAGGGACTATGCGGGCTGCGGAAGTCGGCGGATCTGGGTTAAAAGCCTCCGATGCGGGGTATACCTCGGTGATGCAGGACCATGATTCGAGGAATACCTCATGCGGGTCTGTGTGTGACCTATGCGGAGCTGCGGTAAGTTCCAGGGATAGACGCGCACAGTGATACTGCGGGCGAGTGGCCAGCTTCGTTCATGTGGTGCGGTCTAGAAAGACCTCGTGATACAGTTTATGGCATTTTTGGTACTGTGGGTCTTAGTAGTCGGCTATGCCTTCGTACTTACCCCGTACGGTTCTATTATGATGACTTTGAGGGCGTGAGTCCCTGACTTGACATGACTGCTTATTTATTGTGAACTGTAGTTTGGTTATCATACATGTCTCCTGCTTTATATAGACTACTATGATTTCATTTACAGTATTTATTTTCAGTTTCACATACTCGGTACCTGTACTGGTTGATCCTCGCTCTTAGGGTCACAGTTCAGCGTTTGGGAAAGCTCCGTTTCTCCGGAGGCTTATCTTGGTATAGTCCCCTGTTGTTGTAGGTGCTTACATTCAGGGGTATGACGGGGCCCTGTCCCGTCGTTGTTGTCATATCATTCGTAGGTGCATGTATTGTGGCGGGGTTGTAATGGGATGTAACTTGTCACGACCGTTCGGGGCCGTGGTCGTGCCTACCGGGCACCCAGTAGTCATACATCGTAATCAGCGGAAATATAAAGCAAGACATGAAACAGTTTATAAAATAAGACACGATTTATGTGAGAAAACATCGCCTTTCGCATATATATATATAATCATGGTTTAGCGATTACATCCAAACCTGCACAACATGACTACTGACTCTAAGGAAATATACAACTATGGCGGGACAGGCCCGCCATACCACTATACAAAACTATCTACACCAGGGAGCTCATCCCACAAGGAGAGCCTCCGGAAGAGATGGAGCTCCTGACACCAACGTAGAGATCCTAAGGTTGCGGATCTAGCACCTGCTTGCCCGGACGTGCGGCATGACCGCAGCCCCGAAGAGGTCGACAACAGTACTAAGTATGTGAAAGCTGTAAAGTACTTAAATGAAATCATAACACTTTTTAAAACCGATTTACAAATATGTATGAAGAAATCAAGGAAACCGCATAGTGCCACATCACAAACAAGAGCAACAATAGGTAAGCGTAATAGGTCTTTTCTAGGCTGCGAATGATTGAAGCAGGCCACTCGCCGTATTTTCATTCTGCAAGCCTAATCGTATTTTCATTTCTGATATTTTTAGTTTCACATACTGCACTGTTATCGACCTCCTTGAGGGCTGCGTTCATGCCGCAGTTGAGGTACACCCGATCGTTGATCCTAGCTCTCGTGGTCAGTTCAGCGTTTGGGAAGCTCCGTTTCTCCGGAGGCTTATCTTTGGTATAGTCCCCTGTCGTAGTAAGTGTTTACATTCAGGGGTTTGGCGGGGCCCTGTTTCGCCATTGTTGTCATATCATTCTTAGAGGTGCATGTAATCTTGTGGCGGGGTTTGTAAAAAGGATTAAAGCTGCTCATGTTAAAAAAGTTGTTATTTACATATATGCCGAAAGGCAAGTCTTTCTCAGTTATTGTTTCATATTTCATAATATGTCTTGTATCGTTTATGTTCGTGATTACTCGATGTTGTATCACTAGGGTGCGGGGTAAGGCACCGATCCGCGGGCGGAATCGGTCGTGACACACATGGGCCCGCGTGAGGTATAACCCGCGTCGAGGGTAGCTACTCCTCGGCATCGTCTGGACTCATTGTCGCGTAGCCACATGGACCGCATGAGGCATAACCCGCATACTAACACTCGAACTCTCGTAGCTCGCGTAGGCCCACGGACCGCGTGAGGTATTCTCGAATCATGGTCCCGGATCACTTTAGTCTACCGCGTCGGAGGCGACTTAACCCCGGTATCGTCTCGAGGTGGTGATAGTATACTAACATAACAACTTATCTTTAAACAACATAAGCACAACAAGGATACTCACCTATACAAACGTTACAAGATACTAACACATAGCATCATATCATGTCTACTTATCAAACCATCTTATTATTCTTTTCACAATATAAGTCTGTTATAAACACATAGGCAAACTTGTTTCTTTTATCAATCTTAAGTGGTTATACTTACTTCCCATAAAGCTAGTATAACTCTTAAGCTTCTGTTTTAAAAACCAATTAGTTCTCTTCTGTTAATATGATTCAGTAGTCTTTTGAAATGTTTTCAGTTCTTTATTATTCAGGCTTAAGCCGTGAGGCATTGCCGTAAGTATTATTAATTCTTAAGCCGTGAGGCATTGCCGTAAGTATTATTCAGGCTTAAGTCAAAGACATTGCCATAGTTATTATTCGGTTAACACATGTACGTCTACCGTACTATATATATTGTAAAATATCATGCTTTAGGAAGAATCACATACCTTCTCAGCGAAAACCACCTGCCAAGTTGAATATGTCGCGCGCAGAGAGTCAGCCTATAATAGTCACAAATATCTATCAAAGACTACTCTGAAGGTCATTCTAAGCAGAGGTTCACGATTCTATGGAAAGTTGGGCAGCACTTCCCTGCAGGTGAGCTATATAAGTCTCTTGTGAAAACAGTCCTATGTAAATCTGATTTGATTATTCATCTTTCAAACCCTTCTCGTAGTAATGATTCAATTCTATTCGTGATATTCTTCTAAGTGATTAATACTTATTCTTATACTTCTACGATGCATTCTCTAATACAAAGAGGGTTAGGATTATTACCTCGGTAAGCCCAATAATATCCTAGAAAAGTCGCTACCGAGCAAGGTTTTGCTCCTAAGTTGTATGCTCAGAACCTTAGAAGTTCTTCACAACTTCTACTAAGTACTAAGGTATTTGGGCTAGGTATTTTGGGCATTATAACGATACAAGAAGGTAACTTTTCTACCAAGGGAGGGGGTAGATTTTTGGCTAGGCTAGGGGCCTCGCCAAACTACTAGGCTAGAGGGGGTATTCGCCAAGGGCCTTCACAAGGGAGGGGAGGTGTTTTGGACGAAAAGACTACAAAGGGAGAGGAGAGGATTTTTCAAGACTTGGAAGATTTGTGGATGAAGAACTCTTCATCTCTGGGGGTATTTATAGGTCGAAGTGGCCAACCAATGGCCAAGATTAAGACAAGTGCAAGGCAAGTGTAGGGTGAGGATTAACTAAACACAAATATCCTACCAACCCTTGACTTGTGCACAAGGTACAAAAAAGCGTGCAGGGTTCTTGATTCGTCCAAATGGGCGATTCAAGTCCACCAATGGGAGGGTGCCAAGTGTTGCCCTCCGTTGGTCCAAAATGTTTCGTCTCTCGGAAAAATCCGCAAAAATAAGAAATGGCATAGCGGAATTTACTCTACGAAAGTGTGGAAAGCGTTCGTGGAAAACGATTCTTTTAGTGAGTTGTGTACAAATAAAAACGTCCAAGGCTTATCTTTAAGGCTAGACTTTCGTACGTATTCCCTTACGTACATACTCTGGAAATACGGGGTATAACATAACTGTTGAAATTGTTATTTATATATACTGAAGGTAACCGTTTTTTGTTAGCATGTCTTCTTATTTCACTGCCTTATTGCATTGGCTTCATGTTATTGTTTTATGTTATTGATTTTCTCTCGATGTATGACTACTTGGGTGCGGGTAAGGCACGATCCACGCCCCGAACGGTCGTGACAAAAGTGGTATCGAGCGATTAATCCTCGGAAAGTGTCTACGACCGTATCGATGAGTCTTGATTATCGGTGTGTTGTGCACCACACCAATAATCGTGAGGCTATAGGATATTTAGGATTGGTTTCTATTCTTCTCACTCGAGATCGTGCCTTAGAGCCGTGTTGTAAGTTGGACCTCTAACGTATTTCTTTCCTTACCGTTATGCATCCGCGTAGGGCAAACCCGCCCGGGAGGGCGCGCCGAGGGAGCTGCGAGTAGAGTACAGAGGGTTACGAGGGCACAGGCCCAACCATCACCTGAGTTAGGTGTTTCGTTTGGGGAGTTCTGCGACGTCACTAGCCCCAGCAGAGTTTAGCACGGCGGCGGCAGTTCCTACTGCGGCCATGATATTTGAACCTTCAGTTCCACGACCGGGAACAGAGAATTTAGATTGCAAAGAGGCGACCCTGTTACTAGCTATGGATTTGGCTACCAGAGAGTATACCGACGTACCGCGAGTCTTGATGACTATCTAAGAGAGGGTTGTGCGAAAGTAATTCTTCAGTTAGGCTTGAGCATGGCCTGTGTACGGGCTTGTGCGCAGCAGGCCAAGAAACGTAAAGATCGACGGGTTAACCAAGGATAGCAGAAGAGGGCCAGAACAGCAAGGTCCTTTAGTAACTTTCGAGGCGAATCACCTCACCAGCAGATTGATTATGCACATCCACCAGTGCAGAGAGGTCCTCCACAGGGTTCAGGACGTTCGGGGTAGGCAGGAGTTGGTCAGAGCTCCAGGGCTTCCGGTTCACAATGTGACAGACGTCATCCCGGGGAATGTCGTCTTTTTGTTGGTACTTGTTGTACCTGCGGCCGTCAGGGCCAGGTGTCGAAAGGGTGTCCTAGTAGGAGGGATGCAAGTAGGAGGACTCAGCCTTCATGATCAGTGACCAGTTCGTCACCTTCCTTAGCTATGCGCCCTACGGGGTAGATTTGATTAGAACGACTAAGGGGAGTGAAGCAGTAGATATAGATATATCCTTAACCCTCTAGAGATCAGTATGTGTGATAAGATGGGTATATCTTTAGTGCTATGTTCTGATAGCAGTGTGTTAGTTGTGATTAGAAATCATGGTTAGTAACCGGGAAAGATTGGGGGATAGGAAGTGTGAGCCTTAGAGTTTTATACGTGGGGACCTCAGAGGTAAGGCCATCTCGAGTAAAATAAGTATTTTATGTTTGACCCTTATCGGAGTGCATTGTGCATGTGAGCTATGTTTTTGGGATAAGTCCCTGAGTAGCGTGATATGAAAGAGGGTAGTTGAGCTAAGAAGACTGCTAGGTTTTCGTAACGTGATTTGTGAAATTGTTCCGGATCGGGAGGTGTGCTTGGCGTGGCGGGTTGAGGCCGCGTTGGAGTCAACCCGCGACTGTTTGTGGTGGGGTCATTTTGTGGTGGTCCCGCCTTGTGATAGGGTCATGAGGTGTTAGGCCCGTGTTTAGTTAACCAGTCTGAGTTCGTGGATGCGTTGACGATGGTCGGGCCGATGGGGGCAGCCCATCGTGTTCTTCGGTCAGGACCGTTTACTCGGCTGTGTTGGTATATCAGAAAGGTTGTAAGGCTGCACGGGGTGCCTACCTTCACCTTATGACAGACAGTGAAGCCCAGGTTGTGGCTATTTTCGTTTTCTGAAAGTTTTACCAGGCAGGATTAGGAACTCAGGTGAGTCTCCGTATCGTATTCGTCCTCGGGCCAGTGTTTTGATTTCAGGGGTAGCTGTGAGGATTGTTGTCTCCTGTCGAGGGAGTGTTTTTAGCTACCATTTCAGTGTTCGGGTTTTTGCCTTATGAAGCCTTAGAGGCGGAAGTATAAGTTGCCGGTCGATTGGTTCGATGTTGGCAAGGTTCAGATGGTTGGTTCATGCTTGTTCCAACAGACTGGGGATAGGGGAAGCTTGTCTAGAAGAGGTTATTGGCAGCTCAGAGAAATCATGCGGATAATCGGCGACGACGCTTAGAGTTCAGGTTGACGGTCGGTCTTCTTGAAGGTACCACCCCGGATAGGGTGTGACGAGTTTTAGGCGAAGCGATATGAAATGTGGTAAGTTATGAGGAAGAGTTCGAGTGTACAAGAAGGGTACGACACGTAAGGGAAGAAGCGAGCATGTATGGCGAGCATAGTGTTATACCCCGTAGTTGCAGGGTATGTATGTGAGGACGTACGTACGAGTGTACGGCTGAAAATTTTGAAAAGAAAGAAAGATGTGAGTTTTCGACGGAAAAGTTTCCGGTTATTTGTGAAGAAAAAGGTTCGTTAATGGGAATTGGATTCCCAGTTTGGTATTTGGACTTCTAGATTATATTAGAATTTTGAGATTTTATTTTGGAAATGGTCACGTGGGGCCACGGGAGAAATTTCTGGTTTTGTAGAGCCCACTTTGTTTTGAGATTTTGGCCATTGTGGATATTTTTGAAGAGCGTTTTTGAGGGCCAATAGGAGGGTGACACGTGTCACCCCGCCTAGGTGGCAGCCGAATGGACATTTGTGCCTGACACGGTTAGAGTCGTTTTTTCGGCGAAGCGTTTTACATAACTGCGAGGAAAATTAGGCTATGTCTTTTCTTATTTTTGCGGATTTTTAGAGGCGAAACATTTTGGACCAACGGGAGGGTGACATGTGTCACCCTCACAATGAAACAAGTGGGGCGATAACTTGGACGTTTAGGGTGTCAAGTGGGAAGATATTTTTGGTAGATATTTGTGAGGGTTTTAAGGAGTAGGGACTAGGGGGCACTTGGGCATATCTTGGCCTTACACTTGTGTAGCACTTGGCTAGATCTTGGCCATTGGTTGGCCTTTGGTTTTGCTATAAATACCCACTAAGTGTGAAGACTTCATCCATTCAAAAAACTTCCAAGTCTTGAAATACCCTCCTCTTCATGTTGTTCTCGTCCTAAGCCTCTACCCCTCCCCCTTGAGTTACCTTGGCCGAGAGCCACCCCTCCCCCCTTTGTGGTGCCTTGGCCGTGGGGTACCCCCCCCCTAGCCTCGTTGTTTTCGTATAATACCCCTGGTTGTGGTATAGAAAAACTCACTAGTATTGTTATAATGCCCAAAATACCTTAGCCTTGTACCTTGTAGTATTCCAAAGATACCTCTTTACGTAGAGTCGGAAATACTACCTTTTTGTCCTTTTAGTCTCAGCCAAAACCTAAGGAAATCTTCATCGTTGGTTGAAGTATGTGAGTAGAAGTTGGTTAGAACTTCTAAGGGTTGTTTGGAGTGGTTTGGGCGCACGGGTGGAGCTAAACCTTGCTCAGGAGCGACATTAAACTCGGATAATTTTGGGCTTATCGAGGTAAACACTACTGTCATTCTATTGTAATTGGAAATTGCATGTTTGAATATATAGTTGAAGAATACTATATATAGAACTATACTTAATCTTTGTGGCAATGTCTTTTGACTTAAGCTGAAGAATTAAGCCCAATCGAGCGTAATTACTGTAGACTTGTGTAGTATTCTTGTGTAGTAGAATTGTACGTCAGGTTAGGCGTGTGAAACCACTGGTTGGCTTGGTAGCCGGCCTCGATAGAGGAGAGATTTCTGTTGTGGCGGGGAGATCTTTGCGAATTTTACGTAGAATATTCTACGTTGTGGTCTAGATGATAATAGGCGCCTTGTGGCCTTATAGGTTGAAGTACTCGTGTGGCGCGATTTACTTGGCTTGAGGAGTAGCCATTGTTTGGAGCGTTTTGCTATTAGTCGATGCTCGTCGCGAGGTATGTGAACCTCTTCATCTCTTCTAGCATGATATGTGTGTAACTATGTAAATGCGGTGAGCGTCGTGTGTTTAAAATACTTTGTGGTTTTTAAAAAAGGGAACTGATGTGAATTATAACTGGCTTGTTATAATAAAGAACTTGATGTATTTCAAAAGATTTATAAATCGTTTTTAAGGGAAAATAACACTTGGTTTTAAAGGTTTTAAAAGAGTTATACTAGCTTTATGGGGAGTTAGGTATAATGTCTTAAGAGAGGTAAAGAAAATAGTTTACTGATGTTAGAAGTTAAGAGACTTGATCTTATGAGATAAGAGACTTAACTTATTTGTTTTAATGTGGATGTTTGTGTGAAACCTCATTCGTGAGTAATGAGTACTTGGTTTTATGTTTTACTGATTTCGGAAATCAGAATGTGTATCGACAGACCACTGCAGCGTTAATAAAGGAAAATGTATTGAATAATGATGTATTGTATTAAAACCAGTAGAAACCTCCATCTGCATAGAAACTAAGATGAGACAAAATGATATACATTTTCTAGATCATGGCTGCTGTAATAAGAATGTTGTAAACAAGAATAACCTACTCAATTGTTCAAAAAAGGAAATCAAGTGATTAAGTTTATGAACTATGAAACCATTTGAAAATGAGAAACTTGAGTAATTGAAACTAGGCAAACTGGAACTTAGGAAAAGAATGTTGTTACTTGATTTTGAAAGGGAATGTGGGTTGGTCATTCTAATACTACGGGTATCGGGTGACTTTTATAAAAGTAATGGATCTCTTTTAAAAGGACTTAACGTATGTAGTACTTTGGGGTTAAAAACCCGGACTTTGGCATAAAATGAAAGTACCTTGAGTTGTGTGAAACTTGCCTATGCTTGTTGTTGTGAAACTTGCCTATGCTTGTGATGATAGCCTTTGTTGTGCAAGTGTGGTATTTACGTATTCTGGCGTCTCGATAGAGGCGGTTGACTTATTGAGAACTTACTTGGGCGTCTTTGGCGGTGATGGAGAATTCCACGGGTATGTTTCCATTTTGATTCTTGTCTTATTGTTGATGTCACATGGGCGTGTCTCTGCCGTCTGATATTCGGCATGTGGCCATGCGGCGGGTTGATTACCGATATATGGTTATTTACATTCCATGGGCGTGTCTACCGATGTTGTATTCGGGGCATGTGGCGTGCGGCGGGGTTGACTACTAGTATATTGTTGTTGAGGTTACATGGGCATGTCTGCGATCTTGTATTAGGGCATGTGGCCGTGCGGCGCTTATTGTGTGTTGCATCATGGACATGTCTACCGTCTTTGTATTCAGGGGCATGTGGCCATGATGCGAACATGATGGATGTGGTGGGCGTGAGACCCGTAGTTATATTTGAGTGGTGACTTTGAGGCGTGAGTCACGACTTGGCTTCTTGTTATGTTGTGAAGCGTAGTTTGGTTATCATACATGTCTCTGCTTTATATAGACTAGTATGATTTCATTCTGATATTTCTGATTTCACATACTTGGTACTGTTGTCTTGACCTCCTTGAGCTGCGTTCATCTGCATGGTAGAAATCATTAGGTGTCGATCCGCTTGTAGGATCACGTTTGACGTTTTGGAAGCTCGTTTCGTCGGAGCTTATCTTTAGTATGTGTTCCACTGAGTTGTAGGTTCTTGTACATTCGAGGTATGGCGAGCCCTGTCGTCATAGTTGTTATATAAATCTTAGAAGTGCATGCTTTGTTGTGGGCGGGAGTTTGTAAAAAGGATAAGCTGTTCGGGTTTATGTATATGCAGAAGGCAAGCTATTTGGTTGCTGTTTATTTATGATATCTCTTGTTTCATGATTCATGTTTTATATTAGCTGATTTTCTCGATGTTGTATCACTAGGGTGCCGGGGTAAGGCACGATGTGAGCCGAGTTTGAGCGTTACAAAAAGTGGTATCGAGCGATTAATCCTCGGAAAGTGTCTGAACCGTGTCTAGTAGAGTCTTGATTATCGGTGTGTTGTGCACCACATCTATGTCGAGGCTATAGGACATTTAGGATTAGTTTCCATTCTTCTCATTACGAGATCGTGCCTTAGAGCCGTGTTGTAAGTTGGACCCCTCGGCGTGTTTCGTTTTACGATTATGCCTGCGAAGGCAGCCGGGGCCCGAAGGGCAAAGCGGCGAGGCTGCTAGTGGGATTGAGAGAATGCGAGCGCGAGCGTCGATACGAGTAGTGCTTGACAGCGAGTTTTGCGGCGCCGCCCGGCCAGCGATTTAGAGCGCGGCGATGGCTGCGAGACTCTGATACGAGCCTCGGTCGCGATGCAGGCGGGAGATGGGTCACGAGAGATGGCGATTATTGGCGAGGTTGTGGCGAATATGAGATAAGTGGGCCAGCCGGATTCCAGTTCAGCGGCACTGTAGTGCACCGGCGACGATTTGAGGCTACGGGATTTCAGTTGTAGCCGCTTTGAGTTTTACTGGTCGGCCGGAGGATGATCCGCAGGAGTTCATCCGTCGATTCTGAAGAGATCGTCGCGGGTGATCAAGGCTTGAGGCGAGTCAGTGACATTTGGTTCGCATCGGTGCGTGACACCGCGATCGATTGGTTCGACTCGTGGGAGCTTTCGGGAGAGCATGCACTTCCGGCCGTTTGGGATGAGTTTTGAGGGCCTTCGCACATTTCTTGCCTCGCGAGATGAGGAGGGCTCGGTAAACAGATTTTTGATGTTGGCGAAGCGAGCGTCTGATTCGAGTACAATGTGGAGTTCGACTCATTGGCGGTATGTTCCGCATTAGTAGCTAGTATGGAGGATCGAGTGCACCGATATTCTGAGGCTCGATGATTACCTAGCGAAGAGTTGTTGGTGTTTCCCTTCACCGGGCATGGACATTGCCGCATCTGAGCTCATGCACTTGGAGTGCGAGGCGCGAGATCGGCAGGTGGACGGCTTTCGAGAAGAAGGCCAAGACGGCGGATATTTTAGCGACGCCGAGGCGGACCGCCTCGGCGACATACTAGTTTTGTACCTCCGCCATTCTGAGTGGTCCTCCGGCGCCGGGACCCTTAGGATATTCGGGAAGCGGTCGGGGCTCCCGAGTTTGAATGTTCGGGGAGTAGGGGTGTTGGCGGATCACGATCACCCTACCTGGTGTGGTCGATGTGGTAGACGCATTTCCGGAAGTGTCGTAGTACCAAGGAGCTTGTTATTCTGCGGCCGTCGAGCCATGTGAAGAGAGGCGTGCTTATAAGAGAGGTTGAGCGACGACTCGACGCCGGGATCGATGGCTGGTTCATCACCTGCATTATGCGCCTGCGATGAGGCTATGATTAGAGTGGAGCGGTAGCTTCAGGTATATCCTTAACCCTCTAGAGTTTTGGTATGCTGATATGATGATCTCATTATTATGTGCTATGTGTGCGAATAGCGTTGTGTTAATTGTGAGTTAGAAAACATGGTTAGTTGGGAGGCTAAGTATGGGGTCATGGTAAGTATGAACCCTAGACTGTGTCACGACTGAGACCTTAGGGGTAAGGTCGTCTTGAGTTAAAGATTTATTTTTGACCCTTATCAGGGTAGTAGTATACGTGGGTTTTATTTGTGTGATAAGTCCGTGGGTAGTGTGAGATGGAAGTGGTAGCTTTCCTGATGTGAATTAGTAAGATTGTTCCGGATCGGGGAACAAGAGTTTGGCGCGGTTGTGGGTCGGGTTGAGGACGTAATACGGGTCAACCCGTAACCCGGTTTGGGGTGGGGTCAGTTCTGGGTGGTCCCGCCAGGTGGTAGGGTCACGAGGATGCTAGGCCCAAGTTTGTGTGACCAACGTATGAGTTCGTGGACGCGTTCGACCAGAAGCGGTTCGTAAAGGCCGGGAATGGCCTTAAGGAAGTTTGAGGTTAGTAAGATGACCAAGTTTGGAGGTAGTGACTCCAGATTTTCGAGCGGAAGTAATGACTGAAGTATGGTACGTACTGGGAGAGTTCAAGTGTTCGAGAAGGGCACGACGAGTAAGGAAAGAAGAGGACGTGTGTTATTTCGTGGCCAAGCTGTGGCGTTGACAACTTGTTAGAGGAACTTCATCGATATCCGTCTTGAGAAGGAACATTCGGGACGAATGTTTCTAAGGAGGGGAGAATGTTATACCCCGTAGTTGCAGGGTATGTATGTGAGGACGTACGTACGAGTGTACGGCTGAAAATTTTGAAAAGAAAGAAAGATGTGAGTTTTCGACGGAAAAGTTTCCGGTTATTTGTGAAGAAAAAGGTTCGTTAATGGGAATTGGATTCCCAGATTTGGTATTTGGACTTCCTAGATTATATTAGAATTTTGAGATTTTATTTTCGGAAATGGTCACGTGGGGCCACGGAGAAATTCTGATTTTGTGGGAGCCCTTTGTTTTGAGATTTTGGCCATTGTGGATATTTTTGAAGACGTTTTTGAGGGCCAATAGGAGGGTGACACGTGTCACCCCGCCTAGGTAACTTGGCCGAATGGACATTTGTGCCTGACACGGTTAGAGTCGTGTTTGGACGAAACGTTTTACAAAAAATGCGAGGGGAAAAATACGGCGATGTCTTTCCTTATTTTTTCGGATTTTTACGATAGACGAAACATTTTGGACCAACGGGAGGGTGACATGTGTCACCCTCACAATGGAAACAAGTGGGGGCGGTAACTTGGACGTTTAGGGTGTCAAGTGGGAAGATATTTTTGGTAGATATTTGTGAGGGTTTTAAGGAGTAGGGACTAGGGGGCACTTGGGCATATCTTGGCCTTACACTTGTGTAGCACTTGGCTAGATCTTGGCCATTGGTTGGCCTTTGGTTTTGCTATAAATACCCCCCTAAGTGTGAAGACTTCATCCATTCCAAAAAAACTTCCAAGTCTTGAAATACCCCTCCCCTCTTCATGTTGTTCTCGTCCTAAGCCTCTACCCCTCCCCCTTGAGTTACCTTGGCCGAGAGCCACCCCTCCCCCCCCTTTGTGGTGCCTTGGCCGTGGGGTACCCCCCCCCCCTAGCCTAGTTGTTTTCGTATAATACCCCTTGTTGTGGTATAGAAATACTCCCCTAGTATTGTTATAATGCCCAAAATACCTTAGCCTTGTACCTTGTAGTATTCCAAAGATACCTCTTTACGTAGAGTCCGGAAATACTACCTTTTGTCCTTTTTAGTCTCAGACCGAAACCCTAAGGAAATCTTCATCGTTGGTTGAAGTATGTGAGTAGAAGTTGGTTAGAACTTCTAAGGGTTGTTTGGAGTGGTTTGGAGCGCGCGGTGGAGCTAAACCTTGCTCAGGAGCGACATTAAACTCGGATAATTTTGGGCTTATCGAGGTAAACACTCTTGACCTTCTATTGTAATTGGAAATTACATGTTTGAATATATAGTTGAAGAATACTATATATAGAACTATACTTAATCTTGGCAATGTCTTTTGACTTAAGCTGAAGAATTAAGAATCAATGACGTAATTCTGATGAACTTGTGTAGTATTCTTGTGTAGTAGAATTGTACACGTCAGGTTAGGCGTGTGAAACCCCTGGTTGGCTTGGTGGCCGGCCTCGATAGAGAGAGGAGATTTCTGTTGTGGCGGGAGATCTTTGCCGAATTTTACGTAGAATATTCTACGTTGTGGTCTAGATGATAATAGGCGGCTTGTGGGCATATAGCTTGAAGTACCTACGTGTGGCGCGATTTACTTGGCGAGGAGTAGCCATTGTTTGGAGCGTTTGCTATTAGTCGATACTCGTCGCGAGGTATGTGAACCTCTTCCTATCTCTTCTAGCATGATATGTGTGTAACTATGTAGTGCAGTGAAGCGTACGTGTGTTTAAAATACTTTGTGGTTTTTAAAAAAAGGCGATGTGAATTATAACTGGCTAGTTATAATAAAGAACTTCATGTATATCAAAAGATTTATAAATCGTTTTTAAGGGAAAATAACACTTGGTTTTAAAGGTTTTAAAAAGAGTTATACTAGCTTTATGGGGAGTTAGGTATAATGTCTTAAGAGAGGTAAAGAAAATAGTTTACTGATGTTAGAAGTTAAGAGACTTGATCTTATGAGATAAGAGACTTAACTTATTTGTTTTAATGTGGATGTTTGTGTGAAACCTCATTCGTGAGTAATGAGTACTTGGTTTTATGTTTTACTGATTTCGGAAATCAGAATGTGTGTATCGACAGACCACTGCAGCGTTAATAAAGGAAAATGTATTGAATAATGATGTATTGTATTAAAACCAGTAGAAACCTCCATCTGCATAGAAACTAAGATGAGACAAAATGATATACATTTTCTAGATCATGGCTGCTGTAATAAGAATGTTGTAAACAAGAATAACCTACTCAATTGTTCAAAAAGGAAATCAAGTGATTAAGTTTATGAACTATGAAACCATTTGAAAATGAGAAACTTGAGTAATTGAAACTAGGCAAACTGGAACTTAGGAAAAGAATGTTGTTACTTGATTTTGAAAGGGAATGTGGGTTGGTCATTCTAATACTACGTATCGGGTGACTTTTATAAAGTAATGGATCTCTTTTAAAAGGACTTAACGTATGTAGTACTTTGGGGTTAAAAACCGGACTTTGGCATAAAATGAAAGTACCTTGAGTTGTGTGAAACTTGCTATGCTTGTTGTTGTGAAACTTGCCTATCTTGTGATGATAGCCTTTGTTGTGCAAGTGTGGTATTTACGTATTCTGGCGTCTCTCGATAGAGGCGGTTGACTTATTGAGAACTTACTTGGGCGTCTTTGGCGGTGATGGAGAATTCCACGGGTATGTTTCCATTTTGATTCTTGTCTTATTGTTGATGTCACGTGGGCGTATACACCGTCTGATTAGGGGCATGTGGCCATGCGGCGGGTTGATTACCGATATATGGTTATTTACATTCCATGGGCGTGTCTACACCGATGTTGTATTCCGGGGCATGTGGCCGTGCGGCGGGGTTGACTACCTAGTATATTGTTGTTGAGGTTACATGGGCATGTCTGCCGTCTTTGTATTAGGGGCGTGTGGCGTGCGGCCTTATTATTGTTGCATCATGGACATGTCTGCACCGTCTTTGTATTCGGGGCATGTGGCCATGATGCGAACATGATGGATGTGGTGGCGTGAGACCCATAGTTATATTTAGTGGTGACTTTGAGGCGTGAGTCCACGACTTGGCTTCTTTGTTATGTTGTGAAGCGTAGTTTGGTTATCATACATGTCTCTGCTTTATATAGACTAGTATGATTTCATTTCTGATATTTCTGATTTCACATACTTGGTACTGTTATGCTTGACCTCGCCCGGGCTGCGTTCATCTGCGGTAGAAATCGTTGGCCGCCGATCCGACTTGTAGGATCACGTTTCACGTTTTTGGAAGCTCCGTTTGTCGGAGGCTTATCTTTAGTATGTGTTCCCTGAGTTGTAGGTTCTTGTACATTCGGGGTATGGCGAAGCCACTGTCCGTCATAGTTGTTGTATAAATCTTAAGTGCAGCCTTGCTTTGTTGTGGCGGGGTTTGTAAAAAGGATAAGCTGTTCGGGTTTATGTATATGCCTTTGAAGGCAATCGTTTGGTTGGCTGTTTATTTATGATATCTCTTGTTTCATGATTCATGTTTTATATTCCGCTGATTTTCTCTGATGTTGTATCACTAGGGTGCCCGGGGTAAGGCACCAGTGACGGGCCCGGGTTTCGGGGCGTTACACATAGATGTGATCATTTCTTTTGTAAAGAGAAGGTGCGAAGGAAGTATATTTTAGACCCCGGAGAGAGGTATTTGTGGTGATGTTAGAGGTGTTTCCTCGTGGACTTGGATGGAAGTATTTGCGGGTGTTTACGTGGCAGTGTGGCGAGTTTGTTCTCGTCGGTATAGTAGTGAAGACTATACTGGCGCGCGTTTGTTTTGAGACTTAGAAGGAACATTCGGGACGAATGTTTCTAAGGAGGGGAGAATGTTATACCCCGTATTTCCAGTGTATGCGTGGGGCGTGCGTAGAAAAGTTTGGGCTTTAAAAGTGGCTTGGCCGATTTTATTTTGTGCACAACACCCGGTTAGAGTCGTTTTTCGACGAAACGTTTTACACAACTCGCGTAGGGTAAATTACGGCTATGTCATTTCTAATTTTTGCGGATTTTTCCGAGAGACGAAACATTTTGGACCAACGAGAGGGCGACACTTGTCACCCTCTCATTGATGGACGTTGGGCGGTAAAGGGTGGACGAAATGGGTTGGCTTTTTGTCAAGTAGTTGGTAGGATATTTGTGAGGGTTTTAAGGAGTAGGGTCTAGGGGGCACTTGGGCATATCTTGGCCCTACACTTGATTAGCACTTGGCTAGATCTTGGCCATTGGTTGGCCTTTGCTTGGCCTATAAATACCACTTCCTTTGAAGACTTCTTCATCCAAATTCATTTCCTCAGTCTAAAATCCTCCCCCCCTCTGTTGTTGTGTTCTCGTGCCTCCTCCTGGTGAGGCCCTCGGCGAGAACCCCTCCCCCTTGGCAGAGTACCCCACTAGTGGGGTTGGCGAGGGTATACACCCCCGTGTGGTGTTGCCTCGTATAAATACCCCCCCTCTTGGTAGAAATACTCTCCAAAGTATTGTTACTATACCCAAAATACCTTAGCCGTATACCTTGTAGTATTCCAAAGATACCTCTATACGTAGAGCCCGGAAATACTACCGTATGTCCTTTTTGTCTCAAACCGAAACCCTAGGGAAAATCTCCATAGTTGGTTGGGGTATTAAGTAGAAGTTGGTTAGAACTTCTAAGGGTGGTTTGGAGCGGGTTGGAGCGCACGGAGTTGGAGCTAAACGGTGCTCAGGAGCGACATTAAACTTGGATAATTTTGGGCTTATCGAGGTAAATATCTTATCCCCCTATTGTAATTGGATTTACATGTTGTAGGAATATATAGTTGAAGTATACTATATATAGAACTGAACTTAGTTTTGCGGCAATGTCTTTGGACTTAAGCCTGAATTTAAAGAAGAGAATTGGACTGTACTTACATAGGACTGTATTCTGATGAACTTGTGTAGTTTGGTGGGTAGGAAGTGCCCAAATTTCCGTAGAATCCTATATCTAGATTTATTCTCTGGAGTAGTCTAGACTTTGATAGACTTGTATAACCTTTATAGGTTGAATGTTACGTGAGTAGCATGTGCTACTTGAAAGGTGGACCAGCTAAGTAGGGTTATAGCCGTGGAGCGATTTGCTTATAGTCGATAATCGTCGCGAGGTATGTGATTCTTCCTATCCTCTTGAGCATGATATTTTAAAAGAATATATATATATATAGTACGGTAGACGTACGCGTGCTAATTGAACGTAGTGGTACGGCAATGTCTTTTGACTTAAGCCCGAATAATAAGAATCTTGAAGTATTTCAAGAGACTTAGAAGCTGTTGTTGAAAGGAGAGTAATACTTGGTTTTAAAAACTTAAGAGTTATACTAGCTTTATGGGAAGTTAGGTATAACGGCTTAAGAGAGATAAAATGAATGATTTATTGATTTTAGAAGTTAAGAGACTTGATCTTAAAAGATAAGAGACTTGACTTAATTAAATTAATATGAATTTTGTGTGAAAACTCATTCGTGAGTAATGAGTACTTGGTTTTTAAAAGGAATAATGTTTTACTGATTTCGGAAATCATAATGAGTATCGACAAACCACTGCAGCGTTAATAAAGGGAAATGTTTGATTAATGAAGTATTATTAAAACCAGTAGAAACCTCCATCTGCATAGAAGCTAAGATGAGACAAAATCATACTACATTTCCTAGATCATGGCTGCTTAATAAGATTGATTATGAACAAGAAATACCTACTCACTTATAGGGCATATGTTTCTCAGATTGTTTAAAAGAGAATTATATTCTTAAATGAATAAGACTATGAATTACGAAACCTTTCTAAAATAAGAAACGTGAACATTTGAAATTAGGCAAACTTGGACGTTTGGAAAATAATGTTGTTACTTGATTTTACAAATGGAAGTGTTTTGGTTTACTTAAAAACGATCCTCTATTTTATACTATGGGTATTGTGTGACTTCTGTGAAAGAAACGGATCTTTTAAAGAGTTAATGTATGAAGTACTTTGGGGATAGATACCCGAACTTGTTAGCATAAAGTACCTTGTGTGAATAACTTGATTGTGTTGGTTTGTGATAACCTTGTAATACTTTCTTGTTGATTTGATAAGTAAACATGTTAGGATGCTACGTGTGTTAGTATCTTGTGATTGTTATGTAAGGGGTCATTCTTGTTGTGCTTACGTTGTTAAGCGTTAAGCGTTATCTTGTTATTGTATCACATACCCCGACTTATTATACCGAGGGCTTGCCACCCTTGATGCGGTCTATACGGCTATGCGGTCTATGAGACTATGCGGGCGGCGGTATGCTCGAGTTGATCATTCCGGTGTTTAGCCCGATCTTTGAGATGCCTATGCGGTCTTTGAGGACTATCACGTCTTTGAGGACTATGCGGGCTGCGAAGTCAGCGGATCTGGGGTTAAGGCGCCTCCAACGGGGTATACCTCGGTGATGCAGGACCGTGATTCGAGGAATACCTCATGCGGTGCATGTGTGACCTATGCGGGCTGCGGTAAGTTCGAGGATAGAGCGCGCGGTGATACTGTGGGCGAGTGGCGCCTTCGTTCATGTAGTGCGGTCTAGAAATACCTCGTGATACGATTTATGGCATTTTTAGTGCGTGGGTCTTAGTAGTCGGCTATGCCTTCGTGCTTACCGCAGTTCTATTGTGATGACTTTGAGGCGTGAGTCCACGACTTGACATATTCGCTTATTTATTGTGAAATGTAGTTTGGTTATCATACTTGTCTCTGCTTTATATAGACTACTATGATTTCATTTCTGATTTATTTTCATTTCACATACTGCACTGTTATCGACCTCCTTGGCTGCGTTCATCTGCGCGAGTAAAGGTACACGATCGTTGATCCTCGCCTTAGGGTCACGGATTCGGCGTTTGGGAAAGCTCCGTTCTCCGAGGCTTATCTTGGTATAGTCCCTGTTGTTGTAGGTGCTTACATTCGAGGTATGGCGAACCCTGTCGTCGTTGTTATCATATCATTCGTAGAGTGCAGTAATCTTTGTTGTGGGCGGGGTTGTAATGGGATGTAATTGTTCAAATTGTTATTTATATATCTTGAAGGTAAGTTTTTGTTAGCTTTGTCTTCTTATTTCATTGCCTTGTGCATTGGCTTATGTTATTGTTTTATGTTCGCTGATTTTCTACGATGTATGACTACTTGGGTGCGGGTAAGGCACGATCCACGCCCTCGGGCGAATTCGTGTGATGTTACAAGATTATATATTGTTGTTAGCCTTACATTTTACTAGCATGAAGTATATGTGTTGAAGATTTATAAGTGATTTGGATTGTTGTAGCCTAAAATCCGAAATGACATATAAGCCATTTGAAGTTGGATTACAATTTGGTCATATTTAGAAATCGTCGCATGTTACTTACTTGAAGATTGTAGTAGTTATAAGCGATTGCCACTTGATATCATGTTATGCTAACAATTTGGATTGAAAAGGAAATTGGATAAGAATTGGTGTTGTTGTGTCTCAAGTTGCCGAATTTACACTTGTAGTTGTATTAGTTTGATATCAATTGTGGGGCGGAATTTTACACGTCTAGTAGGCGTGTAATCCTATTAATTGCATTGTTGGACCTTAAATGTGGCGTGTTTGGTTATTGAATTCGGCCTTGAAAAGGTGGCAAAGTATGTAGAAACAAAGGAAGTCTTTGTCCAGATTTTCCGTAGAATTTAGTGACTTTGCACTTATAATATTCTACGTTTGAAGTAAGACGTTAATAGACGTATTATGGCCATTATAGGTTGAAGTACTAGGTATAGCGTATTCTACTTGAAGGATGGAATAACTATCAAGGTTGAAGTACTTTGGAGCATTTTGCTACTTGTTGATAATCGTCGCGAGGTATGTGAACCTCTTCCTTCTTTGGCATGATTCTATGTACGGAATATACATGTGGTATTATTTCATGTTCCCTTCTACTCTTAGAGGTTAAGAGGTATGTATGTGATTTACTCTATGTAAAGTTTATGTCTAGGTTACCCTAAGTTCTTACCAAGTCTTATGGGGGATGTTGGTAAGAGTCGTTAGGCGGTATTTGGAGCCAAGTTGACTTGGCTAATTTTAAGGCACGGATGAGAATAAGTATCGAACAAGCCATTGCAGCGTTAATAAAGGAAAATGTAATGACAATTGATTATATTCAAATGAGTAGAATTCTCCATCTGCATAGAAACTAAGATAAGACAAAATTATATTACATTTTCTAGATCATGGCTACTTGAATAAGATCGTTATAAATAAGTATAACTTATTCACAACGCACCAAAGTATATGTTACTTAATTTAAAAGAGTTTACGTATGAAGTTTTTAAGACTAAAAACCTTGAATTCTTAAAAGGTTAAGAAACTTTATTTTTCAAGTTATGGGACTTGATTTCTAAAGGAAGAAATGAGTTGATTTAAATATATATAATACTTGATTTGGAAAGCATGGATTTCTTGATATTCTAAAGATAAGAGATTTTAAATTCTAAGTTAAGAAACTTGATTTCTAAAGTTAAGAGACTTGAGGTATTTTAAAAGTTATGTAACTTGATTTGAAAGTATAAGTCTTTTGGTTATAAAAAGAATGAATTAGTCTAAGGCATAAAGTTAGTATAACGGCTTTATGGGAAGTTGGTTATAATAACTTTATGGAAGGTTAAGAGAATGGTTTCTCTAGTAATATAAACAAAGAATGACTTGAAAGAAAGAAGGGCAAATTGTTTTAAAGGTACCAATTGCTTAAGGTTTTTAAGAAAGAAGTCACTTGATTTAGAAGCCGGTAAATGTACTTCTAAAAGGTATTGTGACTTGTCTTGAAAAGTAGATATGACTTGATAGTACGGTTGTTAGTATCTTGGAGGTTTTATTTGAAAAAGAGTCATTTTTAAAAGGAGTAGAGGTACGTAGTACGTTGGGTTAAATTCCCGGATTTTATATGACATTCTGCGTCGAGAATGGTAGGAAGTATACCTTTATGGGCAGACTATATAACTTTACCGCGTCCCAGGAATGGGCCGGGCAGTATACCTTTATGGGCAGACTATGTTACTTTATCGCGTCCCAGATTGGGCCGGGTAGTATAGGCGTCCCTCCATAAAGGGCCGGATTATGTTATGTAAGGTAATTAAGTTATATGGTAATGAACTTGATGATTTTCCTAAGTATGTACGTAAGAAAGTGACTATAACTTTTATTGAAAAATGGGAAAAGATAATAAGGTACGATTAAGTTCACGAGATGGTAATGACATGGTAGGTTCAGGTATTTACCCTTTTTATACTTACCCCTGTCATACTTTTATTCAGATATGTTTTGTTTACTGTACCTTATTTCCATTCCATATTAAATTTGTTATGACCCGCCGAGTGCGTTCATGCCCGCAGGTATTAGGTGCACAGGTTGGTGATCCTTGCTCTTAGGATCTCGGTTCAGCTTTTGGGAAAAAGCTCCATTTACTCCGGAGGCTTCTCTCTTGGTACGGTTTCCCCTGAGGTTGTAGATTCATGTGTATTCAGGGGTATGGCGGGGCCCTGTCCGGCCACTGTTATTATGTTAAAACTCTTAGAGGTCTGTAGTCACATATTGTGGGTCAGTTTGTAAATGAAAGGAGGCAACTACTTCGGTTGTATATGTATGTCCAGGAAGGTAGCCCTATCGGCTAACCTGTTATTTTATTTCTGTTGTTTATTTTATAAGTTTCATGTATGTTCCGCTGATTATCTCTGATGTATACCTGTAAGGGTGCCCAGGTAGGGCACGATCGCGAGCTTGGGTTGGTCGTGACAAAGTGGTATCGAGCGATTAGTCCTCGAAAAGTGTCTGGGCACGTGTCTAGTAGAGTCTTGATTATCGGTGTGTTGTGCACCACATCTATAATCGTGAGGTGCGGGACATTTAGGATTGGTTTCCATTCTTCTCTCTTTGAGATCGTGCGATGAAATTTGTCATAGTAGGTTGAATCCTCTCGACCTATTCTTATGTACGATTATGCCTCACGAAAGCGACCGAGGGCCCGAAGGGCAAAGCGGCGGCGAGGCGCTAGTGGTGCAGAGAGGTTACGGGACTCGGGCACGCACTATGCACGAGTAGTAAGCGGTCAGCCCGAGTTCGGCCACGCGCGGTATTAGAGAGCCTAGAGCGCGGTAGCTCCAGAGGTCGATGCGAGCCTCGATTCGCGATCGAAGCGAGTTTAGAGATTATGGAGAGCGGTCGGGCTATTGACTAGCATAGTGGTAGGCGGCCGACGGGAAGCGAGTAGCTAACCCTAAGCCGGATTTGCGGATTCGGGATTTTCTGGGTTGTTATCCACCCGAGTTCTATGGTTCAAGGTCTGAGGAGGATCCTCAGGAGTTTATTCGGCAGTTACAACGGACTATGCAGGTGCTTAGGGCCTCGGAGACAGAGTCAGTTATGCTAGTCTCTTACCGTTCTGTGATATTGCGTTGAAGTAGTTTGAGTCTTGGGAGGCCGTCGAGAGGGTGGGTGCTCGCCCGGCGGTTTTGGATGAGTTCACGGAGGCCTTTCTTGATCACTTGTTGTCTCCTGACATCAGGAGAGCCCGTGGTGAGAGGTTCTTGTCAGTGAGGCGAATGGGAAGGACCATCGAAGTACAACACAGGTTTGACTCGTTGGTCAGGTATGCGCATACTATTGTGGCTGACATGGCGGACAGAGTACACCGTTATGTGATGGGGCTACACCGTTATATGATTACCGTATGCAGGGTAGCCTTTCAGCCGGTATGGATATTGCGGAGATGCGAGCTTATGCGCGAGGATCGAAAAGCGAGAGAGAGGACCGGCCAGAACGATCCGGCCAGAGGGCGAGACGATCGGGTTTGAGGTAACTTTGAGGCGGGCGGCCTCGGCGAACTAGGTCTACATTGCAGTCGGCACCGAGTGCTCCTCCACAGTTTTCCGACGGTGGTTTTACAACCCCGGGAATGCAGGGGCCGATCAGATCTCTAGAACTTCAGGGTCTCAGGGAGATGGGGATTCCAGTCAGTCGAGGCCACCTTTGCCTCAATGCGCCCAGTGTGGTAGGTTCTATTCTGGGGTATGTCGCGCCGGTACGGGTGCTTGTTTTTCTTGTGGTCGTCTAGGCCATATGTTAAGAGAGTGTCCTTATAGAGAGGTCTGGTGGGACAACGATCTCATTGGATCGATTGCGGGTTCTTCGCTTGATAGCTAGGCGGGATGTTCATGCAAACGGTAGTGGCTGAGGTCGTGGTTGGAGTTCCCAGTTTAAGCGGTCCTTTGAACCGCCTATATGATTTCAGGTATGTCTTTGACCCTTTAGAAACTTGTATGCATGATAAAGTTGTGGTATGTTTAAGTGTCATGAACAGATTATATTGAGACTATGTATATGCTAGAATGAGTTTGAAGTACGAAAAGATAATCCCTTTTTGGGCTTATGATGGACGGATATGCGTGTGCGAGGTATTAGGGCCATATGTGGCATAATTAGGTTTCATTAAGTGTAGTTTTGTGAGATTATGCCGAGAAATGATAGAGTGAGCTCCGAAAGAACATTCGAGGACGAATGTTTCTAAGGGGGGAAGAATGTTACACTCCGTAATTTCATGACATGTTTTAAGAACGTACGTAAGAACTCAGAAATGTTAAGATTAGAGACTTGTAAAAATTTACCGAATTATGAAATTGTCGGAAAACGAAATATTGTGACGAATGGGAGGGTGACACGTGTCACCCCCCTTAAGTAGCCTTGGACGAAAATAGCATGGCCAAAAGGGTCATTTGGCCATTGCTAGGATGACAAAGTCTTGCAAGTTGAGGAGCTTGATAATATTGACTTGGTCAATGGGACCACTTAGCTTGATATTTAAAAATGATGCATCCAAACCACACATTTGTTTTAATCTTGACCCTCCATGTTTCTATATAGTAACACTACTAGCAAGAAAAGATCCCACACTTAGCCAAATTTTCAAGAAACTTGTTCTTGCCATTGTAAAGCTCTCGGGTTTGGTGATGCAAATGTAGAAAAAAATTCGTTTGTTGTTCTTTAAGCTCCACACTTTAAACCAAGGTTCATGAGGGTATTGTAAGGGTATCTCAATAGAAAGATCCCGGAAAATTAGCGTTTTCGTATTAGGCGCAAGGTGAAAACCTAGTTGCTTTTCTAGGTTTTGATTGGAAGATTTAAGGGAAGTGGTTTGTGATATTCTAAGGGTCTCAAGGGGCGGATTGAAGTGTCAAGAAGAGGCCCTATGTTGCTAAGGAGCGACTTTGGATTTGAAGTTGGATTAAGACTCGTTGAGGTAACAATCTTGTTCTCTTAAAGTGTTACAAGATTATATATTGTTGTTAGCCTTACATTTTACTAGCATGAAGTATATGTGTTGAAGATTTATAAGTGATTTGGATGGTTGTAGCCTAAAATACGAAATGACATATAAGCCATTTGAAGTTGGATTACAATTTGGTCGTATTTAGAAATCGTCGCATGTTACTTACTTGAAGATTGTAGTAGTTAAAAGCGATTGCGACTTGATATCATGTTATGCTAACAATTTGGATTGAAAAGGAAATTGGATAAGAATTGGTGTTGTTGTGTCTCAAGTTGCCGAATTTACACTTGTAGTTGTATTAGTTTGATATCAATTGTGGGGCGGAATTTTACACGTCTAGTAGGCGTGTAATCCCCTATTGTTAATTGCATTGTTGGGCCTTAAATGTGGCGTGTTTGGTTATTGAATTCGGCCTTGAAAAAGGTGGCAAAGTATGTAGAAACAAAGGAAGTGCTGTCCGATTTTCCGTAGAATTTAGTGACTTTGCACTTATAATATTCTATGTTTGAAGTAAGAAGTTAATGGACGTATTATGGCCATTATAGGTTGAAGTACTAGGTATAGCGTATTCTACTTGAAGGATGGAATAACTATCAAGGTTGAAGTACTTTGGAGCATTTTGCTACGTGTCGATAATCGTCGCGATGTATGTGAACCTCTTCCTTCTTTGGCATGATTCTATGTACGAAATATACATGTGGTATTATTTCATGTTCCCTTCTACTCTTAGAGGTTAAGAAGTATGTATGTGATTTACTCTATGTAAAGTTTATGTCTAGGTTCTTGTCGACCCGTTAGGGCGTGGATCGTGCCTCAGGGCACCCAAGTAGTCATACATCGAGTAACAGCGGAATATAAAACAAGGCGAGAAAGCTTTATAAAATAAGACACAGTTTATCGATGAAAAGCTTGCCTTTCGGCATAATATAAATAACTCAAGTTTTGCGATTACATCCCAACTGCATAATAGTACTACAGACCTCTGAAGTAAACAACTATGGCGGGACGGGGCCCCGCCATACCTGTATACAAAACTATCTACAATACAGGAGATCATACCCAAAAGTAGAGCCTCCGAGAAGATGGAGCTCACGACACCAACGCAAAGATCCTAGGATGTGGATCTAGCACTGCTTGCCTTACTGCTGCATGAACGCAGCCCCCCGAAGGAGGTCAGTACAACAGGTACCAAGTATGTGAAACTATGAAATCAAAGTATTTAAAACTTTTCGCAAATACAATCAGTTCAATTGCACATAGTGCCACATCACAAACAACAACAGTAATAGGAAAAGCTACAGTCTATTCTAGGCGCGAATGATCGAAGCAAGGCCAATCGCCCATAGTATCATTCTGCGTGCCTAGTCCTCGACTTCCGCGGCCGCATAGGTCCCACGCACCGCGTGAGATATTTCTCGCGCGGGGCAGCTAACCCGGCGTCCGCCTAGGCTCCGCAGCCGCATAGCCTCAAAGACGCGTAGTCTCAACAGACGCGCGTGAGTCCCCGCGTCAGGCTAAACGCCGGAATGATCAATCCGGAGCATACGCTGCTCGCATAGTCTCACAGACCGCGTAGGCCGTATAGACCCGCGTCAGGGGCAAGCCGCGGTATAACGATCGAGGGTAGGTGATACAATAACGATTACAATGGACTTACGGTTAGCAACGTAAGCCAACAAGAATGACCACTTTACGGCGTTACAAGACACTAACACAGTAGCATCATAACATGTCTACTTATCAAACAATCTTACTACACTTAGCAAATCAATACAAGGCTTTTATAAACAAACAAGTAAACAGTTCCTTTTATCTTTCTTAAGTTGTTATACCTAACTTCCCATAAAGCTAGTATAACTCTTAAGCTTTTGTTTTAAAACCAAATATTTATCTTACTTAAAAATGATCGATATTCTTTTGAAATGTTTTGATTCTTTATTATTCAGCTTAAGCCGTGAGACATTCGTAAGTATTATTCAGCTTAAGTCAAAGACATTGCCATAGTTATTATTCAGTTCACACATATGCGTCTACTGCGTACTATATATTGTAAAATATCATGCTTAGGAAGAATCACATACCTTCTCAACGAAAACCACCGCCAAGTTGAATATGTCGCCAGAGAGTCACCTATAATAGTCACGCACATCTATCAAAGTCTAGACTACTCAAGGTCATTCTAAGCAGAGGGTTCATAATCCTACGGAAAGTCGGGCAGCAACCCTACCCGGTGAGTTATATGAGTCTGCTGTGTAAACAGTCCTAGGTGAGTCCAGTGCAAGTATTCTTCTTTTAAACCCTTCTACTGTGATACTTGATCCAATTCTATTCTTTAATACTCTTACAAGTATTTATACTTATTCTTATACTTCTACAGTATATACTCTCTAATTATAAAAGAAGGGTAAGTTTATTTACCTCAGTAAGCCCAAAAATATCCTAGATAAAGTCGTACTGAGCAAGGTTTAGCTCCTAAGTTATGCGCTCAGATAGCTCCAGAAACCTTAGAAGTTCTTCACAACTTCTACTAAGTACAAAGGGATTTGGGCTAGGGTATTTTGGGCATTATAACAATACTAGAAGGTAACTTTTCTACCAAGGGAGGGTAGATTTAGATTTCGGCTAGGCTAGGGGTGGGGTAGCCTCGGCCAAGCTTCTCAAGTGGAGGGTGTTGGACGAATTGCTTACAAAGGAGAGGAAGGATTTTTAGACTTGGAAAACTTTGTGGATGAAGAACTCTTCATCTCTAAGGGGTATTTATAGGTCAAGAGGTGGCCAACCAATGGCCAAGATTAAGACAAGTGCAAGGCAAGTGTAGGGTGAGGATTAACTAAACACAAATATCCTACCAACTCCTTGACTTTGTGCAAGGCACAAAACGTGCCAAACCATCCAATTCGTCCCATGGGCGATTCAAGTCCACCAATTGGAGGTGCCAAGTGTCGCCTCCCGTTGGTCCAAAATGTTTCGTCTCTCGGAAAAATCCGCAAAAATACTAAATGACATAGCGGAATTTTCCCTACGAAAATGGAAACGTTTCGTCGGAAAGCGATTCTTTAATCGAGTTGTGCACAATTTCGAACTTGGCCTAATCTTTAAGGCTAAACTTTTATGCGTATTCCACTACGTACATACTGGAAATACGAGGTATAACATTCTCCTCGCCCGAAACATTCGTCGAATGTTCCTTCTCAAACGATTATCGAAGAAGCTTAAGCAGTTTGTAAGTGCCACATGGCCACAAAAATAACACTTAGGCATAAATGATAATGGAAATTTACAAGTAGGAAAGTGAATTACGGAGGTGTGGGAATAGGTGAGGATACTTCGCCTCATGTCTTCCTCGGCTTCCCACGTCATCTCCTCCCGAGCTCGTTCCGCCACAAGACTTTGGCGGAAGCCCGTCCTTCGTCGCAGACGCCTAACTTGACGATCGACTATCGCTATGGGAATCTCCTCATACGATAACCCTCGTTCACTGGACATCGTCAATCGGGTGTACCACTAGATGGATCCGATACATCTTCTCGGCGTAGATCGTGAAAATCGGATGCACCGCCTCCGGATCGGACGGCGGATCCAACTCGTAGGCAACCTTGCCTACCTGCGGACAATCCAAACGGCCCAATGTACCTTGGGCCGAGTTTCTTCTTCCCGAATCTCATCACACCCCATGGGTGACACTAGGAAAACCCAATCATGAACCTCGAACTCAAGATGCCGACGGCGATGATCGCATACGACTTACGCCGACTACGGTATCAAGCCGCCCTCGGATAAGCTTCACCTTATCCACTGCCTGTTGCACCAAATCTGGTCCCACTAGCTGCACCTCGCCCACATCGAACCAACCTATAGGCGATCTGCACTTCCTCCCATACAAGGCCTCATAAGGCGCCATCCCGAATCTGGAGTGGTAGCTATTATTATCATGAAACTCAACTAGAGGCAAATGATCCTCCCAACTACTGCCGAAGTCAATAACACATGGCTCGCGACATATCCTCGAAGTGCGGATAGTGCGCTCTGCTGTCCGTCTGCGTGGATGAAATGCGATTACTCACTGCGTCCCTAAACCTCTATGGAAAGACCTCCAGAAGTTAGCCGTAAACTGGGCTCCTCTGTCAGATATGATCGAAATAGGGACTCCATGCAGTCTGACGATCTCTCGGATGTAAAGTCTGGCATAATCCTCAGCCGAAAAAGTCGTCCGGACGGGAAGAAAATGGGCTGATTTAAATCGACCGTCGACGATAACCCAAATAGAATCATGTCTCCTCTGAGTGCGAGGTAATCCTGTGATGAAGTCCATGTTGATTACCTCCCACTTCCAGGTCGGGATCTCTATCGCCTGCAACAAACCACCAGGCCTCTGGTGCTCTACCTTCACCTGCGATAACACGCACCGAGCTCTACGAACTCTGCAACGTCCTCTTCAAGCCATCCCACCATTACGGATCTAAGGTCGTGGTACATCTTGGTCGACCGGATGGATAGAGTAACTTGTGCTGTGTGCTTCCCCGAGAACTCTTTGCGAAGTCCTGAAACATCTGGAACACACAATCTGCCTCAAACCTTAGCACCCCATCAGGTGCTACCTCAAAAGGACCCTTGCCCTCACGAAGAGCTGTATCACGATATCGAATCAAAGCTGGATCCTCGAACTGTTGCCTCTTCACCTCCTCGACGATGGAAGACTCGGCAACCTCACGAACTCTAACCCCACTGCTATCAGAATCAATCAAACGGACACCAAGGCTCGCTAACTGATGCTTATCACTAACCATGTCCATCATCTCTAGCTTCACATCGATAGGCTCCCATCGACCTACGACTAAGAGCATACGCCTGACATTGGCCTTACGGGTGGTACAGATATCAACATCGTAATCCTTAAGCAACTCTAACCACCGTCTGCCGTAAGTTCAGCTCCTCTGGTGAAGATATCTGGAGGCTCTTGTGGTCTATAAATATCCACGTGAACCCCATACAAATAGTGCCTCGGATCTTGGCGTGAATCACGGTACGACTCTAAATCATGGGTGGGGTAGTTCCTCTCGTGTTTCTTCAGCTGTCGGGATGCATATGCTATAACTCTGCCATGCTGCATCAACACACATCCCAACCCGATGCCTGACGCATCACAATACACGACATAACCATCTGGACCCTGCGGAAGTAAGAACGGGCGGTCGTCGGTCTCTTTCAAGAATCGAAACCCTGCTCACAAGCATCACCATGAAACTTGGCTGCCTTCGAGTCACCTAGTCAATGGTGCGAGAGATAAAGCAAACTTCTCCACGAACCGCCCGATAATAACGCAAGGCCCGAAATGCGAACCTGCAGCCGGAGTAGTAGGTCTAGGCCAAGTCACGATGCCTCGATCTTGGCGTATCCTCGAATGCCATCAGCCCGACAATATGCCTAAGAAACGCCATCAAGTTAACCAAAACTCACATTTGGAAAACTTGGCGTACAAGCTGCTGGTCTGAGAAGCTGTCGACCTGATCCTCAAATGCTCCGCGTGCTCCGCTCTGGCGAGAATAAACCAAGATATCATCAATGAACACTATCACAGACGCGTGTCAAAAATGGTTTGAACACTCGGTTCATCAAATCCATGAATACTGGCGGAGCATTGGTCAACCAAAAGACATGACCCTGAACTCATAATGCGTCGGGTCGAATGCGATCCTCGACATCCACCTCTCGACTACTTTGATGATAGCCCACCGTAGATCAATCTTCGAGAAACACCTCGCGCCACACTGGCGGTCGAACAAATCATCAATCACAGGAAGGGGTATCATTCTTAATGGTCACCTTGTTCACCTGTAGTCAACACACATGCGCGGCCCCGCCCTCTTCTTCACGAACAATACCGCGCCCCAGGAGAAACACTAGTCGATAAAACCCTTCTCCAGAAATCCCTAAGTGGTCCTTCAACTCTCTCAACTCGGCAGTGCCATTACGTATGGCGGAATGGAAATAGGCGAGTGTCCGCAATACATCTATACAAAACTCGATCTCTCTCGGGAGGATACCCGAGGTCATGCGGAACACGCCTGGGAACTCGACTCTCACTCGCCGATCAAAATCTGGTACCGCGACTTGAGATCAAACACGAACGAGATGGTAGATATACCCTTCGCACCATCTTCCTAGCCTTGAGGTAGGAAATAAACCTACCTCTCGGCGATACCGTGCTCCCTCACTCGACAACCGGCTCGCCGAGCTGGAACCGCACTACTCTCTCTCTGCAGTCTACATTGGCGTAGCAGAAGCTAGCCAATCCATCCCCATAATCACGCCGGTCAATCATCTCGGCTCTATCAAGTCGGCTAGGGTGCGACGATCGTAAATGGTCACAGACAAGCTCTATATACCCGCCGAGCTACCACCGAATCACCCATCGGCGTAGCTACCTCGAAAGGGTCTATGGACACGTGCTCTATCCCTATCCTACTAGCAACAAGGGAGATATATGGGGCCAGTAGAACCGGATCTATCAAAGCATACACATCAAACCCAGAACCGATAAGGTACCGTGGACATCGGTGAGGCCTCCGATCTGTCGGTGGACAAAGCATAAATGCGGTTACGAGGACCGCTAGAATCGGGACCCGAGCCACGACCTGCGCGACCGCTGGTCCATGAGTACCTTGCCCTCCGGCGAGTAATCGTCGGGGATGAAGAAGCGGCACAGACCACAGACCAGGCCTACCACGATCACGCCCGCGCCGGACAAACTCGCGAAATGACCTCGCGGCCACACGTGTAGCAAGCTCGAGTCTGACTCCCGAGAATGGTATCTACCACAACGCACAGGCGGACCTCGAGCAGTTAGCACCCTGCTACCTGGAAATCCGAAGTCCAGGGCCCGACTGGCCGCTCGCTCTGGCGTCGCAGAAGATGTAGGAGCGCTCTGCCGGTGTGGTGCAAATCTGGACTTCACGATGCCGCCATACGAGAACCACCAAAGAACCGGCCGTCTTGGCCTTCTGCTTCGATATCGCTCTACCCAGCGGTCTCTACGCTCCTCGCATCCTAGTGCATGAGCCTGCATCCGGGTAATGTCCATGCCTGGCTGAAGGGACACACCCGCACAAGACTCGGCCATGTAATCATCGAGCCAGTGACATAGCGATGCACCGGTCCTCCATATCGCTACGGTCACGAGGACATATCGAGCCAAAGAATCAAACTCGACATTGTACTCCCTGTCATGCGTCCTCCCGTCTCGGAACAAGAATCTATCACTCGTGCCCTCATCTGCGGAGGCAAAGTGTGTGAGAAAAGCCTCAAAACTCATCCCATACTGCTGGAGTGCATGCTCTCCCGAAAGCTCCCATGAATCAAACCAATCGACGGCGGTATCACGCAGCCGATGCGAACCGAATGTCACAGACTCAGTCTCTGAAGCCCTGATCACCCGCATAATCCTCTGCAGCTGACGGATGAACTCCTGCGGATCATCTTCCGCCTCGACCCATAAAACTCGCGGGCTACAACTAAGAAATCCAGTAGTCTCAAACTATTCGCCTCGGTGCACTACGGTGCGGAGCTGGAGCTGAATGCCGCGTCCAGCCTCTCTCGTGTCGGGCCACAACTTTAGCCAAAAGGTGGGCCATCTCCTTGTACCCTAACTCCTCCGCCCAGTGTGGGACGGGAGGTGTGGTGCTGTGGTCTCTTTGGGGCAACGGCGTCATAGAACTCGCCGTCTCGGTATAGACGGGCACGAGCCCTCGTGACTCTGGGTGTCTGCTAGCGGCTCCTCGTTGCCTTGCCCACAGGGCGGGTTGCCTTACGTGGAGGCATAAGCATATAGAAAGGAATACGTTAGAGGTCCAACCTATAACACGCTCTAAAGCACGATCTCGGAATGAGAAGAATGGAAACCAATCCTAAATATCCTATAGCCTCTCGATTATTGGTGTGGTGCACAACACCGATAATCAAGACTTACTAGATACGATGCGTAGACACTTTCCGAGGATTAATCGCTCGATACCACTTTTGTCACGACCCGTTCGGGAGCGTGATCGTGCCTTTGGGGCACCCAAGTAGTCATACATCGAGTAACGGCGAATATAAAACAAGACAGAAAGCAGTTTATAAAATAAGACACGCTTTATCGATGAAAAGCTTGCCTTTCGGCATAATATAAATAACTCAAGTTTTGCGATTACATCCCAACTGCATAATAGTACTCTGCACCTCTAAGGAAGTAAACAACTATGGCGGGGCGGGGCCGCCATACCTGCAGACAAAACTATCTACAATACGGGAGATCATACCCAAAAGTAGAGCCTCGGAGAAGATGGAGCTCACGACACCAACGCAAAGATCCTAAGGATGTGGATCTAGCACTGCTTGCCCTTACTGCGGCATGACGCGGCCCGAAGGAGGTCGATAACAAATGTACCAAGTATGTGAAACTATGAAATCAAAGTATTTAAAACCTTTTCGCAAATACAATCGATTCAATTGCACATAGTGCCACATCACAAACAACAACGATAATAGGAAAAGCGCAGCAGTCTATTCTAGGCCGCGAATGATCGAAGCAAGGCCAATCGCCCATAGTATCGTGCGTGCCTAGTCCTGGACTTCCGCCCAGCATAGGTCCCACGCACTCGCGTGAGATATTTCTCGCGTCGGGGCAGCTAACCCGGCATCCGCCTAGGCTCGCGGCCGCATAGCCTCAAAAGACCGCGTAGTCTCAACGGACCGCGTAGAGTCCCCGCGTCGGGCTAAACGCCGGAATGATCAATCTCGAGCATACCGCGCTCGCATAGTCTCGCGAACCGCGTAGGCCGTATAGACCCGCGTCGAGGCAAGCCCTCGTATAACGATCGAGGTAGGTGATACAATAACGATGCAATGGACTTACCGGTTAGCAACGTAAGCCGCAAGAATGACCCACTTTACGGCGATTACAAGACACTAACACGTAGCATCATAACATGTCTACTTATCAAACAATCTTACTACACTTAGAAATCAATACAAGGCTTTTATAAACAAACAAGTAAAGTTCCTTTTTATCTTTCTTAAGTTGTTATACCTAACTTCCCATAAAGCTAGTATAACTCTTAAGCTTTTGTTTTAAAACCAAATATTTATCTTGTTAAAAATGATTCGATATTCTTTTGAAATGTTTTGATTCTTTATTATTCAGCTTAAGCGTGAGGCATTCTGTAAGTATTATTCGAGCTTAAGTCAAAGACATTGCCATAGTTATTATTCGGTTCACACATGCGTCTACCGTACTATATATTGTAAAATATCATGCTTAGGAAGAATCACATACCTTCTCATTGAAAACCACCGCCAAGTTGAATATGTCGCGCAGAGTCACTATAATAGTCACGGACATCTATCAAAGTCTAGACTACTCAAGGTCATTCTAAACAGAGGGTTCATAATCCTACGGAAAGTCGAGCGGCACAACCCTACCGGTGAGCTATATGAGTCTCTTTGTGAAAACAGTCCTATGTGAGTACAATTCAATTATTCTTCTTTTAACCCTTCTACTGTGATAATCAATTCTATTCTTTAATACTCTTCTAAGTATTTATACTTATTCTTATACTTCTACGATATACTCTCTAATTATAAAAGAAGGGTAAGTTTATTTACCTCGGTAAGCCCAAAAATATCCTAGATAAAAGTCGCACTGAGCAAGGTTTAGCTCTAAGTTGTATGCGCTCCGATAGCTCGAGAAACCTTAGAAGTTCTTCACAACTTCTACTAAGTACAAAGGGATTTGGGCTAGGGTATTTTGGGCATTATAACAATACTAGAAGGTAACTTTTCTACCAAGGGAGGGGGGTAGATTTCGGCTAGGCTAGGGGGGTGGGGTAGCCTCGGCCAAGCTTCTCAAGGGGAGGGGGGGTGTTGGACGAATTGCTTACAAAGGGAGAGGGAAGGATTTTTTTAGACTTGGAAAGCTTTGTGGATGAAGAACTCTTCATCTCTAAGGGGGTATTTATAGGTCAAGAGGTGGCCAACCAATGGCCAAGATTAAGACAAGTGCAAGGCAAGTGTAGGGTGAGGATTAACTAAACACAAATATCCTACCAACTCCTTGACTTTGTGCAAGGCACAAAAACGTGCCAAACTTCATCCAATTCGTCCCATGGACGATTCAAGTCCACCAATTGGAGGGTGCCAAGTGTCGCCCTCCCGTTGGTCCAAAATGTTTCGTCTCTCGGAAAAATCCGCAAAAATACTAAATGACATAGCCGGAATTTTCCCTACGAAAGCTGTGGAAACGTTTCGTCGGAAAACGATTCTTTAATCGAGTTGTGCACAATTTCGAACTTGGCCTAATCTTTAAGGCTAAACTTTTGTACGTATTCCCTTACGTACATACTCTGGAAATACGGGGTATAACAGTTACCCTAAGTTCTTACCAAGTCTTATGGGGGATGTTGGTAAGAGTCGTTAGGAGGTATTTGGAGCCAAGTTGACTTGGCTAATTTTAAGGCACGAATGAGAATAAGTATCGAACAAGCCATTGCAGCGTTAATAAAGGAAAATGTAATGACAATTGATTATATTAAAATGAGTAGAATTCTCCATCTGCATAGAAACTAAGATAAGACAAAATTGTATTACATTTTCTAGATCATAGCTACTTGAATAAGATCGTTATAAATAAGTATAACTTATTCACAACGCACCAAAGTATATGTTACTTAATTTAAAAGAGTTTACGTATGAAGTTTTTAAGACTAAGAACCTTGAATTCTTAAAAGGTTAAGAAACTTTATTTTTCAAGTTATGGGACTTGATTTCTAAAGGAAGAAATGACTTGATTTAAATATATAGAATACTTGATTTGGAAAGCATGGATTTCTTGATATTCTAAAGATAAGAGATTTTAAATTCTAAGTTAAGAAACTTGATTTCTAATGTTAAGAGACTTGAGGTATTTTAAAAGTTATGTAACTTGATTTGAAAGTATAAGTCTCTTGGTTATAAAAAGAATGAATTAGTCTAAGGCATAAAGTTAGTATAATGGCTTTATGGGAAGTTGGTTATAATAACTTTATGGAAGGTTAAGAGAATGGTTTCTCTAGTAATATAAACAAAGAATGACTTGAAAGAAAGAAGGGCAAATTGTTTTAAAGGTACCAATTGCTTAAGGTTTTTAAGAAAGAAGTCACTTGATTTAGAAGCCGGTAAATGTACTTCTAAAAGGTATTGTGACTTGTCTTGAAAAGTAGATATGACTTGATACTACGGTTGTTAGTATCTTGGAGGTTTTATTTGAAAAAGAGTCATTTTTAAAAGGAGTAGAGGTACGTAGTACGTTGGGTTAAATTCCCGGATTTTATATGACATTACCGCGTCCCAGGAATGGGCCGGGCAGTATACCTTTATGGGCAGACTATATGACTTTACCGCGTCCCAGGAATGGGCCGGGCAGTATACCTTTATGGGCAGACTATGTGACTTTATCGCGTCCCAGATTGGTAAGGTAGTATAGGCGTCCCTCCATAAAGGGCCGGATTATGTTATGTAAGGTAAGTAAGTTATATGGTAATGAACTTGATGATTTTCCTAAGTATGTACGTAAGAAAGTGACTATAACTTTTATTGAAAAATGGGAAAAGATAATAAGGTACGATTAAGTTCACGAGATGGTAATGACATGGTAGGTTCAGGTATTTACCCTTTTTATACTTACCCCTGTCATGCTTTTATTCAGATATGTTTTGTTTACTGTACCTTATTTCCGTTCCATATTCGGTGTTACACCCCGTAGTTCCAGGGTATGTATGTGAGGACATACGTACGAGATTACGACAAAAATTGGAAAGGAAGAAAGATGTGATTTTTTTCGACGGAAAAGTTTCCGGATTTTGTGAAGGAAAAAGGTTCGTTAATGGGAATTGGATTCCCAGATTTGGTATTTGGACTTCCTGGATTATATTAGAATTATGGAATTTTATTTCCGGAATTGGTCACGTGGGCCACGGAGAAATTTCTGATTTTGTAGGCCACTTTGTTTTAGAGATTTTTGGCATTTCGGATATTTTTCGGGAGATGAAATATTTAGGACGAGTAGGGGGGCGACACGTGTCACCCCCATGTGGCCATGGTTGGTCGTTTCATGTTGACAAGTGGCATTGGGCCGAAATGGTGGGACAAGTGGCAAGCCACTTGTCCCAAACTTTGTGTAGACATGTGGTGGGTGGGACCCACACACACTTGTCTCAAGATCTCACCACACACTTGCCTTGATCTTGGCCATATATTTCTCTATAAATACCCCTTGAGTGCAAGACTTATTTTTCAGCCACACTTGATATTTCCAAGGAAAAAATATACTACCTCCCGTTAGTTTTTTTCGTCCACCCCCCCCCCCCCCCACTTTGTGTAGAAAATACTTCAAGTGTTGTTGTATAATCCCAAATACCCTAGCCTAGTATCCCTAGTAGTATTCCAAAGTTATTTCAATACTAAGAGCCCGAAAATACTACTTTATTCCTTTAGTCGCAAAATGAAACCCTAGGAAAATCTTCATAGCTTGGATGAAGTGTTAAGAGAAGTTGTTTAGAAACTTCTAAGGGTTGCTTGGAGCGGATTGGAGCATAAGGAATTAGAGCTAAACGTTGCTCAGGATCGACTTATAAATCTTGGATAATTTTGGGCTTATCGAGGTAATGATCTATGTCCTTCTATTGTAATTGGATATTACATGTTGTAGTAGTTTAGAATTGAGTATAAGATTTATTGGAAGGATGTTTATAAAGAATTGAACTGTATTTACATTGGACTGTATTTACAGTAGACTTGTAGTATTATTGTGGAGCAGAATTGTACACGTCCGGTTAGACGTGTAACCCCCCCTTGGAGTTGTTGGCTTTGTAGCGGGCCTTGATAGAGGAGGAGATTTTTGTATTTTCGGGGGGGGGGGGGGGAGGTGTTGCCGAAATTTCCGTAGAATAAGGAACCTTGTACTTTGAAATGTGCTACAAAGAGATCGAGAAGTTGATAGACGTTTTGTGTCCTTTATAGGTTGAATTACTGCGAGTAGCGTATTCTACTTGAAGGATGGAAAAGGCTAGCAGGGTTATAATACTTTGGAGCGTTTTGCTAATTGTCGATAATCGTCGCGAGGTATGTGAACCTCTTCCTATCTTTTCTAGCATGATTGTTGTGAACTATGTAGTACGGTAGACGTACGTGTGCTAAACGAATTTGGTTGGTTTAAAACATAAAGTGTTATAACAGCTTTATGGGAAGTTTGTTATAACAACTTTATGTAGGTAAAGAAATGGTTTGTGGTTTTTAAAAGATAAGAGACTTGACTTATAAATGACTTGATGTGAAATATAAAGGACTTGGTTTGTGTTAAAAAGTTGTGAAACCGCATTTATGAGAAATGGGTAATTGGGTTTTAAAAGGAATAAGTTATATTGATTTCGGAAATGAGAATAAGTATCGAACAAACCACTGCAGCGTTAATAAAGGAAAATGTATTGACTAATTAATTATTATTAAAACCAGTAGAAACCTCCATCTGCATAGAAGCTAAGATAAGACAAAATTGTATTACATTTTCTAGATCATGGCTGCTTTAATAAGATCATTAATAACAAGTATTGATTTTTCTTAAACTCCAAAGTAAGGAACTTGTTTTCTAAAGAAAAGAGACTTGAGGAATTTGAAGTGTTTTGGTTTAAAAGAAAGGCATGGTTTTGCCTTAAGATGGTTTAAAAAGAAGGTATGGAAATTGTTTTGGTTTACTTAAAGAGATAGTTACTCTATTTTGATACTACGGGTATCGTGTGACTTTTTGTGAAAGAAATGGATCTTTTAAAGAGTTAAAGTACGTAGTACCTTGGGGTTAAAATCCGGATTTGTTGTAATAAAATGAAAGTCTATGAGTCGTTGAACTTGCCTATGCTTGTTGTGATAGCCTTTGTTGTGCAAGTATTTTGATTACGTACCAGTCTCTCGATGGAGGCGCTATCCGTTGATTGGACATACTGACACGATGGATGGCCCACGGGTATGCTTCCACTAGGAGTGTTATCTTGTTATATCCTTGGACTCTCGACACGTTGGGTGGCCCGGGTATGGTTCCATTAGGATTGTTGTTCCATGGACTAGCTCTCCATGAGGTTTCTTGATCGGCCTAGGTTCGTAGCTAGCCCCGTACTTGCCCGGTGCGTTGCTAATGCAGTTGGTTTTGGTAGTTGGCTATCGCACTTGTCACGACCCGTTCGGGGCCGTGGTGATGCCTTACGCACCCAAGTAGTCATACATCGAGAGAAAATCAGCGGAATATAAAACATGACATGAAGCAATTGTAAATGAGACACGCTTTACGAGAAAGTGCACTTAGGCGTATATATATATACAAAGTTTCGCGATTTACATCCCAATCAGATATGCATCTCTGATCTGAAATAACAACTATGGCGGGACGGGGCCGCCATACCACAAGACAAAAACTATCTACAACAGGAGATCATACCCGATAGTAGAGCCTCGGAGAAGATGGAGCTCACGACACCAAAGCAAAAGATCCTAAGGATGCGGATCTAGCACCTTGCCGCCTCACGCGGCATGAATCGGCCGAGGAGTCGATAACAGTACTAAGTATGTGAAATAAGGTACTTAAATGAAAACATATCATTTTTAAAACCGGTTTACAAATATGTATGAAACAACCAAGGAAACCACACATAGTGCATCACAAATAAGAGCAGAATAGGTTAAGCATGAGTCTTTTCTAGGCGCGAATGATCGGCGGGGCCAATTGCGTAGTATCACCATGCAAGCCTAATCCTCGACTCCGTAGTCGCGTGAGGCCAATCACATAGGCGCATAGGGTATATAACCCGCATCGAGGGTAGCTACTCCTCGGCATATCTGGACTCGTAGTCGCATGGCCACATAGACCGCATGAGGTATAACCCGCACACTAACCCGAACTCCCGTAGCTCCGCATAGGTCTCTTTGACCGCGTGGTATTCTCGAATCATGGTTCGGACACTTTGAGTCTACCCGCGTGGAGGCGGCTTAACCCCTGTAATATGTCAAGAGGTGAGTGATGTTACACTAACCTAACAACTTATCGTTAAAAAACATAAGCACAACAAGAATACTCTTTTACACAAACGTTACAAGACACTAACACACATAGCATCATATCATGTCTACTTATCAAACCATCTTATTATTCTTTTCTGATTCAATATAAGTCTGTTATAAACACATAGGCAACCTGTTTCTTTTATCAATCTTAAGTGGTTATACTTAACTTCCCATAAAGCTAGTATAACTCTTAAGCTTCTGTTTAAAAACCAATTAGTTCTCTTCTGTAAAAAAAATGATTCAGTATTCTTTTGAAATGCTTTCAGATCTTTATTATTCAGGCTTAAGCCGTGAGGCATTGCCGTAAGTGTTATTCTATTTTGATACTACGGGTATCGTGTGACTTTTTGTGAAAGAAATGGATCTTTTAAAGAGTTAAAGTACGTAGTACCTTGGGGTTAAAATCCGGATTTGTTGTAATAAAATGAAAGTCTATGAGTACGTTGAACTTGCCTATGCTTGTTGTGATAGCCTTTGTTGTGCAAGTATTTTGATTCTGTGCTACCGAGTCTCTCGATGGAGGGCCGGCTATCTGGTTGATTGGACATACTGACACGATGGATGGCCCACGGGTATGCTTCCTAGAGTGTTATCTTGTTATATCCTTGGACCCTGCGACACGTTGGGTGGCCGGGTATGGTTCCATTAGGATTGTTGTTCCATGGACTAGCTCTCCATGAGGTTTACTGATTCGGCCTAGGTTCTGGTAGCTAGCCCCCGTACTTGCCCCGGTCGTTGCTGATGCAGGTTGGTTTTGGTAGTTGGCTATCGTACTTGCCCCGGTCAGCTTCGTGACACAGTTTTTCAGTTTTAGGCCGAAGTTTCGTGATGCAGGGTGGATCTGGTAGTTAGCTTACGTACTTTCCCGTCGTGACGTGATGCGGTGGATCTGTAGAGCTATCGTCGTACTTGCCCGATCGGCAGTGATCTGATTATATAGTATTGTTAGTACGCAGTTACAGTAGGCGCTTTCGTACTTGCCCCGGTCAGTTGAGGATGCAGGGTGGATCTGGTAGCTATGCCTTCGTACTTGCCCCGTACGGTTCTTATGACACATGTGGGACCTGGTGTTCATGTGTACTCCTTGGTATTATTATATCATAGACTGCCGGCAGTGAGTAAGGAATTCCACGGACATGATTGATATTGTGGGCGTGAGACCCATGGTTATATTTGAGTGATGACTTGAGGGCGTGAGTCCCTGACTTGACATGACTGCTTATATGTTGTGTACTGTAGTTTGGTTATCATACATGTCTCCTACTTTATATAGACTATTATGATTTCATTTACAGTATTTTCAGTTTCACATACTTGGTACCTGTTGTACTGACCTCTTTCGGGGGGCTGCGTTCATGCCGCAGGTAGAGGTACACAGATTGTTGATCCTCGCTCATAGGATCACAGTTCAGCGTTTGGGAAGCTCCGTTTCTCCGGAGGCTTATCTTTTGGTATGATTCCCTGAGATTGTAGGTTCTTGTACATTCAGGGGTATGGCGGGGCCCTGTCCCGTCATAGTTGTTGTTACATTTTGTTATAACAACTTTATGTAGGTAAAGAAATGGTTTGTGGTTTTTAAAAGATAAGAGACTTGACTTATAAATGACTTGATGTGAAATATAAAGGACTTGGTTTGTGTTAAAAAGTTGTGAAACCGCATTTATGAGAAATGGGTAATTGGGTTTTAAAAGGAATAAGTTATATTGATTTCGGAAATGAGAATAAGTATCGAACAAACCACTGCAACGTTAATAAAGGAAAATGTATTGACTAATTAATTATTATTAAAACCAGTAGAAACCTCCATCTGCATAGAAGCTAAGATAAGACAAAATTGTATTACATTTTCTAGATCATGACTGCTTTAATAAGATCATTAATAACAAGTATTGATTTTTCTTAAACTCCAAAGTAAGGAACTTGTTTTCTAAAGAAAAGAGACTTGAGGAATTTGAAGTGTTTTGGTTTAAAAGAAAGGCATGGTTTTGCCTTAAGATGGTTTAAAAAGAAGGTATGGAAATTGTTTTGGTTTACCTAAAGAGATAGTTACTCTATTTTGATACTACGGGTATCGTGTGACTTTTTGTGAAAGAAATGGATCTTTTAAAGAGTTAAAGTACGTATTACCTTGGGGTTAAAATCCGGATTTGTTGTAATAAAATGAAAGTCTATGAGTACGTTGAACTTGCCTATGCTTGTTGTGATAGCCTTTGTTGTGCAAGTATTTTGATTCTGTGCTACCGAGTCTCTCGATGGAGGGCCGGCTATCTGGTTGATTGGACATACTGACACGATGGATGGCCCACGGGTATGCTTCCACTAGGAGTGTTATCTTGTTATATCCTTGGACCTACTGACACGTTGGGTGGCCCACGGGTATGGTTCCATTAGGATTGTTGTTCCATGGACTAGCTCTCCATGAGGTTTACTGATTCGGCCTAGGTTCTGGTAGCTAGCCCCCGTACTTGCCCCGGTCGTTGCTGATGCAGGTTGGTTTTGGTAGTTGGCTATCGTACTTGCCGATCGGCCGTGACCACGATTTTGATTTTAGGCGAAGTTTCGTGATGCGGTGGATCTCGTAGTTAGCTTACGTATTTGCCGGCCGGCGACGTGATGCGAGTGGATCTCGGTAGAGCTATCGACTTGCCCGGTCAGCTTTGTAATCTGATTATATAGTATTGTTGGTGCAGCGAGTTACGTAGCGGCTTTCGTACTTGCCGGTCGATTGAGGATCGCAGGTGGATCGTAGCTATGCCTTCGCACTTGCTCCCATACGGTTCTTATGACACATGTGGGACACAGTGTTCATGTGTACTCCTTGGTATTATTATATCATAGATGGCGGTGAGTAAGGAATTCCACGGACATGATTGATATTGTGGGCGTGAGACCCACGGTTATATTTGAGTGATGAGGGCATGAGTCCCCGACTTGACATGCTTATATGTTGTGTCTTGTAGTTTGGTTATCATACATGTCTCCTACTTTATATAGACTATTATGATTTCATTTCTGATATTTTGATTTTCCACATACTTGGTACTGTTATCGACCTCTTTCGAGGCTGCGTTCATGCCGCAGTAGAGGTACACACGCATTGTTGATCTCGCTCATAGGATCACGATTCGCGTTGGGAAGCTCTGTTTCTCCGAGGCTTATCTTTTGGTATGATTCCGAGATTGTAGGTTCTTGTACATTCGTGGTATGGCGGGGCCCTGTCCCATCATAGTTGTTGTTACATTTTGTTATAACAACTTTATGTAGGTAAAGAAATGGTTTGTGGTTTTTAAAAGATAAGAGACTTGACTTATAAATGACTTGATGTGAAATATAAAGGACTTGGTTTGTGTTAAAAAGTTGTGAAACCGCATTTATGAGAAATGGGTAATTGGGTTTTAAAAGGAATAAGTTATATTGATTTCGGAAATGAGAATAAGTATCGAACAAACCACTGCAGCGTTAATAAAGGAAAATGTATTGACTAATTAATTATTATTAAAACCGGAGAAACCTCCATCCGCATGAAGCTAAGATAAGACAAAATTGTATTACATTTTTTAGATCATGATCGCTTTAATAAGATCATTAATAACAAGTATTGATTTTTCTTAAACTCCAAAGTAAGGAACTTGTTTTCTAAAGAAAAGAGACTTGAGGAATTTGAAGTGTTTTGGTTTAAAAGAAAGGCATGGTTTTGCCTTAAGATGGTTTAAAAAGAAGGTATGGAAATTGTTTTGGTTTACTTAAAAAGATAGTTACTCTATTTTGATACTACGGGTATCGTGTGACTTTTTGTGAAAGAAATGGATCTTTTAAAGAGTTAAAGTACGTAGTACCTTGGGGTTAAAATCCGGATTTGTTGTAATAAAATGAAAGTCTATGAGTACGTTGAACTTGCCTATGCTTGTTGTGATAGCCTTTGTTGTGCAAGTGTTTTGATTCTGTGCTACCGAGTCTCTCGATGGAGGGCCGGCTATCTGGTTGATTGGACATCGACCACGATGGATGGCCCACGGGTATGCTTCCACTAGGAGTGTTATCTTGTTATATCCTTGGACCTACTGACACGTTGGGTGGCCCACGGGTATGGTTCCATTAGGATTGTTGTTCCATGGACTAGCTCTCCATGAGGTTTACTGATTCGGCCTAGGTTCTGGTAGCTAGCCCCCGTACTTGCCCCGGTCGTTGCTGATGCAGGTTGGTTTTGGTAGTTGGCTATCGTACTTGCCCCGGTCAGCTTCGTGACACAGTTTTTCAGTTTTAGGCCGAAGTTTCGTGATGCAGGGTGGATCTGGTAGTTAGCTTACGTACTTGCCCCGGTCAGCGACGTGATGCAGGGTGGATCTGGTAGAGGCTATCGTACTTGCCGATCGCTTTGTAATCTGATTATATAGTATTGTTAGTACGGAGTTAGTAGCTGGCTTTCGTACTTGCCCCGGTCAGTTGAGGATGCAGGGTGGATCTGGTAGCTATGCCTTCGTACTTGCCCCGTACGGTTCTTATGACACATGTGGGACCTGGTGTTCATGTGTACTCCTTGGTATTATTATATCATAGACTGCCGGCAGTGAGGAAGGAATTCCACGGGCATGATTGATATTGTGGGCGTGAGACCCATGGTTATATTTGAGTGATGACTTGAGGGCATGAGTCCCTGACTTGACATGACTGCTTATATGTTGTGTACTGTAGTTTGGTTATCATACATGTCTCCTGCTTTATATAGACTATTATGATTTCATTTCTGATATTTTCGGATTTCACATACTTGGTACTGTTATCGACCTCTTTCGGGTCGTTCATGCCGCAGGTAGAGAGACACAGATTGTTGATCCTCGCTCATAGGATCACAGTTCAGCGTTTGGGAAGCTCTGTTTCTCCGGAGGCTTATCTTTTGGTATGATTCCCTGAGATTGTAGGTTCTTGTACATTCAGGGGTATGGCGGGGCCCTGTCCCGTCATAGTTGTTGTTACATTTTGTTATAACAACTTTATGTAGGTAAAGAAATGGTTTGTGGTTTTTAAAAGATAAGAGACTTGATTTATAAATGACTTGATGTGAAATATAAAGGACTTGGTTTGTGTTAAAAAGTTGTGAAACCGCATTTATGAGAAATGGGTAATTGGGTTTTAAAAGGAATAAGTTATATTGATTTCGGAAATGAGAATAAGTATCGAACAAACCACTGCAGCGTTAATAAAGGAAAATGTATTGACTAATTAATTATTATTAAAACCAGTAGAAACCTCCATCTGCATAGAAGCTAAGATAAGACAAAATTGTATTACATTTTCTAGATCATGACTGCTTTAATAAGATCATTAATAACAAGTATTGATTTTTCTTAAACTCCAAAGTAAGGAACTTGTTTTCTAAAGAAAAGAGACTTGAGGAATTTGAAGTGTTTTGGTTTAAAAGAAAGGCATGGTTTTGCCTTAAGATGGTTTAAAAAGAAGGTATGGAAATTGTTTTGGTTTACTTAAAGAGATAGTTACTCTATTTTGATACTACGGGTATCGTGTGACTTTTTGTGAAAGAAATGGATCTTTTAAAGAGTTAAAGTACGTAGTACCTTGGGGTTAAAATCCGGATTTGTTGTAATAAAATGAAAGTCTATGAGTACGTTGAACTTGCCTATGCTTGTTGTGATAGCCTTTGTTGTGCAAGTATTTTGATTCTGTGCTACCGAGTCTCTCGATGGAGGGCCGGCTATCTGGTTGATTGGACATACTGACACGATGGATGGCCCACGGGTATGCTTCCACTAGGAGTGTTATCTTGTTATATCCTTGGACCTACTGACACGTTGGGTGGCCCACGGGTATGGTTCCATTAGGATTGTTGTTCCATGGACTAGCTCTCCATGAGGTTTACTGATTCGGCCTAGGTTCTGGTAGCTAGCCCCCGTACTTGCCCCGGTCGTTGCTAATGCAGGTTGGTTTTGGTAGTTGGCTATCGTACTTGTCACGACCCGTTCCGGGGCCCGTGACTGGTGCCTTACCCGGGCACCCAAGTAGTCATACATCAGAGAAAATCAGCGGAATATAAAAACATGACATGAAGCAATTGTAAATGAGACACAGTTTCTGAGAAAAGGGTGCCTTCCGGCATATATATATATACAAAGTTTCTGCAGTTACATCCCAACTGTACAGCATGTCTACAGACCTCTAAGGAAATAAACAACTATGGCGGGACAGGGCCCCGCCATACCCTCGGGACAAGACAAAACTATCTACAACAGGAGATCATACCCAATAGTAGAGCCTCCTAGAAGATGGAGCTCCTGACACCAAAGCAAAAAGATCCTAAGGATGCGGATCTAGCACCTGCTTGCCCTTACCTGCGGCATGAACGCAGCCCCCCGAAGGAGGTCAGTACAACAGGTACTAAGTATGTGAAACTGTAAGGTACTTAAATGAAAACATATCATTTTTAAAACCAGTTTACAAATATGTATGAAACAACGAGGAAACCGCATAAGTGCTACATCACAAACAAGAGCAACAATAGGTTAATCATGAATGTCTTTTCTAGGCTGCGAATGATCGAAGCAGGGCCAATTGCCCGTAGTATCACCATGCAAGCCTAATCCTGGACTCCCGTAGTCCGCATAGGCCAATCACATAGGCCCGCATAGGGTATATAACCCCGCATCGAGGGTAGCTACTCCTCGGCATCGTCCTGGACTCGTAGTCCGCATGGCCACATAGACCGCATGAGGTATAACCCCGCACACTAACCTGGAACTCCCGTAGCTCCGCATAGGTCTCTTTGACCCGCATGAGGTATTCTCGAATCATGGTCCTGCATCACCGAGTCTACCGCGTGGAGGCGACTTAACCCCAGAATATGTCAAGAGGTGAGTGATGTTACACTAACCTAACAGCTTATCGTTAAAAAACATAAGCACAACAAGAATACTCTTTTACACAAACGTTACAAGACACTAACACACATAGCATCATATCATGTCTACTTATCAAACCATCTTATTATTCTTTTCACAATTCAATATAAGTCTTATAAACATATAGGCAACCTGCTTTCTTTTATCAATCTTAAGTGGTTATACTTAACTTCCCATAAAGCTAGTATAACTCTTAAGCTTCGCTTAAAACCAATTAGTTCTCTTCAGAAAAAATGATTCAAGATTCTTTTGAAATGCTTTCGATCTTTATTATTCAGCTTAAGCGTGAGGCATTCCGTAAGTGTTATTCGAGCTTAGTGAGGCATTGCCGTAAGTATTATTCAGCTTAAGTCAAAGACATTGCCGTAGTTATTATTCGTTAACACATGTACGCCTACCGCACTACATATATTATAAAATATCATGCTTTAGGAAGAATCACATACCTTCTCACAAACCACCGCCAAGTTGAATATGTCATACAGCAGAGTCACCTATAATTGTCGACACGTCTATCAACGCTCGCACTACTTTGTAAAATGATTCTAAACAGAGGGTTCTATATCCTACGGAAAATTGGGCGATTTCCCTACCCGAGCTACTCAAGTCTCATGTGAAAACAAATCCCATGTAAGTATTTGATTATTCTTCTTTAAACCCTTCTACTGTGATAATAGCTCAATTCTATTCGCAATATTCTTCTAAGTATTTATACTTATTCTTATACTACTACAGTAAGTATTCTCTAATTCAAAAGAGAGTTAGGATTAGTTACCTCGGTAAGCCCAATAATATCCTAGATAAAGTCGCGCCTGAGCAAGGTTTTGCTCCTCAGTTGTATGCTCCAAGGAAACCTTAGAAGTTCTTCACAACTTCTACTAAGTACTAAGGGATTTGGGCTAGGGTATTTTGGGCATTATAACAATACAAGAAGACAACTTTTCTACCAAGGGAGGGGGGTAGATTTCGGCTAGGCTAGGGGGGTAGGCCCTCAGCCAAACTTCACAAGGGGAGGGGGGGAGTGTTGGACGAAAGAGGCTACAAAGGGAGAGGAGAGGATTTTCAAGACTTGAAAAGATTTATGGATGAAGAACTCTTCATCTTAAGGGGGGTATTTATAGGTCAAGAAGTGGCCAACCAATGGCCAAGATTAAGACAAGTGCAAGGCAAGTGTAGGGTGAAGATTTACTCCACACAAATAGACTACCAACTCCTTGACTTGTGCACAAGGCACAAAAAACGTGCACTTCAAGTCCAATTCGTCCAAATGGACGATTTCAAGTCCACAAATTGGAGGGTGCCAAGTGTCGCCCTCCCGTTGGTCCAAAATGTTTCGCCTCTGAAAATCCGCAAAATTAGAAATGGCATAGCCGGAATTTACTCTACGAGTCATGGAAACGTTCGCCTGAAAACGATTCCTTTAGTGAGTTGTGCCAAAAACGCCCAAGCCTAAACTTTAAGGCTAGACTTTTGCGTATTCCTTACGCATATATTCGAAATACGGGTATAACATTCTCCTCCTAGAAACATTCGTCCCGAATGTTCCTTCCCAAGCTTAACGATAAGATTCTTCATAGCTTAAACATTGCAAATGCCACACACGCCACGTAACAACACTCTAGGCATAAACGAGCAATGAAGATTTACAAGTAGGAAAGTGAATTACCCGGAGGTGGGAATAGGTGAGGATACCTCGCCTCATGTCCTCCTCCTTCCCAAGTCATCTCCTCGGAGCTCGTTCCGCCACAAGACTTTGACTAAGCCACGCCCTTGGTCCGCAGACGCCTAACTTGACGATCGACTATCGCTATGGAATCTCTCATACGATAACCCCTGGTCACCGGACATCGCCAATCGGTGTACCCTAGATGTATCCGATACATCTCTCAAAGATAGATACGTGAAAACCGGATGCACCGCCTCCGCATCGGACGGCAGATCCAACTCATAGGCAACCTTGCTTACCTCGCGACAATCGAATGGCCCAATGTACCTGGGCCGAGTTTCTTCTTCCCGAATCTCATCACACCCTTCATGGGTGACACCTTTAGGAAAACCCAATCATGAACCTCGAACTCAAGATGCCGACGACGATGATCTGAATACGACTTCTGTCGACTCGAGTCGATAGCCGCCTCGGATAAGTTTCACCTTATCCATCGCCATGCACCAAATCTGGTCCCACTAGCTGCACTCGCCCACATCGAACCAACCTATAGGCGACCGCACTTCCTCCCATACAAGGCCTTATAAGGCGCCATCCGAATCTTGGAGTGGTAGCTATTATACGCGAACTCAACTAGAGGCAAATGATCCTCCCAACTACCACCGGTCAATAACACAGCTCGCAGATATCCTCAAGAGTCTGGATAGTGCGCCTGTCGTCATCTGCATGGATGAAATGCGATTTCCAGCTCACTGCGCCCCTAAACCTCTGGAAGGACTCCATAAGTTAGCCGTAACCGGGCTCTCTGTCTGATATGATCAGTAGGGACTCCATGCGGACGATCTCTGATGTAAAGTCGCATAATCCTCACTAAAAAGTCGCCCCGACGGAAGAAAGTGGGCTGATTTCGTCGCCGTCGATTTATAACCCATATAGAATCATGTCTCTCCGAGTGCGAGGTAATCCTGTGATAAAATCCATGTTGATTACCTCCCACTTCCGTGTCGGGATCTCAATCGCTCGCAACAAACCACTGTGCCTCGTGCTCTACCTTCACCGCCGACAACACGCACCGAGCTACGAACTCGCAACGCCCTCTTCAAGCCATCCCACCAATACACATCTAAGGTTGTGGTACATCTTGGTCGACCGGATGGATAGTGTAACGCTACGTGTGCTTCCCCAAAAACTCCGCCAAGTCCTCAAACATCCGAACACACATGCGCCAAACCTTAGCACCCCATCAAAGTGCTACTCAAAAGGACCCTTGCCTCACGAAGAGTCTGATCACGATATCGAATCAAAGCCGGATCCTCGAATTGCCTTTTCACCTCCACGATGGAAGACTCGCAACCTCACGAACTCTAACCCCATCGCTATCGTAATCAATCAAACGGACACCAAGGCTCGCTAATCGTGCAAATCACGAACCATGTCCTCCTCTCTAGTCGCACATCCGATAGGCTCCCATCGACCTACGACTAAGAGCATCCGCCACAACATTGGCCTTCCCGGGTGGTACGAATATCAACATCGTAATCCTTAAGCAACTCTAACCACCGCCTCGCCGTAAGTTCACTCCTCGTCAAGATATACCGAGGCTCTGTGGTCTCCAAAAATATCCACGTGAACCCCATACAAATAGTGCCTCCGGATCTTCAAAGCGTGAATCACACCGCCAATTCCAAATCATGGGTGGGTAGTTCCTCTCGTGTTTCTTCACCGGGATGCATATGCTATAACCCCGCCATGCTGCATCAACACACTCCCAACCCGATGCCCGACGATCACAATACACGACATAACCATCCGACCTCCGAAGAGTAAGAACGGGCGGTGCCGCTCTTTCGCAATCGAAACCTCCCACAAGCATCACCATCAAACTTGGCTGCTTCGAGTCATCCTAGTCAATGGTGCAGATAGAAGCAAACTTCTCCACGAACCGATAATATCCTCGCAAGGCCCGTAAAATCGCGAACCTCGACGGAGTAGTAGGTCAGGCCAAGTCCTGACCGCCGATCTTGCCGTATCCACTAATGCCATCACCCGGCAATATGCCTAAGAAACGCCATCAAGTCAACCAAAACTCACATTTGGAAAACTTGGCGCATAATCGCTGGTCTCCGAGAATCACAAGATAGCCTCAAATGCTCCGCATGCTTCTCGCTTCGAAGCGAATAAACCAAGATATCATCAATGAACACTATCACAAACGTGTCCAAAAATGGTTTGAACTCTCGGTTCATCAAATCCATGACTACCGCCGGAGCCTTGGTCATCCCAATAGACATGACTGAACTCATAATGCCCGCATCGTCCGAATGCGATCTTAGGACATCCACCTCTCGACTGCACTGATGATAGCCCGATCGCAGATCAATCTTGAAAAACATCTCGCACTCGCAATCGGTCGAACAAATCATCAATCCCGGGAAGGGTATCTCTTAATGGTCACCTGCTCACCGCTCAGATCAACACATGCGCAGATCCCGCCCTTCTTCTTCACGAACAATACCGCGCTCCGGAGAAACACTGGCCCGATGTAAGCCCTTCTCCAAAGAAATCTCTAAGCCGATCCTTCAACTCTCTCAACTCGCAGTGCCATTCTCAGTATGGAATGGAAATAGGCCGAGTGTCCGTAATATGTCAATACAAAACTCAATCTCCTCTCGTGAGGATACCCGAGGTCGTCTGAAACACGTCGGGACTCTCACCATCGAATCGACGGAAAATCTGGTACCGCACCTCGTGATCAAACACCCGAGATGGTAGATATACCCTTCGCACTATCTTCCTATCTCGAGGTAGGAAATAAACCTACCCCTGGCGATACCGCGTTCTCCCACTCAACAACCGGCCTCAGAAACTGGAACTGCATTACTCTCTCTCTAGCCTACATTGGCAAGAAGCTAGCCAATCCATCCCCATGATCACGCTGTCAATCATCTCCAACTCTATCAAGTCGGCAGGGTCCGACGATCAGAATGGTCACAGACAAGCTCTATATACCCGCCGAGCTACCACCGAATCACCCATCGCGTAGCTACCTCGAAAGTGGTCTATGGACTCGTGCTCTATCCCTATCCTACTAGCAACAAGGGAGATATATGGACGAGTAGAACCCGATCTATCAAAGCATACACATCAAACCTAAACCGATAAGGTACCGCGACGACATCGTGAGGCCTCCCGATCCCGCTTACCGACAGCATAAATGCGTTCTCGAGGACCGCTAGAATCGACCCGCGCCACGACCTCGCCACACTGGCCGTCCATGAATACCTTGCCTCTGGGCGAGTAATCGCGGGGATGAAGAAGACCGCGAAAGAACTCGTAGGCCGACCCTACCATCAAGATCCTCGCCCTTGACAAGGTCGCGATAGTGACTTCAGCCGCCACAATCAAACAAACTCCGCAGCACCACAACTCCCGGCGATCTACCGTGACGCCACACCGGGGTGGTCCCGATCGCCGCACTTCGCCGCTCGACGCTCAAGTCCTCGGGCCCCGGTCCGCCTCGAATATCCCGTGCCGCAGGCGGCAGAGTGCTCGAGCGCCGTGGTGCAAATCTAGATCGCCGAGGCCGCCACCACGATAGCCACCAAAAGACTTCGCCGCGGTCTTCTTCTGCCGCCGTCAACCCGCGTCTCTACGCCTCACATCCAAGAGCATGAGCTCGCATGCGGTAATGTCCATACCGCCAAGAGAAACACCCGCATACTCGCCATATAGTCATCTAGCCCGTGACGTAGCGCACCCTATCCTCCATACCGCTACTAACATCGACATATCGAGCCAAAGAATCAAACTCGACATTGTACTCGACTGCAAGGCCCTCTCTACCTCAAGAAGAAAATCTATTCGCCCGCGCTCCTCATCTGCGAGGAAGTGAGTGAGGAAAGCCTCTCAGAACTCATCCCAAGTAGCCGGGACGCGGTTTCCCGGATAACTCATGAATCAAACCAATCGATCGCAGATCACGCAAATGACGCGAATCAAGGTCACAAACTCGCTCTCGACGCCTTGATCACCCGCATGATCCTCAGAGCGGATGAACTCCTCGCGATCATCCTCCGCCGAGAAACTCAAGCGGGCTACAACTCAAGAAATCTCGTAGCCTCAAACTATACGCCTCGGGTACCACGGCGCGACGAGCCGAGCTGAATCGAACTGCCGTGATTCAAATCTATCCTCGTATCGCCACTACTCTAGCCAATAGTCCATCTCTCAGTACCTAACCTCCGCCTGTGCCGGGGACGGGAGGCGGTACTGTGGTCTCGCTGGCCGGCGCGGCGTCATAGAACTCGCTGTCATATAGATCGCCCGAGCCCTCAGAATTTCTGCACTCGATCGGCGCTTCCATTCGCCTTGCCCTTCTGGCCCGGGTTGCCTTACGTGAGGCATAATGAAGTTGTAAAAGGAATACATTAGAGGGTCCAACTTTAACACACTTCTAAAGCACGATCTCGAGTGAGAAGAATGGAAACCAATCCTAAATATCTTATAGCCTCCGATTATTGGTGTGGTGCACAACACACCGATAATCAAGACTCTACTAGATACGGTCTGTAGACACTTTCCGAGGATTAATCGCTCGATACCACTTTTGTCACGACTGCCTGGGCCGTGGATCGTGCCTTACCCGCACCCAAGTAGTCATACATCGAGAAAATCAGCGGAATATAAAACATGACATGAAGCAATTGTAAATGAGACACGCTTGAGAAAAGGTGCTTTCCAAGATATATATATATACAAAGTTTCAGATTTACATCCCAATCGCATAAAAGATGTCAGGCACTTAAGGAAATAAACAACTATGGCGGACGGGGCCCCGCCATACCCCGACAAGACAAAACTATCTACAACAGTGAGATCATACCCAATAGTAGAGCCTCCTGAGAAGATGGAGCTCCTGACACCAAATCAAAAAGATCCTAAGGATGCGGATCTAGCACCTGCTTGCCCTTACCTGCGGCATGAACGCAGCCCCCCGAAGGAGGTCAGTACAACAGGTACTAAGTATGTGAAATCAGAAGGTACTTAAATGAAAACATATCATTTTAAAACCGGTTTACAAATATGTATGAAACAACTAAGGAAACCGCATAGTGCACATCACAAACAAGAGAATAGGTAAATCTGTAATGTGTCTTTTCTAGGCCGCGAATGATCGGCAGGCCAATTGCCCGTAGTATCACCATGCAAGCCTAATCTCGACTCAGAGTCCGCATAGGCCAATCACATAGGCCCGCATAGGGTATATAACCCCGCATCGAGGGTAGCTACTCCTCGGCATCGTCCTGGACTCGTAGTCCGCATGGCCACATAGACCACATGAGGTATAACCCCGCACACTAACCTGGAACTCCCGTAGCTCCGCATAGGTCTCGACCCGCATGAGGTATTCTCGAATCATGGTCCTGCATCGCCGAGTCTACCCCGTGACGGAGGCGCTTTAACCCCAGATATGTCAAGAGGTGAGTGATGTTACACTAACCTAACCTTATCGTTAAACAACATAAGCACAACAAGAATACTCTTTTTCACAAACGTTACAATACACTAACACACATAGCATCATATCATGTCTACTTATCAAACCATCTTATTATTCTTTTCACAATTCAATATAAGTCTGTTATAAACACATAGGCAAACTGTTTCTTTTATCAATCTTAAGTGGTTATACTTAACTTCCCATATAGCTAGTATAACTCTTAAGCTTCGCTTAAAACCAATTAGTTCTCTTCAGAAAAATGATTCAAGATTCTTTGAAATGCTTTCGATCTTTATTATTCGTAAAAGCGTGAGGCATCACAGTGTTATTCAGCTTAAGCCGTGAGGCATCGCGTAAGTATTATTCAGCTTAAGTCAAAGACATTGCCGTAGTTATTATTCGGGCTTAACACATGTACGCTCTACCGCATTTACATATATTATAAAATATCATGCTTTAGGAAGAATCACATACCTTCTCAAAAAACCACCGCCAAGTTGAATATGTCGCGCCAGAGTCACCTATAATAGTCGACACGCCTATCAACGCTCGCACTACTTTGTAAAAAGCTTCTAAACAGAGGGTTCTATATCCTACGGAAATTGGGCAGATTTCCTACCCTGAGCTACTCAAGTTCATCAGGAAAATTCTATGTAAGTACAGCTTTGATTATTCTTCTTGAAACCCTTCATCGTGATAACAGTTCAATTCTATTCTGCAATATTCTTCTAAGTATTTATACTTATTCTTATACTACTACAAAGAAGTATTCTCTAATTCAAAAGAGGGTTAGGATTAGTTACCTCTGCAGCCCAATAATATCCTAGATAAAGTCGCGCTGAGCAAGGTTTTGCTCCTCGTTGTATGCTCCATGAAACCTTAAGTTCTTCACAACTTCTACTAAGTACTAAGGATTTGGGCTAGGTATTTTGGGCATTATAACAATACAAGAAGGCAACTTTTCTACCATGGGAGGGGTAGATTTCGCTAGGCTAGTGGTAGGCCTCGCCAAACTTCACAAGGCGGAGTGTTGACGAAAGAGGCTACAAAGGAGAGGAGAGGATTTTCAAGACTTGGAAAGATTTGTGGATGAAGAACTCTTCATCTTAAGGGGTATTTATAGGTCAAGTGGCCAACCAATGGCCAAGATTAAGACAAGTGCAAGGCAAGTGTAGGGTGAAGATTTACTCCACACAAATATCCTACCAACTCGACTTGTGCACAAGGCACAAAAACGCACTTCAAGTCCAATTCGTCCAAATGGACGCATTTCAAGTCCACAAATTGGAGGTGCCAGTGTCGCCTCCGTTGGTCCAAAATGTTTCGTCTCTCGGAAAAATCCGCAAAATTAGAAATGGCATAGCGGAATTTACTCTACGAAAAGTGGGAAACGCTTTCGTCAGAAACGATTCCTTTAGTGAGTTGTGCCAAAAACGCCCAAGCCTAAACTTTAAGGCTAGACTTTTGTACGTATTCCTCACGCATATTCGAAATACGGTATAACAAAGATTTGCCCCGATCAACCGTGACACGCTTTTTCGCTTTAGGCCAGTTTCGCGATGCGAGGTGGATATGGTAGTTAGCTTACGACTTGCCCGGCCGGTGACGTGATGCGTGGATCTGTAGAGGCTATCGCATCGCCTCCGCCAGTCGTGATACAATTATATAGTATTGTTACGGCGGTTCACGTAGCCGCTTTCATTGGCCGCCAACCGGAGGACGCAGGATCTCGTAGCTATGCCTTCGTACTTGCCCCAGACGGTTCTTATTGTCACGACTCGGGCCCGTGATCAGTGCCTTACCGGCACCCAAGTAGTCATACATCGAGTAATCGAAATATAAAGCAAGACATGAAACTTTATAAAATAAGACACGCTTTATGCGAAAACATCGCCTTCGGCATATATATATAAACATGGTTTAGCACATATCCGACAATCGCATAACATGACTAATGCACTCTAAGGAAATATACAACTATGGCGGACAGCCCGCCATACCTCGATCAGACAAAACTATCTACAACAGGAGATCATACCCAAAAGAGCCTCCGAAAAGATGGAGCTCGACACCAACGTAGAGATCCTAAGAATGTGGATCTAGCACCGCTGCTCTTACTTGCGGCATGAACGCAGCCTCGGGCGAGGTCAAGATAACAGTACTAAGTATATGAAATCAGAAATACTTAAATGAAACATATCATTTTAAAACAGCTTTGCAAGTATGTATAAAACAACAAGGAAACCGCATATAGTCTACATCACAAACAAGAGCAATAGGTAAATCGTAATGTCTTTTCTAGGTCGCGAATGATCGGGCAGGCCACCGCCTGTAGTATCACCATGCAAGCCTAACTCGACTCCGTAGTCCGCATAGGCCAATCACATAGGCCCGCATAGGGTATATAACCCCGCATCGAGGTAGCTACTCCTCGCATCGCCCCGACTCGTCGTCCGCGATGCCACATAGACCGCATGAGGTATAACCCCGCACACTAACCTCGAACTCCGTGGCTCCGCATAGGTCCCTTGGACCCGCATGAGGTATTCTCAATCATAGTCCTGCATCACTGAAGTCTACTCCCGCGACGGAGGCGGCTTAACCCCTGTATGTCAAGAGGTGAGTGATGTTACACTAACCTAATACTTATCGTTAACAACATAAGCACAACAAGAATACTCTTTTACACAAACGTTACAAGACACTAACACACATAACATCATATCATGTCTACTTATCAAACCATCTTATTATTCTTTTCACAATTCAATATAAGTCGTTATAAACACATAGGCAAATCAAGCTTCTTTTATCAATCTTAAGTGGTTATACTTAACTTCCCATAAAGCTAGTATAACTCTTAAGCTTCGCTTAAAAACCAATTAGTTCTCTTCTTAAAATGATTCAAAGATTCTTATGAAATGCTTTCGATCTTTATTATTCAGCTTAAGCCGTGAGGCATCGTAAGTATTATTCAGCTTAAGTCAAAGACATTGCCGTAGTTATTATTCATTAACACATGACGCTACCGTACTATATATATTGTAAAATATCATGCTTTAGGAAGAATCACATACCTTCTCAATAAAACCACCGCCAAGTCAATATGTCGCGCAGGAGTCACCTATAATAGTCACAGACATCTATCAAAGACTACTCAATGTCATTCTAAACAGGGTTCACAATTCTATGGAAAGTTGGGCGATTTCCTACCCATGAGCTATATAAGTTCATCAGAAAACAATTCTATGTAAGTACAATGATTATTCTTCTTTAAACCCTTCATGGTAATACCAATTCAATTCTGTGATATTCTTCTAAGTATTTAATACTTATTCTAATACTACAACAAAGAAGTATTCTCTAATTCAAAAGAGGGTTAGGATTAGTTACCTCAAGAAGCCCAATAATATCCTAGATAAAGTCTACTGAGCAAGGTTTAGCTCCTAGTTGTACGCTCCGGTAGCTCAAGAAACCTTGAAGTTCTTCACAACTTCTACTAAGTACTAAGGGATTTGGGCTAGGTATTTTGGGCATTATAACAATACTAAGACAACTTTTCTACCAAAGGGAGTAGATTTTTGGCTAGGCTAGGGGGGCCTCGCCAAACTACTAGGCTGTAGGGGGTATTCGCCAGGGCCTTCACAAGTGGAGGGGAGGTGTTGGACGAAAAGGCTACAAAGGAGAGGAGAGGATTTTCAAGACTTGAAAGATTTGTGGATGAAGAACTCTTCATCACTAAGGGGGTATTTATAGGTCAAGAAGGCCAACCAATGGCCAAGATTAAGACAAGTGCAAGGCAAGTGTAAAGAGGATTAACTATACACAAATATCCTACCAACTCCTTGACTTGTGCACAAGGCACAAAAACGTGCTCACTATTGTCCAAATCGCCCAAACGGACGATTTCAAGTCCATCAATTGGGGTGACAAGTCGCCTCCCGCTGGTCCAAAATGTTTCGCCTCTAAAAATCCGCAAAATTAGAAATGGCATAGCCGGAATATACCCTACGAAGTCGTGGAAACGCTTCGTCGGAAAACTATTCGCTTTGTGAGTTGTGCCCAAAAACGCTTTGCCTAAACTTTAAGGCTAGACTTTTGTACGATTCCCACGCATACTGGAAATACGGTATAACATTCTCCTCCTTAGAAACATTCGTCCAATGTTCCTTCCAAGACTTAACGATAAGATTCTTCATAACTAAAACATTTGCAAATGCCACACACGCCACGTAACAACACTTAGCGTAAACGATAACGAAAATTTACAAGTAGGAAAGTGAATTACCCGGAGGTGTGGGAATAGTGATACTTCGCCTCATGTCCTCCCTTGCCCCACGCCATCTCTCTCCGAGCTCGTTCCGCCACAAGACTTTGACTAAGCCACGCCCTGGTCCGCAGACGCCTAACTGACGATCGACTATCGCGCATGGGAATCTCCTCATACGATAACCCGCCGATCACACGGACATCGCCAACGGTGTACCTAGATGATCCCGATACATCTCCTCAAAGATAGATACGTGAAAACCGACGATCGCCCATCGGACGGCAGATCCAACTCATAGGCAACCTTGCCTACCTCAAGCGACAATCAACGGCTCAATGTACCTAGGGCTTTGAAGTTCCCTTCTTCCCGAATCTCATCACACCTTCATGGTGACACTTTTAGAAAACCCAATCATGAACCTCGAACTCAAGATGCCGACGACGATGATCTCGTGATACGACTCGCCGACTCGAGTCGATAGCCGCCTGATAAGCTTCACCTTATCCATCGTCGATGTACCAAATCTGGTCCCACTAGCCGCACTCGCCCACATCGAACCAACCTATAGGCGATCTGCACTTCCTCCCATACAAGGCCTCATAAGGCGCCATCCAATACCGGGAGAGCTGTTATTATACGCGAACTCAACTAGAGGCAAATGATCCTCCCAACTACCATCGGTCAATAACACAGCTCGCAGATATCCTCAAGAGTCCGGATAGGCGCCCGCCTGGTCCGTCTGCTCGTGGATGAAATGCGCATTTGTGCTCACTGCCCCTAAACTCCTCTCGAAGGACTCTGGTTAGCCGTAAACCGGCTCTCTGCTCGATATGATCGGGTAGGGACTCCATGCCCTGATGATCTCTGATGTAAAGTCCGCATAATCCTCACCGAAAAGTCGCCCGACGGAAGAAAGTGGGCTGATTTCGCCACTGGTCGACGATAACCCATATAGAATCATGCCTCCGAAAGCGAGGTAATCCCGTGATGAAGTCCATGTTGATTACCTCCCACTTCCGTCGGGATCTCAATCGTTCAGAATAAAACCACCAGCCTCTGGTGCTCTACCTTCACCGACAACACGCACTGAGCTACGAACTCGCAACGCCCCTCTTCAAGCCATCCCACCAATACACGCATCTGGGCGTCGTGGGTACATCTTGGTCGACTCGGATGGATAGAGTAACGCGCTACCGCAGGCTTCCCAGAACTCGCCAAGTCCTCAAACATCCGGAACACACACCGCCTCAAACCTTAGCACCCCATCGTGCTACCTCAAGGACCTCGCCCTCACGAGAGTTGTATCACGATATCGAATCAAAGCCGATCCTCGAACCGCCTCTTCACCTCCGACGATGGAAGACTTGCAACCTCACGAACTCTAACCCCATCGTATCGATCAATCAAACGGACACCAAGGCTCGCTAATCGATGCAAATCACGAACCATGTCCATCCTCTCTAGTGCGACATCCGATAGGCTCCCATCGACTCTACGACTAAGAGCATCCGCCACAACATCGCCTTCCCCGTGGTACAGATATCAACATCGTAATCCTTAAGCAACCTAACCACCGCCTCGCTGTAAGTTCAGCTCTCTGGGCGCTGAAGATATACCGGAGGCTCTTGTGGTCCGTAAAAATATCCACGTGAACCCCATACAAATAGGCTGCCAGCATCTTGGCGTGAATCACACCAACTCCAAATCACGGGTGGGGTAGTTCCTCTCGTGTTTCTTCAAACCGGGATGCATATGCTATAACCCCGCCATGCTGCATCAACACATCCCAACCCGGCGCTCGACGATCACAATACACGACATAACCATCTCGACCTCCGGAAGAGTAAGAACGGGCGCCGCTTTCTCTTTCAAGAATCGAAACCTCGCCACAAGCATCAGTCCATCAAACTGGCGCCTTCGAGTCAGCCTAGCCACGGTACGTAGAGATAGAAGCAAACTTCTACGAACCGATAATATCCTCGCAAGGCCAAAATCGCGAACCTATGTCTGAGTAAGAGTTCAGGCCAAGTCCTCGATCGCCGATTGGCCAGATCCACTCGAATGCCATCACCCCATAATATGCCCAAGAAACGCCATCAAGTCAACCAAAACTCACATTTGGAAAACTTGGCGATAAATCGCTGGTCCCGGAGAATCACAAGATAGCCTCAATGCTCCGCATGCTCCCGCTCCGAGCGAGAATAAACCAAGATATCATCAATGAACACTATCACAAACGTGTCCAAAATGGTTTGAACACTGCCCATCAAATCCATGAATCACGAGCATCGTCAACCCAAAAGACATGACCAACTTCATAATGCCCGCACGTCCGAATGCACCCTAGGGACATCCACCTCTCGACTCGCACTGATGATAGCCCGATCGCAGATCAATCTTGGAGAAACATCTCGCACTCGCAAATCGTCGAACAAATCATCAATCCCGGGAAGTGGTATTCGTTTAATGGTCACCTGTTCACCGTCAGAATCAATACACACGCAGCTGCCGCCCTTCTTCTTCACGAACAATACCGGCCTCAGGAGAAACACTAGGCCGATGAAGCCCTTCTCCAGCAAATCCTCGCTGGGTCTTCAACTCTCTCAACTCAGTGACATTCGTATGGCGAATGGAAATAGCCGAGTATCCGGCAACACATCTATACAAACTCGATCTCCTCTCGTGAGGATACCCGAGGTCATCTCGAAACACGCCTGGGAACTTCGACTACTCGAACCGATCAAAATCTGCACCGCAGCCTTCAGATCAAACACCCGAACGAGATGGTAGATATACCCTTCGCACTATCTTTCCTAGCCTCGAGGTAGAAATAAACCTACCTCTCACAGCATCGCTCCTCCCACTCAACAACCGGCCTCGTGAAACCGGAACTGCATTCACTCTCTCTCTCAAGCCTACATTGGCGTAGCAAGAAGCTAGCCAATCCATCCCCATGATCACGCCGGTCAATCATCTCTAACTCTATCAAGCCTGTGGTCCGACGATCAGAATGGTCACAGACAAGCTCTATATACTCCGCCGAGCTACCACCGAATCACCCATCGGGCGTAGCTACTCGAAGCGGTGTATGGACTCGTGCTCTATCCCTATCCTACTAGCAACAAGTGGAGATATATAGATGAGTAGAACCCGATCTATCAACGCATACACATCAAACCCAGAACCGATAAAGTACACTGACGGCATCAAAGCGAGGCCTCCGATCCTCGCTAGACAAAGCATAAACGCGTTCCGAGGACCGCTAATCGGGACCCGAGCCACGACCGCCACGACTGGAACCATGAGTACCCCGCTCCGGCGAGTAATCAGAGGAGATGAAGACCCGGAAGAACTCAGAGTCGACTCCTACCATCAAGATCGCCTCGGCTCTGACAGCTCGATAAGGACTTCGCTAACGACCGCCCCGGCCCAAGTATCGTGCCTTATCCGCACCCTAGTGACACAACATCGAGAAAACCATGAAAATAAAACTTTAAACAAGAAACAAGATATATGATCATAAAACAGCCAACCCAACTGCTACCTTCCAATAACATATATAAATACAACTCTTTCAAAACGAATGCTTTAACTTTTTTACAAACCCCGCCTACAACAAGATTACTGCACTCTAAGATTTACAACAACTATGACGGACAGGTCTCGCCATACCCCGAATGTACAAGAACCTACAACTCAGTGGAACACATACCAAAAGATAAGCCTCCGAGAAACGGAGCTTCCCAAAACGCTGAATCGAGATCCTAAGAGCGAGGATCCACGATCGATGTATTCTACCGCGATGAACGCAGCCCCGGGCGAGGTCAAGACAAGTGTACCAAGTATGTGAAATCAGAAATCAGAATGAAATCATACTAGTCTATATAAAGCAGAGACATGATGATAACCAAACTACGCTCACAACATAAAAGCAACATTGTCGATCAGTGACTCACGCCTCAAGTCATCACTCAAATATAACTACGGTCTCACGCCCACAACATCAATCATGTTCGCATCATGGCCGCATGCCCCTGACTCGCAGACGGCAGACATGTCCATGATGCAACAATAATACCAATGCCCCACGGCCACGCCCCCGAATTCTACCGCGTATACACGCCCATGTGACATCAACAATAATATATCGTGATCAACCCGCCGCATGGCCACATGCCCCTGAATTCTACCTCGTGTAGACATGTCCATGTAACCACAATAACAATATATCGGTAATCAACTCCGCCGCACGTCGATGCTCCTCATCGTGACGGCAGATACGCCCATGTGACATCAACAACAAGACAAGAATCAAATGGAAACATACCCGCGGAATTCTCCATCACCGCCAAAGACGCCCAAGTAAGTTCTCAATAGTCGGCCACTCTATCGAGAGACGCAGAATACGTAAATACCACACTTGCACAACAAAGGCTATCATCACAAGATAGTAAGTTTCACAACAACAAGATAGGCAAGTTTCACAACAACAAGCATAGCAAGTTTCACACAACTCAAAGTACTTTCATTTTATGCCAAAGTCCGTTTTTAACCCTAAAGTACTACATACGTTAAGTTCTTTAAAAGAGATCCATTACTTTTATAAAGTCACCCGATACGTAGTATTAGAATGACCAACCCACATTCCTTTTCAAAATCAAGTAACAACATTCTTTCCTAAGTTCCGCTTTGCCTAGTTTCAATTACTCAAGCTTCTCATTTTCAAATGCTCAAGTCACTTATTTTAGAAAGGTTTCATAACTCATAGTCTTAATCTCTTTTAAAACAATTGAGTAACATATGTCATATATGTGAGTAGTTTATTCTGTTTATAACGATCTTATTACAAATGCATGATCTAGAAAATGTAATATTATTTTGTCTCATCTTAGCTTCTACGCAGATGGAGGTTTCATCGTTTTAATACAACACATCATTATTCAATACATTTTCCTTTATTAACGCTGCAGTTGGTCCTGTCGATACACATTCCGATTTCCAAATCAAGAAACATTATCCCTTTAAAACTAAGTACTCATTACTCACGAATGAGGTTTCACACAAACATCCACATTAAAACAAATAAGTTAAGTCTCTTATCTTATAAGATCAAGTCTCTAACTTCTAACATCAAGAAACCATTTTCTTACCTACATAAAGTCATATAACCAACTTCCCATAAAGCCGTTATAACACTTTTATGTTTCAAACCAATCAAATACATTAAACACATGTACGCCCACCGCACTACATAGTTACACACATATCATGCTGTAAGAGATAGGAAGAGGTTCACATACCTCGACGAGTATCATTAATAAGCAAAATGCTCCAAGTACTACAACCTTGCTAGCCCTTTCCACTCCTCAAGTAGAATACGCTACTCTTAGTACTTTCACCTAGAAAGGTCACAAACGTCTATTAACTTCAAAACACAAGGTTCTATCTTTCTACAGAAAATTCGGCAAAGACTCCCCTCCCGCAACAACAGAAATCTCCTCCTCTATCGAGGCCGCCACCAAGCCAACTGTGGGGGTTTTACACGCCTAACCGACGTGTACAATTCTACTCGCAATACTACACAAGTCTACCGCAATACACCTATGTAAATACAAAGGCAGCTTCTTTTCTTTATTCTTCAGCTTAAGTCAAAAGACATCACGCAAGCTATGTCTCGATTCTATATATAGTATACTTCAACTATATAATCCTACAACATGTAAACTCCAATTACAATAAGGGACAAGAATATTTACCTCGACATGCCCAAAATTATCCAAGTTATAATGTCGATCCTGAGCAAGGTTTAGCTCCACCCGCGCGCTCCAAACCACTCCAAACAACCCTAGAAGTTCTAACTAACTTCTACTCAAATACTTCAACCAACTATGAAGATTTCCTTAGTGGTTTCGCTGAGACTAAAGGACAAAAGGTAGTATTTCCGGCTCACGAGAGGTAACTTTTGAAATACTACTAGGTAAAGGCTAAGGTATTTTGGGCATTAACAATACTAGAGAGTATTTCTATACCAAAAAGGGGTATTATACGAAACAACTAGCAGTGTGGTACCCCACTCTAGCACTCCAAGGATGAGGCTCTCGCCACAAGTGCCACCCAAAGGGGAGGGGGAAGGCTTAGGACGAGAACACTCAAGAGGGGAGGGAGAGTTTTCAAGGCTAAGACAAAGTGAGGAGGATGAATAAGTTCATCACTGCTGGTGGTATTTATAAGACAAGCGCCAACCAACGGCCAAGATCATGCCAAGTGCAAGGCAAGTGTAGGCCAAGATTAAGCCAAGTGCACCCTAACCCCTACTCCAAAAACATGCCACAAACAATGCACCAAACAAGGCCAAACAAGGCACAAAACAGCTGATAAGACGCCCCCGCCTACCTAAAATCGCACTCGAGGGTGACAAGTGTCACCTCTCGGCCCAAAGATGTTCACACTAAAAATCCGCAAAATACAAAACGACATAGCCGGAATTTTCCTCGCAAGTTATGCAAAACGCTTCGCCGAAAACGACTTAATCAACAGGCACAAAGGTAATTCGCCAAGCGGTGCCACACGGGGTGACACGTGTCGCCCGATTCGCCTAATATTTCGCCTTCCGAAAATATCCAAAATACCGGAATCTCAAAACAAAGCGGCCCCACAAAATCAGAATTTCTCCTGGGCCCCACGTGACCATTTCCAAAATAAAATCTCAAAATTCTAATATAATTTAAGAAGCCCATATACCAAATCGAATCCAATTCTCATTAACGAACCTTTTCTTCACAAATTACCGGAAACTTTTCCGCTTAAAAACTCACATCTTTCTTTCTTTTCAAAATTTCGCCGACTCTCGTGACGCACGCCTCACATACATACCGCAACTACGGGTATAACATCGCCGCCACAATCAAACAAACTCGTAGCACCACAACTCGGCGGATCTACCGTGACGGCCACACCGGGGTGGTCCGACGCCGCATCTCCGCCTGACGCTCAAGTCCCGGGCCCCGGTTCGCCTCAATATCCCGCGCCAGGACGGCAGGAGTGCTCGCTGGTGTGGTGCAACGATCACACAGGCCGCCACCACGAGCAGCTACCAAAAGACCGCGCCCCCGGTCTTCGCTGCCGTCACAACCCGCGTCTACGCCTCACATCCAAGAGCATGAGCTCGCATGCGTAATGTCCATACCGGCGAGAGAAACACCGCATACGACTCGCCATAGTCGCTTCAGCCTGACATAGCGGTGCACCCTATCCTCCATATCTGCACTAATGCCGGGACATATCGAGCCAATGAATCAAACTCGACATTGTACTTCGACAAAGGCCCTCTCTCGCCCGTGAGTAAAATCTATCAGCCCGCGCCTCCTCATCCGTGGAGGCAAGAAGGAGTGAGTAAAGCCTCCGAGAACTCATCCCAAGTAGCCGGGACGCGGTTTCTCCCCGGATAACTCCCATGAATCAAACCAATCGATCGCGGTATCACGCACCGACGCGAACCAAAGGTCACGCACTGCCTCCGAGGCCTTGATCACCTCATGATTCTTCAGAGCCGACGGATGAACTCGCGATCATCCTCCTACGACCCGTAAAACTCGGGCGGCTACAACTCAAGAAATCTCGTAGTCTCAAACTATCTCGCTCGGTGCACCACGGTGCGACCGAGCCGAGCTGAACCGAATCGCCGCATCCAATCTCTCTCGTACGGGCCACACTTTAGCCAATAGCCGGGCCATCTCTTGTACTCCTAACTCTTCCGCCCTGTGCCAGGGGAGTGCGGTACCGGTCTCTGGGCTGGCGGCGCCATAGAACCCGCTGCCTCTCGTATAGATCACCTGAGCCCTCGTGACTCGGGTGTCTCGCTAGCGCCTCTACGCTTGCCCTTCTCGGGCCCGCCTTACGAGGCATAATCAGCAGAAAGAATACGTTAGAGGGTCCAACCTATAACATGCCTCTAAAGCACGATCTCGAATGAGAAGAATGGAAACCAATCCTAAATATCCTATAGCCTCGACATTATGGTGTGGTGCACACACCGATAATCAAGCACTTACTAGATACGGCCAGACACTTTCCGAGGATTAATCGCTCGATACCACTTTTGTCACGCATCTGCCTGGCCCGTGGATCGTGTCTTACCGGCACCCAAGTAGTCATACATCGTAGTAATCCGGAAATATAAAGCAAGACATGAAACAGCTTTATAAAATAAGATACGCTTTATGCGAAAACATCGCTTTCTGCATATATATATAAACATGGTTTAGCAGCTATATCCGACATCGCATAAATATGACTATGCACTTAAGGAAATATATAACTATGGCGGACAGTACCCCGCCATACCCCGATCAGATAAAACTATCTACAACAGTGAGATCATACCTAAAGTAGAGCCTCCTAAAAGCATTGAGCTCCCGACACCAACGTAGATCCTAAGAATGTGGATCTAGCACTGCTTGCCCTTACTCGCGGCATGAACGCAGCCCCCGGCGAGGCCAAGACAATGTGTACTAAGTATATGAAATCAGAAATACTTAAATGAAACATATCATTTTAAAAACAGTTTGCAAGTATGTATAAACAACAAGGAAAGCGCATAGTGCCACATCACAAACAAGAGCAAGAATAGGTAAATCAGAATAGTCTTTTCTAGGTCGCGAATGATCGCAGGCCACTGCCCGTAGTATCACCATGCAAGCCTAATCGACTTCAGAGTCCGCATAAAGCCAATCACATAGGCCCGCATAGGTATATAACCCCGCATCGGCGTAGCTACTCGGCATCGCCCCGACTCGCCGTCCGCATGGCCACATGCATCGCATGAGGTATAACCCCGACACCAACTCGAACTCCCGTAGCTCGCATAGGTCCTTGGACCCGCATGAGGTATTCTCTGAATCATGGTCCTGCATCACCGAGTCTACCCCTGACGGAGGCGCCAACCCCTGCACATGTCAAGAGGTGAGTGATGTTACACTAACCTAACAAATTATCGTTAACATAAGCACAAAGAATACTCTTTACACAAACGCTACAAGACACTAACACACATAGCATCATATCATGTCTACTTATCAAACCATCTTATTATTCTTTTCACAATTCAATATAAGTCCGTTATAAACACATAGGCAAACTGCTTTTTTATCAATCTTAAGTGGTTATACTTAACTTCCCATAAAGCTAGTATAACTCTTAAGCTTCGCTTAAAACCAATTAGTTCTCTCTCTAAAAATGATTCAAGATTCTTATGAAATGCTTTCGCATCTTTATTATTCAAAGCCGTTTGAGGCACGCCGTAAGTATAATTCAGCTTAAGTCAAAGACATTGCCGTAGTTATTATTCAGCTTAACACATGCACGCTCACCGTATTATATATATTGTAAAATATCATGCTTTAGGAAGAATCACATACCTTCTCAATAAAACCACCGCCAAGTCAATATGTCGCACACTGAGTCACCATAATAGTCACGCACATCTATCAAAGACTACTCAAGGTCATTCTAAACAGAGGGTTCACAATCATGGAAAGTCATGATTTCCTACCCGGTGAGCTATATAAGTTCATCATGAAACAAATCCCATGTAAGTACAGCTTGATTATTCTTCTTTAAACCCTTCTACGTGGTAATACTTCAATTCTATTCTGTGATATTCTTCTAAGTATTTAATACTTATTCTAATACTACAACAAGTAAGTATTATCTAATTCAAAAGAGGTTAGGATTAGTTACTCGTGAAGCCCAATAATATCCTAGATAAAGTCACACTGAGCAAGGTTTAGCTCCTAAGTTGTACGCCCAGAGTCTAAGAAACCTTAGAAGTTCTTCACAACTTCACTAAGTACTAAGGGATTTGGGCTAGGTATTTGGGCATTATAACAATACTAGAAGACAACTTTTCTACCAAGAGGGGGTAGATTTTTGGCTAGGCAGGAGTGGCCCCACCAAACTACTAGGCTAGAGTGGGGGGGTATTCGCCAGGGCCTTCACAAGCGGAGGGGGAGGTGTCGACTAAAAGGCTACAAAGGAGAGGAGAGGATTTTCAAGACTGAAAGATTTGGACGAAGAACTCTTCATCACTGGGCGGGTATTTATAGGTCGAAGGCCAACCAATGGCCAAGATTAAGACAAGTGCAAGGCAAGTGTAAAGAGGATTAACTATACACAAATATCCTACTAACTCGACTTGTGCACAAGGCACAAAAACGCGGCTCACCATTGTCCAAATCGTCCAAATGGACGCATTTCAAGTCCATCAATCGAGGGTGACAAGTGTCGCCTCCCGCTGGTCCAAAATGTTTCGCCTCTAAAATCCGCAAAAATTAGAAATGGCATAGCCTAATCCTACGAAAGCCGGAAACGCTTTCGCCTGAAACTATTCGCTTTAAGTAGTCAGGCCAAAAAAACGCTTTGCCTAAACTTTAAGGCTAGATTTTTGTACGTATTCTCACGCATACTGAAATACGGTATAACACTTATGACACGTGGGACCCGTGTTCATGTACTCCTTGGTATTATTATATCATGATCACGGCAGCTGAAAAGAATTCCATTTACGATTGATATCATGGCGCGAGACCCATGGTTATATTTGAGTGATGACTTGAGGCGAGTCCCCGACTTGACATCGCTTATATGTTGTGTATCGTAGTTTGCTATCATACATGTCTCCTACTTTATATAGACTATTATGATTTCATTTACGTATTTTCTGGCCATACTTGGTACCAGATCGACTCTCTTTCGGTCGTTTCATGCTCGCTACGACCCATTCCGGCGTGATCGTGCCTTACCGGCACCCAAGTAGTCATACATCGTAGTAATCAGCTAATATAAAACAAGATATGAAACAGCTTTATAAAATAAGACGCTTATGAACAAACGCCGCTTTCGACATATATATATAAACAGGTTTAGCAAGCTACATCCGACATCGCATAACATGACTACGCACTTAAGGAAATATATAACTATGGCGGACAGTCCCGCCAAACCCCGATCAGATAAAACTATCTACAACAGTGAGATCATACCTAAAAGTATAGCCTCCGAAAGGACGAGCTCCCGACACCAACGCAGATCCTAAGGACGGATCTAGCACCGCTTGCCCTTACCGCGCAGACGTAACGCACCCCGAAGGAGGTCGATAACTGGTACCAAGTATGTGAAACTATAAAGTACTTTAAATGAAATCAAAGTATTTAAAACCTTTTCACAAATATAATTAGTTCAATCGCACATACATATCACAAACAATAACAGAATAGAAAATCAGAATGTGTCTAGTCTAGGCCGCGAATGATCGAAGCAAGCGCCAATCGCCCATAGTATCATTTTGGCGTGCCTAGTCCTCGACTTCCGCACCGCATAGTCACACATGCATCCGCACGAGGTATTCCTCGTGATCGGGGCAGCCAACCCCAGATCCTCCTAGGCTCCCGCACCGCATAGCCTCAAAAGACCGCATAGTCTCAATGCATCGCACAGGAATCCTCGTGATCGTGCTAAACACCCGAATGATCAATCCCGAGCATACCGCCGCTCCGCATAGTCTCACGCATCGCATAGCCGTGATAGACCATCGCGGGCAAGCCTCAAGATAATACCGGGGTAGTGATACAATAACAAGATAAATCTGACTTACCTAAGTTAGCAACGTAAGCGTGCAAGAATGACCCTTTACACAAAGATTTCAAGACACTAACACGATAGCATCATAATATGTCTACTTATCAAACAATCTTACTACACTTAATGTAAATCAATACAAGGCTTTTATAAATAAACAAGTAAAAGTTCCTTTTATCTTTCTTAAGTCATATACCTAACTTCCCATAAAGCTAGTATAACTCTTAAGCTTTTGTTTTTAAAACCAACTATTTATCTTCTGCTAAAACATGATTCAAGAGTTCTTTGAAATGCATCAGATTCTTATTATTCAGCTTAAGTCAAAAGACATTGCCGTGAAGTTATTATTCAGCTTAAGTCAAAAGACATTGCCAGAGTTATTATTCAACACATGTACGCTCACCGCACTATATATATATGTTAAAATATCATGCTTAGGAAGAATCACATACCTTCTACAAAACCTCCCGCCAAGTCAATATGTCACAAGCAGAGAATCACCTATAATAGTCACGACATCTATCAAAGTCTGTACTACTCAAGGTCATTCTAAACAGAGTGTTCACAATTCTACTGAAGTCGGGCAAGACAACCCTACCCATGAGCTATATAAGCTCATCAGAAAACAAATTGTGAGTATAGTTCAATTCTATTCCAGAATATTCTTCTAAGTATTTAATACTTATTCTTATACTACTACAAAGATGTATTCTAATTCAAAAGAGGTTAGGATTAGTTACCCTGAAGCCCAATAGTATCCTAGATAAAGTCGCGCTGAGCAAGGTTTAGCTCCTAAGTCAGACGCCCAGAGTCTAAGAAACCTTAGTTCTTCACAACTTCTACAAAGGACTAAGGATTTGGGCTAGTATTTTGGGCATTATAACAATACTAGAAGACAACTTTTCTACCAAGGGGGTAGATTTCAGGCAAAGCAGGGGTAGCCTCGCCAAACTTCATGGGGAGTGGAGTGTTCTGACGAACAGGCTCAAGGAGAGGAGAGGATTTTCAAGACTTGAAGGATTTGTGGACGAAGAACTCTTCATCTTGGGCGGTATTTATAGGTCAAGAAGTGGCCAACCAATGGCCAAGATTAAGACAAGTGCAAGGCAAGTGTAGGTGAGGATTGTGTTGTCCTTGGCTAACTTGCACACAAAATATCCTACCTAATCCTTGACTTGTGCAAAGGCACAAAAACGTACAACCTTGTCCAATTCCCAACGGACGATTTCAAGTTCACCAATCGGAGGGTGCTGTCGCCTCCCGCTGGTCCAAAATGTTTCGCCTCTAAAAATCCGCAAAATAAGAAATGGCATAGCCTTAATTTTCCCTACGAAGATGTGGAAACGCATTTGAAACGATTCTTTAGCGAGTCAGGTACAATTTTCGAACTTGGCCTAACTTTAACTAAACCAGACGCACGCCTCACGCATATTACTCCGAAAATACGGGTATAACATTCTCCTCCTTAGAAACATTCGTCCCGAACGTTCCTTCTCAAGACGCTTATCGTAAAGCTTAAATAGCTTGCAAGGCCACAAATGGCCACGTAACAACACTTAGGCATAAACGATAATGAAAATTTACAAGTGGAGAAAGTGAATTACCCGGAGGCGTGGGAATAGCGAGGATACTTCTGCCTCATGTCCTCCTCGCCTTCCCACGCCATCTCCTCTCGAGCTCGCTCCGCCACGTAACTTTGACGGCCACGCCTCGTCCGCAGACGCCTAACCTCGACGATCGATTATCGCGCATGGGAATCTCTCATACGATAACCCATCTGGCCACCGACATCGCCAATCGGGCGCACCTTAGATGGATCCTCATACATCTCCTCAAGATAGATACGTGAAAACCAGATGCACCGCCTCCGCATCGCATTTCGCAGATCCAACTCATGCAACCTTGCCTACCTCGACAACCAAACGCCCAATGTACTCGGGCCGAAGCTTCCCATTCTTCCCGAATCTCATCACACCCTTCATGGGCGACACCTTCAGAAAACCCAATCATCAATCAGAACTCCATGCCGACGACGATGATCCGTGATACAACTTCGCCGACTCGAAATAGCCACACGCCTCGATAAGCTTCACCTTATCCACCGCCGCTGCACTAAATCTGGTCCTACCACCGCACTCGCCCACATCGAACCAACCTATAGGCGATCTCGCACTTCCTCCCATACAAGGCCTCATGGCGCCATCCGAATACCGAGTGGTAGCAATTATTGTACGCTAACTCAACTAGAGGCAAATGATCTTTCCCAACTACCATCGGTCAACAACACAGCTCGCAAAGATATCCTCAAGAGTCCGATAGCGCCACCGCTCGCCTGTCTGTGGATGAAATGCAGACTCGTGCTCACCTGCCCCTAAACCCCTTCGAAGCGACCTCCGGTTAGCCGTGAACCGCTCTCGCTCGATATGATCGAAATAGGACTCATGCACCGACGATCTCTGATATAAAGTCCGCATAATCCTCACCGAAAGTCGCCCTAACGGAAGAAAGTGGGCTGATTTCACACCCGACGATAACCCATAGAATCATGTCTCCTTTGAGCGCGAGGCAATCCCGCGATTTAAGTCCATGTTGATCACCTCCCACTTCCGTGCCCGATCTCTATCGTCAGAATAAAACACCGTGCCTCGTGCTCTACCTTCACCACGACAACACGGCACCGAGCTACGAACTCGCAACGCCCCTCTTCAAACCATCCCACCAATACACGTATCTAGCGTCGTGGTACATCTTGGTCGACTTCGACGGATAGAGTAACGCGCTACGCAGCTTCCCAAGAACTCACAAGTCCTCAAACATCCGGGAACACATAACTCGCTTCAAACCTTAGCACCCCATCAAAGTGCTACTCAAAAGCGACCTTGCCTCACGAAGAGTTGTATCACGATAACGTGTCAAAATCGATCTCAAATCGGCTCTTCACCTCCTCGATGACGGAAGACTCGCAACCTCACGAACTCTAACCCCACCGCTATCGTAATCAATCAAACGGACACCAAGGCTCGCGAATCGATGCAAATCACGAACCATGTCCTCCTCGCTGCACATCCGATAAGCTCCCATCGACCTACGACTAAGAGCATTCGCCACAACATCGCCTTCCCGTGGTACAGATATCAACATCGTAATCCTTAAGCAACTCTAACCACCGCCTCTCGTGAAGTTCACTCCTCTGCCGAAGATATACCGAGGCTCTCGTGGTCAGATAAATATCCACGCAACCCCATACAAATAGTGCCTCCGCATCTTCAAAGCGTGAATCACCGCCATGTACTCCAAATCACAAAGCGGGTAGTTCTCCGTGTTTCTTCACCGCCGACGATACGCTTATAACCTTGCCCCGCCGATCAACACACATCCTAACCCGATGCCCGACGATCACAATACACAACATAACCGTCTGGACCTCCGAAGAGTAAGAACGGGGCGTTGCTGTCTTCTTTCAAAGAATCGGAAACCCCGCCACAAGCATCACCATCAAACTGGCCGCTCGAGTCACCTAGTCAATGGTGCGCAGATAGAAGCAAACTTCTAACCGCCGATAATATCTCGCAAGGCCCGTAAAATCGCGAACCTCGCTGAGTAAGAGGTCTAGGCCAAGTTCTGATCGCTTCGATCTTGGCCGATTCACTAATGCCATCACCCACAATATGCTCCTTAAAAGCCACCAAGTCAACCAAAACTCACATTTGGAAAACTTGGCGATAAATCGCTGGTCCCGAGAATCACGCGATAGCCTCAAATGCTCCGCATGCTCGCCCGAGCGAATAAACCAAGATATCATCAATGAACACTATCACAAACGTGTCCAAAATGGTTTGAACACTCGCTCATCAAATCCATGAATACCACGAGCATCGTCAACCCAAAAGACATGACTGAACTCATAATGCCCGCATCGTCCAATGCACCAGTGGACATCCACCTCTCTCACTCGCACTGATGATAGCCCGAACGCAGATCAATCTTGAGAAACATCTCGCGCTCGCAAATCGTCGAACAAATCATCAATCTCGGAAGGGTATTCGTTTAATGGTCACCTTGTTCACCGCCAGAATCAACACATGCGCAGCTGCCCCATCCTTCTTCTTCACGAATACACGCGCCTCGTGAGAAACACTAGCTCGACAAGCCCTTTTCCAAAGAAATCTCTCACCGTCCTTCAACTCTCAACTCGATGCGTGCCATTCTCGTATGGCGAATGGAAATAAAGCCGAGTGTTCGCAAGACGCTTATACAAAACTCGATCTCTCTCGTGAGGATACCCGGAGGTCGCCTGAAACACGTCTGGAACTTCTCGACCACCGAATCGACGAAAATCCGTACCGCAGCTCGTGATCAAAACCCGAATCGATGGTAGATATACCCTTCTCGCACCATCTTCCTAGCCTCAGGTAGGAAATAAACTCTACCCTACGATACAAAGCTCCTCCCACTCAACAACCGCCCTCAGAAACCGAACTGCATTTTCTCTTCGCAGCTACATTGGCGTAGCAAGAAGTTAGCCAATCCATCCCCATGATCACGCTGGTCAATCATCTCCAACTCTATCAAGTCGCCAGGTCCGACGATCAGAATGGTCACAGACAAGCTCTATATACCCGCCGAGCTACCACCGATCACCCACTGCGTAGCTACCTCGAAGCGGTCTATGGACTCGTGCTCTATCCCTATCCTACTAGCAACAAGTGGAGATATATAGGATGCAGTAACCCGGATCTATCAAGGCATACACATCAAACCCGAACCGGATAAGGCACCGCGACGACATCGCGCGAGGCCTCGATCCGCTTCGCCAGACAAAGCATAAATGCGGCTCGAGGACCGCTAGAATCGACTCGCCACGACCGCCACGACCGGGTCCACGAGTACCTCGCCCTCCGCGAGTAATCGCTGGGACGGCCGCAATGCACTCGTAGCCGAGCCTCACCACCGCCGCCTGGCCTGACAAACTCGCGAAACGACCTCACCGCCAAGTATAGCAAGCTCGAGTACCCTGCATGGTATCTACCACAACCGCACACCGAGCGGATTCTCAACGGCAAGCACCCTCGCTACCCCGAAATCAAGTCTCCGCCCCGACTACCGATCGCTTCTGCATCAAGATGTAGAGCGCTCATCGCACCGCTGCGCACCGACTTCGATGCCGCCACCCCGAACCACTAAAAGAACCGCCGCCTGCTTCTTCGCCGAGCATCGCTCTACCCGGCGGTCTCAACGCCTCATCCTAGCAGATGAGCTCGCATACGGTAATGTCCATGCTCGCTGGGCGGACACACCCGCACAAGACTCGCCTTGTAATAATCTAGTCTGGACATAGCGATGCACCGGCCCCTCCATATCTCTACCAAGCAGGTGGACATATCGAGCCAAAGAATCAAACTCGACATCAGACTTCATCAAGGCCCTCCCGCCTCAAAGAACAATCTATCACCGGCCCTCCTCATCCGCGAGGCAAGAAGCGTGAGAAAAGCCTCAAAACTCATCCCATACCACTGGAGTGCATGCTCCCGAAAGCTCCCATGAATCAAACCAATCGATCGCGGTATCACGCACCGATGCGAACCGAATGTCACGCACTCGGGCAAGCCTCGATCACCAGATGATCTCTTCGCAATGACGGATGAACTCCGCGATCATCCTCCGCCACCCGTAAAACTCAAGGGCTACAACTGGAAATCTCGTAGCCTCAAACTCGCTCGTGCACTACGCGTGCCGGGCCGAATCGAATCGCCGCCCAGCCGCCCTCGCCCGCCACAACCGAGCAAATAATCGGGCCATCTCTCACTTACTCTCTCGCTTCCAGCCGGACCGAGGTACGGCATCGCGATCTTCGCGGGCCGGGCGGCGCTGGAACTTCGCGCTGCCTCGCATAGATCGCTCGAGCCCTCGTGACTCGGGTGTCTGCTAGCCTCTCGCCGCTTGCCTTCTCTGGGCCGGTTGCCTTACGCGAGGCATAATCAGCACAGAAAGGAATACGTTAGGGTCCAACCTATAACATGCTCCAAAGCACGATCTCGTAACGAAGAATGGAAACCAATCATAAATATCCTATAGCCTCTCGATTATGGTGCATTTACACACACCGATAATCAAGATTTCATTGTACACGGTCAGACACTTTCCGAGATTAATCGCTCGATACTACTTTTGTCACGACCCATTCCGGCCCGCGATCGCGCCATCGGGGCACCCAAGTAGTCATACATCGAGTAATCACTGAATATAAAACAAGACATGAAACAGCTTTATAAAATAAGACACGCTTTATGTGAATAAAACGCGCTTTCTCATATATATATAAATGTGGTTTAGCAAGCTACATCCGACATCGCATAACATGACTACGCACTTCTAAGGAAATATACAACTATGGACAGGCCCCGCCATACCGATCGATAAAACTATCTACAACAGGAGATCATACCCAAAAGTAGAGCTCCGAAAGGACGGAGCTCCCGACACCAACGTAGATCCTAAGGACGTGGATCTAGCACTGCCGCCTCTACCGCAGATTAACGCAGCTCAAGGAGGTCAGAACAACAGGTACCAAGTATGTGAAACTATAAAGTACTTTAAATGAAATCAAAGTATTTAAAACCTTTTCACAAATATAATCACTACAAATGCACATAGTGCCATATCACAAACAATAACAAGAATAGGAAAATCAGAATGTCTAGTCTAGGCCGCGAATGATCGCAAGGCCAATCGCCCATAGTATCATTCTCAAGTGCCTAGTCTCCGACTTCCGCATCGCATAGTCACACATGCACCGCATTTAGGTATTCTCGTGACGGCAGCTAACCCCAGATCCGCCTAGGCTCCCGCACCCGCATAGCCTCAAAAGACCGCATAGTCTCAACAGACCGCATAGGAATCCCCGACCAAAGCAACACCGGAATGATCAATCTCGAGCATACCGCTTCTCCGCATAGTCTCACAGATCGCATAAAGCCGATAGACAAGACTACGGGCAAGCCTCAGATAACAAATGGGTAGGTGATACAATAACAGTACAACGGACTTACCGGTTAGCAACGTAAGCACAGCAAGAATGACCCCTTTACACAGCATTTCAAGACACTAACACAGATAGCATCATAATATGTCTACTTATCAAACCGAGTTCTATGGTTCGAGGTCTGAGGAGGATCCGCAGGAGTTTATTCGGCAGTTAAAGCGGACTATGCAGGTGCTTAGGGCCTCGGAGACAGAGTCAGTTATGCTAGCCTTTACCTTACGCGATATCGCGTTGAACTGGTGAGTCTTCTGAGTCGAGAGGGTGGGCGCTCGTCCAAAGATTTGGGATGAGTTCACGAGGCCTTTCGATCACTTTTTGCCTCCGAAATGAGGAGAGCCGTGTTGATAGGTTCTTGTCATCGAGGCGAATGGGAGGACCATCGTGAGTACATCCCGGAGTTTGACTCGCCGCTGTACGCGCGATACTATCGCGGCCGACATGGCGGACGAGTTCACCGTGATGACTGGCTAGACCGTTATATGACATCGATGTCTGGAGCCGCCCTTCACCGTATGGATATTGTCGATGCAGCTTATGCGCAGGGATCAAGACAGAGAGAGAGAGGACCACCAGACACCCACCCAAGAGGCCAAGACGACCGAGTTTCGTGGTAACTTTCGAGGCGACAATTTCGGCAGCAGACTAGGTCTACATCGCACTGCAGACAGTGCTCCTCCACGCTTTTCCGCAGATGGTTTTACAACCCCGGAATGCAGGGGCCCGATCTCTAGAACTTCGTGGTCTCGGGAGATGGGGTTCCAATCGAGGCCACATTTGCCTCAACGCCAAAGTGGTAGTTCTATTCTGGTATGTCACACGACCCGATCGCTGAACATCGTGCCCTACTCCGGGCACTTACAGTATATATCGTAGATAATCAATGAACATACATGAAACTTATAAAATAAAACAACGAAGTGAAAACAAAGTTAGCCGAGGCTACCTTCCCGACATACATATATATACAACCAAGCAGCTTGCCTCCTTTCTTTACAAAATGCACCCACAAATGTGACTACAGACTTAAGAGTTTTTAACATATCAACAAGCATGGACAGGCCCCGCCATACCCCAATATGCATGAATCTACTACTGTGGAAAACTGCATCAAGAGATAAAGCTCCGAGCAAATGGAGCTTTTTCCCAAAATCAACCGAGATCCTAAGAGCAAGGATCACCAACCTGGTACCTAAAACTCGCGGGCATTAACGCAGCCAAGGGTCAAGATAACAGTACGAATATGGAACAGAAATAACGTGACAAGAAATGTATCATAATCAGATAAATGTAATGACAAGGACAAGTATAAAACAATACATACCGATCCACGCTGTCATTACCACTTATGAACTTAATCGCACCTTATTATCTTTTCCATTCTTTTTAAAAAAAAAAAAAAAAAGTTACAGCCACATTCTTACGTACATTATTAGAAAAAGAATCATTAAGTTCATTACTATATAACTCACTTATCTTTCATAAGTATAATCCGGCCCTTTAAGGAGGGGCACCTATACTACCCGGCCCAATCTAGGACGCGATCAAGGTCACATAGTCCGCCTGCAGCGATACCGCCCGCCCCAACTCGGGTCGATAATGTCATCTAGTCCGCCTAAGGTATACCGCCCGCCCATTCTCGGTCGATAATGTCGATAGTCCGCCCAGATAGTATATCGCCGCCCATTCTCGGGTCGATAATGTCATATAGTCCGCCTGCAAAGGTATACCGCCCGCCCATTCCTGGTCGATAATGTCGATAGTCCGCGTATAGTATACCGCCGCCCATTCCCGGGTCGATAATGTCATATAGTCCGCGTGAAGGTATCTTGCCCCCATTCCTCGGTCGATAATGTCATATAGTCCGCCTATAGGTATACGCCTTACCATTCCCGGTCGATAATGTCATATAAAATCCGAATTTAACCCAACGTACTACGCGCTTCTACTCCTTTAAAAGACTTTTTCAATTACAACTTCCCGATACTAACAACTATAGTATCAAGTCCTATCCGTTTTTCAAGACAAGTCACAATACATTTTTAGAAATACACCACCGCCTAAAAACAAGTGACTTCTTTTCTTATAAAACCTTAGGCAAGCGATGCCAGAAATCAAGTTGCCTTTTCACTAAAGTCAAGTCATTTATCTTTCCATAAGGCAAATATAACTAACTTCCCATAAAGCCGTTATATTCACTTTATACCTTAGCCATAAACAATTTCCTATCCAAGGGACTTATACGTTTAAAACGGAACAAGTATCACATACTTTAAAACTCTTCAAGTCCCTTAACTTTAAAATCAACTTAAGACATCCTTACTATTTTCAAAGAAGTGAGTTAATCTCCTAACCCACCCGACTTGGCATCCCAAAAAAAAAACAAGTAAAGAATGTCATAGTCTTGTACGTCTACCGTACTACATACGTGTTACTAGTCATGCTCAAAAGATAGGAAAAGTTCCACGCAGAGTAAATCACATAACTACCTCTTAACTTCTAAGAGTAGGAAACATGAGATGATACCACAAGTATATTCCATACATAGAATCATGCCTAAGGAAGGAAGAGGTTCACATACCTCGCGACGATTGTCGACAAGAGCAAAATGCTCCAGTACTTCAAACTTGATAGCTATTCCACTCTCCAAGTAGGATACGCTATACTTAGTACTTCAACCTATAATGGTCACAATCGTCCATTAACCTCTCACTTCATAATGAGAATTATTCTAAGTGCTAAGTCACCAATTCTACTAAAATCTGACAAAGACCTCCTTTGTTTCTACTAACTTTGCCACCTTTTCAAGGTCGAATACAATAACCAAACAGCCCCATTGGCTCACCACAATCAATACGGTAGTCTAAAACAAAGAATAACAAACTACTAGTCCAATTCTCTAACTTGAAGTACTACAACATCAATTCTTATCCAATTTCCATCCAAGTTATTAGCCTAACATGATATCAAGTCGCAAGCGATTAAAACTACTACAATCTCCAAGTAATTAACACGCGACTATTCTAACTACGACCAACTTGAAATCCAACTTCAAATGGCTAATGTGTCATTTCGTTCTTAGGCTACAACAATTCATAACACTTATAAAACTTCAACACATATGCTTCGTGCTAGTAAAATGTAAGGCTATCAACAATACATAATCAGTAACACTTAAAGAGAACAAAATTATACCTCAACGAATCTCAATCTAACTTCCAAATCAAGTCGCTCCTAGCAACTTAGAGCCTCTTCAAGACATTTCAATCCGCTACTGAGACCCTTAGAACCACACCAACAACTTTCCTTCAAACCTTCAATCCAAAACCTAGAAAGCCACTAGGTTTTCACTTCGACTAACCCAAAAACTATTTTTTCCGAGATTTTTCTATTGAGATATGCTTACACTACCCTCAAGAACCTTGGTTTAAAGTGTGGAGCTCGATGATCAAGAAACAAATTTTTCTTCTCCACATGAGTGAACCCGAGAGCTATATGTGTTGTTCTTCCAATTTTTGTGCAAATTTGGCTAAGTATGGAACTAGTCTCACTACTACTAGTATTATAAAGCAACATGAGGGTCAAGATATGAACAATTGGGTGGTTTGGATGAGTTCTTAGCAAATATCAAGACTAATTGACCTTTGACTGGTCAATAATCTCAAGCTCATTAATTTGAAGACTTAGTCATCCTAAGGCTATGGTCGGTCACACCATTATGGCCATGCCTAATTTCGTCCAAGGCATTCTAAGGGGGTGACACGTCGCCTCCCATTCACAATAATACGTTTTCCGACAATTCCATAATTCCGAAATTTTTACAAGTCTAAAATCTTAACATCGTGAGTTCTTACGCACGCTCTTAAAGCGTCTCAGAAAATGGGGTGTAACATTCTTCCCCTTAGAAACATTCGCCCTCGAATGTTCTTTCTGAGTCAAACTTAAAATTAACAACATAGTTTTCACCACCCCGACATACCAACAATGCCACACATGGCCTTAATACTCGCACACACATATCTGTCCATCATAAGCCCAAAAAGGGATTATCTTTTCGCACTTCCAACCCTTCTAACATATACATAGTCTCAATATAACTGCTCATAAAACTTAAACATACCATAACTTATCATGTAAACAAGTTTCTAAAGGCCAAAGACATACCAAATCATATAGGAGGTTCAAGGACCGCTAAAATCGGGAACTCCCACACCGCCTCTGCCACACTTCGGTGCATGAACATCTGCCTAGCTATTGAAGGCGAAGAACCCGCAATCGATCCAAAGAGTGTTGTCCCACCAGACCTCTATAAGGACACTCTCTTAACATATGGCCTGGACGACCACAAGAAAAACAAGCACCGTCACGCGCGACATACCGTAATGTAACCTACCACACCGGGCACATTGAGGCAAAGGTGGCCTCGATCGACCGAACCCCATCTCCCGAGACTCAAGCTCTGAGACTGACGCCCTCGTTCCCGGTTGTGAAACCCTGAAAAGCGTGGAGGTGCACTCGTGCCGAATCAGACCTAGCTGCCGAGGCTCTCCGCCGAATATCACCTGAACCTCGCCGCTCGCCTCTGGCCGCTCGTCCGTCTGGTCCTCTCTCTCCCGCCTCAATCCACTGCATATGTTTCAGATCTCCGGCAATATCCATTCCCGTCAGGGCCACTCCTGTGCAAGCGGTGATCATATAACGGTCTAGTCCCATAACATAGCGATGGACTCTATCGCCATGTTAGCCACAATAGTGTGCGATACCTAGCCAACGAGTCAAACTCTGTGTACTCCTGATGGTCCTCCCATTCGCCTCAATGATAAGAACCTATCAACACGGGCTCTCCTCATCTCGAGGCAAAAGTGACCAGAAAGGCCTCCGTGAACTCATCCCAAACCGCCGGACGAGCATCATCACCTCTCGAAAGCAACCACGACTCAAACCCAACGCGATATCGCAGAATGTAGGAGGCTGGCGTAATGAACTGCTCTCAAGCCCTAAGAACTCATCCGTCCAGAGTCGCTGAATTGTCACGACCAACCTGCCCGTGATCGGTGCCACCCCGCACCCTAGTGACACAACATCGAGTAATCACGAACATAAAACCACAAATACGAGATAACAAATATATAAAACAATAATCAGGAAACTTGCCTTTCGCATATATATAACCATCAACTCTTTTTACAAATGAATGAATTAATCCTTTTTACCAACCCCGCCACAACAAGATTACTGACTTCTAAGAATGATACGACCATAATGGCGGACATGCCCGCCAAACCCCGAATGTAAACACTTACTACGACGGGACTATACCACCGATAAGCCTCCGAGAAACGGAGCTTCCCAAACGAATCGTGACTGCAGAGCTAGGATCAACGATCGATGTACCTCAACTCGCGGCATGAACGCAGCCTCGGAGGTCGACAACAGTATTTAGTATGTGAAACTAAAGATAAATCGTAAATGAAATCATAGTAGTCTATACAAAGCGGAGACATGTATGATAACCAAACTACGCTCACCATAAATAAGCCATGTCAAGTCGTGACTCACACCTCAAGTCATCACTCAATTTAACAATGGGTCTCACGCCACAACATCAATCGTGTCTGAATACCTTCCTCACGCCAGCTTTATGATATACAAGCACCAAGGAATACATATGAACACCGTGTCCCACTGTGTCCTAATAAAATGCAGGTAAGTATGGCCTAGCCGACTACTAACACCTACGCACCAACAAGGTCATAAATCAGATCATAAGATGCCTGTCACCGCCACATGATCAAAGCGGCCACTTGCCCGCAGATCTAATGTCGCGCCTAGTCCTCGAACTTCCCGCACCGCATAGGCCAATCTCATCGCCCGCATGAGGTATTCCTCGCATCGAGGGTAGCTACTCCCAAGATCGCCCGACTTCGCACCGCATGGCCACGCGACCGCATGCCCATAAAGGACGACACTAACTCGAACTCGTAGCCCGCATAGGCCCCAGACCCGCGTGAGGTATTCTCGAATCATGGTCCTGCATCACCGAGTCTACCCGCATCGGAGGGCTTAACTCTAATCATCTCAAGAGAATGCCACAATACTATCATAACGACCGATAGTTAATAAGCACAATCAAGGAAACCCCTTACACAAACATCACAAGATACTAACACACGTAGCATCCTAACACGTTTACTTATCAAGGCAACAAGAAAGTATTACAAGGCTATCACAAACCAATACAATCAAGTTATTCACACAAGGTACTTTCTACTAACAAGTTCGCATCTATCCCCAAAGTACTTCACACATTAAAATTTTAAAAAGATCTGCTTTCTTTCACATAAGTCACACAATACCCGTAGTATAAAATAGAGTGATCGCCCTTTTAAGAAACCCAAAACTCTTACCTTTGTAAAATCAAGTAACAACATTATTTTCCAAACGCCCAAGTTTGCCTAATTTCAAATGTTCACGTTTCTTATTTTAGAAAGGTTCCGTAGTTCATAGTCTTATTCATTTAAGAATATAATTCTCTTTAAACAACTGAGAAACATAAGCCTTATGTGTGTAGGATATTCTTGTTTATAACAATCTTATTACAAATGCATGATCTAGGAAATATCATTTTGTCTCATCTTAGCTTCTATGCAGATGGAAGTTTCTACCGGTTTTCATAATACTTAATTATTCAAAACATTTCCTTTATTAACGCCGCAGTTGGTTTGTCGATACACATTCTGATTTCCAAATCAAGAAAGCATTCTTAAGCCGTTATACCTAACTTCCCATAAAGCTAGTATAACTCTTAAGTTTTCAAACACCAAGTATTACTTCCTTTCAAAATGATTCAAAATCTTTTGAAAATACTTCAAGTTCTTTCTTACCATATAACAAGCCGCTTATAGTTCAAATCGTTACCTTTTAAAACCACATGTATTTTTCTTACTAACATAAAGTCGTTATAACCAACTTCCCGTAAAGCCGTTATAACACTTTATGTTTTAAACCACTCAAACACATTTAGCACACGTGACGCCTACCGCATCTACATAGTTTACACATATCATGCTAGAGAGATAGGAAGAGGTTCACATACCTCGCGACGATTATCGACTAATAGCAAAATGCTCCGAGTACCTCGCCGCCTGGCTACTCCTTAAGCCAAGTAGAACGCGCCACACGTAGTACTTCCACCTATAAGGCCACAAGCGCGCTTATTAACATCTAGATCTCATCGTAGAACTTCTACGTAAAATTCGCAAAGACTTCCCCGCAAATGGCAGAAATCTCCTCCTCTATCGAGGCCTGGCTACCAAGCCAACCGAGGGGTTATACATCTAACCCTAACTGCAATTCTACTCCACTGCATTTCTACACAAGTCTCATCAGAATAGTCCCATGTAATTACAACAAGACTATATATAGTATACTTCAACTATATACTCCTACAACATGTAATATCCAATTACAATAGGACAAGATAATTACCTCGATAAGCCCATAATTATCCAAGTATAAAGTCGATCCCGGCAATCGCTTAGCTCGACTCCGAGCGCCCAACCCGCTCTAAACCACCCTTAGAAGTTCTAACCAACTTACACAATACTCCAACTGACTATGGAGATTTTCCTAGGGTTTCGGTTTTGGATCGACGAAGTATAATAGTATTTCTGGCTTTTCAGAAAGGTATAACCTTAGAATACAACAAGGTATAAGGCTAAGGTAATTTGGGCATTATAACAATACTGAGAGTATTTCTATACCACAAAGGGGTATTATACAAAGCAACTAGGCTAGTGGGTACCCCACTTAGCACCTCAGGAGGGGTGTCTACCTCGGCCTACCCCACTGTGGGGACTCTCGGCTGGGGAGGAGGGCTCTCGCCAAGACACCACACTGGGGAAGGAAGAAGCTTTCAAGACTTAGGCAAATCAGAATGAATTAGTCTTCCAAGGGAGGGTATTTATAGGTCAAGTGAAAGCCAACCAATGGCCAAGATTACACCAAGTGTTAGGCAAGTGTAGGGCCAAGATTCACCCATGTGTACCTAGCCAACTTGCACACAAAATATCTACCAAAATATCTCCCACTTGCCTTCCCAATCGCCCACGTACGCCCACTTTGCCCACCAATGGCAGGTGCTGCCGCCTCTCGTTGGTCCAAAATGTTCCGCCTCTCGGAAAAATCCGCAAAAATACTAAATGACATAGCCGAAATTCCCTACGAAAGTCATGGAAAACGCTTCGCCGAAAACGACTCTAACCAAGGTGTTGTGCAGACAAACATATTTCGACCAAAGGTGCCACACGGGTGACACGTGTCGCCCCGATTCGCCCAAAATATTTCGTCTTCCAAAATATCCAAAACGCCAAAATCTCAAAATCAAAGCGGCCCCACAAAACCAGAATTTCTCCCGTGGCCCCACGTGACCATTTTCAAAATAAAATTCCATAATTCTCTAATATTCCAGAAGTCCGAATACCAAACTGGAATCCAATTCCATAAACGAACCTTTTTCCTTCACAAAACCGAAACTTTTCCGTGGAAAAATCGCTCTTTCTTCCTTTCCAATCTTTCTCCGTATTCTCGCACGCACGCCCTCGCATACATACCCTCGAACTACGGGTATAACATTCTTCCCCTTAGAAACATTCGTCCGAATGTTCCTTCTAAGTCTCAAAACGAACACGTGATGATAGTCTTCACTACTATACTTACGAAACAATCCCGCCACACCGCCACGGAAACACTGCGCAAAACTTACATCTAAGTCCACGAGAAACACCTCTACATCACCACAAATACCTCTTCCCGGTCAAAATATACTTCCTTAGTCATCGATACCACTTTTGTCACTGTCACGCGAGCCTTGCCCGACGACCCAACAAATGGTAGCCGCCATGATCCCGAGGATCTCGTGACACTCGAACTCTTACCACATTCTCGATACGCCAGCTTCCAAAACTCGGGTTACTATCTCTAACGTGGTCATCATTAATCGGAACACTGATGGATCTCCGATACTTTCCCGATCATAACAATACGAAGACGGACGCCCTTCCTCCTAAGTCGGACGGCAAATGCTAACATATAGCAACTGGCCTATTCTTCACATGAACTCACAAAGGCCCAAAGTAACTCGCTAAGTTCCTTCGCTTCAAAACTCGTCACACTCGTCCGGTGGTACTTTCAAGAAGACCGACCACAACTCAACTCTAAGCGTCGCCGCCGATTATCCGCACGATTCTCCGAGCCGCGTAACTTCTTCTAGACAAGCTTCACTATCCATACCGCTGGAACAAGCTCGAACCAACTATCCAACCCCCGCCAACATCGAACCAATCGACCGCAACTTGCATTTCGCCTACAAGGCGCGCACAAGACGACATCCAACACCGACATGGTAGCTTAAACACTTCAACCGAGACAACGATCCTCACTACCCTCAAATCAAAACACCGCCCGGTGGCGAATGCGACACGGAGACTCACCGAGTTCCTAGCCCCGCTCGTACAAACTCCTAGAAGAGAAACACTGCACTGGCTCCATCGCTCATAAGGTGAAGGTAGGCACCCTGCAACCTCACAACCTTTCGTGATAACATCAACATCGCCGGTGGAACGACTTCGACCAAGAACACGATAGGTCGCCATCGCCCGACCACCGGTCGAACGCGTCCACGAACTTGCACGGCTAACTAAACACGGGCCTAACACCCTACGACCCTAACACAAAGAGGACCACCACAACCGACCACCACCAAACCTACCGCGGGTTGACCCAAGACGTAGCCTCAACCCGACCCAAAGCGCAAAATACCATCTCCCAAGGAACAATCTTACTAAACACGTTATGAAACCTAGCGTCTTCTTAGCTCAACTACCCTCTTTCATTTCATACTACATGTGACTTATCCCAAACACACCACGCGGCACTATGCACTCCGATAAGGGTCAAACATAAACATACGCCTCTACCCGAGATGGCCTTACCTCTAAGGTCTTTGCGTATAAAGCTCTAAGGCTCACACTTTCTATCCTCCAAAATCTTACTCGGCTAACCCACCATGATTTCTAATCACAACTAACACACCGCTATCGAACATAGCACTTAAGGTATACTCACCTTGAAAGTTACCGGCGACTCACGCTTCCGCCCTCTTCTCGCCCTGGTTAACCCACAATCTCTACGCTTTCGCTCTTTGCACATAAGCCCGCATACGTGCCATGCTCAAGCCCAATCAAGAATTACTCTTGCACAACCTCTCTAGGTAGTCATCAAGACTCGCGTACATCGGTATAATCTCGTAGCCAAATCTATAGCTAGTAAATGGTCGCCTCTTTGAAATCTATATTCATCGCTCTGGCCGTGGAATCAAGGTTCAAATATCGTGGACGCAGAGGAATCGCCGTCATCGTGCTAAACTCACTGGGCCAGCGACGTCGCAGAATCCCCGAACGGAAGCACTACCCTAGGTAATGATTGGGCTCGTGCTCGCAACCTTCTCGAACTCAACTCTCGCCTTCCTCGCCTCGCCTCCCGGGCCCGGTTGCCCACGCGAGGCATAACGATAAGGAATGAATTTCGCGAGGGTCCAACTTACAACACGCCTCTAAGGCACGATCTCGAGTGAGAAGAATAGAAACCAATCCTAAATATCCTATAGCCTCCTCGATTATTGGTGGTGCACAACACACCGATAATCAAGACTTCATCGATACTGCTCAGACACTTTCCGAGGATTAATCGCTCGATACCACTTTTGTCACGACGAACCTGCCCGTGATCGTGCCTTACCCTGCACCCTAGTGACACAACATCGTAGTAATCGCGAACATAAACCACAAATACGAGATAAATGTAAATATATAAAACAATAATCAGGAAACTTGCCTTTCTGCATATATATAACTATCAACTCTTTTACAAATGAAAATTAATCCTTTTACCAACCCCGCCACAACAAGATTACTGCACTTCTAAGAATGATACGACACAATGGCGGACAGTGGCCCCGCCAAACCCCGAATGTAAACACTTACTACGACAGGGACTATACCACCGATAAGCCTCCGAGAAACGGAGCTTCCCAAACGCCGAATCGTGACTCGAGAGCTAGGATCAACGATCGATGTACCTCAACTCGCGGCATGAACGCACTTCGGGCGAGGTCGCATAACAGTACGAGTATGTGAAACTAAAGATAACATCAGAATGAAATCATAGTAGTCTATACAAAGCAGAGACACGTATGATAACCAAACTACGCTTCACCATAAATAAGCGGCCATGTCAAGTCGTGACTCACACCTCAAGTCATCACTCAATTTAACAATGGGTCTCACGCCCACAACATCAATCGTGCGTGGAATACCTTCCTCATCGCTAGCTTATGATATACAAGCACCAAGGAATACATATGAACACCGAGTCCCACTGTCCTAATAAAACTGCATGCGGTAATAAGGCCTAGCCGACTACTAACACCTACAGTACCAACAAGGTCATAAATCAGATTATAAGATCTGCTCTGCATCGCCACATGATCAAAGCCGCCACTTGCCCGCAGATCTAATGCGCGCGTCAGTCCTCGAACTTCCCGCACTCCGCATAGGCCAATCTCATCGCCCGCATGAGGTATTCCCCGCATCGAGGGTAGCTACTCCCGGATCGCCCCGACTTCGCACCGCACGCCACAAGCGACCGCATGCCCATAAAGGACGACACTAACGGAACTCGTAGTTCGCATAGGCCCCTCGTGACCCGCATGAGGTATTCTCGAATCACGGTCCTGCATCACCGAAGTCTACCCCGCATCGGAGGGCGTTAACCCCTAATCATCTCAAGAGATGAATGCCACAATACTATCATAACGATCGATAGTTAATAAGCACAATCAAGGGAAACCCCCTTACACAAACATCACAAGATACTAACACACGTAGCATCCTAACACGTTTACTTATCAAGGCAACAAGAAAGTATTACAAGGCTATCACAAACCAATACAATCAAGTTATTCACAAGGTACTTTCTACTAACAAGTTCGTATCTATCCCCAAAGTACTTCACACATTAAAATTTTAAAAGATCTGCTTTCTTCACATAAGTCACACAATACCCGTAGTATAAAATAGAGTGATCGCCCTTTTAAGAAACCCAAAACTCTTACCTTTGTAAAATCAAGTAACAACATTATTTTCCAAACGGCCAAGTTTGCCTAATTGCAAATGTTCACGTTTCTTATTTTAGAAAGGTTCCGTAGTTCATAGTCTTATTCATTTAAGAATATAATTCTCTTTTAAACAATCTGAGAAACATAAGCCTTATGTGTGAGTAGGATATTCTTGTTTATAACAATCTTATTACAAAGAATCATGATCTAGGAAATATCATTTTGTCTCATCTTAGCTTCTATGCGGATGGAAGTTTCTACCGGTTTTCATAATACTTAATTATTCAAAACATTTCCTTTTATTAACGCCGCAGTTGGTTTGTCGATACACATTCGATTCAAATCAAGAAAGCATTCTTAAGCCGTTATACCTAACTTCCCATAAAGCTAGTATAACTCTTAAGTTTTCAAACACCAAGTATTACTTCTTTTCAAAATGATTCAAAATCTTTTGAAAATACTTCAAGTTCTTTCTTACCATATAACAAGCCGCTTATAGTTCAAATCGCTTACCTTTTAAAAACCACATGTATTTTCTTACTAACATAAAGTCATATAACCAACTTCCCGTAAAGTCGTTATAACACTTTATGTTTTAAACCACTCAAACACATTTAGCACACGTACGTCTCACCGTACTACATAGTTTACACATATCATGCTAGAGATAGGAAGAGGTTCACATACCTCGCGACGACATCGACTAATAGCAAAATGCCCGAGTACCTCGCCGCCGGCTACTCCTTAAGCCAAGTAACGCGCCACACGTAGTACTTCCACCTATAAGGCCACAAGGCGCTTATTAACATCTAGATCTCATCGTAGAACTTCTACGTAAAATTCGCAAAGACTTCCCCGCAAAACAGAAATCTCCTCCTCTATCGAGGCCGCTACCAAGCCAACCAGTGGGTTATACATCTAACCCTAACGGTACAATTCTACCCACTGCATTTCTACACAAGTCTATCAGAATACAACCCATGTAATTACAAATTCAAGATTATATATAGTATACTTCAACTATATACTCCTACAACATGTAATATCCAATTACAATAGGGACAAGATAATTACCTCGATAAGCCCATAATTATCCAAGTATAAAGTCGATCCTGGCAATCGCTTAGCTCCAACTCCGAGCGCCCAACCCGCTCTAAACCACCCTTAGAAGTTCTAACCAACTTCTACACAATACTCCAACTGACTATGGAGATTTTCCTAGTGGTTTTGCCAGGATCGACTGAAGTATAATAGTATTTCTGGCTTTTCAGAAAGGTATAACCTTAGAATACAACAAGGTATAAGGCTAAGGTAATTGGGGCATTATAACAATACTTGGAGAGTATTTCTATACCACAAAGGGGTATTATACGAAAGCAACTAGGCAGTGGTACCCCACTGGCTAGCACCTCAAAGGAGTGGGTGTCTACCTCTACTACCCCACTGTGGGGACTCTCGCCAAGGGAGGGAGGGCTCTCGCCAAGACTCCACACTAAGGGGGAAGGAAGAATCTTTCATCACTTACGCAAAAAGTGAATGAATTAGTCTTCCAAGGGAGGGGTATTTATAGGTCAAGTGAAAGCCAACCAATGGCCAAGATTACACCAAGTGTTAGGCAAGTGTAGGGCCAAGATTCACCCATGTGTACCTAGCCAACTTGCACACAAAATCTCTCCCAAAAATATCTCCCACTGGCGTTCCCAATCGCCCATGCACGCCCACTTTGCCCACCAACGAGGTGCAAGTGCCGCCTCTCGTTGGTCCAAAATGTTCCGCCTCTCGGAAAATCCGCAAAATACTAAATGACATAGCCGAAATTCCCTACGAAAGTCGTGGAAAACGTTTCAAAAAAACGACTCTAACCGGGTGTTGTGCACTAACATATTTCGGCCCAACGGTGCCACATGGGGGTGACACGTGTCGCCCCCCGATTCGTCCAAAATATTTCGTCTTCCGATAATATCCAAAACGGCCAAAATCTCAAAATCAAAGCTGCCCTACAAAATCAGAATTTCTCCCGTGGGCCCCACGTGACCATTTTCAAAATAAAATTCCATAATTCTCTAATATTCCAGAAGTCCGATACCAAATCGGGAATCCAATTCCCATAAACGAACCTTTTTCCTTCACAAAACCAAACTTTTCCGTGGAAAAATCGCCTCTTTCTTTCCTTTCCTTTCTTTCTTCGTCAGATTCTCGTGACGCGTCCTCGCACATACCGGAACTACGGTATAACAAATGAACTCCTCGCGATCCTCATCGACCTCGAACCATAAAACTCGTGGATGACATCCTAGAAAATCCCTAATCCGCAAACCGTCGGCCTGGGTGGGTTCTGCTTGCCGCCAACTACTATACTTGGTCAATAATCGGACCGCCTCGTAGTCTCTATACTCGCACCACGCGAATCGAGGCTCGTACCGAATCCTCGAGCTACCGCCGCCTCGGCCTCTAATATTGCGGCGTGGCTGAACTCGCCGACCCGCTTACTACCTCGTGCATAGTCTGTGCCCGACTCTGGTAACTCACAGACCATCGCACTCTGTGGCTGCCTTTGCCCTTCGGGGCCTCGTCGCCTTCCGCGAGGCATAGCTGTTTCATAAGAATAGGTCGAGGATTCAACCTAATAAGACAACTCTCATCGCACGATCTCGCAGAGAGAAGAATAGAAACCAATCCTAAATGTCTGCAGCCTCCGATTATAGATGTGCACAACACACCGATAATCAAGACTCTACTAGACACGGCCTCAGACACCTTCCGAGGACTAATCGCTCTGATACCACTTTTGTCACGACCGACCGGGATCGCGATCAGTGCCCTACACAGGCACTTACAGTATATATCGAGATAATCAATGAACATACATGAAACTTATAAAATAAAACAATGTATGAAACAACAGTTAGCCGATAGGCTACCTTCCCGACATACATATATATACAACAACGCTTGCCTTTCTTTACAAACAGACTCCACAAAATGTGACTCTGACACTCTAAGAGTTTTTAACATAACAACAAGGGACAGGGCCCCGCCATACCCCTGAATATGCATGAATCTACTACTTCAGGGAAAACCGTACCAAGAGATAAAGCCTCCGGAGCAAATGGAGCTTTTTCCCAAAAACTGAACCGAGATCCTAAGAGCAAGGATCACCAACCTGGGTACCTAAAACTCGCGGCATTTAACGCACTCGGGGTCGGCATAACAAAAATTTAATATGGAATGTAAATAACGATAAGAAATGATCATAATCAGACAAATGTAATGACAAGGACAAGTATAAAACAATACATACCAGATCCTGCCGTGTCATTACCACTTATGAACTTAATCGCACCTTATTATCTTTTCCATTCTTTTTTAAAAAAAAAAAAAAAAGTTACAGCCACATTCTTACGTACATTATTAGAAAAAGAATCATTAAGTTCATTACTATATAACTCACTTATCTTTCATAAGTATAATCCGGCCCTTTAAGGAGGGGCACCTATACTACCCCACCCTAGACGCGATCAAGGTCACATAGTTCGCCTGCAGCGGTATCGCTCGCCCCAATCCCGGTCGATAATGTCATCTAGTCCGCCTGCGTGGTATCGCCGGCCCATTCTCGGTCGAGCATGTCGTATAGTTCGCCCGTATAGGTATATCGCCGGCCCATTCTCGGTCGATAATGTCATATAGTCCGCCCGTAGGTATACCGCCCGCCCATTCTCGGTCGATAATGTCGATACCGCCTGTATAGGTATACCGCCGCCCATTCTGGTCGATAATGTCATATAGTCCGCCTGCAGAAGGTATACCGCCCGCCCATTCTCGGTCGATAATGTCATATAGTCTGCCCGTATAGTATACCGCCTTACCATTCTCGGTCGATAATGTCATATAAAATCCGAATTTAACCCAACGTATCACGCGCTTCTACTCCTTTAAAAGACTCTTTTCAATTACAACTTCGATACTAACAACTATAGTATCAAGTCCTATCCGTCTTTCAAGACAAGTCACAATACATTTTTAGAAATACAATTACCGGCTTCTAAAAACAAGTGACTTCTTTTCTTATAAAACCTTAGGCAAGCGATGCCGTAAAATCAAGTTGCCTTTTCACTAAAGTCAAGTCATTTATCTTTCCATAAGGAAAATATAACTAACTTCCCATAAAGCCGTTATATTCACTTTATACCTTAGCCATAAACAATTTCCTATCCAAGGGACTTATACGTTTAAAACGGAACAAGTATCACATACTTTAAAACTCTTCAAGTCCCTTAACTTTAAAATCAACTTAAGACATCCTTACTATTTTCAAAGAAGTGAGTTAATCTCCTAACCCACCCGACTTGGCATCCCAAAAAAAAAACAAGTAAAGAATGTCATAGTCTTGTACGTCTACCGTACTACATACGTGTTACTAGTCATGCTCAAAAGATAGGAAAAGTTCCACGTAGAGTAAATCACATAACTACCTCTTAACTTCTAAGAGTAGAAGGAAACATGAGATGATACCACAAGTATATTCCATACATAGAATCATGCCTAAGGAAGGAAGAGGTTCACATACCTCGCGACGATTGTCGACAAGTAGCAAAATGCTCCAAAGTACTTCAAACTTGATAGCTATTCCACTCTCCAAGTAGGATACGCTATACTTAGTACTTCAACCTATAATGGTCACAATACGTCCATTAACCTCTCACTTCATACGTAGAATTATTCTAAGTGCTAAGTCACCAATTCTACGGAAAATCGGACAGCACCTCCTTTGTTTCTACTAACTTTGCCACCTTTTTCAAGGTCGAATACAATAACCAAACAGCCCCAATTGGCTCACCACAATCAATACGGTAGTCCAAAACAAAAGAATAACAAACTACTAGTCCAATTCGCTAACTCAAGTACTACATAATCACTTCTTATCCAATTTCCATCCAAGTTATTAGCCTAACATGATATCAAGTCGCAAGCGATTAAAACTACTACAATCTCCAAGTAATTAACATGCGACTATTCTAACTACGACCAACTTGAAATCCAACTTCAAATGGCTAATGTGTCATTTCGGTTCTTAGGCTACAACAATTCATAACACTTATAAAACTTCAACACATATGCTTCATGCTAGTAAAATGTAAGGCTAACAACAATACATAATCTTGTAACACTTAAAGAGAACAAAAATTATACCTCAACGAATCTCAATCTAACGTCCAACCAAGTCGCTCCCTAGCAACTTAGAGCCTCTTCAAGACATTTCAATCCGCTACTTGAGACCCTTAGAACCACACCAACAACTTTCCTTCAAACCTTCAATCCAAAACCTAGAAAGCCACTAGGTTTTCACTTTGCGACTAACCCGAAAACTATTTTTTTCCGAGATTTTTCTATTGAGATATGCTTACACTACCCTCAAGAACCTTGGTTTAAAGTGTGGAGCTCAATGATCAAGAAACAAATTTTTTTCTTCTCCACAAGGAGTGAACCCGAGAGCTATATGTGTTGTTCTTCCAATTTTTGTGCAAATTTGGCTAAGTATGGAACTAGTCTCACTACTACTAGTATTATAAAGCAACATGGAGGGTCAAGATATGAACAATTGGGTGGTTTGGATGAGTTCTTAGCAAATATCAAGACTAATTGACTCCTTTGACTTGGTCAATAATCTCAAGCTCATTAATTTGAAGACTTAGTCATCCTAAGGCTATGGTCAATGACCATTATGGCCATGCCTAATTTCGTCCAAGGCATTCTAAGGGGGGGTGACACGTGTCGCCCTCCCATTCGTCACAATAATACGTTTTCCGACAATTCCATAATTCCGAGAAATTTTTACAAGTCTCAAATCTTAACACTGTGAGTTCTACGACGTTCTAAAGCATGTCCTCAGAATACGGGTGTAATCACGCAGGTATGGGTGCTTGTTTTTCTTGTGGTCGTCTAGGCCATATGTTAAGAGAGTGTCCTTATAGGGGTCCCGTGGACAACACGCCATCGGATCAGCCATGTTCTTCGCCTTCAATAGCTAGGCAGGATGTTCATGCACCGACAGGCCGTGGCAGAGGTGTCACGACCGACTCAAGCTCGCATCGTGCCTTACCCTGTGCACCCCAAAGGATACAACATCGAGAAAATCAGCGGAAATAAAACTTAAACATTGAACAAGATAAAATAAGAAACAATTTCTAACCAAAACGTTACCTTTCTCGCATATATATACGAACAATTATATCCTTTACAAACCCCGCCCACAAGATTACATGCACTTCTAAGAATGTAACCACAACTACGACGACGTGGCCCCGCCATACCTCAATGTAAGTACCTACAACGCAGGACTATACCAAAGATAAGCTCTCCGAGAAACTGAGCTTCCTAAACGCCGAATCGTGATCCTATGAGCGAGGATCAACAATCGTATATCTCTACCGCTGATTGAACGCAGCTTCCGGAGGTCGATAACAGTACCAAGTATGTGAAATCAAAATACTTTAAATGAAATCATAATAGTCTATATTAAGGATGAGACATTTATGATAACCAAACTATAGTACACAAATATACGCGCAAATATGTCAAGTCGTGACTCACGCCTCAAAGTCATCACTCAAAATATAACAATGGGTCTCACGCCCACAACATCAATCATGCCCGTGGAATTCCTTCCTCACCGCTTCTAGCCTATGATATAACAACACCAATGAGTACACTTGAACACCGTGTCCCACTCGTGTCATAAAACCGTGACGGCAAGTATGGGCTAACTACTGATACCAAAGCCGCGATCATCAATCGATCGGCAAGTAAAAGCCAACTACCGATACCAAAGTCGTACTAACAATACTCTATACCCATACCACGAAGCTGACACGGGGCAAGTACGACAGCCAACTACCAGATACCAAGGCCGCATCACGTCGCTGATGGGGAAAGTACGGTGGCTAGCTACCGATACCAAGGCCGACCAAGAAACTCGCGAGAGCTAGTCCATGGAACAACAATCCTAATGGAACCATACCCGGCCACCCAACGTGTCGAGAGTCCAAGGATATAACAAGACAACACTCCTAGTGGAAGCATACCCGTGGGCCACCCATCGTGTCGCATGTCCATCAATCAACCGTATAGCTTCTCCATCGAGAGACCAGAGCACATAATCAAAACACTTGCACAACAAAGGCTATCACATCAAGCATAGGCAAGTTCAACGTACTCATAGACTTTCATTAACATGTAAATTGATTCACCATTTATATAACTCAAGTACCCCCATTTTACCAACAATCCTGGTTTTAACCCTAAGGTACTACGTACTTAAATTCTTTCAAAAGACCCCTTTCTTTTACAAAAGTCACACGATACTCGTAGTATCAAAATAGAGTAACTATCTTTTTAAGTAAACCAAAACAATTTCCATACCTTCTTTTGAAATAAACCAATTTAAGACAAAACCATGCCTTCTTTTTTAAACTAATTTAAGAAAAAAACATGCCTTTCTTTTAAACCAAAACACTTAAAATTTCTCAAGTCTCTTTTCTTTTTAGAACACAAGTTCCTTACTTTGGAATTTAAGAAAAATCCATACTTATTATTAATGATCTTATTACAGCAACCATGATCTAGGAAATGTAATACAATTTTGTCTTATCTTAGCTTCTATGCAGATGGAGGTTTCTACTGGTTTTAATATAATTAATTATTAGTCAATACATTTTCCTTTATTAACGCTGCAGTGGTTTGTTCGATACTTATTCTCATTTCCGAAATCAATATAACTTATTCCTTTTAAAACCCAATTACCCATTTCTCATAAAAGCGGTTTCACAACTTTTTAACACAAACCAAGTCCTTAATATTTCACATCAAGTCATTTATAAGTCAAGTCTCTCATCTTTTAAAAACCACAAACCATTTCTTTACCTACATAAAGCTGTTATAACAAACTTCCCATAAAGCCGTTATAACACTTTATGTTTTAAACCAACCAAATTCGTTTAGCACATGTACGTCTACCGTACTACATAGTTCACAATAATCATGCTAGAAAAGATAGGAAGAGGTTCACATACCTCGCGATGAGTATCGACAATTAGCAAAAAGCTCCAAAGTCTATAACCTTGCTAGCCTTTTCCATCCTTCAAGTAGAATACGCTACTCGTAGTACTTCAACCTATAATGGTCATAAAATGTCTATTAACCTCTAGATCTCTTCGTAGAATATTCTAAGTACAAGGTCACTAAATTCTACGGAAAATCGGGCAGCACTTCCTTTGTTTCTACATATTTTGCCACCTTTTTCAAGGCCGAATTCAATAACCAAACACCACATTTAAGGCTCAAATCAAATCAGCAAATACAAAGGGGATTACACGCCCAACAAGACGTGTAAAATTCCGCCCCACAATTTCTACCAACTAGTCCACAATACAATCCAATTATACAATGTTATTCTCGGCTAACAACAACACTACTTCTCTTTCAATTTCTATTTCAATACAAGTTGTTATTCCAACATGCTACATAGTCATAAACAACTTCAACAACTATAATTCCTTCTTTATATAACATGTGACAACTTAACTAGTAACCAACTTGAATTACAATCTTAAGGGCTAACATACTAGTTTTCGGATTAGGGTTCCAATAGTCAAAACACTTATCAAACTTCATAATATACACCTCATGCTTGCTAATATCCAAAGCTACAACAAGTAGTAATCTTAATTACTAAAACGACAAGAATTATACCTTTACAAGCCCTTAAAATTTCCAAGATTCAAAGTCGCTCCTTAGCAATTCTTAGCTCCTTTCCTTAAGTTCCAATCCGCTCCAAGCACTCCTTAGAAGCCTATGAAGAACCCATCTTCAAGTTCCAACTTCAAAGTTGAAGAACTCCTTAAGTTTCCGCCTTGCGACTAATACGAAAACGCCACTTTTCCGGAATCTTTCTATTGAGATAACCTTACAACACCCTTAGGGACCTTGGGTTTAAGTCTTGTGAACAATGGAACAAAATTACAAAAATTTTGTGTGGGAAAAGGACCCAACCCGTGAGCTCTCAATGAAGAACAAGAAAGTGTGAAATAATTCTAAGTGTTGAAGAACTAGTCTTGCACTAGTTGGGTATATATAAAACAATGGAGGGTCAAGATTATAACAAATGTGTGGCTAGGATGAAGAACACATGGATCATACACAAGTGGCAAGTTGACTTGGTCAAAAATATCAAGCTTGAAGACTTATCATCCACAAAGGTCAAATGACCATCAAACCCTTGCAATTTTCGTCCAACACCAAATGGGGGAGGTGCCACGTGTCGCCCTCCCATTCGTGTATAAAATTCCGTAACCCTCGTGGGTCCCACAAAACGTAAAAATTCCTCGGGTGGGCCCCACATGACCAAATCCGTAAAAATATAAATTCCATAATTCTTATAAGTTCTTAAAGTCTTAAATACCAAAGTTGAGAATCCAATCCTCAATAATAAACCTGTGTCCTTCACGAAGTTCGGAACTTTTCCGTCGAAAAATCACATATTTCCTCCTTTCCAATATTACTGTCGTATCCTCGTACGTATGTCCTCACATACATACCCTGGAACTACGGGGTGTAACATTCTTCCCCCCTAAGAAACATTCGTCCCGAATGTTCCTTCTAAGTCTCAAAACATACACGCGCCGGTATAGTCTTCACTACTATACTTATAAAACCAAATATGTCACACCTGGCCATAATATAACATATGCGCAAAACTCCAATCCAAGCCAATAAGGAATCACTTCTAACATCACAAAAGCTTCCCCCATGGTCTAAAGGACCTTCGCATCTTCACTTTACAACAAAATGATCTCTTTCATTCTCTTAACACCCGTTCACTTCTTTCCTTACTCGTCGCACTCTTCTCGTGACACCGAACTCTTTCTATTACACGCATCACACTTCGCTTATCGCCTGGGCCAAAACTCGAGTCACTACCCCAAACTCACCATCTTACTAGCCTCAAATTCCTTTAAGGTCATTCCCACCTTCACGCCCGATTCGTCGAACACATCCACGAACTCATACGATGGTTACCTAAACTTGGGCCTAGCACCCTCGTGACCCTACCATCCGCAGACCACCTCAACCGACCCCACCTCATTCCGGCCGCGGTTGACCCGCGACCGCCTCAACCCGACCCATTATCGCGCTAAACTCTCTCGCTCCTCGATCCGAACAATCTTACTAATTCACGCCATGAAAGCTACCACTTCTATCACAACCGCCTCGAATTATCACACAAATACTCCACGTATACTATGCACTCGACAAAGATTAACCGTAATGTCTTTTACTCAAGACTACTTTACATCTAAGGTCTCAACTGTCATAATTTCTAAGGTTCAAAATTTTCTCATCCCCAGACTTACCCTTTCTCAACTACCCATGTTTTCTAATTCACACTGCTATCCGTACATAGCAATTAACATGTATCCACCATAACAACATAAACCGCTTCTCGAGGTCAAGATATCTCTCAGAATTCATCGCCTCACTTTTCCTTTGTCGCCTAATCATAATCCCACTCGCAGGCGCCTAGCTATATAAGGCATTTAACCACCACCGATCCCGGCGTCGAGTCTCAACATCTGTATACCTGCCTGACAAACTCTCACCAAATAGCCTCTGGTCGCAAGTATACAAGCCGTCAAGTAGTACGACACTCCCATAATGGAGTCTATTACAACAACAACGAGGTAGTGGTGACTCTCATCCGACTAACACCCCTTCTCCCGAACAATCGACCTCGCAATCGACCTTGAGCCGAGTCATCCTCTCAGATCCTCCTACTGACATCCTCCTATCACACGGCCCGACGGCCGCAAGTATAACAATCTCCCAAACTAGCACGACACTCGAGGATCATCCTCGCCTCTCTATCCATAGAACTCGCGAATCGCAACTCAAGAAATCCCAAGTCTCGTACTATCGGATCGGTAAATCATCGCATCGCCGGAACCACCGGCCACATCCGTTCATTCTCAGCCACCACTTAGCCGTAATCGCCATCTTTCAACTTCATATCTCGCCTCGCCGAATCGAGGCTCAGTATCGTGGCCTCGTGAGAAATCGATGCCGCTCTAAACTCTGTGGGCCAAGCGGCGCTATAAAACTCGCCGTCAAGTACTATCTCGTAATGACCACTGTGCCTCGTAACCCTTCAGGTTTCTACTCGCAGCTTCTCTCACGCCCCGCTCTTCGGGCTCAGTTGCCTTGCGTAGAGGCGAACGTAAAAGAATACGCCGTAGGAGTCCAACTTATAACACGCCTCTAAGGCACGATCTCGAGTGAGAAGAATAGAAACCAATCCTAAATATCTCAGAGCCTCCTCGATTATAGATGTGGCACAACACACCGATAATCAAGACTCTACTAGACACGCTCAGAGACACTTTCCGAGGATTAATCGCTTCGATACCACTTTTGTCACGACCCGACTGCCCGCGATCGTGCCTTACCCCTGCACCCCAGCTGATACAACATCATAGAAAATCAGCGAAATAAAAACTTAAACATGAAACAAGATAAAATAAGAAACAAAGCAACCAAAACGGTTACCTTTCTCGCATATATATACCAACAATTATATCCTTTACAAACCCCGCCACAACAAGATTCATGCACTTCTAAGAATGTAACCACAACTACGACGACAGTGGCTACCATACCCTCGAATGTAAGTACCTACAACGACAGGACTATACCAAAGATAAGCCTCCGAGAAACGGAGCTTCCCAACGCTGAATCGTGATCCATGAGCGAGGATCAACAATCGCGTACTTCTACCGCTGCATTTAACGCATCCCCGAAAGAGGTCGCATAACAGTACCAAGTATGTGAAATCAAAATATCAGAATGAAATCATAATAGTCTATATAAAGCAGGAGACATGTATGATAACCAAACTATAGTACACAACATATGCGCAGTCATGTCAAGTCAGGGACTCACGCCCTCAAAGTCATCACTCAAAATATAACAATGGGTCTCACGCCCACAACATCAATCATGCCCGTGGAATTCCTTCCTCACTGCCGGCAGTCTATGATATAACAACACCAATGAGTACACTTGAACACCGTGTCCCACTGCGGTCATAAAACCGCACGGTAAGTATGGCGCTAACTACTGTATACCAAAGCCGCATCATCAATCGATCGGCAAGTACGAAAGCCAACTACCAGATACCAAAGTCGTACTAACAATACTATATAACCATACCACGAAGCTGACACGGGGCAAGTACGAAAGCCAACTACCAGATACCAAGGCCGCATCACGTCGCTGATGGGGGAAAGTACGAGGGCTAGCTACCAGATACCAAGGCCGAATCAGTAAACCTCATGGAGAGCTAGTCCATGGAACAACAATCCTAATGGAACCATACCCGTGGGCCACCCAACGCGGTCAAGAGTCCAAGGATATAACAAGACAACACTCCTAGTGGAAGCATACCCGGCCACCCATCGTCAAGATGTCCATCAATCAACCAGATAGCCTACCTCCATCGAGAGACTCGGTAGCACATAATCAAAACACTTGCACAACAAAGGCTATCACATCAAGCATAGGCAAGTTCAACGTACTCATAGACTTTCATTAACATGTAAATTGATTCACCATTTATATAACTCAAGTACCCCCATTTTACCAACAATCCGGGTTTTAACCATAAGGTACTACGTACTTAAATTCATTCAAAAGACCCCTTTCTTTTACAAAAGTCACACGATACTCGTATTATCAAAATAGAGTAACTATCTTTTTAAGTAAACCAAAACAATTTCCATACCTTCTTTTGAAATAAACCAATTTAAGACAAAACCATGCCTTCTTTTTAAAACTATTTTAAGACAAAAACATGCCTTTCTTTTAAACCAAAACACTTAAAATTTCCCACGTCTCTTTTCTTTTTAGAACACAAGTTCCTTACTTTGGAATTTAAGAAAAATCCATACTTATTATTAATGATCTTATTACAAAGAACTATGATCTAGAAATGTAATACAATTTTGTCTTATCTTAGCTTCTACGCAGATGGAGGTTTCATCGTTTTAATATAATTAATTATTAGTCAATACATTTTCCTTTATTAACGCTGCAGTGGTTTGTTCGATACTTATTCTCATTTCCGAAATCAATATAACTTATTTCTTTTAAAACCCAATTACCCATTTCTCATAAAAGCGGTTTCACAACTTTTTAACACAAACCAAGTCCTTAATATTTCACATCAAGTCATTTATAAGTCAAGTCTCTCATCTTTTAAAAACCACAAACCATTTCTTTACCTACATAAAGCTGTTATAACAAACTTCCCATAAAGCCGTTATAACACTTTATGTTTTAAACCAACCAAATTCGTTTAGCACATGTACGTCTACCGTACTACATAGTTCACAATAATCATGCTAGAAAAGATAGGAAGAGGTTCACATACCTCGCGATGAGTATCGACAATTAGCAAAAAGCTCCAAAGTCTATAACCTTGCTAGCCTTTTCCACCCTTCAAGTAGAATACGCTACTCATAGTACTTCAACCTATAATGGTCATAAAATGTCTATTAACCTCTAGCTCTCTTCGTAGAATATTCTAAGTACAAGGTCACTAAATTCTACGGAAAATCGCAAAGACTTCCTTTGTTTCTACATACTTTGCCACCTTTTTCAAGGCCGAATTCAATAACCAAACGCCACATTTAAGGCTCAAATCAAATCAGCAAATACAAAGGGGATTACACGCCCAACAAGACGTGTAAAATTCCGCCCCACAATTTCTACCAACTAGTCCACAATACAATCCAATTATACAATGTTATTCTCGGCTAACAACAACACTACTTCTCTTTCAATTTCTATTTCAATACAAGTTGTTATTCCAACATGCTACATAGTCATAAACAACTTCAACAACTATAATTCCTTCTTTATATAACATGTGACAACTTAACTAGTAACCAACTTGAATTATAATCTTGGCTAACATACTAGTTTTCTGATTTGGGTTCCAATAGTCAAAACACTTATCAAACTTCATAATATACACCTCATGCTCATAATATCCAAAGCTACAACAATTAGTAATCTTAATTACTAAAACGACAAGAATTATACCTTTACAATCCCTTAAAATTTCCAAGATTCAAAGTCGCTCCTTAGCAATTTTTAGCTCCTTTCCTTAAGTTCCAATCCGCTCCAAGCACTCCTGGCTCATGAAGAACCCATATTCAAGTTCCAACTTCAAAGTGAAGAACTCCTAAGTTTCCGCCATGACTAATACGAAAATGCCACTTTTCCGGAATCTTTCTATTGAGATAACCTTACAACACCCTTAGGGACCTTGGGTTTAAGTCTTGTGAACAATGGAACAAAATTACAAAATTTTTGTGTGGGAAAAGGACCCAACCCGTGAGCTCTCAATGAAGAACAAGAAAGTATGAAATAATTCTAAGTGTTGAAGAACTAGTCTTGCACTAGTTGGGTATATATAAAACAATTGAGGGTCAAGATTATAACAAATGTGTGGCTAGGATGAAGAACACACGGATCATACACAGTCGCAAGTCGACTTGGTCAAAAATATCAAGCTTGAAGACTTATCATCCACAAAGGTCAAATGACCATCAAACCCTTGCAATTTTCGTCCAACACCAAATGGGGGAGGTGCCACGTGTCGCCCTCCCATTCGTGCATAAAATTCCGTAACCCGCGTGGGTCCCACAAAACGTAAAAATTCCTCGGGTGGACCCCACATGACCAAATCCGTAAAAATATAAATTCCATAATTCTTATAAGTTCTTAAAGTCTTAAATACCAAAGTTGAGAATCCAATTCTCAATAATAAACCTCTTTCCTTCACGAAGTTCTAACTTTTCCGTTTAAAAATCACATCTTTCTTCCTTTCCAATATTATGCCAGATCCTCGCATATACGCCCTCACATACATACCTGAACTACGGTGTAACAAGAGGTCGTGGTGGAGTTCGCTTTAGCGGTCCTTTCAACCGCCTATATGATTTCGTATGTCTTTGACCCTTTAGAAACTCAGATGCATGATAAAGTCATGTATGTTTAAGTGTCATGAACAGATTATATCGAGACTATGTATATGCTAGAAGGAGTTGGAAGTACGAAAGATAATCCCTTTTGGGCTTATGATGGACTGATATGCGTGTGCGAGGTATTAGGGCCATATGTGGCATAATTAGGTTTCATTAAGTGTAGTTTTGTGAGATTATGCCGAGAAATGATAGAGTGAGCTCCGAAAGAACATTCAAGGACAAATGTTTCTAAGGGAGGAAGAATGTTACACCCCGTAATTTCAGGACATGTTTTAAGAACGTACGTAAGAACTCAGAAATGTTAAGATTAGAGACTTGTAAAAATTTACCGGAATTATGAAATTGTTTGAAACGAAATATCAGGATTTAATGGGAGGCGACACGTGTCACCCCCTTAAGTAGCCTCGATTTGAAAATAGCATGGCCAAAAGGGTCATTTGGCCATTGCTAGGATGACAAAGTCTTGCAAGTTGAGGAGTTTGATAATATTGACTTGGTCAATGGGACCACTTAGCTTGATATTTAAAAATGATGCATCCAAACCACACATTTGTTTTAATCTTGACCCTCCATGTTTCTATATAGTAACACTACTAGCAAGACAAGCTCCCACACTTAGCCAAATTTTCAAGAAACTTGTTCTTGCCATTGTAAAGCTTCCTGGGTTTGGTGATGCAAAGGAGAAAAAATTCGCTTGTTGTTCTTTAAGCTCCACACTTTAAACCAAGGTTCATGAGGGTATTAGGGTATTTCAATAGAAAGATCCCGTAAAATTAGCGCCAGATATTAGTCGCAAGGTGAAAACCTAGTTGCTTTTCTAGGTTTTGATTGGAAGATTTAAGGAAGTGGTTTGTGATATTCTAAGTGGTCTCGCGGGCGGATTGAAGTGGCAAGAAGAGGCCCTAAGTTGTTGGAGCGACTTTGGATTGAAGTTGGATTAAGACTCGCTGAGGTAACAATATTGTTCTCTTAAAGTGTTACAAGATTATATATTGTTGTTAGCCTTACATTTTACTAGCATGAAGTATATGTGTTGAAGATTTATAAGTGATTTGGATGGTTGTAGCCTAAAATCCGAAATGACATATAAGCCGCTTGAAGTCGATTACAATTTGGTCGATGAAATCGCCGCATGTTACTTATTTGAAGATTGTAGTAGTTATGTTTATCATACTTGATATCATGTTTTGCTAACAATTTGGATTGAAAAGGAAATTGATAAGAATTGGTGTTGTTGTGTCTCAAGTTGCCGAATTTACACTTGTAGTTGTATTAGTTTGATATCAATTGTGGCGGAATTTTACACGCCTAGTAGCGTAATCCCCTATTGTTAATTGCATTGTTGGGCCTTAAATGTGGCGTGTTTGGTTATTGAATTCGCCTTGAAAAAGGTGGCAAAGTATGTAGAAACAAAGGAAGTGTTGTCCGATTTTCCGTAGAATTTAGTGATTTTGCACTTATAATATTCTACGTCATAAGAAGTTAATGGACGATACGCCATTATAGTCAAGTACTAGGTATAGCGTATTCTACTGAAGGATGGAATAACTATCAAGGTTGAAGTACTTTGGAGCATTTTGCTACTTGTCGATAATCGTCGCGAGGTATGTGAACCTCTTCCTTCTTTGGCATGATTCTATGTACGGAATATACATGTGGTATTATTTCATGTTCCCTTCTACTCTTAGAGGTTAAGAGGTATGTATGTGATTTACTCTATGTAAAGGTTATGTCTAGGTTACCCTAAGTTCTTACCAAGTCTTATGGGGATGTTGGTAAGAGTCGTTAGAGCTATTTGGAGCCAAGTTGACTTGGCTAATTTTAAGGCACGAATGAGAATAAGTATCGAACAAGCCATTGCAGCGTTAATAAAGGAAAATGTAATGACAATTGATTATATTAAAATGTGTAGAATTCTCCATCTGCATAGAAACTAAGATAAGACAAAATTGTATTACATTTTCTAGATCATGACTACTTGAATAAGATCGTTATAAATAAGTATAACTTATTCACAACGCACCAAAGTATATGTTACTTAATTTAAAAGAGTTTACGTATGAAGTTTTTAAGACTAAGAAACTTGAATTCTTAAAAGGTTAAGAAACTTTATTTTTCAAGTTATGGGACTTGATGTCACGACCCGACCCCGGGCCGCGACTGGTGCCCTACCTGGGCACCCTTCCAAACATACAACACCAAAACAACTACGGAAAATAAGTAACACAATTTTTTTTAAACCAAGGCAAAGCCGATAAGGCTGCCATAATATAAATCACCCAAAAAGGGCTTACACTATCCGAAAATGTAATTACAACTCTAACCAGTCCAGCCCACATGTGAATACGCACTTAAGATTTGAACACATACTATGACGGACAAGTCCCCTGCACTTCGAATATACATATCCATGACAACTCCTAATATCGAGCCATCTCAAAATGTAACCAGATCCTAAGCTCATGATCCACAATCGTACCTAAACTCGCGGACATGAACGCATCACCAAGGAGGTCGATAACAAAAATTTAATATGGAATGTAAATAAAGTACAGAAACAAATCATAATCAGATAAAAGAATGACAGGGGCAAGTATAAAAAGTACATACCAGATCTTGTCGTGTCATTACCACTTATGAACTTAATTGCACATCATTATCTTTTCCATTCCATTAAGAGTTATAGCCATATCTTACGTACATACTTAGGAGAAGTCATTAAGTTCATTACTATATAACTTACTTATCTTTCATAACATAATCCGGCCCTTTATAGAGGGACGCATATACTACCCGCCCAACTGACGCGATCAAGTCACACAAATATCAAAGCGCCCGTGGAATCCCCATCACCGCCGACACTATAAGTGTAAAATATAACCATGTGACGCGTGGCATCCCACCTCACCGCCGCATACATACACAATACATATATATATCTCCCGCCTGGAATCCTACATCATCGATACCGCAGTGTGTAATATATACAACACACATATATATATATATATATATATATATATATATAACGTGCCGCATGCCCCTAATCCTCATCGTATAAGCATGGCCATAACGCGCCCTCGCATCCTCATCGAGGCGCAGTCTTCACGGGAGCTAGCCCATGGAGTGATAATATAACACGCCCCTAATCCTCATCGCGGTACATGTCTTCACGAGCTAGCCCACGAGTAATAATCGTGACATAGCACGGTCGCATGCCCTAATCCTCATCGAGCAAGCATGGCCACGGTAATAAAACAACCGAATCTAACCCGCCTCCGGTCACATGCCCTAATCCCACATCGTAGGCGATGTCCAAGGATCAATCATAATGAAAGCATACCCGTGGAATCCCACATCACCGCTTAGACGCCCAAGTAAACTTACAACAAGACAAATGCCTCCAACTGAGAGTCACGACAACGTAAATATATAATACTTGCACTCAAAGCTATCACAAGCAAACATAGGCAAGTTCATTAAACCTTTAGACTTCCATTTTTATAAACTCATGGCACTTTCGTTTCACACATAAAAATCCGGGAATTTAACCCAACGTACTACGTACTTCAATTCTTTTAAAAAGGTTCATTTTCATATAAAACCCCAAGATACTAACACCCGTAGTATCAAGGCTTGTTTACATTTCACATAAGTCACTACACTTTTAGAAATACGCTTTCTACTTTCTAAATCAAGTGACCCTTATTTTAAAACTTTAAGCAAGTAATACCTTTAAATCAAAATACCCTTCCTTATTTCAAGTTACTCCTTTACTTACTTTATTAGAGGAAACCATTCTCTTAACCTTTCATAAAGACGTTATAACCAACTTCCCATAAAGCCGTTATAACCCTTTATGGTTTTAGACAATATCATTCCTTTTTCAACCAAGAGACTTATACTTTTAAAACCAAGTATCATATACTTTCAAATCAATTTTCGTAACTTCCAACATACTTCAAGTCTCTTAACTTTAGAAATCAAGTTTCTTTACTTTTAAATCTCAAGTAACTCACACCTTTTAAAACAAGTTACCTCCCTTAAATCATGTCATTTCTTCCTTTAAGAATCAAGTTTCATTACTTGAAAATAAAGTCTATCAACCTTTTAGGAGTCAAAGGTTCATAGTCTTAAAACTTCATAACGTAAATTTCTTTAAGTGAAGTACATATGCCTTATGTGTGTGAGTAGATTATAATTGTTTATAACGATCTTATCAAAGCAGCCATGATCTAGAAAATGTAATACAATTTTGTCTTATCTTAGCTTCTATGCAGATGGAGAATTCTACTTGTTTTAATATAATTTATCGTCATTACATTTTTCCTTTATTAACGCTGCAATGGCTTGTTCGATACTTATTCTCATTCGTGCCGTAAATTAGCCAAGTCAACCTGGCTCTAAATACCTCCTAACGACTCTTACCAACATCCCCCATAAGACTTGGTAAGAACTTAGGATAACTTAGACGTAACCCTTACGTAGAGTAAATCAACATACATACTTCTTAACTTCTAAGAGTAGAAGGAAATCATGAAATAATACCACATGTATATTCCATACATAGAATCATGTCTAAAGAAGGAAGAGGTTCACATACCTCGCGATGATTATCGACAAGTAGCAAAATGCTCCAAAGTACTTCAACCTTGATAGCTATTCCATCCTTCAAGTAGAATCCGCTATACTTAGTACTTCAACCTAAAATGGCCATAATACGTCCATTAACCTCTAGCTTCAAACGTAGAATATTCTAAGTGCAAAGTCACTAAATTCTACGGAAAATCGGGCAGCACTTCCTTTGTTTCTACATACTTTGCCACCTTTTTTAAGGCTGAATAAAATAACCAAACACGCCACATTTAAGGCCCAGCAATTCATCTAACCAAAGGGGATTACACGCCTTAACAGGACGTGTAAAATTCTGCCCCACAAATTAATACGAAACTAGTTCCCTAATTAAAGCCATTCTCGGCTAACATAAACAACAATTCAAAGTCTTTTCCAATTCTTTTAATCCAAATTCTTAGGTCTAACATGTTATATAGTCATAAACAACTTCAACAACTATAATTCCTTCCTTATATAACATGTGACGACTTAAACTAATAATCCAATAGAATTGAAATCTCTAGGGCTAAACATGCTAGTTTTTCGGATTAGGGTTCCAATATCCCTAACACTTATCAACTTCATAATATAAACATCATGCTTGCTAATATCCATAGCTACAACAATAAGTAATCTCAATTACTAATACGACAAGAATTATACCTTTACAAGCCCTTAAAATTTCCAAGATTCAAAGTCGCTCCTAGCAATTCTTAGCTCCTTTCCTTTATGCTACAATCCGCTATTCAAGCCTTTAAGCTCACAACCAACTTCTCTTCCATTTCCAATCAAAACCTATGAAAATGCCTTAGGTTTTCGCCATGACTAACGTGAAAACGCCTGCTCAAATCTTTCTATTGAGATATCCTTACAATACCCTTAGGGACCTTGGGTTAAAGTCTTGTGAAAAAAGAACCAAAATTGCAAAATTTTGTCTTCCAAAAACCACAAAGTCGAGAGCAATAAAATGGGTACAAAGCTTTCTCAATTTTTTTCTAAGTGTTGAAGACAAGTCTTGCTACTAGTTGTGTATATATAAAACAATGGAGGGTCAATATATTCACATATGGGTGGCTAGGATGAAAAGCACTTGGATCATACACAAGTGGAAAGTTGACTTTGGTCAATAATATCATGCTAGCAAGACTAATCTTCTTCAATGGTCAATGACCATTTTAACCTTGCAAATTTCGTCCAACACCATGTGGGGGGTGCCACGTGTCGCCCTCCAATTCGTCCATAAAATTCAGAACCTCGTGGGCCCCACAAACATAAAATTCTCAAAGTGGGCCCCACATGACAAAATCTGCATAAATAAATTTCCATAATGATAATAAGTTACATACTCTTCAATTAATGCATTTTGAGAATCTAATTTTACCAACGAACATTTCTCCTTTCCGACGTTTCTAAGATTTTCCGTCTAAAAACAATTCTTCCTTTCGCACTTTTCAAGTCTTGAGTTCCTTACGACATTCTATTAAACTCGTTTGAACTACGGGGTGTAACACTTGATTTCTAAAGGAAGAAATGACTTGATTTAAATATATAGAATACTTTATTTGGAAAGCATGGATTTCTTGATATTCTAAAGATAAGAGATTTTAAATTCTAAGTTAAGAAACTTGATTTCTAAAGTTAAGAGACTTGAGGTATTTTAAAAGTTATGTAACTTGATTTGAAAGTATAAGTCTCTTGGTTATAAAAAAATGAATTAGTCTACGGCATAAAGTAAGTATAACGACTTTATGGGAAGTTGGTTATAATAACATTATGGAAGGTTAAGAGAATGGTTTCTCTAGTAATATAAACAAAGAATGACTTGAAATAAAGAAGGACAAATTGTTTTAAAGGTACCAATTGCTTAAGGTTTTTAAGAAAGAAGTCACTTGATTTAGAAGCCGGTAAATGTACTTCTAAAAGGTATTGTGACTTGTCTTGAAAAGTAGATATGACTTGATACTACGGTTGTTAGTATCTTGGAGGTTTTATTTGAAAAAGAGTCATTTTTAAAAGGAGTAGAGGTACGTAGTACGTTGGGTTAAATTCCCGGATTTTATATGACATTACCGCGTCCAGAACGGGCCGCAAGATACCTTTACGGGCAGACTATATGACTTTACCGCCCCAGAACGGGTCGGGCAAAGATACCTTTATGGGCAGACTATGTGACTTTATCGCGTCTCAGATTGGGCCGGGTAGTATAGGCGTCCCTCCATAAAGGGCCGAATTATGTTATGTAAGGTAAGTAAGTTATATGATAATGAACTTGATGATTTTCCTAAGTATGTACGTAAGAAAGTGACTATAACTTTTATTGAAAAATGGGAAAAGATAATAAGGTACGATTAAGTTCACGAGATGGTAATGACATGGTAGGTTCAAGTATTTACCCTTTTTATACTTACCCTGTCATGCTTTTATGCAGATATGTTTTGTTTACTGTACCTTATTTCCGTTCCATATTCGGTACTTGTTGTATCGACTTCTTCGGGCCGCTCATGCCCGCAGGTATTAGGTGCACAGGTTGGTGATCCTTGCTCTTAGGATCTCGATTCAGTTTTTGGGAAAAAGCTCCATTTACTCCGGAGGCTTATCTCTTGGTACGGTTTCCCCTGAAATGTGGCGTTTGGATGTTGAATTCCATATTGTTAACTACATTGTTGAGCCTTAAATGTGGCGTGTTTGGTTATTGAAATTCGGCCTTGAAAAAGGTGGAAAAGTATGTAGAAACAAAGGAAGTGCTGTCCGATTTTCCGTAGAATTTAGTGACTTTGCACTTAGAATATTCTACGTTGAAGCTAGAGGTTAATAAACGTATTATGGTCATTATAGGTTGACATACTACGCACGCATATCGACTTGGCAAGTGGATTGAACCAAGAGGTATGTGGAACTTTCTTATCTCTTTAGCATGAATAAGTTGTAAATGTATAGTACGTAGACGCATTTAGATTTTGACGAATCTAGTCCATTTGATATCCTTGGTTTATCTTAAGAATGTTCAAGTTGGTTGAGTTAGGAAATTAACTCACTTGTTTAAAAATATTAAGGATATCTTGGTTTTTAAAAGTTAAGAGACTTTAAGTATTTCGAAAGTATATGATACTTGTTTCGTTTGGAAAGTTTAAGTCTCTTGGTTATAAAGAAGAATGTAAGTTTCTAAAAGTATAAAGCTAGTATAACGGCTTTATGGGAAGTTGGTTATAATATCTTTATGGAAAGTTAAAAAGAGTGGTTTACTCTAAGTAATGTAAGTATGATAAATGACTCGAAATAATGAAAGACAAATTGATTTTAAGGCATCATTCGCTTAAGGTTTTAAAAAGGAAGAAGTCACTTGATTTAGAAGCCTATAAATGTATTTCTAAAAGGTATTGTGACTTGTCTTGAAAAGTAGATATGACTGATACTACGTTATTAGTATTTTGGAAGTTTTATATGAAAAGAGTCATTTTAAAAGAATAGAAGACGTAGTACTTTGGGTTAAATTCGGATTTTATAATGACATGTTAGTGCCTTAAGTAAACTAAAACGAGTGTATATGAATAAGACTAATAAGAAGTTGTGGTATTTCTTAACTTGCTTATGTTATGTATGATAAGTCAGAGTGCTTATGTTATGTATGATGTTTCAGAGTGCTTATGTTACGTATGATAGCCATTGTCAGGCTAGTTTATGTTATTCTTACGGTAAAGCCTCGTTACTACTAATTCCATGGATTTGCTACCCATGACGCGAGTGCGCGTTTGTACTCATCATGGCCCATCGGGCGCGGGTGAAATAGTCCCGCGGGTGAAATAGTCCTATGCGAGGAATATCTCACGCGTCCACACGACCTATGTGGGCGGATACAGCCTATGCGTATGGTTACTCATCATGGGTCCACAGGACTCCATGCGTGAAATAGTCCCAAGAGTAGGATCGCTTAATGATACTACGCGGTGGCCCTACTTTGATCACGAGCCTCCTATTTTTAATGCAAGAAAGTATACTCTTGTTACTCATTGTTAGTAAGGCACAAGTAATCGTTATTTGAGTTATCATACATGTCTCCAAATTTTTATTTTAGACTTATGATTTCACTACAAGATTTCTGGGCCACATATTTGGTACATGTTAGATCGACTCCTTCGGGCTGCGCTCATGCCGCAGTAGAGTATACAGTGCTGTTGATCCTCACTCTAGGATCACTGCTCAGCTGTTGGGAAACTCCATTACTCCGAGGCTTATCCCCGTATGGCCGGTTGTCAGATATTCGTGGTACGTGGCCCTGTCCCATCACAGTTGTTATTCTTAGAGGTCTGTAGTGTTATACCCCGTAGTTCCTGAGTATGTATGTGAGGACGTACGTACAATCGTATAAGCCCTAATTAGGTTAAGGATGAAATTGTGAACTTTCGACGGAAAAGATTCCAACTCGCAAGGAAATTTTACGTTTTAATATTTTAACCGACACGGATTTTTCCGAGAGATGAAATATTTTGGACCAATAGGAGGGCGACATGTGTCACCCTTAGGTGGCATGTTTGGACGAAAATATTGGGCAAGTGGCCAAGTCAAATAGTCAAGTCTTGCAAGATATTTTTTTGGGATAGTGAGTAGGTATGACGGTTTGGTTGGCAAGTGGCTTGCCACATGGCTCATTGTTGTGGTGACATATGTCCCATGTTGTGCGACATATGTCCCAATGTCAGGTGGACATATGTCCCAATATTGTGGTGGACACTGTGGAAGACTCCACTCACACAAGCAACCCAATCTTCACCTCCATTTGTTTTAATCTTCGCCATCAAGGTTCTATAAATACCCCTCTAGTGCAAGACTTCTTCATTCACTTAACATTTCCAAGTCACAAAATCCTTCCCCCTTAGTTGCTAGTTCTCGTCCAAAACTCCCCTTTCCCTAGCTCTCGTCCGAAACAAGTCCCCCCCCCCTTTGGTAGAAAATTGTCTTCTAGTATTGTTACTATTCCAAAATACCTTAGCCAAAAATCCCTTGTTGTATTCCAAAGTTACCTCTACTAAAAGCCCAGAAATACTACTTTATATCCTTTAGTCACAAAACGAAACCCTAGGAAAATCTTCATAGTTGTTATACCCCGTATTTCCAGAGTATGTACGTAAGGGCGTACGTACAAAAGTTTGAGCCTTAAAGTTAGGCATAGGACGAAATTTGTGCACAACCCACTAAAAGAATCGTTTTCCGACGAAACGTTTTACAAAACTTGCGTAGGGAAAATTACGGCTATGTCATTTATAATTTTTGTGGATTTTCCGAGAGACGAAATATTTCAAGTGGACGGCAAGAGGGCCAAGGTTGGCACGTTTTTTGTGCCCTTGCATAAGTCAAGGAGTTGGTAGGATATTTGTGTAGTAGATGGATAAGGACACTTGCCTAAATCTCCACCTTACACTTGCCTACCACTTGGCTTCATCTTGGCCATTGCTTGGCCTATAAATACCCCCCTTGAGTTGATGAATTATTCATCCACAAATCATTTCTCCAAGTCTTGAAAATCCTTCCCCCTCTTTGTAGTGTTTTCGTCCAAGCCTCCTCCCCTCTAGAGAAGCTTAGCCTAAACAACCCTCTCCTCTAGCCTCGTGGCTCTAGCCGAAAGTACCCCCGGTAGAAAGTTGTCTTCCAAGTATAGTTACTATTCCAAAATACCCTAGCCCACATCCCTTATAGTATTTAAGTAGAAGTTGTGTAGAACTTCTAAGGGCTTCGAGCTATCTGAGCGCAAATTGTGAGCTAAACTTGCTCAGATCGACATTTAACTTGGATAATTTTGGGCTTATCGAGGTAACTACTCTTGTCCTTCTATTGTAATTGGATATTACATATAAGAATAGTTAAGACTTAAGTATAAGATATGTAGGATATTAAAGAATAGAATTGAACTATAATCACAGTAGGGGATAATGTAAGAATTAAATCAGATTACATAGACCGTATTTAAGAGACTTGAGTAGTTTGACTGCAGGGAAGTGCTGCCCAATTTTCCGTAGAATAGAGAACCCTCTCGCTTAGAACTTTTACAGAGTAGCCTAGACGCTGATAGACGATTTGATCGTTATAGTCGACATCATACGCACATATTCGACTCGGCAGTGAATTTCGCCGGTATGTATGCGATTCTCCCTATACTCGAGCATGATATTTTAAAATATATATATAGTACGGTAGATGTACGTGTGTTAATCGGACGTAGTTTTACTACAATGTCTTTCGACTTAAGCCCTAATAATAAAATCTTGAAGTCTTTCAAAAGAATTATAAAACATTTCAAAGAAGTTAATATTTGATTTTTAAATGTAAAGCTTAAGAGTTATACTAACTTTATGGGAAGTTAGGTATAACGACTTAAGAAAGATAAAAGGAACGCTTTACTTATTTGTTTATCTTGTATTGACTTCGCAAATGTAGTAAGATGGTTTGATAAGTAAACATGTTATGATACTACTGTTGTGGTCTTGTGATGTTATTCTTGCAGGCTTACGTTGTTAAACGTTAAGACCGCAGATCGTTATTATATCACATACCCACTGACTTGTTATACCGAGGGCTTGCCACCCTCGATGCGGTCTATACGGCTACGCGGCTCGCGTGACTATGCGAGTCGCGGAGTTCCAGATTGATCATTCCGGTGTTTTATCCCGACGCGGATGCGCCATGCGCGCGTGACTACGCGGTCTATGAGACTATGCGGATCGCGGAGTCCGTGAGGTACCGGGGTTAGCTACCCCGACGCGAGAATACCTCACGCGGTTCGCAGGTGACCTATGCGGATCGCGGAAGTCCAGATTAGGCACGCATAATGATACTATGGGTGATTGACCTTGCTTCGATCATTCGCGGCCTAGATAAGACCAGTTACATTATTTCTATTTTGCTCTTGTTTATGTTGTGGCACTATGTGCAGTTGAACTGGTTGTATTTGCAAATGGTTTTAAATACTTTGATTTTACTTTAGTACTTTTGTTATACCCCGTATTTCCAGAGTATGTACGTAAGGACGTACGTAGAAATTTGAACTTGTGATTTAGGCTTGGCCGAATTCTTTTTGTTCACAACACCCGATTTGAGTCGTTGACTAAACGCTTCCAGCCTTCGTAGGGAATTTCCGCTATGTCATTTTTAATTTTTGGATTTTTCCGAGAGACGAACATTTTGATCAACGAGGTGACATGTGTCACCTCACATCGGGAAGCAAGCGGCGCAACCCTTGGCCGAATTGGGCTACTTTATGGCCTTGATTTGTGCCTTGTTTTGTGCCTTGTTTTGTGGAGTGTTTTGTGGAGTAGGGTTGGGTGCACATGGCTTGATCTTCGCCCTACACTTGCTATGCACTTGGCAAGATCTCGCCATTGGTTGGCCTTGGCTTGTGCTATAAATACCCCTCTCCCTTTGATGAATTCTTCACCCTTTCCACAAATCTTCTAAGTGTTAAAATCCCTCCTCTCCTCTTGTTGACTCTCGCCCAAGAGCCCCTCTCCCCTTTGAAAGGCCCCCTGGCCGAGAGCCCTCTTCCCTCCTAGTGGCCGAGAACCCCTAGCCTAGTTGCTTGTGATAATACCCCCTTTGTGGTGTAGAAATACTCTCAAAAGTATTGTTATAATGCCCAAATTACCTTAGCCGTATACCTTGTAGTATTCTAAGGTTATACTTATACGAAAGCCCGTAAATACTATTATACTTCCCACACTACAAAACCGAAACCCTAGGAAAATCTCCATAGTCCGTTGAGTATTGTGTAGTTGGTTAGAACTTCTAAGGGTGGTTTAGAGCGGGTTGGAGCGCTGAGTCGAGCTAAACGATTGCCCAGATCGACTTTATACTTGGATAATTATGGGCTTATCGAGGTAAATATCTTGTCCTCTATTGTATTTGGAAATTACATGATTGTTAGACTATAGTTGAAGTATACTATATGTAGAATCGAACGCCATATCGCAATGTCTTTTGACTTAAGCCCAATAATAAGAAACCTTTTCGGAAAGAAGAGATCAATCGTTTTTACATAGGATCAGACATGAGACTTGTGTAGCTTTTCGCATGAGGTAGAATTGTGCACGCCCGTTAGATGTATGAACCCCCGGTTGGCTTGATAGCCGCCCGATAGAGAGGAGATTTACGCTGCCATGTGTGGGGAGGTGGCCGAATTTTCAGAGAATGTTCTACGGCGGATCTAAATGTTAATAAGCGCCATGGCCTTATAGTCAAGTACTACGATGGCGCGATCCATCAAGCAAGGAGTAGCCGACGGTTTGAAGTACTTGAGCGCTTTGCTATTAGTCGATACTGCCGCGAGGTATGTGAACCTCTTCCTATCTCTTCTAGCATGATATGTGTGAACTATGTAGTACGGTAGACGATACGTGCTAAATGTATTTGATTGGTAAACATAAAGTGTTATAACGCTTTATGGGAAGTTGGTTATAACTTTATGTTGGTAAGAAAATACATGTGGTTTTTTTAAGGTAATCGTTTGAACTATAACCGCTTGTTATGTGTTAATAAAGAACTTGAAGTATTTCAAAAGATTTTTGAATCATTTTGAAAGAAGAAGTAATACTTGGTTTTTGAAAACTTAAGAGTTATACTAGCTTTACGGGAAGTTAGGTATAACGCTTAAGAATGTTTTATCGATTTCGAAATCGTAATGTGTATCGACAAACCACCGCAAATAAGTTAATAAAAGGAAATGTTTTAACAGATTAAGTATTATTAAAACCAAGAGAAACTTCCATCCGCATAAGCTAAGATGAGACAAAATGATATTTCCTGATCATGGTCACTGTAATAAGATTGTTATAAACGAATATCCTACTCACATATAAGGCTTATGTTCTCGATAGTTTAAAAGAGAGAATTATATTCTTAAATGAATAAGACTATGAACTACGAAACCTTTCTAAAATAAGAAACGTGAACATTTGAAATTAGGCAAACTCGACGCTTGGATAATAATGTTGTTACTTGATTTTACAAAGATAAGTGTTTTGATTCACTTCAAAAGATAATCACTCTATTTTCATATACTACGGTATTGTGTGACTTTGTGAAAGTAACGATCTTTTAAAAAGTTAATGTATGAAGTACTTTGGGGATAGAAACCCGAACATGTTGACACATAGTAGAAAGTACCTTATGTGAATAACTTGATTGTATTGGGTTGTGATAGCCTTGTAATACCTTCGTGTTGATTTGATAAGTAATCATATTAGACGCTACGTGTGTTAGTATTCGTGATGTTTGTGTAAAGGGGTTTTCCTCGATTGTGCTTATGTTGTTTAAACGTTAAACCGTTATGTTGGTATTATACCACTCACCGTGTTTCCGGGTTAAGCCGCCTCCGACGCGGGTAGACTCAGCGGTCCGGGACCATGATTCGAGAATACCTCACGCGGGTCCCGGGGCCTATGCGCGAGCTACGAGTTCCGTGTTAGCGCGGCCTTTATGGTCACGCGGTCTACGTGGCCACGCGATCGCGAGTCCAGATTTACGCCGGAGTAGCTACCGACGCGGGTTATACCTCACGCGGCCGATGAGATTGGCCTATGCGAGTCGCGGAAAGTTCGTGGCTAGACGCGCACATTAGATACCGCGGCAAGTGGCCGCCTTTGATCATGTGACGGCCTAGACAGATCTTATGATACGCCTCATGACCTTGTTGGTATTGCTGGTGTTAGTAGCTCGGCTATGCCTTCGCATTTACCCTCAGACGGTGTTATTATGGCACAGTGGGACCCGTGTTCATGTGTGTTCCTTGGTGCTTTTATATCATAAATCCGCCAGCCGGAAGCGTATTCCACGCATGATTGATGTTGCGGGCGTGAGACCCATAGTTATTATCGAGTGATGACTTTGAGGCGCGAGTCCCCGGCTTGACATGATCGCTATTTATTTTAAATCGTAGTTTGGTTATCATACATGTCTCCGCTTTGTATAGACTACTATGATTTCATTTACGGATTTATTTTCGCCACATACTTGTGAGTCGCTGCATCGACCTCCTTCGGGGCCGCTCATGCCGCAGTAAAGGTACACCGCCTTGATCCTCGCCTAGGGTCACATCAGCGCTTGGGAAAGCTCCGCTTTCTCCGGGCTTATCGGGTATAGTCCCCTGTTGTAGGTGTTTACATTCAGGTATGGCGGGCCCCGTCCCGCCATCGTTGTTGTATAATTTCTTGAGGTCTGTAGTATCACAAGGTGGTTTGTAAAAGGGATTAAACTGCTCATTTGTAAGAGTTGTTATTTATATATATGTAAAGGCAAGTTTTCCTCGACATCGCTTTGTACTTCATTTGTTTCATGATGTGTTTTATGTTCCACTGACACTCGATGTTGTATCACTTGGGTGCCCGGTAAGGCACTACCACGCCCAGTTCGTCGTGACAACTTTACGCTTTCACATACTTGGTACCATTGTATCGACCTCCTTCGGGCCGCGTCATGCCGCAGTGGCAAGCAGTGCTAGATCCGCATCCTTAGGATCTTGCTTTGGTGTCGTGAGCTACATCTTCTCCGAGGCTCGACTTTTGGTACGGTTCTCCCGATGTTGTAGATATATGTACATTCAGGTATGGCCCCGTCCCGCCATAGTTGTTCATATTCTGAGGTCAGAGTCCTATTGTATACTGGGATGTAATCGCCAAACTTTGTTTATATATATACGCCGAAAGGCACCTTTTCTCGTATAAAATGTGTCTCATTTACAATTGTTTCATGTCTTGTGTTTTTATATTCCCGATTACACTGATGTATGACTACTGGGTGCCCTGTAAGGCACTACCACGCCCCGAACGTCGTGACAAAAGTGGTATCGAGCGCTTAATCTCTGAAAGTGTCTACAGCATCGTATCTAGTAGTTCGATTATCTGTGTGTTGTGCACCACACCAATAATCGTGAGGCTATAGGATATTTAGATTGGTTTCCATTCTTCTCATTCCGAGATCGCGCCTTAGAGTTGTGTTATAAGTCGACCCTTCTAACGCATCCCTTTCTCAGAATGGCTTATGCCTCCACGCAAGGCAACCCGCCCGTGGCGGCAAGGCAGGCGGAGCCGCTAGTAGACACCGAGACACGAGGGCTCGTGCCCACCTATACCGAGACGACGAGTTCCATGACGCCGCGACCCAAAGAGACCACGCATTCGCACCTTCGCCCCACACCGGGCGCAGGAGTTAGGTACAAGGAGACGGCCCGCTTATGGCCGTGATCGTGGCCGCATACGAGGATAGGCCGACGCAGCTCAGCCCAAAGAAGGCTCGCGTTCACCCGAGATCGCATAGCTGAGGCTACGGATTTTCTCGAGTCAGAGCCCGCCGAGTTCTACGTCGAGGCTCGAGATGATCCGCAGGAGTTCATCCGCCGCTTCATGCAGGATCGCGGTGATCAAGGCTTCGAGACCGAGTCCGTGATCTTCGGTTCGCATCGGCCGCGTGATACCACGCCGATTGGTTTGATTTGTGAGCTTCCGGAGAGCACGCGCCCAAAGCAGATGGACGAAGTTCTCTGAGGCTTTTCTCACTCACTTCGCCTCCGCATGGAGGCACGGGCCGACAAGTTTTTGTCACGAGACAGCAGGGCGCACAGCCAGGAGTACAACGCCGAAGTTCGATGCATCGCTCGATATGTCCCTCGCGCTTAGTAGCGTATATGGAGGACCGAGTGCACCGCCACGCCACCGGCTAGATGATTATATGGCCGAAGTTCGCGGTGTTGCTCTTCACCGTATGGATATTACCCGCACGCAGCTCACGCACTGATGCGAGAGCGTAGAGACCGACGTCGACATATATCGCCAGCAGGTTAAGGCCAAGACGGCCGGATCTTTTGGTAGCTCGGGGTGGACCCTCGCAGACGCCAGATTTGCACCACAACCACCGTAGCACTCCTACATCGCTGCACAACCGCAGTATTCGGGCGTGTCGTGCCCCGTGACTTGATTTCCAGTAGCAAGGGTGCTAACCGATCGAGGTCCGCTGTGTCCGATGTGGTAGATTCCATTCGGAGGTCGTGGTACTACTGAGCTTGCTACACTTGCGCCGCCAGGTCATTACGCGAGTCCGTCCGACTGCGGCTACGATGGTAGGGGTCACCGCAGGTCGGGCCGTCGGTCTTCATCCCCTTCGCCACTCGCCCGAGGCGTGGTACTCGGACCAGCAGGTCGCGGCAGAGGTCGTGGCGCGGTCCCGCCTCTGGCCTCGAATCATTTATGCGCTTGTCCCACCGGGCAGATCGTGAGGCGCCGCTCGACGCCGCGCTGTACCTTATCGGGCCGTTACGATGTATATGCCTGATAGATCCGGTTCTACTGGCCCCATATATCTCCCTTATTGCTAGTAGGATAGGATGTGAGCTCGATCCATAGACCCTTTCGAGGTAGCTACGCCAGCCGGCGATCTTGGTAGCTCGGCGGTATATGTGGCTTGCCCAAAGGACTTTACGCAATGCCGACCTCAGCCGACTTGATAGAGTCGACACGACCGATTTCGATGTGATCATAGGCACGGATCGTTAGCTTCGCTACGCCAAGGTAGATTGCGGGAGAGAGTGGTACGGTTCCGCTTCGGGAGCCTGCTATCGAGCGAGGAACACCAGACGCCGGTGGTAGGTTTATTTCCTACCTCAAGGCTGGAAGACGCGTATGGGTACATCTACCATCTCGTCGGGTGTTTGATAATCGAGGTCGCAATGCCGCATTTTCACCGGGCCCAGAGTCGGAGTTCCCGACGTGTTTCCACGCACTCTCCTGTATCCTCCCGAGAGGAGATGTAGTTTTGTATCGACAGTCGCCAGACACTGACCTATTTCCATTCCGCCATACGTAACGACACCGCCGAGTTGAGAGAGTCAAGGACCACCGAGAGATTTACGGAGAAGCGGCTTCATCAGCCTAGTGTTTCTCCCCGGGAGCGCAGATTGTTCGCAAAGGCGATGACGGGACGCCGCGCATGTGTGTTGATTACAGCATGAACAAGGTGACTATTAAGAACAGATACCCTTCCTGTGATTGATGATTTGTTCGACCACCGCAGGTGCGAGATGTTTCTCCAAGATTGATCTGCGATCGCTATCATCAAAGTAGTCGAGGCGGATGTCCCCAGGATCGCATTCCGACCAGACGCATTATGAGTTCGTGGTCATGTCTTTTGGTTGACCAATGCTCCGCCAGATTCATGGATTTGATGAACCGAGTGTTCAAGCCATTTTGGACACGCTTGTGATAGTGTTCATCGATGATATCTTCGTTTATTCTCGCCAGAGCAGGAGCACGCGAGCATTTGGCGATCGTGGCCGAGAGTTCTCCAGACCAGCAGCTTATACGCCATGTTTTCAAATGAGTTCGCCGACTTCGTGGCTTTTCGGGCATATAGTCGTACCGATGGTATTCGTGTGGATACGCCAAGATCGGCAATGAGTCGGCCTAGACCTACTACTCCGGCAGGTTCGCAGCTCGGGCCTCGCAGTTACTATCGGCGGTTCAGGAGAAGTTTGCTTCTATCTCTCGCACCATTGACTAGGCCGAATCGTGGCGCCTAAGTTTCAGCCGATCGATGCTTGTGGAGCGTGGTTTCCGCCATCGAAAGAGAGATCGACGACCGCCCCGTTTACTTCTTCCGCAGGGTCCACGTTATGTTGTGTATCAGGACGTCCGCGCCGCTCGGATGTGTGACGCACTGGTAAGGTTATAGCGACGCGATCCCGACAAATTTAAGCATGCAGAGAACTACCCCACCCATGATTTGGAGTCGCGCTGATTCACGCCAAGATCCGAGGAACTATTTGTATGGGTTCATGGTATATTTATACGCACTACAAGAGCCTCCAAGATATCTTCACCAGAGAGCGAACTTACAACAGAGACTGGTTAGAGTTACTCAAGGATTACGATGTCGACATCCTGCACTCACCCGGAAGGCCACCGCCAGGGCGTATGCTCTACCGTAGGTCAACGGGAGTCTATCGATGTTCACCGCAGAGGGGGCATGGTCCGCGAAGTTACATCGCTTAGCGAGCCTCGAGTCCGACCGATTGATTCCGATAGCAATGGGGTTCGAGTTCGAGAGGTTGCCGAAGTCTTCCATCGCCGGCGAGGCAAGAGGCAACATTTGAGGATCCGATTTTGACGCAGCCTTCGTGAGGGAAGCGGTCTCGAGGTAGCACCACTGGTGCTAAGGTTTGGCGAGGTTGAGTGTTCCAGATGTTTCAGACTTCGCAAGCAGGTTCTGGGAAGCACACAACGTGCGCATTTCATCCATCCGGGTCGACCAAGATGTACCACGACCTCGATACGTGTATTGGTGGGATGGCTCAAGAGGACGCTGCAGTTTGTAGCTCGCGCCCGTGTTGTCGCAGCGAAGGCAGAGCACCGAGGCCCGGTGGCTTGTTGCACGATCGAGATCCCGACCGACGCGAGGTGATCAACATGGACTTTATCACAGGATTACCTCGCACTCGTAGGAGACATGATTCTATATGGGTTATCGCCGACAGTCGACTAAATCAGCCCACTTTCTTCCCGTCAGATCGACTTTTTCTACCGAGGATTATGCGCACATTACATCCGAGAGATCGCCGATCGCATGAGTCCCTATTTCGATCATATCGCATGCAGGAGCCCGCTTACGCTAACTTCTCGAGGTCTTTCCGCATGGTTTAGCGGACGCAGTGAGCTCGAGTATCGCATTCCATCCACGCAGACGGACAGTCGAGCGCACTATCCGCACTTCGAGATATGCCGCGAGCCCGTGTTATTGACTTCGTGGTAGCCGAGGATCATTTGCCTCTAGTTGAGCTCATGATAATAATAGCTACCACTCCAAAGATTCGACGACGCCTTATGAGGCCTTGTATGAGGAAGTGCGCAGATCGATAGGCTGGTTCGATGTGGGCGAGGTGCGCTTAGTGGGACCAGATTTGCGCAGCAGTGGATAAGGCGGCTTATCCAGAGCTACATCGACACCGTAGTCGAAGTCATACGCGGATCATCGCCGTCGCAGATCCGGAGTTCGAGGTCGATTGGGTTTTCTGGGGTGTCACCCACGGCGGTGTGATGAGGTTCGGGAAGAAGGGAAACTCACCAAGGTACATCGGGCCCTATCGATTGTCCGCAGGCAAGGTTGCTCACGAGTCGATCTCGCCGTCCGATCTAGAGGCAAAGCATCCGCTTTTTCACTTTTCTACGTCGAGATGTATCGGATCCATCTAGTATACCCGATTGACGATGTCCAGTGACCGAGGTTATCGATGAGGAGATTCCCATAGCGATAATTGATCGTCGTGTTAGGCGCTCATGACCAAGGACGGGCTTCCACAAAGTCTCAGAGCGTAACGAGCTCGTGAGGAGATGACATGGAAAGTCAAGAGGACATGAGGCGTATATCCTCACCTATTCCCCACACCTCCGTGTAACTCACTTTCCTACTTGTAAATTTTCATTGTCATATATGCCTAAGTGTTGTTTTCAGGTCAGATGTGGCATTTGCAAACCGCTTAAGTTATGAGAACTTGATCATTATCTGCTCAAAGGAACATTCGGGACGAATGTTTCTAAGGAGGGGAGAATGTTATACCCCGTATTTCTAGAGTATATACGTAAGGGCGTACGTACAAAAGTTTGAGCCTTAAAGTTAGGCATAGGACGAAATTTGTGCACAACCCACTAAAAGAATCGTTTTCCGACGAAACGTTTTACAAAACTTGCGTAGGGAAAATTACGGCTATGTCATTTATAATTTTTGCGGATTTTTCCGAGAGACGAAATATTTTGGACCAACGAGAGGGTGACACTTGTCACCCTCAAGTGGACGGCAAGAGGGCCAAGGTTGGTGTTACACCCCGTAAATTCAAGAGGTTAAGTTAAGAACATACGAAAGGAAATAAGATTTGAATTTGGAAAGTTGGGTTGGCCAAAGGTTGTGGGCAGACTTTCAGTCAACTTTGGAGTGGTATATCTCCTAGTTATTTAGGAGTTTTGGAGAGTTTTAAAAGCTTAGTATGAAGTTCGTTGAATCTAGTTTCCAACGCAACAAACCGCTCGCCGATAGACATCTGAGTCAAAAGTTAAGTTTCAAGTTTGGTGCGCAATGTGCAAAGCAAAGCAGCTTGTCAGAGGTACAATGGCGGCCGGACACAGAGTCGCGCGCGGCTGTTCTGGGGTTCGCAGGTTGCAGGCCGCGGGCGCCGGACGCAGTGGTCGCGCGGACGCAGGTCGCGGCGCCGAATGCGTGCCATTTCATTTCAAACCTCCCAAGAAAGATCCTCCTTCTCTCTTGATTTTTGAAGAAAACCTAGCCTAAGAAGAAATTGACTGAGCGGCAAGAAGGAAAAGTGTGAGTAAACTTGTGGGAAGCGCCATGGCGATTTTGACTAAGGAGGTGGAAGAAAAGGGGCTTTGTGGGCTATTCCTTAAGGTAAAAGTTTCCTTTCTTCGTTATGAGCCTAAGGCTCGTTATATTTTAGTAGTATAGATGTGAGCCCGAGGTCGTTATATTTTAGTGATTTAGAATCGAGCCTAAGGCCGTTTTATCAGAGTAGTATAGAGTTGAGCCTCGCGCTGTTTTATTTGAATAGATTTGGGTCGCCGATGTCAGAAAGCGGAGATTGTAATTGTCAAGATGTCTAGGCTAGATATCATGTTAGACTTAAGAACTTGGATTGGAAAGAGTTGAGCGGGTTTAGTATCGTTTATTTTGTGTTGTCGTGGGGCGGAATTTTACACGATTAGTAGGCATGTAATCCCTTGTAACAACCGAACGATCGAGCCTTAAACGTGGCGCTGGTTATTGAATTTCGCCTTGAAAAAGGTGGCATAGTAAGTAGAATCAAAGGAAGTGCCCAAATTTCCGTAGAACAAGGGACTTTTCATTAGAATATATTACGCCGTTGTAGCTAATAGACGTATTATGGTCATTATAGGTTGACATCTACTGACGCATATCGACTTGGCAAGTGGATTAAGCAAAAGAGGTATGTAGAACTCTTCCTATCTCTCGAGCATGAGTAGTTATAATCAGTATGGGTACCAGACGCACGTGATTTTAAACGGTGAAGTCATTTGACATATTTGACTTGTTTTAAGGATTTCTAGTTGGTCGAGTTAGAGAATTAACTCACGTGTCCTTAAGGAATAGTTATAAGAATGGTTTATCCTAATAAGGTAGACAAGGATTTCGACATGATCAAGTATAGAATACTAGATTCGAAGTATTGATTCTTGAACTATTCTAAAGATAAGAGACTGATTCCTAAGTTAAGAAACTTGTTTTCTAAGTTAAGATTTTTGAAGTATTTTGAAAGTAGTGTAACTTGAATCAAGTACAAGCCTCTCGTTATAGAGAGAGCAAAGTGGTCTAAGACATAAAGAGTTATAACGCTTTACGGGAAGTTAGTTATGACGGCTTTACGAGGATAAGGATGTCTTGGTTCTAAAGCATAAAGTTAGTATAACGGCTTTCAGGAAGTTGGTTATAATAACTTTATGGAAGCTTAAAGAAATGGTTTTTCTCGAATAAGGTAAGCCTAGATAAAAGAATGGATATTAAGAAAGGCAATTCGATTTAAAGGCATCAATTGCTTAAAGTTTAAAATGAGGTCACTGAGTTGAAGTCAAGCATATTTCTAATAGTATAGTGACTTGTTTGAAATGTAGGTAAGCCTTGATACTACGTGTTAGTATCTGGGGTCTTATGTGGAAAAGTGGATCTTGGAAAGAATAGAAATACATAAGATTGGGTTGAATTTTCCCAGACTTGTTAAGTGATATGGAAAGTGCCTAAGGTCGTCAGAAATGAGATCCATTTTGTATGTTAACGAAAGTCTAAAGAAGTTAGAGCTTACTTGGACGCATCACGTTGATGGAGGATTCCACGTATGCCCATTGCCTCCTTACGAGTCTACCGACGCATCGACAGTTGATGCTGGATTCCACCGCATGCTCCTCGGTCATAGTATGAGTTTACTTCGATGTACCGACAGGATGGGATTCCACGTATGTTTCCATGGTCTTAGTATGAGTTTACCGACATACCGCCGCGATGGATTCCACTGTATGCATCGGGACACGCTACGATGAGGATTCCGAGGCATGTAGTTTGAGGGGTAAGAGTATAAACGGCGGTACACCCCAAGATCGTTATACCACCTTCTTCATCAGAAGAGTATAAACGGCGGGTAAACCCCAAGATCGTTATACCACACCGGTTCCGTGGATTTGCTACCCACGACGCGAGGAACACCTCACGAAGTCATGCACCGAGACGAGGATTCCACGGGCATGATATACGTATATATGTATGTATTGTGTATGTGTACGCCGACAACAGGTAGGATGCCACGCGCCACACACGGTTGTATTTACTTTTACGGTCATTACAGCGACGGGGATTCCACGCGCAGGATATAGTATATACATGGTTAGATTTGTGTGTACGCCGACACCAGAAGGATGCCACGCGCCACGAGTTAGATTCACACCTACGGCGGCAGCTGACGGGAATCCCACGCGCGCTTGGATATTCGAGGGTCGTTCATAGCCCCGCGTGACTATGGTTCATATGTCGAGACAGTCAGATAAGGTAAAACCGACTTTCATTACTTCCACTTCAATGAGGCACGCGTATTGTTAATTTGGTTATCATATATGTCTTCACCGCACTTTTGACTATTATGATTTAAATTACGATTTCGCTTTGCATACTGTACATATTTTGTACCGACTCTTCGGGGCCGCTCATGCCGCAGTCGAGGTACATAGCTTGCCGATCCGCACTGTAGGATCACCGTTTCGGCTCGAAAGCTCCATTTCTCCGAGGCTTTGTTTTTGGTATGGTTCCTCAAGTCGCTGACTTTGTACATTCAGGTACGGCGGTGCCCCTCGTCCCATCACAGCTTGTTATGTAAACTCTAGAGGTCCGTAGTCATATTCGTGGGTCACTTTATAAAAAAATAAAATTTAGAGGTAATCATTGCTGGATTTGTTTATATCCGCGAGGTAGCCTTATCTACCGACCTATAATTTATTTCATTGTTTAAGCATGTATGTTCACAGATATATCTCTCGATGTAGATTGCAGTGGTGCCTGTGTAGGCACCAGCCATGCGCCCGGTCGGGTCGTGACAAAGTGGTATCGTGAGCGCTTAGTCTCTGAAAGTGTCTGCACCGTGTTCAGTAGTAGTTCGATTATTGACGTGTTGCACCACATCTATAATCGTGAGGCCGCAGGACATTTAGGATTTGTTTCATTCTTCTCTCTCAAATTGTGCAAGAGAGTCGTCCTACTAGGTCGAATCCTCTCCGACCTATTCTTATGTATCGCTTATGCCTCCACTTAGGCGCACCAGGCCCGTATGGGCAAGGCAAAGCAAAGAGTCATAGTGGTACACGAGGATTTCTAGGAATTGTGCCCGCACTATGCCCGAGGTTATGGGGATCGGCAGATCACCACGCCGGCAAGATTCGGCGAGCCGAGAGCGCAGAACACCGTAAGTTGCACTGAGCCTCAGCCCACACCAGGCTGAATATCGAGATTACTGAGAGCATCCGATTATTGACTAGCATTGCGGCGGTAGCGCCGACAGAGCCTAGAGCTAACCCTGTGAGCCGATAGTTTGAGGATTCTGACTTTCTCGAGTTGTAATCCACCCGATTTCTATGGTTCAAGTCCGGCGAGGACCTCAGAATTCATTCGGCAGTGCAATGACTACGCAGTGCTTAGGGCCTCTGAGACTGAGTCCGCAGGTTAGCTTTCTACCGTTACGCCGATATCAAGGCTGAACTGCTTGAGTCGCGGTATTGTCTGAGGTAGGGTTCTCCCACCGTTAGTGAGTTCACTGATCCTTCCTCGATCACTTCTGCCTCCCGAGACGGCGAGAGCCCGCTGATGTTCTTAGCGTTAAGACGTAACGAGAACCATCGAGAGTACAACCCGAATTTGACTCATCGCTGCATACGCACCCACTATCGCGGCGTATATGGCGACAGAGTTCACCGCCATGTGACGGGACTAGACCGATATATGGTTACCGCGATGTCCGGGAGCCGCTCTTCACCGTGGACGGATATTGTCGTGACGCAGCTTATGCACGCGGATCGAGGATAGGAGAGAGAGCCGCCAGATTTAGTCCACCCCAAGCGGCCAGACGGCAGAGTTTCGTGATAGTTTTCGAGGCGACACCTCAAAGAATGTTGCCAGACTACATTTCAGCCAACGCAGAGTGCTCCTTCTCGCCTTCTCGCGTGGTTTGACCGCCAGGATATTCGAGCGGGTCGTGCCCGGCCGCGGGTTCACAGATGTCCGGGATAGTAGCCGTGAGGCCACCTTTGCCTCGTGGTTACCGTGGTAGAGCTCATTTTGGAATGTCTGACCAGTCGACAAATTGTTACGCCATGCCAACAGGCCATTTGGCGAGATCGTCCACCAAAGGTGGCATCGCGGATAGCATATCATCGGGTCGGGCCATGTTCTTGCCTTCAACGGCTAGGCAGGATGTTCATGCACCGACCGGCCGCGACAGAGGTCGTGGTAGAAGTTCCTAGTTTTAGCGGTCCTTTTACCCGCCTATGCGATTTCAGGTATATTTTGATCCTTTAGAGCTTTGTATGCGTGATAAAGTTGTTTTAAGTGTCATGAACGGATTACATTGAGACTATGTATGTATGCTGTAAGAGCGGAAGTACGAGAGGCATTTTAGGCCTCGGTGGGAGTAGATAGCGTTGTGCACCTCGATCTGCTTTCGTTGATAATGATGGACGGGTACGCGAGCGATCTCTTAGGATCATGAGCGACAAAATAAAGTTCCATTAATTGTAAGTACGAGGAGTATTAGATTGACTCCAAAAGAACATTCGGGGACGAATGTTTCTAAGGGGGGAAGAATGTTACACCCCGTAAATTCAAGAGGTTAAGTTATGAACATACGAAAGGAAATAAGATTTGAATTTGGAAAGTTGGGTTGGCCAAAGGTTGTGGGCAGACTTTCAGTCAACTTTGGAGTGGTATATCTCCTAGTTCTTTAGTAGTTTTGGAGAGTTTTAAAATATTAGTATGAAGTTCGTTGAATCTAGTTTCCAACGCAACAAACCGTTCGTCGATAGGACATCGGAGTCAAAAGTTATGGAAGTTTCAAGTTTGGTGCGCAATGCAAAAGCGCAGTTGCTCAGAGCAGTACGCTGGGCCGGACGTGGCGCACGCCGCTGTTCGGGGTTCAGGCAGTGGCTGGCCACTCGAATGCAGGCCATTTCATTTCAAACCCTCCCAAGAAAGATCCTCTCCCTTCTCTTGATTTTCAAGAAACCTAGCCTAAGAAGAAATTGTTGAGCGCGCAAGAAGGAAAAGTGTGGGTAAACTTCGCGGAAGTTACTGCGGCGATTTTGACTAAGGAGTGGAAGAAAAGGGCTTTTGTGGGCTATTCCTTAAGGTAAAAGTTTCCTTTCTCTGGTTATGAGCCTAAGGTCGTTATATTTTAGTAGTATAGACGCGAGCCCGAGGTCGTTATATTTTAGTGATTTAGAATCGAGCCTAAGGTCGCTTTTATCAGAGTAGTATAGAGTTGAGCCCGAGGTCGCTTTATTTGAATAGATTTGGGTCGCCGATGTTGTAAAGCGGAGATTGTAATTGTGAAGATGCCTAGGCTAGATATCATGTTAGACTTAAGAACTCGATTGGAAAGAGTTGAAAGCGGTTTAGTATCGGTTTATTTTATTTTGTGTTGTCGGGCGGAATTTACACGTATTAGTAGGCATGTAATCCCCTTGTAATTGCTGAACAAATCGAGCCTTAAATGTGGCGCTGGTTATTGAATTTCGCCTGAAAAAGGTGGCATAGTAAGTAGAATCAAAGGAAGTCGCCCAAATTTCCGTAACGCGGACTTTTCATTAGAATATATTACGCCGTTGAAGCTAATAGACGACATGGTCATTATAGGTTGACATCTACGACGCATATTGACTTGGCAAGTGGATTAAGCAAAAGAGGTATGTAGAACTCTTCCTATCTCTCGAGTACGAGTAGTTATAATCGTATGGTACGGTAGACGACGTGATTTTAAACGGTGAAGTCATTTGACATATTTGACTTGTTTTAAGGATTTCTAGTTGGTCGAGTTAGAGAATTAACTCACGTGTCCTTAAGGAATAGTTATAAGAATGGTTTATCCTAATAAGGTAGACAAGGATTTCTTGACACGATCAAGTATGTAATACTAGATTCGAAGTATTGATTCTCGAACTATTCTAAAGATAAGAGACCGATTCCTAAGTTAAGAAACTTGTTTTCTAAGTTAAGATTTTTCAAGTATTTTGAAAGTAGTGTAACTTGAATCAAGTACAAGCCTCTGGTTATAGAGAGAGCAAAGTGGTCTAAGACATAAAGAGTTATAACGGCTTTACGGGAAGTTAGTTATGACGGCTTTACGAGGATAAGGATGTCTTTTTCTAAAGCATAAAGTTAGTATAACGGCCATGGGAAGTTGGTTATACTAACTTTATGGAAGCTTAAAGAAATGGTTTTTCTCGAATAAGGTAAGCCTAGATAAAAGAATGGATACTAAGAAAGGCAATTCGATTTAAAGGCATCAATTGCTTAAAGTTTAAAATGAGGGTCACTGAGTTAGAAGCCAAGCATATTTCTAATAGTATAGTGACTTTTTGAAATGTAGGTAAGCCTGATACTACTGTTAGTATCTTGGGGTCTTATGTGGAAAAGGGATCTTGGAAAGAATAGAAATACATAGTACTTTGGGTTGAATTTTCCAGACTTGTTAAGTGATATGGAAAGTGCCTAAGGTCGTAAACGAGATCCATTTTGTATGTTAATGAAAGTCTAAAGAAGTTAGAGCTTACTTGGACGCACTGGCCGATGGAGGATTCCACGTATGCCTCCATTGCCTCCTTACGAGTCTACCGACGCATCGACAGCTGATGCTGATTCCACGTACGCTTCCCCGTCATAGTATGAGTTTACTCGATGTACCGATGATGCGATTCCACGTATGTTTCCATGGTCTTAGTATGAGTTTACCGACATACCGCCGCTGACGGGATTCCACGTATGCATCGGACACGCTTACGGCGAGGATTCCGAGGCATGTAGTTCGGCGGGTAAGAGTATAAATGGCGGTACACCCCAAGATCGTTATACCACCTTCTTCATTGTAAGAGATAAACGGCGGTAAACCCCAAGATCGTTATACCACCGGTTCCGTGGATTTGCTACCCACGATGCGAGGAACACCTCACGGTCATGCACCAGACGAGGGATTCCACGGCATGATATACGTATATATGTATGTATTGTGTACGTGCACGCCGACAACAGGTAGATGCCACGCGCGCCACACGGTTGTATTTACTTTTACGGTCATTTCAGCGACGGGGATTCCACGCGCAGGATATAGGTATATACACGGTTAGATTTCAGTGTACGCCGACAAATGGGGCGACGCCACGCGCGCCACAGAGTTAGATTCTCACACTAGCGGCAAGGACGGGAATCCCACGCGCTGGATATTCGAGGTCGGGTTCATAGCCCCGCGTGACTATGGTTCATATGTTGAGACAGTCAGATAAGGTAAACCGACTTTCATTACTTCCACTTCAAATGAGGCACATGTATTGTTAATTTGGTTATCATATATGTCTTCAATTGCATTTCTTTGACTATTATGATTTAAATTACAAGATTTCGCTTTGCATACTTGGTACATATTTTGTACCGACCTCCTTCGGGCCGCTCATGCCGCAGTCGAGGTACATAGCTTGTCGATCCGCACTCGTAGGATCACCGCTCGGCTCGAAAGCTCCATTTCTCCGAGGCTTTGCTTTTTGCATGGTTCCTCAAGTCGCTGACTTTGTACATTCTGTGGTACGGCGTGCCCGTCCCGTCACAGCTTGTTATGTAAACTCTAGAGGTCCAGAGTCATATCTGTGGTCACTTTATAAAAAAATAAAATTTAGAGGTAATCATTGGATTTGTTTATATTCAGTGAGGTCGCTTTATCTACGACCTATAATTTATTTCATTGTTTAAGTTATGTATGTTCCACAGATATCTCTCGATGATACCGTAGCGGTGCCTGTGTAGGGCACCGCCATGCCCGGCCGGGTCGTGACAAAGTGGTATCGCAGCGCTTAGTCCTCTGAAAGTGTCTACGCATCGTGTCTAGTAGTCTTGATTATCACGCCAGGCACCACATCTATAATCGTGAGGTCAGCAGGACATTTAGGATTTGTTTCATTCTTCTCTCTCAAATCGCAAGAGAGCTGCCACGACCCGACCTGCTCGCGATCGGTGCCCTACCCGGGCACCCTTACAGTATACATCGTAGATAATCAATGAACATACTTAAAACTTATAAAATAAACAATGTAAATAAAACAACAAAGTTAGACGATAGTGGCTACCTTCCCGACATATATACATATACATAAACAACAAGCAGGTTATACCCCGTAGTCCCGTGGTATGTATGCGAGGACGACGCACGAGAATACGACGTAAAGATCGGAAAGCGAAGAAAGAGGCGATTTTTCCACTAAAAGTTTCCGCTTTTGTGAAGGAAAAGGTTCGTTAACGGGAATCGATTCCCGATTTGGTATTCTGACTTCGAATATTAGAGAATTATGGAATTTTATTTTCGAAATGGTCACGCTGGGCCCACGGAGAAATTTACGCTTTTTGGGGCCCACTTTGTTTTCAGATTTTGGCCATTATGGATATTTTCTAAGATGTTTTATTTTAATAACAGAGGGTGACACGTGTCACCCCGCCTAGGTGGCTCGCCGAATGGCATTTGTGCACAACACCCTTGCTAGTCGCCGACTAAACGCTTTGCATAACTTCATGCAGGGAAAATTCCGCTATGTCTTTTCTCATTTTTATGATTTTTCCGAGAGACTAACATTTTGGACCAACGAGGGCGCACTTCGCACCCTCTCATCAGCGGGCGCGGGCGCATACGGGACGATTCAAAGGCCAAGTGGTAGATATTTTGCAGATATTTCGAGGGTTTTGGGCGAGTAGGGACTAGGCACTGGGCATATCTCGCCCTACACTTGTGTAACACTTGGCTCAATCTTGGCCATTGGTTGCCTTGTCTTCAGGCTATAAATACCCTCTCCCTTCGATGAATTCTTCATCCATTCCTAAATGTTTCTAAGTGTGAAATCCCTCCTCTCCCCTCTTGTCGACTCTCGCCCAAGAGCCCTCTCCCTTTGAAAGGCCCCTCGCCGAGAGCCCTCCTCCTTTGAGGTGCTAGCCATGGTACCCCTAGCCTAGTTGTTTTCAGATATACCCCTTTTTGTGGTGTAGAAATACTCTCAAAAGTATCATATAATGCCCAAATTTACCTTAGCCGTATACCTTGTTGTATTCTAAGGTTATACCTATACTAAAAGCCCAGATATACTATTATACTTTCCACTACCACAAACCAAAACCCTAAGGAAAATCTCCATAGTTAGTCGGAGTGTTATGTAGGTTGGTTAGAACTTCTGGCGGTGGTTTGGAGCGGTCGAGCGCCTGAGTCGAGCTAAACTTGCTCAGAGCGACATTTAACTCGGATAATTATGGGCTTATCGAGGTAATTATCTTGTCCCTATTGTAATGGATATTACATGTCAGAGGAATATATAGTCAAGTATACTATATATATATAATCAACATAGCTTGTGGCAATGTCTCGACTTAAGCTCGAAGAATCGAATCAGAATTACATAGACCGTAGACATGAGACTTGTGTAGTAGTACCGTGGAGTAGAATTGTACCCGCAGGTTAGATGATAACCCCCGGTTGGCTTCGTAGCCGCCTCACTGAGAGAGGTTTACGCCACATGTGTGGAGGCACGAATTTTCTAGAATGTTCTACGAGATCTAAATGTTAATAAGTCACTGTGGCCTTATAGGTCATGTACTACGCAGGCGCGATCTACGTGGCTTAAGGAGTAGCCGACGCCAGCATTGAGCGCTTGCTATGAGTCGATACTGCCGCGAGGTACGTGAACCTCTTCCTATCTCTTCTAGCATGATACGTGAACTATGTAGTACCAGAGACGCATACGTGCTAAATGTGTTCGAGTGGTTTAAAACATAAAGTGTTATAACGCTTTGGGAAGTCGTTATAATACTTTATGTTAGTGTTAAGATACACGTGGTTTTTAAAAGGTAATCGATTTGAACTATAACCGCTTGTTATATGATAAGAAAGAACTTGAAGTATTTCAAAAGATTTTTGAATCATTTTGAAAGGAGAAGTAATACTGTGTTTGAAAACTTAAGAGTTATACTAGCTTTAGGAAGTTAGGTATAACCCGCTTAAGAATGCTTTACCGATTTCGAAATCGAATCGTATCGACAAACCACCGCAATACATTAAAAGGAAATGTTTTGAATAATTAAGTATTATTAAAACCAGAGAAACTTCCATCCGCATAAGCTAAGATGAGACAAAATGATATTTCCTAGATCACGGTCATTGAATAAGATTTTTTATAAACAAGAATATCCTACTCACATAAGACTTATGTTTCTCGATTGTTTAAAAGAGAATTATATTCTTAAATGAATAAGACTATGAACTACTAAACCTTTCTAAAATAAGAAACGTGAACATTTGAAATTAGGCAAACTCGACGCTTGGAAAATAATGTCATGTTTGATTTTACAAAGGTAAGAGTTTTGGTTTTCTTAAAAGGACAATACTCTATTTTATACTACGTATCAGGTGACTTATGCGAAAGAAACAGATCTTTTCTTAGATTTAATGTGAAGTACTTTGGGGATAGATACCAACTTGTTAGTGTAAAGTACCTCGTGTGAATAACTTGATCAGATTGGTTTGTGATAGCCTTGTAATACTTTCTTGTTGCTTTGATAAGTAAACGTGTTAGGATGCTACGGTGTTAGTATCTTGTGATGTTTGTGTAAAGCGGGTTTCCCTTGATTGTGCTTATTAACTATCACCGTTATGATAGTATTGTGGCATTCATCTCGAGGTGATTCCGGGTTAAGTCGCCTCCGACGCGGTAGACTCAGCGGTCCGGGACCATGATTCGAGAATACCTACGCGGTCCTCGGGGCCTATGCGAGCTACGAGTTCCGTGTTAGCGTGGCCCTTACGGGCACGCGGTCCTCAGGCTACGCGACTGAAAGTCCGTGACGACGCCGGAGTAGCACCGACGCGGGAATACCTCACGCGGGCCGACGATTGGCCTACGCGAGTCGCGGAAGTTCCAGGACTAGACGCCGCGACATTAGATACCGCGCAAGTGGCCGCTTTGATCACGTGACGGCCCAGACAGATCTTATGATACGCTTCATGACCTTGTTGGTACGCGGGTGTTAGTAGCCATGCCTTCGCATTTACCCTCAGACGGTTTTATTTGGACACAGCGGACCCGTGTTCATGTGTATTCCTTGGTGTTTTTCTATCATGATCGCCGCAGCTGATAAGGTATTCCACGCATGATTGATGTTACGGGCTTGAGACCCATAGTTATATCGAGTGATGACTGAGGCGCGAGTCCCCGACTGACACGCATCGCTATTTATGGCGAATCGTAGTTCGTTATCATACATGTCTCCCGCTTTGTATAGACTACTATGATTTCATTTACGTGATTTATTTTTTGTTTCACATACCTTGCACTGCAGATCGACCTCCTTCGTGGCCGCGTTCATGCCGCAGTCGAGGTACACCGCCGCCGATCCTAGCTCGTGGTCACAGCGTTTGGGAAGCTCCGCTTTCTCCGAGGCTTATCAGCCGTATAGTCCCCGTCGTAGTGTTTACATTCGTGGGTTTCATGGCCCCGCCCCGCCATCGCGTCGATCATTCTGTGAGGTCCAGAGTAATCGCTGCGGTGGTTGGTAAAAAGGATTGCCGCTCATTTGTAAAAGAGTTGATGGTTATTTATACGCCGAAGGCAAGTTTTCACAGATTATTGTTTTATATTTCGTTATCTCATGTTGTTGTTTTATGTTCCACTGACACTCGATGTCAGGTCACTAGGTGCCCGGTAAGGCACCACACGCCCGCCGGTCGTGACAAAAGTGGTATCGAGCGCTTAATCTCTGAAAGTCTACGCTGCATCAGATCCAGAGAGTCTTGATTATCGGGGTGTTGCGCACCACACCAATAATCGTGAGGCTATAGGATATTTAGATTGGTTTCTATTCTTCTCACTCGAGATCGCGGCCTTAGAGTGTTGTAAGTAGACCCTCCGATGAAATTCTTTCCTTATCGCTATGCCTCCGCCGTAGGCAACCCGCCTGTGAGGGCAAGGCGTACCGAGGAACCGCGAGTTGAGTACAGAGGGTCACGAGGGCACGCCCAATCATTACCTAGGTAGTGCTTCATTCGGGATTTCGCGACGCCACTAGCCCCAAGAGAGTTTAGCACGGCGACGCAGCCTTACCGCGCTACGATATATTAACCTTCGCCCACGACCGAACAGAGAATTTAGATCGCAAGAAGCGCGACTCACATTAGCTATGGATTTGGCTACCGTAGGTATACCTTAAGTGCTATGTTCGATAGCAAGAAGGTGTTAGTTGTGATTAGAAATCACTGGGTTAACCGAGTAAGATGTGGGGATAGAGAAGCGCGAGCCTTAGAGTGTTATACGTAGAGACCTTAGAGGTAAGTGCCATCTCGAGTAAAGGTGTAGTGTTATGTTTGACTTTATAGGAGTGCATAGTGCACGTGAGCTATGTTCGTGGGATAAGTCCCCGAGTAGCGTGATTTGAAAGCAGGTAGTCGAGCTAGAAGACCGCTAGGTTTTCGTGAACATGATTTGTGAAATTATTCCTTCTGGGAGCTAGTGTTTTGCGCAATGCCTGCCGAGGCTGAGCTGCCGCGTCAACCCGCCGTACGATGCGGTGGGGTCATGGTGGTCCCGCCGCGTAGGTCACGAGGTGTTAGGCCCGTGTTTAGTTAACCAAACAGATGAGTTCGTGGACGCGCTCGACCAAATGGTCGCCGATGGGGCAGCCCATCGTGTTCTTCGGCCGACCGCTTTACTCTACCGTGTTGAGTTATCGTAAAGGTTGTAAGGTTGCACGGTGCCTACCTTCACCTTATGACGATGCATGGAGCCTGTGGTACGCTGTTTTTGTTTCGAAGTTTTGCCGTGCATGTGTTAAGAACTCGTAAGTCTCGACCGCATTCGCCTCGCCGTTGTTCGATTTCGTGAATAGTCGCGGGATTGTTGTCTCTCGCGAGGTAGTGTTTAAGCTACCATTTCAGTTGTTCTGATGTCGCCAAGCCTCAGGGGCGGTGTAAGTTGCCACGATTGGTTCGATGTTGGCAAGCGTTCGCTTAGTTGGTTCAGCTTGTTCCACAGATCGTGGATAGTGCGGCTTGTCTAGAAGAAGTTCCGCACTCGTAGAAATCGTGGCGATAATCGGCGACGACGCCAGAGTTCAAAGCCGACGGTCCTTTCAGTACCACCCCTGTTAGGGTGTGACGAGTTTTGGAAACAGCGAGCTTAGCCCGAGTTACTGGGGCCCTTTGAGTTCATGTGAAGAATAGGCCAGGTTTATATGTTAGCTTTTGCCGTCCGACTTAGAGGCGATTCCGCCTTTCGTATTGTGATGATCGGAAAGTATCTGAGATCCATCCAGAGTGTTCCCAGTTAATGATGACCACGTTAGAGATAGTAACCCCGAGTTTTGAAACCGGCCGATCGTAACGTGGTAAGAGTTCGAGTGTACGAGATCCTCCGGATCGCAAGCACCCGGCACCATTTGTTGGGTCGCCGAGCAAGGCTCGCGACAAAGTGACAAAGTGGTACCATTTGTTGGGTCGCCTGAGAAGGTTAATGCCTCAGGCAGAGTGACAAAGTGGTATCTACGACAAGTAAAGAGAGAAGCGAGCATGTATGGCGAGCATAGATGTGGGTATTTGTGCGGTTGTTTCTATGGCCATGTGTGGCAAGGATTGTTTCGTAAGTATAGTAGTGAAGACTATACTGGCGCACGTTTGTTTTTTTAGACTTAGAAGGAACATTCGACGAATGTTTCGGCGGGGAAGAATGTTATACCCGTAGTCCCGTGGTATGTATGCGAGGACGCACGCACGAGAATACGCACGTAAAGATCGAAAGGAAGAAAGAGGCGATTTTTCCACTAAAAGTTTCCGCTTTTTGTGAAGGAAAAAGGTTCGTTAACGGGAATTGATTCCCAGATTTGGTATTCGACTTCCCGAATATTAGAGAATTATGGAATTTTATTTTCGAAAATGGTCACGCTGGGCCCACGAGAAATTTACTGCTTTTTGTGGCCCACTTTGTTTTCTAGATTTTGGCCATTATGGATATTTTCTAAGATGTTTTATTTTGGGTCAATGCGAGGGTGACACGTGTCACCCCGCCAGTGGCTCGCCGAATGGCATTTGTGCACAACACCCTGCTAGAGTCGCCGACTAAACGCTTGCATAACTTGCAGGGAAAATTCCGCTATGTCTTTTCTCATTTTTATGGATTTTTCCGAGAGACTAACATTTTGGACCAACGAGAGGGCTGCACTTGGCACCCTCTCATCAGCGGGCAAGCGGCGCATACTGACGATCTGCGCTGTCAAGTGGTAGATATTTTGGTAGATATTTGTGAGGGTTTTACGAGTAGGACTAGGGGCACTTGGGCATATCTCGCCCTACACTTGTGTAACACTTGGCTCAATCTTGGCCATTGGTTGGCCTTGGCTTGTGCTATAAATACCCTCTCCCTTTGATGAATTCTTCATCCATTCCTAAATGTTTCTAAGTGAAATCCCTCCTCTCCCTCTTGTCGACTCGCCCAAGAGCCCTCTCCCCTTTGAAAGGCCCCTGGCCGAGAGCCCTCCCCTCCTGAGGTGCTAGCCTGGGCAATCCCCTAGCCTAGGTTGTTTTCAGATATACCCCCATTTTGTGGTGTAGAAATACTCTCAAAAGTATTGTTATAATGCCCAAATTTACCTTAGCCAGATACCTTGTTGTATTCTAAGGTTATACCTATACGAAAAGCCCGTATATACTATTATACTTTCCGTCACCACAAAACCGAAACCCTAAGGAAAATCTCCATAGTTAGTCGAGTGTTATGTAGGTTGGTTAGAACTTCTAAGGGTGGTTTGGAGCCGGTCGAGCGCCGGAGTCGAGCTAAACCTGCTCGTGAGCGACATTTAACTCGGATAATTATGGGCTTATCGAGGTAATTATCTTGTCCCTATTGTAATTGGATATTACATGTTGTAGGAATATATAGTCAAGTATACTATATATATATAATCAACATAGCTTGTGGCAATGTCCTCGACTTAAGCTCGAAGAATCGAATCAGAATTACATAGGATCAGACATTAAGAGACTCAGGTAGTAGTACCGTGGAGTAGAATTGTACCTGCTAGGGTTAGATGTATAACCCCTCGGTTGGCTTCGTAGCCTCGATGGAGAGAGGTTTACGCTGTCATGTGAGGAGATGCCGAATTTTCGGTGAGAATGTTCTACGATGAGATCTAAATGTTAATCACTGTGGCCTTATAGGTTGATGTACTACGCAGTGGCGCGATCTACGTGGCTTAAGGAGTAGCCGACGTCAGCACTTGAGCGCTTGCTATGAGTCGATACTCGCCGCGAGGTATGCGAACCTCTTCCTATCTCTTCTAGCATGATACGATGCGTGAACTATGTAAGACGAGACGATACGTGCTAAATGTGTTTGAGTGGTTTAAAACATAAAGTGTTATAACGCTTTATGGGAAGTTGGTTATAATGCCTTTATGTTAGTAAGAAGATACATGTGGTTTTTAAAAGGTAATCGATTTGAACTATAATCGCTTGTTATATGATAAGAAAGAACTTGAAGTATTTCAAAAGATTTTTGAATCATTTTGAAAGGAGAAGTAATACTTGGTGTTTGAAAACTTAAGAGTTATACTAGCTTTAGGGAAGTTAGGTATAACGGCTTAAGAATGCTTTATCGATTTCGAAATCGTAATGTGTATCGACAAACCATCGCAATAAGCATTAAAAGGAAATGTTTTGAATAATTAAGTATTATTAAAACCAGAGAAACTTCCATCCGCATGTGCTAAGATGAGACAAAATGATATTTCCTAGATCATGGTCAGAATAAGATTTTTTATAAACAAGAATATCCTACTCACATAAGACTTATGTTTCTCGATTGTTTAAAAGAGAATTATATTCTTAAATGAATAAGACTATGAACTTTAAACCTTTCTAAAATAAGAAACGTGAACATTTGAAATTAGGCAAACTTGGACGCTTGGAAAATAATGTTGTTACTTGATTTTACAAAGGTAAGAGTTTTGGTTTTAAAAGGATACCACTCTATTTTATACTACGGTATCAGGTGACTTATGTGAAAGAAACAGATCTTTTCTTAGATTTAATGTGAAGTACTTGGGGATAGATAACCGAACTTGTTAGTAGAAAGTACCTCGTGTGAATAACTTGATCAGATTGGTTTGTGATAGCCTTGTAATACTTTCTTGTTGCTTTGATAAGTAAACGTGTTAGGATGCTACGGTGTTAGTATCTTGTGATGTTTGTGTAAAGGGTTTCCTTCGATTGTGCTTATTAACTATCGTTATGATAGTATTGTGGCATTCATCTCGAGGTGATTCCGGGTTAAGCCGCCTCCACGCGGGTAGACTCAGCGGTCCGGGACCATGATTCGAGAATACCTCACGCGGTCCTGGGGCCTATGCGAGCTACGAGTTCCGGTGTTAGCGCGGCCCTTACGGGCACGCGTCTCAGGCTACGCGACTGGAAGTCCGTGACGACGCCGGGAGTAATACCGACGCGGAATACCTCACGCGGGCCGATGAGATTGGCCTACGCGAGTCGCGGAAGTTCCAGGACTAGACGCGCGACATTAGATACGCGGGCAAGTGGCCGCCTTTGATCATGTGACGGCCTAGACAGATCTTATGATACGCCTCACGACCTTGTTGGTACCGCTGGTGTTAGTAGCCGGCTATGCCTTCGCATTTACCCCGCACGGTTTTATTTGGACACAGCGGACCCGTGTTCATGTGTATTCCTTGGTGTTTTTCTATCATAGATCGCCAATGAAAGGCGTATTCCACGCATGATTGATGTTATGGGCTTGAGACCCATAGTTATATCGAGTGATGACTTGGCGCGAGTCCCCGACTTGACACGATCGCTATTTACGGTGAATCGTAGTTTGGTTATCATACATGCCTCCCGCTTTGTATAGACTACTATGATTTCATTTACGATTTATTTTTTGTTTCACATACTGCACTGCATCGACCTCCTTCGGGCTGCGCTCATGCCGCAGTCGAGGTACACCGCCGCCGATCCTAGCTCTCGTGGTCACAATATTGGGAAGCTCCGCTTCTCCGAGGCTTATCACGTATAGTCCCCGTCAGAGTAAGTGTTTACATTCGTGGGTTTGGCGGGGCCCCGCCCCGCCATCGCGTGGTCGATCATTCTGTGAGGTCTGTAGTATCGCCAGGCGTGGTTGGTAAAAAGGATTAAGCTGCTCATTTGTAAAAGAGTTGATGGTTATTTATATGCCGAAAGGCAAGTTTTCACAGATTATTGTTTTATATTTCTGTTATCTCATGTGGTTGTTTTATGTTCCGCCGACATTACTGATGTTGTGTCACTAGGTGCCCGGGTAAGGCACCAACACGCCCGCCGGTCGTGACAAGGCCCATCCCTTTTTCCGCTTACAAACCGACCCACAAATGTGACTACGCACTTAAGAGTTTTAACGTAACAACCGTATGACAGGCCCGCCATACCCCGAATGTACATAAGTCTACCACATCGTGGAAATCGTATTACAAGATAAGCCTCCGAGCAATGGAGCTTTCTCCCAAAATGAACCGAGATCCTAAGAGCAAGGATCACCAACCTGCACCTAACACCGCGGCATTAACGCACTTCGGGCGGGGTCAGCATAACAAAAATTTAGTATGGAATGTAAATAAGGTGCAACAATCATATCATAATCGCATAAAAGAATGTCATATGAACTCCTCAAATCAATCGTATATTAACCGCCTTTCCTTCTTTCAATAAGATTTAACAACATGTTCTTACATACATACTTAAGAGATTAATCAAGTTTTTCCACATAACTTATTAATCTTACTTAACATAATCCGCCCATTTATGGACACTGCAGATCGATTTAATCATGTGACATAATCCGCCCGCCCGGGCCTCGGTGTCGTGGAATCATGTAGCATAATCCGCCCGCCTGGAGCTCGGTGTCTTCGTGGAATCATGTAGCATAATCCGCCCGCCGCGTGGAGCTCGGTGTAAGATGACGAACCCGCCATGCGTGTAGGCTCCGGGGTAATATGGCGTAATCCGCCTATGAGTAGGCTCTGTGTATCTCATAGCGTAATCCGCCTATTTGTAGGCTCTGTATTTCATAACGCATCCGCCTATTTGTAGGCTCGGTGTATTTCATAACGTGTCCGCCTATTTGTAGGCTCGGTGTATTTTCCTTACATAACCTTTTACATCGTATAATTACTTTCTTCTTAAGTCGCCATAACAACTTCCCATAAAGCTATTATAACGCTCTTTCATATTAGAGAACTTAAGGCATTTAATTCTTGCAACATTAGGAAACTAAACCCAACCATACTACGCATATACGCATTAAAAGAATCATAAAACTTCTTCTTTTAAAACTCAAGTCACATACTCTTTAAAATCATGTCACAATACTTTAGAAATCAAGTCCACAACTAAAAAAATAAAGTTTCATAATCCTTAGAAGACAACCAAAGTTCATAGTCTTAAAACCTTATAACGCATTCTTTAAAGTCCACTTACTTATACTTATAAACAAATATACAAAATTTCATACACTTCCAAAACCAAGTAACTTATTCTCTTAAAACCATATAACATCCACTTTTAAAATCGATCCCTTTTCACATATAAATTATAGTCATTTTGAACAACAAAATCCACTTACTTACTTTAAATAAAATCAAGATACATAGCTTTGAGTCAAATCTCATAATTTCCTAATCCTTTCTTACCAACACCTCCCATAAGGCTTGGTAAAGACTTAGGATAACTTTGACATAAACTTAACATAGAGTAAATCACACGACTACCTCTTAACTTCTAAGAGTAGGAGGAAACATGAAATAATATCACGTGGATATTTCATACGTAGGATCATGCCAAAGAAGAAGAGGTTCACATACCTCGCGACGATTGTCGACAAGTAGCAAAATGCTCCCAAGTACTTCAACCTTGAGCTATTCCATTCTTCAAGTAGGATACGCTAAACTTAGTACTTCAACCTATCATGGCCACAATACGTCCATTAACCTCTTACTTTAAACGTAGAATATCCAAAGATTCAAGTCACAAAATTCTACGGAAAATCGGACAAAGACCTCCTTTGTTTTTACTAACTTTGCCACCTTTTCAAGTCCGAAATACAATAACCAAACATCCCCAATTGGCTCACAATTATATAGTAGGTAGTCCAATACAATTAAATAACTACACAGCCCCAATTGGCTCACAATTTATGGAAAGTAGTCCAATACAAATGAATAACTACACAGCCCCAATTGGCTCACAATTATATAGAAGGTAGTCCAATACAATTAAATAACTACACAGCCCCAATTGGCTCACAATTTATGGAAAGTAGTCCAATACAAATGAATAACTACATTTCAATTGGCTCACAATTATATAGAAAGTAGTCCAATATAATTGAATAACTAAACAATACAAACTACATTCCAAATTCGGCCACCTTGATTCAACAAATCCAATTCTTATCCAATTTCCATTTCAATCCAATTTAGTAGCATAACATGATATCAAGTCGCATTTGAGTATCATAACCATAATCTTTAAGTAAGTAACATGCGACGATTTCTAAAACGACCAATTAGTAATCCAATTTCCTAGCGGTTTGTATAACATTTCGGATTTAACTACAAGAAATCCATAATACTAATAAACTTCAACATACCAACTTCATGCTATCAACATGTAGAGCTAACTACAACAATATAAAAATAATCTTGTAACACTTTCAAAGAACAAGATTATACCTCAACGATTCTTAATCCAAATTTCCAATCCGAAGTCGCTCCTTAGTAGTTTAGAACCCTCCAAGACACTTCAATCCTCTTGTTGAGACCCTTAGAACCACACCAACAACTTTACTTCAAACTTCCTATCCAAAACCTAGAAAGCCACTAGGTTCTCACTTTATACTAACCCGAAACTACCTTTTCCGGGATTTTTCTATAGAGATACACTTACAATACACTCAAGAACCTTGGTTTAAAGTGTGGAGCTTATTGGACAAGGAACAAAAATTTCTCTTGAAGTGAGCTTGGCCGAGAGCTCAAGCTTGAGTTCATCCAATTTTTTGTGATTTTGGCTAAGTATGGAACTCTCTCGCTACAAGTAATATATATGGGGACATGGAGGGTTAAGATATAAACATTTGGGTGGCTAGGATGAAGTCTTACTAAATATCAAGACCATCATGGGACCTTTGACTTTAGTCAATATTATCGTTCTCAAGTTGCAAGACTTGTCTTGCAACAAAGGTCCAATGACCCTTTGCCCTTGCACATTTCGACCAAGGCATCACATAAGGGGGTGACACGTGTCGCCCTCCCATTCGTTACAATAATACGTTTTGAAAATTTCATAATTCGATAAATTTTTACAAGTCTCAAAATCTTAACATTGTGAGTTCTTACGCACGCTCTAAACACGCCGTAAATACGGTGTAACATTCTTCCCCTTAGAAACATTCGTCCCGAATGTTCTTTCTGAGTCAATCTTAAAATTAGCGACATAGTTTCTTCTCACAACCCCGACATACCAACAATGCCACACATGGCCCTAATACTCGCAGACCAGCATATCTGTCCATAATAAGCCCAAAAGAGATTATCTTTTCGCATTTCCAACTCCTCCTAACATGTACATAGTCTCAATACATTGCTCATGAAACTTAAACATACCACAACTTTATCATGCATACAAATTTCTAAAGGGTCGAAGATATACGAAATCATATAGACGTTCAAAAGACCGCTAAAATCGGGAACTTCCATCACGACCTCAAGCTACGGCACGTGTGTGAACATCCCGCCTAGCATCAAGGAGACGAACCCGCAATCGATCCTGAGATCAGTGATATCCTCCCGTAGCTCTCCTACTAGGACAATCCTCAACATATGGCCCCGACGGCCACAGTAAAACAGCACAAGAGCACGACGACATTCCCATGGTGATGTCGGCCACACCGCTGGCACCGAGGAAAAGTGGCCCCGATCGCTAGAACCTATGTGCGATACGAATCCAAGCTCGAGCTCGACCGCTCTCGATTACCCACGATCTAACCCCGCCGTAAAATCGGGAAGGAGCACTCAGTGCCCGAATCAGAGACCTAGCTCACGCCGAGGCTCTCCGCCGAAAATCACCTCAACCCTCGCCGCCCTAGCCTCTGGCCGGCCTTGGTCCTGGTCGGCCCCTCTCTCCTCGCCCTCTATCCTCGCATAGGCTCGCATCCTAGCAATGTCCATACCGGTCAAGAGCCACCCCAAACACGCGGTAATCATATGACGGCCTAGCCCCATCACGTAACGATGAACTCTATCCGCCATGCCGCCTACTATAGTGTGTGCATCGCCAAGGAGTCAAACTCAGCCGTATTTCTAATAGTCCCGCCATTCTCGCCTCAAAGTCAAGAACCTATCTACCCGGCTCTCTCATCTCGTGAGGCAAAAGTGATTCATGAAGGCCTCAGAACTCTTCCCAAACAAATGGAAGAGCATCCCCACCTCTCGAAAGCAACCACGACTCAAACCAGCTCAACGCAATATCGCAGAACCTGTAAGAAGAGGCTAACACAACCGACTCAGATTCGAGGCCCTAAGCACCGTGCATAGTCCGTCAGAGTCGCCGAACGAACTCTCGAGGATCTTCCTCGATCTCGAACCATAAAACTCGTGGACTACAACCGAGAAAATCCCAGATCCTCAAACTGCTCGCTTAGGGTTAGCCGCCGCCTCGCTTGGCCGCTACCACTATGCTAGTCAAAAGCCCGACCGCTTCTCCATAATCCCTAAACTCGCTCGGCCGCGAATCGGCTCGCACGAACCTCGAGCTACCGCGCCTCGCCTCTAATATCGCTGGCGTGGCTGAACTCGCCGACCGCCTACTACCTCGGTGCATAGTCTGCAGGCTCGACTTCGTAACTCTTCACACCACCGCGCCTCCGCCGCCTTGCCCTTCTCGGGCCCCGTCGCTTCCGTGAGGCATAGCCGATTCACATACATAAGAATACGCTGGAGGATTCAACCTAATAAGAAATTTCATCGCACGATCTCAGAGAGAAGAATGGAAACCAATCCTAAATGTCCTGCAGCCTCACGATTATAGATGTGGTGCACAACACACCGATAATCAAGACTCTACTAGACACGGTCAGACACTTTCCGAGGACTAATCGCTCGATACCACTTTTGTCACGACCCGACCAAGCTCGCGATCGTGCCCTACCCGGGCACCTTACAGTATACATCGTAGATAATCACTGAACATACATGAAACTTATAAAATAAACAACAGAATAAAACAACAAAGTTAGCCGATGTGGCTACCTTCCCGACATATATACATATACATAAACAAATAGCTTCCATCCCTTTTTCCGCTTACAAACCGACCCACAAATACGTGACTACTGCACTTCTAAGAGTTTTAACGTAACAACCGTGGCGGACAGGGCCCGCCATACCCCGAATGTACATAAGTCTACCACATCGGGAAATCGTACCACAAGATAAGCCTCCGAGCAATTGGAGCTTTCTCCAAAATCAACCGAGATCCTAAGAGCAAGGATCACCAACCTGCACCTAACACCGCGGAATGAACGCAGCTTTCCGGGCGGGGCCGCATAACAAAAATTTAGTATGGAATGTAAATAAGGTGCAACAATCATATCATAATTGCATAAAAGAATGTCATATGAACTCCGAAATCAATCGATATTAACCGCTCCTTTCCTTCTTTCAATAAGATTTAACAACATGTTCTTACATACATACTTAAGAGATTTATCAAGTTTTTCCACATAACTTATTAATCTTACTTAACATAATCCGCCCATTTATGACACGCATCGACGAATCACGTGACATAATCCGCCCGCCCGGGCCTTGCATCGTGGAATCATGTAGCATAATCCGCCCGCCGTGGAGCTCGGTGCATCGTGGAATCATGTAGCATAATCCGCCCGCCCGCGAGCTCGGTGTAAGATGACGTAACCCGCCTGTGTAGGCTCGGGGTAATATGGCGTGTCCGCCTATGAGTAGGCTCGGTGTATCTCATAGCGTAATCCGCCTATTTGTAGGCTCGGTGTATTTCATAACGTAATCCGCCTATTTGTAGGCTCGGTGTATTTCATAACGCATCCGCCTATTTGTAGGCTCGGTGTATTTTCCTTACATAACCTTTTACATCGTATAATTACTTTCTTCTTAAGTCGCCATAACAACTTCCCATAAAGCTATTATAACGTTTCTTTCATATTAGAGAACTTAAGGCATTTAATTCTTGCAACATTAGGGAAACTAAACAACCATACTACGTGACATACGCATTTAAAAGAATCATAAAACTTCTTCTTTTAAAACTCAAGTCACATACTCTTTAAAATCATGTGTCAATACTTTAGAAATCAAGTCCACAACTAAAAAAAAAATAAAGTTTCATAATCCTTAGAAGACAACCAAAGTTCATAGTCTTAAAACCTTATAACGTACATTCTTTAAAGTCCACTTACTTATACTTATAAACAAATATACAAAATTTCATACACTTCCAAAACCAAGTAACTTATTCTCTTAAAACCATATAACATCCACTTTTAAAATCGATCCCCTTTTCACATATAAATTATAGTCATTTTCGAACAACAAAATCCACTTACTTACTTTAAATAAAATCAAGATACATAGCTTTGAGTCAAATCTCATAATTTCCTAATCCTTTCTTACCAACACCTCCCATAAGGCTTGGTAAAGACTTAGGATAACTTTGACATAAACTTAACATAGAGTAAATCACACTACCTCTTAACTTCTAAGAGTAGGAGGAAACATGAAATAATATCACGTGGATATTTCATACGTAGGATCATGCCAAAGAAGAAGAGGTTCACATACCTCGCGACGATTGTCGACAAGAGCAAAATGCTCCCAAGTACTTCAACCTCGAGCTATTCCATTCTTCAAGTAGGATACGCTAAACTTAGTACTTCAACCTATCATGGCCACAATACGCCCATTAACCTCTTACTTTAAACGTAGAATATCCGTGTCAAGTCACTAAATTCTACGGAAAATCGGACAGCACCTCCTTTGTTTTTACTAACTTTGCCACCTTTTTCAAGGCCGAAATACAATAACCAAACAGCCCCAATTGGCTCACAATTATATAGAAGGTAGTCCAATACAATTACATAACTACACAAATTCCAATTGGCTCACAATTTATGGAAAGTAGTCCAATACAACCGAATAACTACACACCCAATCGCTCACAATTATATGTAGGTAGTCCAATACAATTAAATAACTACATAGCCCCAATTGGCTCACAATTTATGGAAAGTAGTCCAATACAAATGAATAACTACACAAATTTGAATCGCTCACAATTATATAGAAAGTAGTCCAATATAATTGAATAACTAAACAATACAAACTACATTCCAAATTCGGCCACCTTGATTCAACAAATCCAATTCTTATCCAATTTCCATTTCAATCCAATTTAGTAGCATAACATGATATCAAGTCGCATTTGAGTATCATAACCATAATCTTTAAGTAAGTAACATGCGACGATTTCTAAAAACGACCAATTAGTAATCCAATTTCCAAGCGCTTGTATAACATTTCTGATTTAACTACAAGAAATCCATAATACTAATAAACTTCAACATACCAACTTCATGCTATCAACATGTAGAGCTAACTACAACAATATAAAAATAATCTTGTAACACTTTCAAAGAACAAGATTATACCTCAACGATTCTTAATCCAAATTTCCAATCCGAAGTCGCTCTTAGTAGTTTAGAACCCTCCAAGACACTTCAATCCTCTTGTTGAGACCCTTAGAACCACACCAACAACTTTACTTCAAACTTCCTATCCAAAACCTAGAAAGCCACTAGGTTCTCACTTTATACTAACCCAAAACTACCTTTTCCGGATTTTTCTATAGAGATACACTTACAATACACTCAAGAACCTAGGGTTAAAGTGTGGAGCTTAGTGGACAAGGAACAAAAAATTTCTCGTCTGGAAGTGAGCTTGGCCGAGAGCTTCAAGCTTGAGGTCATCCAATTTTTGTGATTTTGGCTCCGTATGGAACTCTCTTGCTACAAGTAAGATATATGGGGACATGGATGGTTAAGATATAAACATTTGGGTGGCTAGGATGAAGTCTTACTAAATATCAAGACCTTGTGGGACCTTTGACTTTAGTCAATATTATCAAGCCTCAAGTTGCAAGACTTGTCTTGCAACAAAGGTCCAATGACCCTTTTGCCCTTGCACATTTCGACCAAGGCATCACATAAGGGGGGTGACACGTGTCGTCCTCCCATTCGTCACAATAATACGTTTTCCGAAAATTTCATAATTCCGATAAATTTTTACAAGTCTCAAAATCTTAACATTGTGAGTTCTTACGTACGTTCTAAACATGTCCTGTAAATACGGGGTGTAACAAGAGCTGTCCTACTAGGCTGAATCCTCTCTGACCTATTCTTATGTACCAGTTATGCCTCCACGGATGGCGACCAGGGCCCAGAGGGGCAAGGCAGCAGCAAGAGTTGTTAGTGGTACACAGAGGATTTCTAGGAATTAGGCCCAGACTATGCCTGAGGTTATGGGGGGATCGGCGAGATCAGCCACGCCGGCAGTATTTGAGGAGCCGAGAGCGGCAGTAACACCAGAAGTTCCGGTACCTGAGCCTCCAGTTCCACAGCCAGGGGCTGAATATCGAGATTACGGAGAGCAGATCCGATTATTGACTAGCATTGTGGCAGGGCAGCGCCGACAGGAGCCGGTAGCTAACCCTAGAGCCGATAGTTTGAGGATTCGGGACTTTCTGAGTTGTAATCCACCCGAGTTCTATGGTTCGAAGTCTGAGGAGGACCCTCAGGAATTCATTCGGCAGGTGCAGCGGACTATGCAGGTGCTTAGGGCCTCGGAGACGGAGTCCGTTGTGTTAGCTTTCACCGTTACGCGATATTGCGTTGAACTGGTTTGAGTCGCGGGTATTGTCTAGAGGTAGGTGCTCCTCCAAATGTTTGGGGTGAGTTCACGGATCCTTCCTCGATCACTTCTTGCCTCCCGAGATGAGGAGAGCCCGCTGGATAGGTTCTTAGCGTTAAGACGAATGGGAGAACCATCGAGAGTACAACCCGAATTTGACTCATCGGCTGTACGCACTCCACTATTGTGGCGGATATGGCGACAGAGTTCACCGCTATGTGACGGGACTAGACCGATATATGGTTACCGTGATGTCCGGAGTGGCTCTTCACCGTGATGGATATTGTCGATGCGTGCTTATGCACGCGGGATCAAGATAGGGAGAGAGAGCCGCCAGATTCACGGCCCAAGAGGCTGTGACTACAGAGTTTCAGATAGTTTTCGAGGCGACAAAATCAAAGAAAAGGCTAGGACTACATTTCACCCAACGCAGAGTGCTCCTTCTCGCCTTCGCGGGTGGTTTGACCGCCAGGATATTCGAGCGGTCGTGGCCCGGTCGGGTTCACGATGTCCGGGATAGTAGCTGCGAGGCCACCTTTGCCTCGGTGTGGTTACCGTGGTAGAGCTCATTTTGGGAATGTCGGACTAGGTCGACACTTGTTATGCTGCGCCAACAGGCCATTTGGCGAGAGATCGTCCACCAAAGGTGGTACCGTGGGATAGCACGTTTATCGGGTCACGCGTTCCTCGCCTTCAATGGCTAGGGCAGATGTTCATGCACCGACCGGCCGCGGCAGAGGTCGTGGTAGCAGTTCCCAGTTTTAGCGGTCCTTTTACCCGCCTATGCGATTTCAGGTATATTTTGATCCTTTAGAGCTTTGTATGCGTGATAAAGTTGTTTTATGTTTAAGTGTCATGAACGGATTACATTGAGACTATGTATGTATGCTAGAAGTAGGTGGGAAGTGCGATGAGAGAGGCATTTTAGGCCTTGAGTGGGAGTAAATAGCGTTGGTGCACCCTTGGGATCTGTTTTCTTGGTTGATAATGATGGATGGGTATGCGAGTGCGATATCTTAGGATCATGAGCGACAAAATAAAGTTCCATTAATTGTAAGTACGAGGAGTATTAGATTGACTCCAAAAGAACATTCGGGGACGAATGTTTCTAAGGGGGGAAAAATGTTACACCCCGTAAATTCAAGAGGTTAAGTTAAGAACATACGAAAGGAAATAAGATTTGAATTTGGAAAGTTGGGTTGGCCAAAGGTTGTGGGCAGACTTTCAGTCAACTTTGGAGTGGTATATCTCCTACTTCTTTAGTAGTTTTGGAGAGTTTTAAAATATTAGTATGAAGTTTGTTGAATCTAGTTTCCAACGCAACAAACCGTTCATCGATAGGACATCGGAGTCAAAAGTTATGGAAGTTTCAAGTTTGGTGCGCAACAGCAAAGCAGCTGCGAGGTGTAGGGCAGCAGCCGGCCGGGACGTGGGTCGCGCGCGGCTGTTCGGGGTTGCTGGTAGCCGCCGGAATGCAGGAACTTTTCTCGAGTGGAATGCCATGGCGCCGGGCGCGGTCAGCGCCGAGGCGAGATTTTTGGCAGCCGACAGCGAAAAACAGATATTTTTGTTTTAAACCTATGGGAGGGTGACAAGTGTCCTCCCATCCTTTATCTGAAAGTGGTCCTATTTTAGGGCCAAGTCTTGGAAGACTTGGCCATTTCATTTCAAACCCTCCCAAGAAAGATCCTCTCCTTCTCTCTTGATTTTTCAAGAAAACCTAGCCTAAGAGGAAATTGTCGAGCGGCAAGAAGGAAAAGTGTGGGTAAACTTGTGGAAGCATCGGGCGATTTTGACTAAGGAGGTGGAAGAAAAGGGGCTTTTGTGGGCTATTCCTTAAGGTAAAAGTTTCCCCTTTCTCTGGGTTATGAGCCTAAGGCTGTTATATTTTAGTAGTATAGATGTGAGCCTGAGGTTGTTATATTTTAGTGATTTAGAATTGAGCCTAAGGTCGCTTTATCAGAGTAGTATAGAGTTGAGCCTGAGGCTGTTTTATTTGAATAGATTTGGGTCGTCGCATGTTGTAAAGGGAGATTGTAATTGTTGAAGATGTCTAGGGCTAGATATCATGTTAGACTTAAGAACTTGGATTGGAAAGAGTTGAAAGGGGTTTAGTATTGGTTTATTTTGTGTTGTTGTGGGGCGGAATTTTACACGTATTAGTAGGCATGTAATCCCCTTGTAATTGCTGAACGAATTGAGCCTTAAATGTGGCGTTGGTTATTGAATTTCGGCCTTGAAAAAGGTGGCATAGTAAGTAGAATCAAAGGAAGTGCTGTCCAAATTTCCCGTAGAACAAGGGACTTTTCATTAGAATATATTACGTTGAAGCTAGAAGCTAATAGACGTATTATGGTCATTATAGGATGACATCTACGGACGGCATATTGGACTTGGCAAGTGGATTAAGCAAAAGAGGTATGTAGAACTCTTGCTCAGAGGTATGTAGAACTCTTCCTATCTCTTGAGCATGAGTAGTTATAACTGTATGGTACGGTAGACGTACGTGATTTTAAATGAAGTGAAGTCATTTGACATATTTGACTTGTTTTAAGGATGTCTAGTTGGTTGAGTTAGAGAATTAACTCACGTGTCCTTAAGGAAGAGTTATAAGAATGGTTTATCCTAATAAGGTAGACAAGGATTTCTTGACATGATCAAGTATAGAATACTAGATTCGGGAAGTATTGATTCTTGAACTATTCTAAAGATAAGAGACCTGATTCCTAAGTTAAGAAACTTGTTTTCTAAGTTAAGATTTTTTGAAGTATTTTGAAAGTAGTGTAACTTGAATCAAGTACAAGCCTCTTGGTTATAGAGAGAGCAAAGTGGTCTAAGACATAAAGAGTTATAACGGCTTTATGGGAAGTTAGTTATGACGGCTTTATGGGAGGATAAGGATGTCTTGGTTCTAAAGCATAAAGTTAGTATAACGGCTTTGTGGGAAGTTGGTTATAATAACTTTATGGAAGCTTAAAGAAATGGTTTTTCTCGAATAAGGTAAGCCTAGATAAAAGAATGGATACTAAGAAAGGCAATTTGATTTAAAGGCATCAATTGCTTAAAGTTTAAAATGAGGGTCACTTGAGTTAGGTCAAGCATATTTCTAATAGTATAGTGACTTGTTTGAAATGTAGGTAAGCCTTGATACTACGGTGTTAGTATCTTGGGGTCTTATGTGGAAAAGGGATCTTGGAAATAAAAATAGAAATAAATAGTCCTTTTGGTTGAATTTTCCGTGACTTGTTAAGTGATATGGAAAGTGCCTAAGGTCGAAACGAGATCCATTTTGTATGTTAATGAAAGTCTAAAGAAGTTAGGAGCTTACTTGGACGTACCGTCAGTGATGGAGGATTCCACGGGTATGCCTCCATTGCCTCCTTATGAGTCTACCGGGACGTACCGACAGTGATGTGGGATTCCACGGGTATGCTCCCCTGGTCATAGTATGAGTTTACTTGGATGTACCGACAGTGATGTGGGATTCCACGGGTATGTTTCCATGGTCTTAGTATGAGTTTATCGACATACCGCTGATGGGATTCCACGTATGCATCGGGACATGCTTCGATGAGGATTCGAGGCATGTAGTTTGAGGGTAAGAGTATAAATGGCGGTACACCCCCAAGATCGTTATACCACCTTCTTCAGGGTAAGAGTATAAATGAGGGGTAAACCCCCAAGATCGTTATACCACCTGGTTCCGTGGATTTGCTACCCACGATGCGAGGAACACCTCATGAAGTCATGTACCCGAGATGAGGGATTCCACGGGCATGATATATGTATATATGTATGTATTGTGTATGTGTACGCCGACAGTGAGGTAGGATGCCACGGGCGCGTCACATGGTTGTATTTACTTTTATGGTCAGCTCATGATCGGGATTCCACGCGCAGGATATAGGTATATACATGGTTAGATTTGTGTGTACGCCGACAAATGGAAGGATTCCACGCGCGCCACGAGTTAGATTCTACACTGGCCGGCAGTGACGGGAATCCACCAGCGCGCTTGGATATTTGAGGGTCAGTTCATAGCCCCGGTGTGACTATGGTTCATATGTTGAGACAGGCTGTATAAGGTAAAACTGACTTTCATTACTTCCACTTCAGTGAGGCACAGTGTACTGTTAATTTGGTTATCATATATGTCTTCACCTGTACTTTTGACTATTATGATTTAAATTACAGTACTTTCAGTTTTGCATACTTGGTACATATTTTGTACCGACTCTTCGGGCCGCGTTCATGCCGCGAGTTGAGGTACATAGCTTGCCGATCCGCACTGTAGGATCACCGCTCGTTCGAAAGCTCCATTTCTCCGAGGCTTTGTTTTGGTATGGTTCCTCAAGTCGCTGACTTTTGTACATTCAAGGGTACATGGGGCCCCGCCCCATCACGCTTGTTATGTAAACTCTTGAGGTCTGTAGTCATATCTTGTGGGTCACTTTATAAAAAAATAATTTAGAGGTAATTCATCATTGGATTTGTTTATATCTGGGAGGTAGCCTTATCACGACCTATAATTTATTTCATTGTTTAAGTTATGTATGTTCCGCTGTATATCTCTGATGTATACCTGTAAGGGTGCCCAGGTAGGGCACCAGTCGCGGGCCCGGGGTCGGGTCGTGACAGTTGGCACGTTTTTTGTGCCCTTGCACAAGTCAAGGAGTTGGTAGGATATTTGTGTAGTAGATGGATAAGGACACTTGCCTAAATCTCCACCTTACACTTGCCTACCACTTGGCTTCATCTTGGCCATTGCTTGGCCTATAAATACCCCTCTTGAGTTGATGAATTATTCATCCACAAATCATTTCTCCAAGTCTTGAAAATCCTTCCCCCTCTTTGTAGTGTTTTCGTCCAAGCCTCCTCTCCCCCCCCCCCCCCCCCCCTCTAGAGAAGCTTAGCCGAAACAACCCTCTCCCCCTCTAGCCTTGTGGCTCTAGCCGAAAGTACCCCTTGGTAGAAAGTTGTCTTCCAAGTATAGTTACTATTCCAAAATACCCTAGCCCAAATCCCTTTATAGTATTTAAGTAGAAGTTGTGTAGAACTTCTAAGGGCTTCGAGCTATCTGAGCGTGCAAATTAGGAGCTAAACCTTGCTCAGATCGACATTTAACTTGGATAATTTTGGGCTTATCGAGGTAACTACTCTTGTCCTTCTATTGTAATTGGATATTACATATAAGAATAGTTAAGACTTAAGTATAAGATATAGAAGGATATTAAAGAATAAAATTGAACTATAATCACAGTAGGGGATAAGAAGAAGTTAATTAAACTCAGACTTACATGACCGTATTTACTGTGAGACTTGAGTAGTTTGACTGCAGGGAAGTGCTGCCCAATTTTCCATAGAATAGAGAACCCTCTGCTTAGAACTTTTTACAGAGTAGCCTAGACGTTGATAGACGTATTTGACTGTTATAGGTCGATACTCTGCGCGTGACATATTCGACTTGGCAGGTGGATTTCACGGTAGGTATGTGATTCTCCTATACTCGAGTATGATATTTTAAAATATATATATAGTACGGTGACGACGTGTTAATCGGACGTAGTTTTACGGCAATGTCTTTCGACTTAAGCCCTAATAATAAAATCTTGAAGTCTTTCAAAAGAATTATAAAACATTTCAAAGAAGAAGAATATTTGATTTTTAAATGAAAGCTTAAGAGTTATACTAGCTTTATGGGAAGTTAGATATAACGACTTAAGAAAGATAAAAGGAACGGTTTACTTATTTGTTTATCTTGTATTGACTTACGCAAATGTAGTAAGATGGTTTGATAAGTAAACATGTTATGATACTACGCTGTTAGGGTCTTGTGATGTTATTCTTGTTGTGCTTACGTTGTTAAACGTTAAGACCGCTGTATCATATTATATCACATACCCTCGACTTGTTATACCGAGGGCTTGCCACCCTCGATGCGGTCTATACGGCCTATGCGGTCAGTGGACTATGCAGAGTCGCGGAGTTCCATGATTGATCATTCCGGTGTTTTATCCCGACGCGGATGCCCATGCGGTCCGTGTGACTACGCGGTCTATGAGACTATGCGACGCGGAGTCGAGGAGGTACCGGGTTAGCTACCCCGTTGCGAGGAATACCTCACGCGGTCCAGGTGTGACCTATGCGATCGCGGGAAGTCCAGGATTAGGCACGCATAATGATACTATGGGCGATTGGCCTTGCTTCGACCATTCGCGCCTAGATAAGACCGCCATTATTTCTATTTTGCTCTTGTTTATGTTGTGGCACTATGTGCGATTGAACCGTTGTATTTGCAAATGGTTTTAAATACTTTGATTTTACTTGATTTTTACGCTTCACATACTTGGTACCTATCAGATCGACCTCCTTCGGGCCATTTGCGTCATGCCGCAGGTAAGGGCAAGCAGGTGCTAGATCCGCATCCTTAGGATCTTTGCTTTGGTGTCAGGAGCTCCATCTTCTCCGGAGGCTCGACTTTTGGTATGGTTCTCCCTGATGTTGTAGATATATGTACATTCAGGGTATGGCGGGGCCCTGTCCCGCCATAGTTGTTCATATTCTTAGAGGTCTGTAGTCCTATTGTACAGTTGGGATGTAACTGCCAAACTTTGTTTATATATATATGCCGAAAGGCACCCTTTTCTCAGATAAAATGTGTCTCATTTACAATTGTTTCATGTCTTGTGTTTTTATATTCCGCTGATTACTCTGATGTATGACTACTTGGGTGCCCGGGTAAGGCACCAGTCACGGGCCCCGGAACGGGTCGTGACAATAGTTGGTTGAAGTATTAAGTAGAAGTTGGTTAGAAACTTCTAAGGGTTTCTTGGAGCTATCGGAGCGTGCAGAATAGGATCTAAACGTTGTTCAGGATCGACATTTAATCTTGGATAATTTTGGGCTTATCGAGGTAATAATCTTTGTCCTTCTAGTGTAATTGGAGATTACATACTGTAGTAGTATAGAAATGAGTATAAGATTTATAGAAGGATATTATAAAGAAGAGAATTGAACTGTACTTACATAGGACTGTATTTACAGTAGACTTGTGTAGTTTGACGGGTAGGGAAATGCTGCCCAATTTTCCGTAGAATAGAGAACCTTCTGCTTAGAATATTCTACAGAGTAGTCTAGACGTTGATAGACGTATTTGACTATTATAGGTTGATACTCTGCGCGCGACATATTCGACTTGGCGTGGATTGGTAGGAGGTATGTGATTCTTCCTATCCTCTTGAGCATGATACTTTTGAAATATATATAGTACGATAGACGTACATGTGTTACCTAAACTTGGTTTTACTTTGATGCCTTTTGACTTGAGTTTTAAATGATAAGAATCTTGGAAATATTTCAAAAGAGTTATGAATCATTTTTGAAAGAAAAGTAATACTTGGTTTTAAAAGCTTAAAGAGTTATACTAGCTTTATGGGAAGTTAGGTATAACGACTTAAGAAAGATAAAAGGAACGGTTTACTTATTTGTTTATGAAAGTCTTGTATTGATCTGGAAAGTGTAATAAGATGGTTTGATAAGTAAACATGTTATGATGCTACGTGTGTTAGTGTCTGTGATGTTTGTGTAAGCGGGTTATTCTTGTTGTGCTTACGTTGTTAAACGATAAGCCCGCCAGATCGCTATTATATCACATACCCCGACTTGTTATTATGCCGAGGACTTGCCACCTCGATGCGAGAATACCTCACGCGGGTCCATGTGGACCTATCGCGAGTCGCGGAGTTCCGTGATTGATCACCCGGGTGTTACGCCGACGCGGCGGATACCTCACGCGTCCATAGGACTACGCGACTTCGGGGTCCAGGATGATGCCGGGTTAGCTACCCCGACGCGAGGAATACCTCATGCGGGCCTACGTGGCCTATGCGGATCGCGGAGTTCCTGGATTAGGCACGCATAATGATACTATGGGCGATTGGCCTTTCTTCGATCATTAGCGGCCTAGAAAAGACCAGTTATGTTATATCTATTTTGCTCTTGGTTATGTTGTGGCACTATGTGCGGTTACATTGGTTGTTTCGTACATATTTGTAAAAATTGGTTTTAAAACGATATGATTTCATTTAAGTACTTTACAGTTTCACATACTTGGTACCTGTTGTACTGACCTCCTTCGGGGGGCTGCGTTCATGCCGCAGGTAGAGGTACTCCTGTTGTTGATCCCCGCTCCTAGGATCACTGTTTCTGCTTTTGGTAAAGCCCCGTTTCTCCGGAGGCTTGTCTTTTGGGTATGATCTCCCTGCCATTGTAGCTTTATGTACATTGAGGGTATGGCGGGGCCCTGTCCCGCCATAGTTGTTTACATTCCTAGAGGTCTGTAGTCCTGTTGTAAAGTTGGGATGTAACTGTTCACTTTTGAAGTATATATACATGCCGAAAGGCAATCTTTTCTTAGATAAACTGTGTCTCATTTTACTTATGTTTCATGTCTTGTTTTTATATTCCACTGGTTACTCTGATGTATGTCTACTTGGGTGCCCGGGTAAGGCACGATCCACGCCCGGATCGGTCGTAATAAAAGTGGTATCGTGAGCGATTAATCCTCGTAAAGTGTCTGCATCGTATCTAGTAGTCTTGATTATCTCGTGTGTTGTGCACCACACCAATAATCGTGAGGCTATAGGATATTTAGGATTGGTTTCCATTCTTCTCACTCGAGATCGTGCCTTAGAGTTGTGTTATAAGTTGGACCTCTAACGTATTTCTTTTCTTTACCGATTATGCCTCACGAAAGGCAACCCGCCCGGGCGGCAAGGCAAGGCGGAGCTGCTAGTAGGACACAGAGGTCACGAGGCCTGTGCCCGCCTATACCCGAGGCGATACCTCGACGGCGAGTTCCACGACGCCGCCCCAAAGAGACCACGATACTGCGCCTCCGATCCACCGGAGCAGAGGAGATGGGTTCTGAGAGATGGCCCGATTACTAGCCGTGATTGTGGCCGCATGAGGATAGGCCGGACGCAGCCCGAGCACCCGTGGTACATCCTAGATCGGACGAATTGAGACTACGGGATTTTCTCGAGTTGTAGCCCGCCGCAGTTCTCATCGTCGAGGCACGAGGATGATCCGCAGGAGTTCATCCGGCCTTCCGGATCATGAGAGCGTCGGGCTTCGAGACCGAGTCGGTGGTCTTAGGTTCACATCGCCGCTGATACCGCAATCGATTGGTTTGATTCGTGGGAGCCGCCCCGGAGAGCATGCACTTCCAGCGGTATGGGACGAGTTCTCGAGGCTTTTCTCACCACTTCTTGCCTTCGCAGATGGCGAGGGCACGCCGACAAATTTTTGATGCCGAGAGAGGCGCACGCCGAGTACAACGTTGAGTTCGATTCGTTGGCTCGATATGTCTCTGCGTTAGTAGCAGATATGGAGGACCGACTGCACCGCTACGTTACGGGACTGGATGACTACTTGGCAGAGTCTTGCTCGGGTGTGGCTCTTCAGCCGGGCATCGACATTGCCCGCATTCAGGCTCATGCACTTGGGTGCGAGGAGCGTAGAGGCCGACGGGTCGACATATATCAGCAGCAGAAGAAGGCCAAGACGGCCGGATCTTTTGGTTGCTCTCGGGGTGGACGATCTCAGCAGCAGACTAGATTTGCACCACAGCCAGCTCAGAGCACTCCTACACCGTCTTCAGGACAGCCAGGGTATTCGGGGGCGGATCAGGTGTCACGACCCGAACCCGGGCGCGTGACTGGTGCCTTACCCCGGGCACCCTAGTGATACAACATCAGAGAAAAATCAGCGGAAATAAAAACTTAAACATGAAACAAGATAAAATAAGAAACAGGCTAACCAAAACGGTTACCTTTCTGCATATATATTGTCACGACCCGATCCCGGGCCCGTGACTGGTGCCTTACCCCGGGCACCCTAGTGATACAACATCAGAGAAAATCAGCGGAAATAAAAACTTAAACATGAAACAAGAGATAAAGTATGAAACAGGCTAACCAAAACGGTCACCTTCCTGAATATATACATATATATGTCAACCTGAACAGTTAAATCCTTTTACAAACCCTGCCCACAACAAGATTGCTGCACTCTAAGAATGTAATCATAACTATGACGGGACAGGGCCCCGCCATACCCCTGAATGTACAAGTAACTACACTGACAGGGGACTATACCAAAGATGAGCCTCCGGAGAAACGGAGCTTCCCAAAACGCTGAACTGTGATCCTAAGAGCGAGGATCCACAACCAATGTACCTCTACCTGCGGCATGAACGCAGCCCCCCGAAGGAGGTCAGTACAACAGGTACCAAGTATGTGAAACTGTAAAATACTGTAAATGAAATCATAATAGTCTATATAAAGCAAGAGACATGTATGATAACCAAACTACAGTCCACAATATATAAACAGTCATGTCAAGTCAGGGACTCACGCCCTCAAAGTCATTACTCAAATATACAATGGGTCTCACGCCCACAACATCAATCATGCCCGTGGAATACCTTCCTCACTGCCGGCAGTCTATGATATAGTCACACCAAGAAGTACACATGAACATCGTGTCCCACTGCGTTATAACAACCGTGACGGCAAGTACGGCGGCTAACTACGGATACCAAGCCGCATCATCAATCGACCGGCAAGTACGAAAGCCAACTACCGATACCAAAGCCGCACCAACAAATCTATATAACCAAACCACGGTGACCAGGCAAGTACGAAATCCAACTACCACTAAGCTCGCGCCACGCACCGTCGGCAAGTACGAAGACTAACTACCGGATACGCCGGAATCACGAGACTTCGCCACAAACCGAACGGGCAAGAAGGCTAACTACGGATACTGCGAAACAGCCACGACTTCGGGGCAAGTACGAGATCCAACTACCAGATACCAAGCCGAATCAGTAAAACCTCATGGAGAGCTAGTCCATGGAATAATCCTAATGGAAGCATACCCGTGGGCCACCCATCGTGTCAGTATGTCCAAAGGAAATAACAAAGTAATAATCAAAGTGGAAGCATACTCGTGGGCCACCCATCGTGTCAGTATGTCCATCAATCAACCAGATAGCCGGCCCTCCAACGAGAGACGCGGTAGCACGTAAATACAACACTTGCACGACAAGGCTATCATACGCAAACATAGGCAAGTTACACACAACTCAAGGTACTTTCATTTTATGTCAACAATACGGTTTTCAAACCCAAAAATAATACCTACTTTCATTCTTTCAAAAAGACCTCTTTTTACGTAAAAGATACTAATACTCGTAGTATCAAAAACACATTTCCTTTTCAAACCAAATTACTTTACTTTCGTAAAGACCTTTACAAGGCTTTTAAAATCAAGTACTCTATACTTTTTAAACCAAGTTCCTTCCTTTTAAAACAACATCAAGTATACTCTTTAAAACTCAAATACTTACTTTTTTTCAAAACAAGTAACCTATACTTAAATCAAGTTACCATTTTAAAACCAATGATAAAACCATTCTTTTGCTTTCATAAAGTCGTTATAACTAACTTCTCATAAAGCTGTTATAACACTTTATGTTTTAAACCAATTTAAGACAAAACCATGTCTTTCTTTTAAACCAAAAACTCTTCAATTCCTCAAGTCTCTTTTCTTTTAGAAATCAAGTTCCTTTTAAAGACCAAATACCAATTTCTCATGAAAGCGGTTTCACAACTGTTTAACACAAACCAAGTCCTTAATATTTCCTATCAAGTCATTTATAAGTCAAGTCTCTTATCTTTCAAAAACCAATAAACCATTCTTCTACCTACATAAAGTCGTTATAACTAACTTTCCATAAAGCTACTATAACACCTTATGTTTTAAACCAACCAATTCACTTAGCACATGTACGTCTACCGTACTACATAGTTCACACCAATCATGCTAGAAAAGATAGGAAGAGGTTCACATACCTCGCGACGATTATCGACAAGCAAAAAGCTCCAAAGCATCAGAACCCCGCTTAGCCTTTTCCACCCTTCAAGTAGAATACGCTACTCGTAGTACTTCCACCTAAAAAGGCCACAAACGCCTATCAACCTCTCGATCTCTTCAGAATATTCTAAATGCATGGTTCCTTATTCTACGTAAAATTCGCAGACTTCCTCCCGCAACCACATAAATCTCTCCTCTACTCGGGCCCGCTACTGTGCCAACAACTCCCGAGGAGAGGTTACACGCCTAACCTGACGTGTACAATTCTACTTCACAATAATACTACACAAGTCATCAGAATACAATCCAATGTAAATACAGTTCAATCCTTTATAATCATCCTTCCAATATATCTTATACTCAATTCTAAATTACTACAATATGTAATATCCAATTACAATAGGGGGGACATAGATTATTACCTCGATAAGCCCAAAATTGTCCAAGATTATAAGTCGATCCTGAGCAACGTTTAGCTCCAACTCCTTACGCTCCAACCCGCCCCAAGCGACCCTTAGAAGTTTCTAAACAACTTCTCTTAACACATCAACCAAGCTAGGAAGATTTTCCTAGGGTTTCACTTGCGACTATTGGAATAAAGTAGTATTTCCGGGCTCCTAGTATTGAAATAACTTGGGAATACTACTAGGGATACTAGGCCAAGGTATTTGGGATTTGTACAATAATACTCCAAGTATTTCTACACAAGAGGGGAGAGGGGGACGAAACAAGGCATAAAGGGAGGGAGTATTTTGCTTGAAAAAGCTTCAAGTGTGGGATGAATATTATGCTTCAAGCTAAGGGGGTATTTATAGAAGAATCAAGGGCCATGATCAAGTCAAGTGGGTGGTCAAGATTGGGCCATGTGTGTGTGGGTCCCACCACACCACATGGCCAACGATTGGGCTTCCAAATGTCAAGGCCATTCGGCCAAGGGTGCCACATGGGGGTGACACGTGTCGCCCCCCGATTGGTCCAGAATATTTCGTCTTCCGAAAATATCCAAAATACCGGAAATCTCAAAAACAAAGTGGGCCCCACAAAACCGTAAATTTCTCCCGTGGGCCCCACGTGACCATTTCCGAAAATAAAATCTCATAATTCTAAAATAATCCAAGAAGTCCAAATACCAAATCTGGGAATCCAATTCCCATTAACGAACCTTTTTCTTCACAAAAACCGGAAACTTTTCCGTCGAAAAATCACATCTTCCTTTCTTTCCAAAATTTCTGTCGTATTCTCGTACGTACATTCTCACATACATACCCTGGAACTACGGGGTATAACATTCTTCCCCCCTTAGCAACATTCGTCCCGAATGTTCCTTCTAAGCCTCTAATCAAACGTGTGCCGGTATAGTCTCCACTACTATACTTACATAAAAACCGATCATGCCACCACTGGCCAGAATATAACATGTGCGCAAAACTCAAATCCAAGCCAACGAGGAAACACCTCCAATCATCACAAAAAGTTCCCACCCATTGTCTAAAGGATACTCCCTTCGCATCTTCACCTCACAAAAGAATAATCACTTCCGTTCTCATAACACATGTTCGCTTCTCTTCTTACTCGTCGTACCCTTCTCGTACACCCGAACTCTCGAAGAACGTTCCACACTTCGCCATCGCTTCAATTTCCACAGCCCTGGAGTTACTACCTCCAAACTTGGTCATCTTACTAGTTTCAATTCCTCTAAGGCCATTCCCGGCCTACACGATCCGATTCTGGTCGAACGCATCCACGAACCCGTACGATGGTTATCTAAACTTGGGCCTAGCACCCTCGTGACCCTATCACACAGTGGGACCACCTCGAACTGACCCCACCCCAAACCGGGCTGCGGGTTGACCCGCGAATGGTCCTCAACCCGACCCATAATCGCACCAGACTCTTGTTCCCCGATCCGGAACAACCTTACCTATACAAGTCCTGAAAGCTACCACTTTCATCCTACACAACCCAAGGAATTATCCCTCAATACATTTCACGCATACCAAGTGTTTCGACAAAGACTAACCGTAAAATCTTTTTCTCAGGACGGCCTTACATCTAAGGTCTCAACGTGTAATATTCTAAGGTTCACACCTTTCATACCCCCATACTTACCTTTCAACTAACCATGTTTTCTAACTCACAAATAACACAACGCTATCCGTACATAGCACACAATAATAAGATCATCATATCAAGCATACTAAACTCTAGAGGGTTAAGGATATACCTGTATCTACCGCTTCACTCTAATCATAGGCCCGTCTGCGCAGGCGCATAGTAGAAGGTGATGAACCGGCCATAGATCCCGGGCGTAGAGTCTCTACATCCGTACTACCTCTAGTCGGACAATTTCTCGCAAAATGGCCTGTTTGGACGATGTAAAACAACCTCCCGAACCAGACGACACTCCCTTATGGATTCTACAACGCCACACTGAGGTAAGGGTGGCCTCATCTGGTCAACACCACTACTCCCCCGAAAACCTGAACCCTTGGAGCCCTGACCTGCTCCTGAATACTCTGGATGCCCTGAAGACTGTGGAGTACCGCTCTGTACTGGCGGAGGCGCATAACTAGCCTGTTGTTGAGGCGGTCTGCCTCGAAAGTCGCCAAAAGACCCTGCTGTTCTGGCCCTCTTCTGCTGATCCCGATCATCCCGTCGACCTCTCCGCTCCTCACATCCAAGTGCATAAGCCTGCATGCGGGCAATGTCCATGCCCGGCTGAAGAGCTACACCCGAGTAAGCCTCTGCCAAGTAGTCATCGAGCCCCGTGACGTAGCGGTGCACTATGTCTTCCATATTTGCCACTAATGTCGGGACAAATCGGGCCAACGAGTCGAACTCCACGTTGTACTCCCGAACCGTACGCCCGTCCTACCTCAACATCAAAAATCTGTCGGCCCGAGCCCTCCTCATCTGTGGGGGCAAGAAATGTGCAAGAAAGCCCACGAGAACTCGTCCCATACACCGAAGCGCATGCTCCCGACGGTTCCGTGAATCAAACCGATCGGCTGCAGATCACGCGCGGCCGCGAACCCAATATCACCGATTCTGCCTCTGAGGCCTTGATCACTCTCATGATCCGCTGTAACTGTCGGATAAACTCCTGAGGGTCATCCTCAGCTCTCGATCCATAGAACACTAGTGGACTGCAACTTAAGAAGTCCCGGTCTCCAACTATCGTACGGGTGCGATCGTACCCGGCCCCGTCGTCCTCAAGTCTCGCCATAAACCTAACTAGTAATCGGGCCATCTCCTGCAACCCATATCCTCTTCTGGCCGTGGGTGGAGGCTCGTGCATCGTGGTCTCGGCAGCCCCATTGCGGTTCTAAACTCTCGGGCGGGCGACATCGTGAATCCGTCGTCGTAGCACCACCTCGTAAAATCGGGCCTCGCCTCGTAACCCTCCGTGCTCTACTCGCAGCCTCCTCTGCCTTGCCTTCGGGCTCACGGTTGCTTTGCGTGGAGGCATAATCGATATAAAAGAATGCGTCGGAGAGTCCAACTTACAACACACTCTAAGGCACGATCTCGAGTGAGAAGAATGGAAACCAATCCTAAATGTCCTGCAGCCTCCCGATTATAGATGTGGTGCACAACACACCGATAATCAAGACTACTGACACGATGCTGTAGACACTTTCCGAGACTAATCGCTCGATACCACTTTTGTCACGACCCGATCCGGGCGTGATCGTGCCTTACCGGGCACCCTAGTGATACAACATCGGAGAAAATCAGCGAAATAAAACTTAAACATGAAACAAGAGATAAAGTATGAAACAAAGCAACCAAAACGGTCACCTTCCGAATATATACATATATATGTCAACTCAACGATTAAATCCTTTTACAAACCCCGCCACAAGATTTACAGACCTCTAAGAATGTAATCATAACTATGACGGACAGTCCCTCGCCATACCCCGAATGTACAAGTAACTACACCGACAGGACTATACCAAAGATGAGCCTCCGGAGAAACGGAGCTTCCCAAAACGTTGAACTGTGATCCTAAGAGCGAGGATCCACAACCAATGTACCTCTACCTACGGCATGAACGCAGCCCCCCGAAGGAGGTCAGTACAACAGGTACCAAGTATGTGAAATCAGAAAATCAGAAATGAAATCATAATAGTCTATATAAAGCAGGATACATGTATGATAACCAAACTAAAGTCCACAATATATAAACAGTCATGTCAAGTCAGGGACTCACGCCCTCAAAGTCATTACTCAAATATACAATGGGTCTCACGCCCACAACATCAATCATGCCCGTGGAATACCTTCCTCACTGCCGGCAGTCTATGATATAGTCACACCAAGAAGTACACATGAACATCGTGTCCCACGCGTGTCATAACAACTGTGGGGCAAGTCTGGCTAACTACGGATACTAAGCGCATCATCAATCGACCGGGGCAAGTACGAAGCCAACTACGGATACCAAAGTCGTACCAACAAATCTATATAACCAAACCATGAAGTGACCGGGGCAAGTACGAAGCCAACTACGGATACCAAGCTCGCGCCCGCGGTGGCGGGGCAAGTACGAAGACTAACTACGGATACCAAGCGGAATCACGAGACCGTCACAAACTGAACGGGGCAAGTCAAGGCTAACTACGGATACTGCCGAAACAGCCACGACTTCGGGGCAAGTACGAGAGCCAACTACCAGATACCAAGCCGAATCAGTAAAACCTCATGGAGAGCTAGTCCATGGAATAATCCTAATGGAAGCATACCCGTGGGCCACCCATCGTGTCAGTATGTCCAAAGGAAATAACAAAGTAATAATCAAAGTGGAAGCATACTCGTGGGCCACCCATCGTGTCAGTATGTCCATCAATCAACCAGATAGCCGGCCCTCCAACGAGAGACGCGGTAGCACGGAAATACAACACTTGCACGACAAGGCTATCATACGCAAACATAGGCAAGTTACACACAACTCAAGGTACTTTCATTTTATGTCAACAATACGGTTTTCAAACCCAAAAATAATACCTACTTTCATTCTTTCAAAAAGACCTCTTTTTACGTAAAAGATACTAATACTCGTAGTATCAAAAACACATTTCCTTTTCAAACCAAATTACTTTACTTTCGTAAAGACCTTTACAAGGCTTTTAAAATCAAGTACTCTATACTTTTTAAACCAAGTGCCTTCCTTTTAAAACAACATCAAGTATACTCTTTAAAACTCAAATACTTACTTTTTTTCAAAACAAGTAACCTATACTTAAATCAAGTTACCATTTTAAAACCAATGATAAAACCATTCTTTTTCTTTCATAAAGTCGTTATAACTAACTTCCCATAAAGCTGTTATAACACTTTATGTTTTAAACCAATTTAAGACAAAACCATGTCTTTCTTTTAAACCAAAAACTCTTCAATTCCTCAAGTCTCTTTTCTTTTAGAAATCAAGTTCCTTTTAAAGACCAAATACCCATTTCTCATGAAAGCGGTTTCACAACTGTTTAACACAAACCAAGTCCTTAATATTTCCTATCAAGTCATTTATAAGTCAAGTCTCTTATCTTTCAAAAACCAATAAACCATTCTTCTACCTACATAAAGTCGTTATAACTAACTTTCCATAAAGCTACTATAACACCTTATGTTTTAAACCAACCAATTCACTTAGCACATGTACGTCTACCGTACTACATAGTTCACACCAATCATGCTAGAAAAGATAGGAAGAGGTTCACATACCTCGCGACGATTATCGACAAGAAGCAAAAAACTCCAAAGTACTGTAACCCCGCTAGCCTTTTCCACCCTTCAAGTAGAATACACTACTCGTAGTACTTCCACCTAAAAAGGCCACAAAACGTCTATCAACCTCTCGATCTCTTCGTAGAATATTCTAAATGCATGGTTCCTTATTCTACAGAAAATTCGGCAGCACCTCCCCCCCGCAACCACATAAATCTCCTCCCCTATCAAGGCCCGCTACCAGGCCAACAACTCTCAGGGGATTACACGTCTAATCGGACGTGTTCAATTCTGCCTCACAATAATACTACACAAGTCTACTGTAAATACAATCCAATGTAAATACAGTTCAATCCTTTAAAATCATCCTTCCAAAATATCTTATACTCAATTCTAAATTACTACAATATGTAATATCCAATTACAATAGGGGGACATAGATCATTACCTCGATAAGCCCAAAATTATCCAAGTTTATAAGTCGATCCTGAGCAACGTTTAGCTCCAAATCCTTACGCTCCAACCCGCTCCAAGCAACCCTTAGAAGTTTCTAAATAACTTCTCTAAACACTTCAACCAAGCTAGGAAGATTTTTCTAGGGTTTCACTTTGCGACTAATGGAATAAGTAGTATTTCCGGGCTCCTAGTATTGAAATATCTTGGAATACAACTAGGGATACTAGGATAAGGTATTTGGGATTATACAATAATACTCAAAGTATTTTCTACACATGTGGGGGAGGGTGGACGAAAACTACTCAAGGGAGGGGATATTTTTTTGCCTTGGAAAGTCTTTAAGTGGATGAATATAATGTCTTGCACTATGGGGTATTTATAGAAGACTCAAGGGCCAAGATCAATGTAGGTGTATGGTCAAGATTGGGCCATGTGTGTGTGGGTCCCACCACACCACATGGCCAACGAAATCACAAGACAAGTGGCTTGCCACTTGTTAGGTCATTTCGGCCAAGGGACAAGTGTCTAGCCACTTGTCCCACCATTTCGGCCAAGGTGCCACATGGGGGTGACACGTGTCGCCCCCCGACTCGTCCAAAATATTTCGTCTTCCGAAAATATCCAAAATACCGGAAACCTTAAAAACAAAGCGGGCCCCACAAAACCGTAAATTTCTCCCGTGGGCCCCACGTGACCATTTCCGAAAATAAAATCTCATAATTTCTAATATAATCCAAGAAGCCCAAATACCAAATCTGGGAATCCAATTCCCATCAACGAACCTTTTTCCTTCACAAAACCCGGAAACTTTTCCGTCGAAAAATCGCATCTTTCTTCCTTTCCAATTTTTCTGTCGTATTCTCGTACGTACGTCCTCACATACATACCCTGGAACTACGGGGTATAACATTCTTCCCCCCTTAGAAACATTCGTCTCGAATGTTCCTTCTAAGCCTCTAATCAAACGTGTGCCGGTATAGTCTCCACTACTATACTTACAAAAACCGATCATGCCACCACTGGCCAGAATATAACATGTGCGCAAAACTCAAATCCAAGCCAACGAGGAAACACCTTGTTATACCCCGTATTTCCAGAGTATGTACATGAGGGTGTACGTACAAAAGTTAGCCTAAGTTAAAGACCTTGGACGAAAAAGTTTGTGCACAACTCACTAAAAGAATCGTTTTCCGACGAAACGTTTAACAAGACTCGCGTAGGATAAATTCTGGCTATGTCATTTCTAATTTTTGCGGATTTTTCCGAGAGACGAAACATTTTGGACCAACGAGAGGGCGACACTTGTCACCCTCTCATTGATGGATGTGGGACGGCAATAGGGCCGAATGGAGTGGCTATTTTGTCATGGAGTTGGTAGGATATTTTGTGTGATAGTTGGATAAGGTACACTTGCCCTAATCTTGACCTTACACTTGCCTAGCACTTGGCTAAATCTTGGCCATTGGTTGGCCATCCCTTGACCTATAAATACCCCTCTTAAGATGAAGAGTTCTTCATCCACAAACAAACATTCCAAGTCTAAAATCCTTCCCTCTCCCTTGTAAGCCTTTTCGTCCAAACACTTCCCCCCTCCCCTTGTGAAGCTTGGCCGAGGCAACCCCTAGCCTGGCGAAACCTACCCCCCCTCCCTTGGTAGAAAAGTGGCCTTCTAGTATTGTTATAATGCCCAAAATACCCTAGCCCAAATCCCTTAGTACTTAGTAGAAGTTGTGAAGAACTTCTAAGGGTTCTTGGAGCTATCGGAGCGTACAAATTAGGAGCTAAACCTTGCTCAGGAGCGACGTTTATACTTGGATAATTTTGGGCTTATCGAGGTAAATAAACTTATCCTTCTTTTATAATTAGAGAATACATACTGTAGAAGTATAAGAATAAGTATAAATACTTAGAAGGATATTACAGAATAGAATTGAACTGTTATCACAGTAGAAGGGTATAAAAGAAGAATAATTGAACTATACTTACATAGAATTCGCTTTTCACAGTAGACTTATATAGCTCACGGGTAGGGAAGTGCTGCCCGACTTTTCGTAGAATTGAGAACCCTCTGTTTAGAATGACTCTGAGTAGTCTAGACTTTGATAGATGTCTGTGACTATTATAGGCTGATTCTCTGCGCGCGACATATTCGACTTGGCAGGTGGATTTCGCCAAGAAGGTATGTAATTCTTCCTATATTCTTGAGCATGATATTTTAAATATATATATAGTACGGTAGACGTACGTATGTTAACTTAATAATAACTACGGCAATGTCTTTTTACTTAAGCCTAAATAATACTTACGGCAATGTCTTGCGACTTAAGCCTGAATAATAAAGATCTTAAAAAGTCTTTCAAGAGAATTATAAAACAGTTTTGAAAGAAGAAGAATATTTGTTTTTAAAACAAGAAGCTTAAGGGTTATACTAGCTTTATGGGAAGTTAAGTATAACGGCTTAAGTTTTATAAAAAGGAACAGTTTACTTATGTGTTTATAAAAGACTTGTATTGATTTACGAAGGTATAATAAGATGGTTTTGATGAGTAGACATATTGTGATGCTATGTGTTAGTATCTTGTAACGTTTGTGTAAAGAGGTCAGTCTTACTTATGCTTATGTTGTTTAAACTATAAGCTGTTATGTTAGTACTATATCACTCACCTCTTGAGATGATACCGGGTTAAGGCGCCTCCGATGCGGGGTAGACTCGGTGATGCAGGACCATGATTCGAGAATACCTCATGCGGGTCCGGGGGCCTATGCGAGCTACGAGAGTTCGTGTTAGTGTGCGGGGTTATGCCTCACGCGGTCTATGTGGCCATGCGGACAACGAGTCGGGGCGATGCCGAGTAGCTACCCTCGATGCGGGGTTATACCTCATGCGGGCCTATGTGAGTGGCCTATGCGTACTACGGAGTCGAGATTAGGCTTGCGGAATGATAATATGGGCGAGTGGCCTGCCGATCATTCGCGGCCTAGAAAAGACCATTCTGATTTACCTATTGTTGCTCTTGTTTATGATGTGGCACTATGTGCGATTTACATTAGTTGTTTCGTGCATATTTGTAAAATTGGTTTTTAAAGTGATATGATTTCATTTAAGTACTTTCTGATTTCACATACTTGGTACTGTTATCGACCTCGCCTTGGGGTTGCGTTCATGCCGCAGGTAAGAGCGGCAGTGCTAGATCCACATCCTTAGGATCTTTGCTTTGGTGTCGTGAGCTCCATCTTCTAGGAGCTCTACTTTTGGGTATGATCTCCTTGTATTGTAGATAGTTTTGTACATTCGGGGTATGGCGGGCCCGTCCGCCATAGTGGTTTACTTCTTTAAGTGCAGTAGTCTGTGTACAGTTGGGATGTAACTGCAAAACTTGGGTTATATATATATGCCGAAAGGCAAGCTTTTCATCAGATAAACTGTCTCTATTTTTATAATGTTTCCTGTCTTGTCTTATGTTCCGCTGATTACTCTGATGTATGACTACTTGGGTGCCCGTGTAAGGCACGATCCACGAACCCGGGCAGTCGTGACAAAAGTGGTATCGAGCGATTAATCCTCGGAAAGTGTCTACACCGTATCTAGTAAGTCTTGATTATCGGTGTGTTGTGCACCACACCAATAATCGTGAGGCTATAGGATATTTAGGATTGGTTTCCATTCTTCTCACTCGAGATCGTGCTTTAGAGGCGTGTTATAGGTTGGACCCTCTAACGCACTCCTTTTACATGATTATGCCTCCACGTAAGGCAACCCGCCCGAAGGGCAAGGCGGCGGAGGCTGCTAGTATGACACCGAGTCACGAGGGCTCGAGCCCGATCTATACGAGGCGGCGAGTTCCACGACGCCGCGACCCCGAGAGGTTTAGAGCGCGGCGGTGGGCGAGACCACAAGACCTACACCTCGATCCCACGGCCGGAAGCGGATGAGATGGGTTCTGAGAGAGATGGCCCGATTCACGGCGAGATCGTGGCGAACATGAGGACAGTGGATGCGGCGATTCAGTTCCAACCACGTAGTACCCGTGGTTCACCCGAGGCGAATAGTTTGAGGCTACGAGATTTCTGAGTTGTAGCCGCGAGTTTTACTGGTCGGCGGAGGATGATCCGCAGGAGTTCATCCGTCGATTCTGAGAAGGATCATGCGGGTGATCAAGGCTTGGAGACCGAGTCGCGACGCCGGTTCGCATCGGTGCGTGATACCGCGATCGATTGGTTTGATTCGTGGGAGCTTTCCTGGGAGAGCATGCGCCTCCGCGATATGGGACGAGTTTTGGAGGCCTTTCTCGCTCACTTCTTGCCTCCTCGCGGATGAGGAGGCGCGGGCGATAGATTTTTGTTCTTGGCGAGAAGGGCGCTGCCGTTAGGAGTACAACGTTGAGTTTGATTCGTTGGCTCGATATGTCCCTGCGTTGGTAGCGAATATGGAGGACGAGGTGGATCGTTACGTCACGGGCTAGATGATTATATGGCGAGTCTTGTGCGGGTGTGGCTCTTGACGAGCATGGATATTACGTATCGCAGCTCGCACACTTGGATCACGAGGCGTAGAGGCGATGAGTTGTGACAGCAGCGAGAAGAAGGCGGGGCGGGAGGGTCTTTTGGTGGCTATCGTGGTGGCGGCCTCGGCCGGCGATTTGCACCACAACCCGGCTCGAGCACTCCTGCACCGTCCTCGGACACGGCCGAGTATTTGAGGCGCACTGGGGCCCGTGGCTTGGACTTCGAGCGGCGAGAGTGCGGCGACGGGACCACCCCGCCAGTGTGGCGTCGGAGAAGATCCCATTACGGCAAGTGTGGTGCGCCGGGAGCTTGTTCTGATTGTGGCAGCGGTCACTTTGCGAGGACTGTCGGCCGGCGTGGCAGTGGTAGGGCTCGGCTACGAGTGCATTGCGGTTCTTCGTCCCTACGATTACGCCCGGAGGCAAGGTACTCATGGACCAGCAGGTCGCGGCAGAGGTCGTGGCGCGGGTCCCAGTTCTAGCGGTCCTCAGAACCGCATTTATGCCTTGTCCAGCCGGCAGGATCAGGAGGCCTCACCTGATGTCGTCACAGGTACCTTATCAGTTTCTGGGTTTGATGTGTATGCCTTGATAGATCCTGGTTCTACTCTGTCCTATATATCTCCCCTTATTGCTAGTAGGATAGGGATAGAGCCTGAGTCCATAGACCCTTTCGAGGTAGCTACGCCAGTGGGTGATTCGGTGGTAGCTCGACGGGTATATAGGGCTTGTCCAGTGACCATATACAGTCGTCAGACCCTAGGCGACTTGATAGAGTTGGACATGACTGATTTCGATGTGATCATGGGGATGGATTGGCTAGCTTCTTGCTACGCCAATGTAGACTGCCGGGAGAGAGTAGTACGGTTCCAGTTTCCTGAGGAGCCGGTTGTTGTGTGGGAGGAACATTTGTACGCCAGGGGTAAGTTTATTTCTTACCTCGGCTAGGAAGATGGTGCGAAGGGTATATCTACCATCTCGTTCGGGTGTTTGATCACGAGGCTGCGGTGCGATTTTTAGTCGATTCAGATGATCGAGAGAGTTCCCGGACGTATTTCAGACGACCTCGGGTATCTCTCCGAGAGGAGATAGAGTTTTGTATCGATGTCTTTGCGGACACTCGGCTATTTCCATTCGCCATACGAATGGCACTTTGCGAGTTGAGAGAGTTGAAGGACCAGTGAGAGATTTCTTTGGAGAAGAGCTTCATCGAACCTAGTGTTTCTCCCAGAAGCGCCGGTATTGTTCGTGAAGAGAAGAAGGGCGGACGCTGCGCATGTGTGTTGATTCTGACGGTGAACAAGGTGACCATTAAACGAATACCCCTTCCTGTGATTGATGATTTGTTCGACCAGTTGCAGGGTGCGAGATGTTTCTCCAAGATTGATCTGCGATCGGGCTATCATCAGGTGCGAGTCAGAGAGGTGGATGTCCCTAGGACTGCATTCGGACCCGGTACGGGCATTATGAGTTCTGGTCATGTCTTTTGGCTTGACAAATGCTCCGTGGTATTCATGGATTTGATGAACCGAGTGTTCAAACCATTTTGGACACGCGTTTGTGATAGTGTTCATTGATGATATCTTGGTTTATTCTCGCTCATAGCGAGGCATGCGAGCATTTGAGGCCGTCTTGTGATTCTCGGGACCACAGCTATTATCGCCAAGTTTTCCAAATGTGAGTTTTGGTTAGCTTGGTGGCTTTTCTTGGGCATATTGTCGGTGATGGCATTCGAGTGGATCGGCCAAGATCGAAGCGATCGGGACTTGGCCTGAACCTACTACTCCGGCTGAGGTTCGCGACTTTACGGGCCTCGCGAGTTATTATCGGCGGTTCGTAGAAGTTTGCTTCTATCTACGCACCATTGACTAGGTGACTCGAAGCGGCTAAGTTTGATGGGTGATGCTTGTGGCGAGTTTTCCGATTCTTGAAAGAAGAGACGACCGCCCCGTTCTTACTCTTCCGGAGGGTCGGATGGTTATGTCGTGTATTGTGATGCGTCGGGCATCAAGGCGGGATGTGTTGATCTGGCGGGGTAGAGTTATAGCGTCGCAGCATCGGCGGCAAGAAACACGAGAGGAACTACCCACCCATGATTTGGAGTTAGCGGCGGTGATTCACGCTTTGAAGATCTGGAGGCACTATTTGTATGGGGTTCACGTGGATATTTATACGGACCACAAGAGCCTCGGTATATCTTCGGCCAGAGGAGCTGAACTTACGGCGAGACGGTGGTTAGAGTTGCTTAAGGATTACGATGTTGATATCTGTACCACCGGAAGGCCGATGTTGTGGCAAATGCTCTTAGTCGTAGGTCGATGGGGAGCCTATCGGATGTGCGGCTAGAGAGGAGGGCATGGTTCGTGATTTGCATCGATTAGCGAGCCTTGGTGTCCGCTTGATTGATTACGATAGCGGTGGGGTTAGAGTTCGTGAGGTTGCGAGTCTTCCATCGTCGAGGAGGTGAAGAGGCCTTGATTCGAGATCGGTTTTGATTCGGTATCGTGATGCGGCTCTTCGTGAGGAAGGGTCGCTTGAGGTAGCACGATGGGGTGCTAAGGTTTGAGCGAGTTGTGTGTTCCGGATGTTTGAGGACTTGGCGAGTTCTAGGGAAGCACACAAGGCGTTACTCTATCCGTCGAGTCGACCAAAATGTACCACGACCTTAGATACGTGTATTGGTGGGATGGCTTGAAGAGGGCGTTGCGAGTTCGTAGCTCAATGCGTGTTGTCGGCGGTGAAGGTAGAGCACGAGGCACGGTGGTTTATTACTGACGATAGAGATCCCGACACGGAAGTGGGAGGTGATCAACATGGACTTCATCACGGGATTGCCTCGCACTCGGAGAGACATGATTCTATATGGGTTATCGTCGGCGGTGTGAAATCAGCCCACTTTCTTCCCGTCGGGGCGACTTTTCGGTGAGGATTATGCGGACTTACATCAGAGATCGTCGATCGCATGGAGTCCCTATTTCGATCATATCGCATGACGGAGAGCCGGTTCTGGCTAACTTGGAGGTCCTTCCGAAGGGTTTGGGGACGCAGTGAGCCTGAAGATCTTGCATTCCATCCACGCATTGACAGACGGTGGCGCACTATCCAGACTCTTGAGGATATGCTGCGAGCCTGTGTTATCGACTTCAGGGGTAGCTGGGAGGATCATTTGCCTCTAGTTGAGTTTGCATATAATAATAGCTACCTGTCACGACCCGACCCCGGGCCGCGACTGGTGCCCTACCTGGGCACCCTGTTCAGGTATACATCAGAGAATAGCAGCGGAACATACACAACGTAAACACATGTGTAAACAATATATCAACACAGGCTAGCCGATAAGGCCGCCTTCCATAATATAAACAAAGTCAAAAGTACAAATTTACCACTCAGTTCTTACAGCTCAACCACATATGTGAATACAGACCTCTAGGAATAACAACTGTGGCGGGACAGGGCCCCGCCATACCCCTGAATGTACATAATCTACAACATCAGGGAAAGACTGTACCAAAAGAAAGACAAGCCTCCGGAGAATGGAGCTTAGGCGTCGATAAGTGATCCAAGAGTGTGGATCCGCAACTCGCTTACCCTTTCTGCGGCGTGAGCAGCCCCGAGGAAGAATTCGATACCTGATATGTACTAAGTATGTAAAGCGGAAAATCAGTAATTACAACATAAGTTTAAAAGAAAGCGGGAGACATGTATGATAACAAAATTACGATTACGATGCCTTACTAACAATGAGAGTGAAAATAGGTGTATACTTACAACGAAAAATAGGATTTGGAATCCTACTCAGGACTATTTCACCCGCGTAGGTCCGATGAACTGCGTGAGGTATTCTCGCATGGGACTATTTCACCCGCATAAGCCCTTACGGACTCGCGTGAGGTATTCCTCGCATATTTGGACGCCCGCGTGGGACTATTTCACCCGCATAAGCCCTTACGGACTCGCGTGAGGTATTCCTCGCATCGTGGTTAGCAAATCCACGAAAATATATAATGCCACAATCCCGGAATGACCCATGGCGAATAATATATCATTAGCCCGGATCCGGCTATCACACATAACATAAGCTCTATCGACTTATCATGCAATATATAAGCAAGTTATGAAATCCCTAACTTCTTACTATTCTTGTTCATATACACTCTCATTTTAGTTTACCTAAGGCACTATCATGTCTTTTATAAAAATCCGAATTTAACCCAAGTACTACGTCTTCTATGCTTTTAAAATGACTCATTTCATTATAAAACTTCCAAGATACTAATAGCCGTAGTATCAGTGACAATTTCTTTTCAAGACAAGTCACAATACTTTTAGAAATAAAATATGGCTTCTAAATCAAGTGACTCGTGTCTTATAAAACCTTAGGCAATTGATGTCTTAAAATCGAATTGCCTTCCATTAAATCCTCATTGATCTTTCCATAAAGTCAATATAACCAACTCCCCATAAAGTCGTTATATTCACTTTATACCTTAGTCATGTACAATTTCCTATCCGAGGACTTATACGTTTTAAAACGACACAAGTATTACATACTTTAAAATTCTTCAAGTCCTTATCTTTAACAAGACTTAAGACATCTTTAATATTCTCAAAGTGAGTTAAATCTCCTAACTCACCCGACTTGGCATTTCGTAAAACAAGTAAAGTATGTCAAAGTCTTGTACGTCTACCGTACTATATACGTGAAACTAGTCATGCTCAAAGATAGGAAAAGTTCTACATACCTTGTCGGGTCAAACCACTTTCCAAGTACAAAGTCCCGCCCGTAGTATAACAACCTATAATATTCACAATACGTCTATTAAGGCCTTACTTCAATCGTAGAATATCATAAGTGTAAAGTGTCCATTTTCTACGGAAAATCGGACAGCACCTCCTTTGTTTTTACTTACTTTGCCACCTTTTCCAAGGCCGGAATACAATAACCAAACAACCCCAATTGGCTCACAATTTATAGAAGGTAGTCCAATTCAAATGACTAACTAAACAGCCCCAATTGGCTCACAATTTATAGAAGGTAGTCCAATTCAAATGACTAACTAAACAGCCCCAATTGGCTCACAATTTATAGAAGGTAGTCCAATTCAAATGACTAACTAAACAACCCCAATTGGCTCACAATTTATAGAAGGTAGTCCAATTTCCATTTCAATCCAAATTTGTAGCATAACATGATATCAAGTCGCATTTGATTATAATAACCATAATCCTTAAGTCAAAGACATGCGACGGTTCTAACAACGATTAAATTGTAATTCAACTTAGTCATGGCTTACATTACATTTCGGATTTCCAAGGCTATAATCAATCCATAATTCTTATAACCTCAATAAAACAACTTCATGCTCGCAACATACAAAGCTATCAACAACAATTAAATATGTAATCTTGTAGCACCTTTAAAAGACAAGATTATACCTTCACGAATATGAAATCAACTCCAATCCGAAGTCGCTCCTTAGTAGCTTAGAACCTCTCCAAGACACTTCAATCCGCTTGTTGAGACCCTTAGAACAACACCAACAATTATTCTTCAAATCTCCAAACAAAACCTAGAAAGACCATTAGGTTTCCGCTTGCGACTAACCCGAAAACTATCGTTTTCCAAGATGTTTCTATTGAGACTTGCTTACAATACACATAAGAACCTTGGTTTAAAGTGGGGAGCTAAATGGATCACAAACAAAGATTTTTCTCTTTTTTTTGTAAGGAACCCGAGAGCATGTAGCCTATGTTCTTCAATTTGTGTAAAATTATTCTAAGTGTTAAGCTCTCCCTCTACTAGTAGTAATATATGTAGCACCTTGGAGGGTTTGGATACAAACAAATGGTTGGTTGGGATGTAGTCTTGCTAAATATCAAGACTTATTGACCAAGACTTAGTCAACCTTCTCAAGCTACACAAGTTGCAAGACTAGTCTTGCAACAAAGGTCCAATGACCTTCATGCCCTTGCACATTTCGACCAAGGCATCACATAAGGGGGGGTGACACGTGTCGCCCTCCCATTCGTTACAATAATCCATTATCCGACAATTCCATAATTTCCGATAAGTTTTTACAAGTCTCAAATCCTTAACATTTGTGAGTTCTTACTTACGTTCTTAAGACATGTGCTGAAATTACGGGGTGTAACATTCTTCTCCCCTTAGAAACATTCGTCCCCGAATGTTCTTTCGGAGTCAAACTTAAATAGCGACATAGTTTCCTCTCACAACCCCGACATACAAAAAAAAATGCTACACATGGCCACATACTAGCATTTAGGCAAAAGAGATACTTCAATTAAAACTTGACAAGTAAGGGAAGATGAATTACCTGAAGGTATAGGAAATAAGTGAGGATACTTCCTCAACATGTCTTCCTCCGCCTCCCAAGTCATCTCCTCTCGGTTATCATTCCTCCACAGGACTTTGACGGAAGCTACATCCTTGGTCCGCAGTCGCCTGACCTGGCGATCGAGTATCGCTATGGGACTCTCCTCATACGATAACCCCTCTGTCACCTGGACCTCACTAGTAGGGAAAACTCTCGCTGGATCACCGATACACTTCCGCAACATAGAGACATGGAAGACCGGATGTACCGCCTCTAACTCTGATGGCAGATCCAACTCGTAGGCAACCTTGCCCACCCGACGAACGATCTGGTAGGGCCCAATGTACCTTGGGCTGAGTTTCCCCTTCTTACCGAATCTCATCACACCCTTCATGGGTGACACCTTCAAGAAGACCCAATCGTCTACCTGAAACTCCAAATGCCGTCGCCGATTATCCGCATATGACCTGCGACTCGAGCCGCTATGATCTCTCTGGATAAGCTTCACCTTATCCACGCTGCATACCAAGTCCGCCAACTAACTGTACCTCGCCCACGTCGAACCAACCGATCGGCGACCTGCATTTCCGCCCATATAAAGCCTCGTATGGCGCCATCTGTAAACTGGAATGGTAGCTGTTATTATAAGCAAACTCCACAAGGGGCAAATGATCTTCCCAGCTACCACTGAAATCAATCACGCAGGCTCGCAGCATATCCTCGTTATGCGGATAGTGCGCTCTGCACGCCGCCGTCGATCGAGGATGAAATGCTGTGCTGAGACTCACCTGTGTCCCTAAACCCTTCTGGAAAGACCTCCAGAAGTTAGCCGTAAACTGGGCTCCCCTATCAGATATAATCGACACCGGAACACCGTGCAGCCTCACTATCTCTCGGATGTACAGTCTGGCATAGTCCTCAGCTGAAAACGTCGTCCTGACTGGAAGGAAATGGGCTGATTTCGTCAGCCTGTCAACAATAACCCAAATGGAGTCGTACTTCCTCTGAGTACGAGGTAACCCTGTAACGAAGTCCATGTTGATCACCTCCCACTTCCAAGTCGGAATCTCAATAGCCTGCAATAATCCACTGGGCCTCTGGTGCTCGACCTTAACCTGCTGGCAATTAGGACACTGTGCAACAAAACCTGCCACGTCCCTCTTCACGCCATCCCACCAATACAAACATCTGAGGTCATGGTACATCTTGGTCGACCGGATGAATAGAATAACGAAGCGTGTGCCTCGCGAATCTGGCCGAAGTCGATACATCGGGAACACAACCGCCTCAAATCTCAAAGACCCATCAGGCGCTACCTCGAATAGACTCTTCTCCTCCCGAAGAGCTGCATCACGGTACCGTACCAACACTGGGTCCTCAAACTGTCGCCTCTTTACCTCATCAACGATGGAAGACTCGGCAACCTCACGAACCCGTACTCCACTATCGTCGGTATCGATCAATCGAACCCCAAGGCTCGCTAACTGGTGGATCTGACGGACCATGTCCTGTCTCTCTGGCTGTACCTCTGATAGGCTCCCCATCGATCTACGACTCAAGGCATCAGCAACTACGTTGGCCTTCCCCGGATGGTATAGAATATCAACATCATAATCTTTCAGCAACTCTAACCACCGTCTCTGTCTCAAGTTCAGCTCCCTCTGCCTGAAGATATACTGGAGGCTCTTGTGGTCTGTATAAATATCCACATGAACCCCGTACAAATAATGTCTCCAAATCTTCAAGGCATGTATAACTGCGGCCAACTCTAAGTCATGGGTAGGGTAATTCCTCTCATGCTTCCGTAACTGCCGGGAAGCATAGGCTATAACCTTGCCGTGCTGCATCAAAACACACCTAGCCGATGCGAGGCATCGCAATAGATCACGTACCCATCTAACCCTCCGGAAGAGTAAGAACTGAGTAGTCAACCTTTCCTTCAAGAATCGGAAGCCCTTCTCGCAAGCCTCGTCATCGGAACTTGGCCGCTTTCGAGTCGACTAGTCAATGGTCTTTGAAATCAAGCAAATCGCTCCACAAACTGCGATAATAACTCGCCGATCTAAGAAAGCTGCGCACCTCGGTCGAGTAGTAGGTCTCGGCCAAGACTTGATCGCCTCAATCTTTGCCGTATCCGCCGAACACCATCAGCCCTGATAATATGCCCGGGAATGCCATCGAGGCCAACCAAAACTCACACTTGGAGAACTTGGCGAATAGCTGCGGCTCGAATCCCAATCCGTCGCCGAGTGATCTGCGTGCTCTGCTCTGTCGCGAATAAACCGGGATGTCATCAATGAATACAATCACAAATGTATCCAAGAATGACTTGAACACGGTTCATCAAATCCGTAAATACCGTTGGGCGTTGGTCAAACCGAAAGACATAACCCTGAACTCATAGTGCCCATACCGGGTCCTGAATGCAGTCTTTGGGATATCTGCCTCTCGAACTCGAACCTGATGATAACCAGACCGCAGGTCTATCTTTGAGAAACACCTCGCACCTGGCCCGATCAAACAAATCATCAATCACGGGAGGGTAATTATTCTTAATGGTTACCTTATTCGGTTATGCGTAGTCAACACGCATCTGGCGTCCCATCCTTCTTCTTTACAAACAATACCGGCGCTCCCCAGGGAGATACACTAGGCCTGATAAAGCCTTTTTCCAGCAAATCTTTCAGCTGGTCCTTCAGCTCCCTCAACTCGGCAGGTGCCATCCTGTATGGCGGAATGGAAATAGGTCGAGTGTCTGGCAACGTGTCAATACAAAACTCAATCTCCCTCTCAGGAGGGATACCCGGAAGATCATCTGGGAACACATCTGGAAACTCCATAACCATCGCGCGATCAAGAACTGGAACCTCAGCCTCTGTATCGAATACCCGAACCAGATGATAGATGTACCCCTTCTGCACCATCTTCCTAGCCTTGAGGTAAGAAATAAACCTACCTCTCGGCGATGCTGTGTTGCCCCTCCACTCGATAACTGGCTCTCAGAAATCAGCGAACCAACTGTCCCTACGGTCGTTGGCATAATAGAAGCCAACCAGTCCATACCCATAATGACATCAAAATATGTCATCTCCAGCTCTATCAAGTCTGCAAGGGTCTGACGACTGTAAATAAATACCGGACAACCTCTATACACCCGCTCAGCTAACACCGAATCACCCACTGGCGTAGCTACCTCAAACGGCTCTATCGACACCGGCTCTATCCCGATTCTACCCGCAATAAGAGGGGACACATAGGACAAGGTAGAACCTGGATCTATCAATGCATAAACATCACAGCCTGAAATCAGTAATGTACCTGTGACGACGTCAGGGGAAGCCTCCTGATCCTGGCGGCTGGCTAGAGAATATATGCGGTTCTGGGGACCGCTAGAACTGGAACCACCACCACGACCTCTACCGCGGCCTGCCTGTCCGTGAGTACCCTGCCCTCCGGGGCGCATAACCACAGAAGGAGAAGAAGACCCAGCAACTGATCCCGTCGGCTGTGCTGTACCACCCATGCTGCCTCTAGACGGACAATCTCTCTTCAAGTGGCCCAGCTGGCCACAAGAGTAACAACCTCCTGCAGGAACACGACACTCGCCTGGGTGAGATCTACCGCATCGAGCACACCGAGGTGTGGGTGGTCTCGATCGGCGAGAATCTCTGCCTCCCTGAAACCCCGAAGACCTGGAGCCCTGACCTGCTCTCGATCGACTGCTGATCGGACCTCCTGCCAGAAAACCGTGACGGAGCACTCTGTGCTGGCTGGAAAGTGGACCCAGTCTGCTGCTGAGGCTGTCCGCCTCGAGAACTGCCCTGAGACCCTGATGTCCTGGCCCTCTTGGGCTGGCCTGCGTCAATCTGGTCCTCCCTTTCTCTATCCTCTATCCCCTGAGCATAGGCCTGCATCCTAGCAATGTCCATACCGGGCTGAAGAGCCACCCCCAAGCATGCTGTAATCATGTGACGGTCTAGCCCCATCACATAACGATGAACTCTATCCGCCATGCTAGCTACAATAGTGTGAGCATGCCTGGCCAAGGAGTCAAACTCCAGGCTGTACTCCCTAACAGTCCTCCCGTTCTGCCGCAAGGTCAAAAATCTGTCTACCCGGGCTCTCCTCATCTCGGGAGGTAAAAAGTGATCCATAAAGGCCTCTGTAAACTCCTCCCAAACAGCTGGAAGAGCATCATCACCTCTCGAAAGCAACCACGACTCAAACCAGTTCAACGCAATATCGCGCAACCGGTAAGAGGCTAGTGTAACAGACTCTGTCTCTGAAGCCCTAAGGACCTGCAAGGTCCGGCTAAGTGTCGAACGAACTCCTGCGGATCCTCATCAGACCTCGAACCATAAAACTCAGGTGGATGACATCCCAGAAAATCCCTAATCCGCAAACTGTCGGCTCTAGGGTGGGCTGCCTGCTCCTGTCGGCGCTGCCCGACTACTATACTGGTCAACAATCGAATCTGTTCCCCGTAGTCTCTATACTCGGTGGTGGTGTGGGCCCGAGGCTCTGCAGGAACCTCTGGGCTTGCCGCTCTCGGCTCTCTAAACTGCAGGCGTGGCTGAACTCGCCGACCCGCCTACTACCTCAGGCATAGTCTGTGCCTGAGCCCGTGTAACCCTCTGAGTACCGCTAGCAGCTCCTGCTGCTGCCTTGCCCTTCTGGGCCCTGGTAGCTTTCCGTGGAGGCATAGCTGTTTCATAAGAAGAGGTCAGAGAGGATTCAACCTAATAAGACAGCTCTACTGCACGATCTCAGAGAGAGAAGAATGGAAACCAATCCTAAATGTCCTGTAGCCTCCTGATTATAGATGTGGTGCACAACACACCGATAATCAAGACTCTACTAGACACGGTCTGTAGACACTTTCCGAGGACTAAGCGCTCGATACCACTTTTGTCACGACCCGACCCGGGCGCGGCCCGGTGCCTACACAGGCACCTGTTCGTATACATCAGAGAATAGCAGCGGAACATACACAACGTAAACACAGGTGTAAACAATATATCAACACAGGCTAGCCGATAAGGCCGCCTTCCATAATATAAACAAAGTCAAAAGTACAACTTTACCACTCAGTTCTTACAGCTCAACCACATATGTGAATACAGACCTCTAGGAATAACAACTGTGGCGGGACAGGGCCCCGCCATACCCCTGAATGTACATAATCTACAACATCAGGGAAAGACTGTACCAAAAGAAAGACAAGCCTCCGGAGAATGGAGCTTCCGACGTCTGATAAGTGATCTAAGTGTGGATCCGCACCTTACCACTTTCTGCGGCGTGAATGCACGGCCCAGGAAGAGGTCGATTACCTGATATGTACTAAGTATGTAAAAGCGGAAAATCTTGTAATTACAACATAAGTTTAAAAGAAAGCCGGAGACATGTATGATAACAAAATTACAGTACACAGTGCCTTACTAACAATGAGAGTGAAAATAGGTGTATACTTACAACGAAAAATAGGATTTGGAATCCTACTCCTGGGACTATTTCACCCGCATAGGTCCAGTAGACCTGCGTGAGGTATTCCTCGCATGAGACTATTTCACCGCGTAAGCCCTTACGGACTCGCGTGAGGTATTCCTCGCATAAGTGGACCGCCGCGTGGGACTATTTCACCCGCGTAAGCCCCCAGGACTCGCGTGAGGTATTCCTCGCATCGTGGTTAGCAAATCCGGAAATATACAATGCCACAATCCGGGAATGACCACGGCGAATAATATATCATTAGCCCAGATCCGGCTATCACACATAACATAAGCTCTATCGGCTTATCATGCAATATATAAGCAAGTTAAGAAATCCCCTAACTTCTTACTATTCTTGTTCATATACACTCTCATTTTAGTTTACCTAAGGCACTATCATGTCTTTTATAAAAATCAGAATTTAACCCAAAGTACTACGTCTTCTATGCTTTTAAAATGACTCATTTCATTATAAAACTTCCAAGATACTAATAATAGTAGTATCAAGTGACAATTTCTTTTCAAGACAAGTCACAATACTTTTAGAAATAAAATATGGCTTCTAAATCAAGTGACTCGTGTCTTATAAAACCTTAGGCAATTGATGTCTTAAAATCGAATTGCCTTCCATTAAATCCAGTCATTTATCTTTCCATAAAGTCAATATAACCAACTCCCCATAAAGTCGTTATATTCACTTTATACCTTAGTCATGTACAATTTCCTATCCAAGGGACTTATACGTTTTTAAAACGACACAAGTATTACATACTTTAAAATTCTTCAAGTCCCTTATCTTTAACAAGACTTAAGACATCTTTAATATTCTCAAAGAAGTGAGTTAAATCTCCTAACTCACCCGACTTGGCATTTCGTAAAACAAGTAAAGTATGTCAAAGTCTTGTACGTCTACCGTACTATATACGTGAAACTAGTCATGCTCAAAGATAGGAAAAGTTCTACATACCTTGTCGGGTCAAACCACTTGCCAAGTACAAAGTCCCGCCCGTAGTATAACAACCTATAATATTCACAATACGTCTATTAAGGCCTTACTTCAATCGTAGAATATCATAAGTGTAAAGTGTCCATTTTCTACGGAAAATCGGACAGCACCTCCTTTGTTTTTACTTACTTTGCCACCTTTTCCAAGGCCGGAATACAATAACCAAACAGCCCCAATTGGCTCACAATTTATAGAAGATAGTCCAATTCAAATGACTAACTAAACAGCCCCAATTGGCTCACAATTTATAGAAGGTAGTCCAATTCAAATGACTAACTAAACAGCCCCAATTGGCTCACAATTTATAGAAGGTAGTCCAATTTCCATTTCAATCCAAATTTGTAGCATAACATGATATCAAGTCGCATTTGATTATAATAACCATAATCCTTAAGTCAAAGACATGCGACGGTTCTAACAACGATTAAATTGTAATTCAACTTAGTCATGGCTTACATTACATTTCGGATTTCCAAGGCTATAATCAATCCATAATTCTTATAACCTCAATAAAACAACTTCATGCTCATGACATACAAAGCTATCAACAACAATTAAATATGTAATCTTGTAGCACCTTTAAAATACAAGATTATACCTTCACGAATATGAAATCAACTCCAATCCGAAGTCGCTCCTTAGTAGCTTAGAACCTCTCCAAGACACTTCAATCCGCTTGTTGAGACCCTTAGAACAACACCAACAATTATTCTTCAAATCTCCAAACAAAACCTAGAAAGACCATTAGGTTTCCGCTTGCGACTAACCCGAAAACTATCGTTTTCCAAGATGTTTCTATTGAGACTTGCTTACAATACACATAAGAACCTTGGTTTAAAGTGGGGAGCTAAATGGATCACAAACAAAGATTTTCTCTTTTTTTTGTAAGGAACCCGAGAGCATGTAGCCTATGTTCTTCAATTTGTGTAAAATTATTCTAAGTGTTAAGCTCTCCCTCTACTAGTAGTAATATATGTAGCACCTTGGAGGGTTTGGATACAAACAAATGGTTGGTTGGGATGTAGTCTTGCTAAATATCAAGACTTATTGACCAAGACTTAGTCAACCTTCTCAAGCTACACAAGTTGCAAGACTAGTCTTGCAACAAAGGTCCAATGACCTTCATGCCCTTGCACATTTCGACCAAGGCATCACATAAGGGGGGGTGACATGTGTCGCCCTCCCATTCGTTACAATAATCCATTATCCGACAATTCCATAATTTCCGATAAGTTTTTACAAGTCTCAAATCCTTAACATTTGTGAGTTCTTACTTACGTTCTTAAGACATGTCCTGAAATTACGGGGTGTAACACTACCACTCCAGTATTCAGATGGCGCCTTATGAGGCCTTGTATGGGAGGAAGTGCAGATCGCCGATAGGCTGGTTCGATGTGGGCGAGGTGCAGTTAGTGGGACCAGATTTGGTGCAGCAGGCAGTGGATAAGGTGAAGCTTATCCAGGAGAGGTTCTTGGCGGCTGGTCGGCAAGTCATATGCAGATCATCGTCATCGGCATCTGGAGTTCGAGGTTGATGATTGGGTTTTCCTGAAGGTGTCACCCATGAAGGGTGTGATGAGATTCGGGAAGAAAGGGAAACTCAGCCCAAGGTACATTGGGCCCTATCAGATCGTCCGCAGGGTAGGCAAGGTTGCCTATGAGTTGGATCTGCCGTCCGATCTGGAGGCAGTGCATCCGGTGTTTCATGTTTCTATCTTTGAGAGATGTATCGGGGATCCATCTAGAAGTACACCCGATTGACGATGTCGGTGGAGGGGTTATCGTATGAGAGACTCCCATGGCGATAATCGATCGTCGAGTTAGCGTCTGCGGACGAAGGGCGTGGCTTCGTCAAAGTCTTGTGGCGGAGCGAGCTCGAGGAGGAGATGACGTGGGAAGCTGAGGAGGACATGAGGCAGAAATATCCTCACCTATTCCCCACACCTCCAGGTAATTCACTTTCCTACTTGTAAATTTTTCATTGTCATATATGCCTAAGTGTTGTTTTGTGGCCGTATGTGGCATTTGCAACTGTTTAAGTTATGGGAACCTTATCGTTAAGCGACTTGGGAAGGAACATTCGGGGACGAATGTTTCTAAGGAAGAGGAGAATGTTATACCCGTATTTCCAGTATGCGTGAGGGTGTGCGTCTGAAAGTTAGCCTAAGTTAAAGACCTTGGGCGAAAAAGTTTGTGCACAACTCACTAAAGAATCGTTTTCGACGAAGCGTTTAACAAGACTCGCGTAGGATAAATTCGGCTATGTCATTTCTAATTTTTGTGGATTTTTAGAGGCGAAACATTTTGGACCAACGAGAGGCGACACTTGTCACCTCTCATTGATGGATGTGGGGACGGCAATAGGGCGAATGGAGTGGCTATTTTGTCATGGAGTTGGTAGGATATTTTGTGTGATAGTTGGATAAGGTACACTTGCCTAATCTTGACCTTACACTTGCCTAGCACTTGGCTAAATCTTGGCCATTGGTTGGCCATCCCTTGACCTATAAATACCCCACTTAAGATGAAAAGTTCTTCATCCACAACCAAACTTTCCAAGTCTAAAATCCTTCCCTCTCCCTTGTAAGCCTTTTCGTCCAAACACTTCCCCCCTCCCTTGTGAAGCTTGGCGAGGCACCCCCAGCCTGGCGAAACCTACCCCCTCCCTTGGTAGAAAATTGGCCTTCTAGTATTGTTATAATGCCCAAAATACCTAGCCCAAATCCCTTAGTACTTAGTAGAAGTTGTGAAGAACTTCTAAGGGTTCTTGGAGCTATCGGGCGTACAAATTAGGAGCTAAACCTTGCTCGGGAGCGGCGTTTATACTTGGATAATTTTGGGCTTATCGAGGTAAATAAACTTATCCTTCTTTTATAATTAGAGAATACATCTTGTAGAAGTATAAGAATAAGTATAAATACTTAGAAGGATATTCTGAATAGAATTGAATTGTTATCACGATGAAGGGTATAAAGAAGAATAATTGAACTATACTTACATGGAATTTGTTTTCACAGAGACTTATATAGCTCACGGGTAGGGAAGTGCTGCCCGACTTTTTAGAATTGAGAACCCTCTGTTTAGAATGACCTCTGAGTAGTCTAGACTTTGATAGATGTCAGTGACTATTATAGGTGATTCTCTGCGCGACATATTCGACTTGGCGGTGGATTTCGCCGAAGGTATGTGATTCTTCCTATACTCTTGAGCATGATATTTTAAATATATATATAGTACGGTAGACGTACGTATGTTAACTGAATAATAACTACGGCAATGTCTTTTGACTTAAGCCTAAATAATACTTACGGCAATGTCTTGCGACTTAAGCCTGAATAATAAAGATCTTAAAAAGTCTTTCAAGAGAATTATAAAACTGTTTTGAAAGAAGAAGAATATTTGTTTTTAAAACAAGAAGCTTAAGGGTTATACTAGCTTTATGGGAAGTTAAGTATAACGGCTTAAGTTTTATAAAAAGGAACAGTTTACTTATGTGTTTATAAAGACTTGTATTGATTTAAAAGGTATAATAAGATGGTTTTGATGAGTAGACATATTGTGATGCTATGTGTTAGTATCTTGTAACGTTTGTGTAAAGAGGTCAGTCTTACTTATGCTTATGTTGTTTAAACTATAATCTGTTATGTTAGTACTATATCACTCACCTCTTGAGATGATACCGGGTTAAGCGCCTCCGTCTGGGGTAGACTCGGTGATGCAGGACCATGATTCGAGAATACCTCATGCAGTCCGGGGCCTATCTTGAGCTACGAGTTCAAGGTTAGTGTGCGGGGTTATGCCTCATGCGGTCTATGTGGCCATGCGGACAACGAGTCGGGGCGATGGCGAGTAGCTACCCTCGATGCGGGGTTATACCTCATGCGGGCCTATGAGTGGCCTATGCGGACTACGAGTCGAGATTAGGCTTGCGGAATGATAATATGGGCGAGTGGCCCTGCTTGATCATTCGCAACCTAGAAAAGACATTCTGATTTACCTATTGTTGCTCTTCTTTATGATGTGGCACTATGTGCGGTTACATTAGTTGTTTCGTGCATATTTGTAAAATTGGTTTTAAAGTGATATGATTTCATTTAAGTACTTTACGATTTCACATACTTGGTACTGTTGTGACCTCCTTGAGCTGCGTTCATGCCGCAGGTAAGGGCAAGCAGGTGCTAGATACACATCCATAGGATCTTTGCTTTGGTGTCAGGAGCTCCATCTTCTCCGGAGGCTCTACTTTTGGGTATGATCTCCCTGTATTGTAGATAGTTTTGTACATTCAGGGTATGGCGGGGCCCTGTCCCGCCATAGTGGTTTACTTCTTTAGAGGTCTGTAGTCCTATTGTACATTTGGGATGTAACTGCAAAACTTGGGTTATATATATATGCCGAAAGGCAAGCTTTTCATCAGATAAACTGTTTCTATTTTTATAAAGTTTCCTGTCTTGTCTTATGTTCCGCTTATTACTCTGATGTATGACTACTTGGGTGCCCGGGTAAGGCACCAGTCACGGGCCCCGGAACGGGTCGTGACACACCTCTAATCATCACAAAAAGTTCCTACCCATGGTCTAAAGGATACTCCCATTCACAAAAAGTTCCCGGCCTTCACGATCCGATTCTGGTCGAACGCATCCACGAACTCGTACGATGGTTACCTAATCTTGGGCCTAGCACCCTCGTGACCCTAACACAAAGCGGGACCACCACAAATTGACCCCACCCCAAACCGGGATGCGGGTTGTCACGCAACCTTGCCTCAACCCGACCCATTTCGCACCAAGCTCTTGTTCCTCGGTCCGGAACAATCTCACTAATCAAGTCACGAAAACCTAGTAGTCTTCTTAGCTAACTACCCTCTTATAATTCACACCACTCAGGGACTTATCACACAATTTTACCCCACGTATACTATGCACTCCAACAAAGGTCAATCGTAAACAAAATCTTTTACTCAAGACGGCCTCGCATCTAAGGTCCTAACTGTTATAAATTCTAAGGCTCATAATCGTCTCGTCTCCAGACTTACCCTTTCTCAACTGCCCATGTTTTCTAATTCACTCTTAACACAATTCTATCCGTACATAGCACCTAACATGTACCCACCATAACAACATAAACAAGTCTCTTAAGGGCTAAAGATATCTCTGTAACTACTGCCTCACTTTCCCTTTGTCGCTCTAATCATAATCCTGCCCTGCAGGGCGCCTAGCTATATAAGGCGATGAACCAGCCACCGATCCCGAAGGCTGAGTCTCTACATATGTGCTACCTCTGGTCGGACAAACTCTCACCAAATGGCCCTGTTGGCCGTAAGCATACAAGCTGTCGAAGCAGTACGACACTCCCCACCATGACGTCTATCATAACGGCCACACCGAGGTGGGGGTGGCCTCTCCTGGCTAACAACCCTTCCTCTCCGAACCACTGAATTCGCAACTAACCCGGTAGGCTGAGTCCTCCTACCTGTATCCTTCCTACTAGGACATCCTCCCATCACATGTCCCTGACGGCCACAGGTATAATAATCTCTCAAACTAGCACGACACCCTGAGGATCATCCTCAGCTCTCTATCCATAGAACTCTGGCGAACTGAAACTCAAGAAATCCCGAAGTCTCAGACTATCGGATCTAGGGTGAACCACTGGTACTGCCGAAACCACCGGCTCCCGTCCGTCCTCATTCCCAGCCACCAGCCTCACTAGTAACTGGGCCATCTCCTGAACTCATATCTTCGTCTCCTAGTCGTGGAACTGGAGGCTCAGGTATCGTGGCCTCCGTAGAAACTGCTGCCGCTCTAAACTCTGCTGGGGCTAGCGGCGTCATAAAACTCGTCCTCTGAAGTACTATCTCGGTGTAATGGCCGAACTTGTGCCTCGTAACCCTCGTGTTCTACTCGTAGCTCCTCTGTTGTCTTGCCCATCTGGGCTCGGTTGCCTTCGCGAGGCATAAGCGTACATACGAATACGTCAGGGAGTCCAACTTATAACACGGCTCTAAGGCCGCGATCTCGAGTGAGAAGAATAGAAACCAATCCTAAATATCCCATAGCCTCCACGATTATAGGTGTGGTGCACAACACACCGATAATCAAGACTCTACTAGATACGGTGCACACACTTTCCGAGGATTAAGCGCTCGATACCACTTTTGTCACGACGAACCGGGCGTGGTGGTGCCTTACCCCGGGCACCCTAGTGATACAACATCAGAGAAAAATCAGCGGAAATAAAAACTTAAACATGAAACAAGATAAAATAAGAAAGCAGGCTAACAAAGCGGTTACCTTTACGCGTATAAATATACGAGCAGTTAAATCCTTTTACAAACCACACTCTGTGATACTACAGACCTCTAAGAATGTAACCATAACTATGACGGACAGGCCCCGCCATACCCCTGAATGTACAAGTAACTACACTGACAGGGGACTATACCAAAGATGAGCCTCGAGAAAGCGGAGCTTCCCAAACGCTGTGACTGTGATCCTATGAGCGAGGATCCACAACCAATGTACCTCTACCGGCATGAGCAGCCCGCGAAGGAGGTCGATAACAATGTACCAAGTATGTGGCCCGAAAATCGTAAATAAAATCAGAGTAGTCTATATAAAACAGGAGACATATATGATAACCAAACTACATTTCATAATATGTAAGAAGTCACGTCGAGTCAGGGACTCACGCCCTCAAAGTTGTTATACCCCGTATTTCCAGAGTATGTACGTGAGGGCGTACGTACAAAAATTTAGGCCTTAAGTTAGGCTAGGAACGAAAATTTGTGCACAACTACCAAAAAGAATTGTTTTCCGACGAAACGTTTTCCGGACTTTGCGAAGGGAAAATTACGGTTGTAACATTGATTATTTTTGCGGATTTTTCCGAGAGATGAAATATTTTGGACCAACGGGAGGGTGACATGTGTCACCCTCAAAGTGGACGGCATTGTGGGCTCTTGTTGGACGATTTCTAGTCAAGGGGTTGGTAGGATATTTTTGTGATATTTTGGTGGTAGATGGATAAGGTACACTTGCCCAAATCCTCACCCTCCACTTGCCCCCCACTTGTCTTAATCCTAGCCCTTGAAAGTCCTATAAATACCCCCTTGAAGTGCAAGACTTCTTCATCCACAAACACTTTCTAAGTCTTGAAAAATCATTCCCCCCCCTTAGTATAGCTCTCGTCCAAAGAGCTCCCCCCCTCCCCCTTGAGAAGGCCTTGGCCGAAACACCCCCCCTCCTAGTGGTGTTGGCCGAGACATACCCCCCCCCCCTTGCCTAGTTGTTCTCGTAAAATACCCCACCCCCTCTTGGTAGAAAATACTCTCCAAGTATTGTTACTATTCCACAATACCTTAGCCTTATACCTTGTAGTATTCCAAAGTTACCTCTATCATTATGGCAGAAATACTACCTTATGTCCTTTTAGTCTCAAAACGAAACCCTAAGGAAAATCTTCATAGTTGGTTGAAGTGCTAAGTAGAAGTTGTTTGGGAACTTCTAAGGGTTGTTTGGAGCGGGTTGGAGCGCCCAGAGTAGGAGCTAAACGTTGCTCAGGATCGACATTTAAACTTGGATAATTTTGGGCTTATCGAGGTAAATACTCTTGACCTTCTATTGTAATTAGAGTTTACATACTGTTGAAGTATAAGAATTAAGTATAAGTTATATACAAGGAAGGTATATAAGAAGGGAATTGAACTGTACTTACATAGGATTGTATTCTGATGAACTAGTGAAGTTTGTGGTGGGAAGTCTTTGCCCAATTTTCCGTAGAATCTTGTATCTAGATTTATTCTACCGAGTAGTCTAGACATTGATAGACTTGTATAACTGTTATAGGTTGAAGTACTGCGAGTAGCGTATTCTACTCGAAGGGTGGAAAAGGCTAGCCGGGTTATAGCGGTGGAGCGTTTTGCTAATAGTCGATAATCGTCGCGAGGTATGTGATTCTTCCTATCCTCTTGAGCATGATATTTTAAAAAGAATATATATATAGTACGGTGAGCGTCGTGTGTTAACTGAACGTGGTTTTACTCCGATGTCTTTGACTTGAGTTTTAATAATAAGAATCTTGAAGTATTTCAAAAGAATTAAGAAACCTTGTTGAAAGAAGAGTAATACTTGGTTTTAAAAGCTTAAGAGTCATACTAGCTTTATGGGAAGTTAGGTATAATGACTTAAGAGAAATAAAAAGAATGGTTTATTGATCTTAAAAGATAAGAGACTGACTTAATTGAATTAATATGAATTTTGTTAAAAAGTGTGAAACCTCATTCGTGAGTAATGAGTACTTGGTTTTTAAAAGGAATAATGTTTTACTGATTTCAAAAATCAGAATAAGTATCGAACGAACCACTGCAGCGTTAATAAAGGGAAATGTATTGACTAATTAAGTATTATTAAAACCAGTAGAAACCTCCATCTGCATAGAAGCTAAGATGAGACAAAATGATATTACATTTCCTAGATCATGACTGCTTTAATAAGATTGTTATAAACAAGAATAACCTACTCACACATAAGGCATATGTTTCTCGAATTGTTTTAAAGGAGAATTATGTCATTAAGTGATTAAAATTATGAACTACGAAACCTTTCGAAACTGAGAAACTTGAGCATTTGAAATTAGGCAAACTTGAACGTTTGGAAAATAATGTTGATTACTTGATTTTACAAAGGGAAGTGTTTTGGTTTACTTAAAAAGATAGTCACTCTATTTTTATACTACGGGTATTGTGTGACTTTTGTGAAAGAAACTGATCTTTTAAAAAGTTAATGTATGAAGTACTTTGGGGATAAAAACCCAAACTTGTTAACATAAAGTAGAAAGTACCTTGTGTGAACAACTTGATTGTGTTGGTTTGTGATAGCCTTGTAATACTTTCTTGTTGATTGGATAAGTAAACATGTTAGGATGCTACGTGTGTTAGTATCTTGTGATGTTTGTGTAAAGGGGTTTCCCTTGATTGTGCTTATGTTGTTTAACGATAAGCCGTTATGATAGTATTGTACCACTCACCTCTTGACATGATACCGGGGGTTAAGCTGCCCTCCGATGCGGGGTATAGCTCAGGCGGTCTGGGACCATGATTCGAGAATACCTCATGCGGGTCCAGGGGACCTATGCGGAGCTACGAGAGTTCCAGGTTAGTGTGCGGCCTATATGGTCATGCGGTCTATGTGGCCATGCGGACTGCGAGTCCAGGACGATGCCGGGGAGTAGCTACCCTCGATGCGGGGAATACCTCATGCGGGCCTATGTGAGTGGCCTATGCGGAGCTGCGGGAAGTTCCAGGACTAGACGCGCACATTTGATACTGCGGGCGAGTGGCCAGCTTCGATCATGTGGCGGTCTAGAAAGACCTCGTGATACAGTTTATGACTGTCACGACCCGAACCGGGCGTGGTAGTGCCTTACCGGGCACCCAGTAGACATACATCAGTAATCAGTGGAACAAACACAACAACGTGAGATAGCAGTATAAAACAATAATGCGAAAACTTGCCTTTCGGCATATATATAAATGACAACTTTTAACATGAACAGTTTAATCCTTTTTACAAACCCTGCCCACAACAGTACTACAGACCTCTAAGAATGATACGACAACAATGGCGGGACAGGGCCCCGCCGAACCCCTGAATGTAAACACCGACTACGACAGGGGACTATACCACTGATAAGCCTCCGGAGAAACGGAGCTTCTCAAACGCTGAATGACCACGAGGCTAGGATCAACGGCGGGTGTACCTCAACTGCGGCATGAACGCGGCCCGAGAAGTCGATGCAACAGTGCAGTATGTGAAACTAAAAATAAATCGTAAATGAAATCATAGTAGTCTATACAAAGCGGGAGACATGTATGATAACAAACTACGATTCACCATAAATAGCGATCATGTTAAGTCGAGGACTCACGCCTTAAGTCATCACTCAATTTAACAATGGGTCTCACGCCACAACATCAATCGTGCGTGGAATACCTTCCTCACCGCCGGCGGTTATGATATACAAGCACGAGAATACACATGAACACGTGTCCCACGTGTCCTAATAAAACGATGACAGGTAAATGCGAAGGCATAGCCGACTACTAACACCAGCAGTACCACGAGGTCATAAGGCGTGTCATGATATCTGTCTGAAGCCGTCACATGATAAAAGCTGGTCACTCGCGCGATATCAAATGTGCGCGTCTAGCCACTGGAACTCTCCGCGACTCGCATAGGCGGTCGGATAGGCCCGCGTGAGGTATAACCCGCATCGGTAGCTACTCCCGGCGTCGTCACGGACTCGCGATCGCGTAGCGCGAGGACCGCATGACCACAAGGGCGCACTAACACTGGAGCTCCGTAGCTCGCATGGATCCACGGACCCGCGTGAGGTATTCTCGAATCATGGTCCCGCACCGCTGAGTCTACCCGCGTCGGAGGCGGCTTAACCTCGGAACACAAGTCAAGGTGAGTGGTACAATACCAGCATAACGGTGATAGTCAAACAACTTTAAGCGCGATCGAGGAAAACCCCTTTACACTAACATCACAAGATACTAACACACGTAGCATCCTAACATGTTTACTTCTCAAATCAACAAGAAAGTATTTACAAGGCTATCACAAACCAATACAATAAAGTATTCACACAAGGTACTTTCTACTAACAAGTTCGAATTATCTAACCCCAAAGTACTTCACATTAAATCTTTAAAAGATCTGTTTCTTTCACATAAGTCACCTGATACGTAGTATAAAAATAGAGTGACTATCCTTTTAAGAAAACCAAAACTCTTACCTTTGTAAAATCAAGTAACAACATTATTTTCCAAGCGTCCAAGTTTGCCTAATTTCAAATGTTCACGTTTCTTATTTTAGAAAGGTTTAAGTAGTTCATAGCTTTATTCATTTAAGAATATAATTCTCTTTTAAACAATCGGAGAAACATAAGCCTTATATGTGAGTAGGATATTCTTGTTTATAACAATCTTATTACAATGACCATGATCTAGGAAATATCATTTTGTCTCATCTTAGCTTCATGCGGATGGAAGTTTCTCTTGGTTTTAATAATACTTAATTATTCAAAACATTTCCTTTTAATGTAACTGCGATGGTTTGTCGATACATCACGATTTCCAAAATCGGTAAAGCGTTCTTAAGCGTTATACCTAACTTCCCATAAAGCTAGTATAACTCTTAAGTTCTCAAAACCAAGTATTACTTCTCTTTCAAAAGCGATTTGAAATCTTTTGAAATACTTCAAGTTCTTTATAATCACACATCAAGCGATTATAAACAAATCATTTACCTTTTAAAAACCACAAAGTGTTTTCTTATCTACATAAAGCTGTTATAACCAACTTCCCATAAAGCCGTTATAACACTTTATGTTTTAAACAATCAAATACATTTAGCACATGTACGTCTACCGTACTACATAGTTCACACATATCATGCTAGAAGAGATAGGAAGAGGTTCACATACCTCGCGACGATTATCGACTAATAGCAAAATGCTCCGAGTACCTCAAGCCGTCGGCTACTCCTTAAGCCAAGTATAACTCTCAACACGTAGTAGTTCAATCTATAAGGCCACAGCGCTTATTAACATCTAGATCTTATCGTAGAACATTCTACCAAAATTCGCGACACCTCCCCCCATAGCAGCGTAAATCTCTCTCTAACGGGGCGGCTATCGAAGCCAACCAGGGGGTTATACGTCTAATCGGACGTGCACAATTCTACCTCACAGAAAGCTACACAAGTCTCATGTCTGATCTATGTAATTCTGATTCGGTACTCTTCTTTCGAAAAGGTTTCTTATTATTGGGCTTAAGTCGAGGACATTGCCACAACATTAAGTTCGATACTATATATATAGTATACTTCAACTATATATTCCTCTGACATGTAATATCCAATTACAATAGGGGACAAGATAATTACCTCGATAAGCCCATAATTATCCAAGTATAAATGTCGATCCTTAGCAACGCTTAGCTCGACTCAGCGCTCGACCGCTCTAAACCACCCAGAAGTTCTAACCAACTTCTACACAATACTCCAACGGACTATGGAGATTTTCCTAGGGTTTCGGTTTTGTAGTGACGGGAAGTATAATAGTATTTACGGGCTTTTAGTATAGGTATAACCTTAGAATACTACAAGGTATACGGCTAAGGTATTTGGGCATTATAACAATACTTGGAGAGTATTTCTATACCCTGAGGGGTATTATACAAAAGCAACTAGGCTGGGGTACCACGGCTAGCACCTCAGGAGGGGGTGTCCACCTCGGCCTACCAGCTGGGGAACTCTCGGCCAAGGGGGAGAGGGCTCTCGGCGAGCACTACACTAAGGGAAGGAAGAAGCTTTCAAGAGTTAGGCAATTTTGTGAATGAATTAGTCTTGAAGGGGTATTTATAGGTCAAGTGAAAGCCAACCAATGGCCAAGATTACACCAAGTGTTAGGCAAGTGTAGGGCCAAGATTCACCCATGTGTACCTAGCCAACTTGCACACAAAATATCTACCAAAAATATCTCCCACTTGCCTTCCCAAATCGTCAGTCATGCCACGCTTGCCAATGAGAGGGTGCCAAGTGTCGCCTCTCGTTGGTCCAAAATGTTCCGTCTCTCGGAAAAATCCATAAAAATAAGAAAAGACATAGCGGAGTTTTCCTGCAAGTTATGTAAAGCGTTTAGTCGAAAACGACTCTAACAGGGTGTTGTGCACAAATGCCATTCGGCGAGCCACTGGCGGGGTGACACGTGTCACCCTCCTATTGGCCAAAATAAAACATCTTCGAAAATATCCACAATGGCCAAAATCTCAAAACAAAGTGGGCCCCACAAGCCAGTAAATTTCTCCGTGGGCCCACGTGACCATTCGAAAATAAAATTCCATAATTCTCTAATATTCGGGAAGTCCGAATACCAAATCACGGGAATCAATTCCCATTAACGAACCTTTTTCCTTCACAAAAGCGGAAACTTTTAGTGGAAAAATCGCCTCTTTCTTCCTTTCCAATCTTTACAGCCGTATTCTCGTGCGTGCGTCGCATACATACCACGGAACTACGGGTATAACATTCTCCCCTCGCCGAAACATTCGTCGAATGTTCCTTCTAAGTCTCAAAACAAGCGTCGCCAATATAGTCTTCACTACTATACTTACGAGAACAATCTGCCATACGGCCATGGAAACACTGCGCAAAACTTACATCTAAGTCCGAGGAAACACCTCTACATCACCACAATAATACTACTTTTGTCACTTTGCGAGATACCACTTTGTCACTTTGCGAGCCTTGCTCCAACGACCCAACAAATGGTACCGGCTGCGTCACGATCAGAAGGCGCCGTGCACTCGAATTCTTACCACATTTACGATCTTTGCTTTAGTATCCAAAACTCGGGTTACTATCTCTAACGTGGTCATCATTAGCGGAACATTACGGATGGATCTTGATACTTTCCGAACATAACAATACGAAAGATCGGACGTCCTTCCTCCTAAGTCGGACGGCAAATGCTAACATATAAGCAACGGCCTATTCTTCACATGAACTCACAAAGGCCCAAGTAACTCGGGCTAAGTTCATACATTTCCAAAACTCGTCACACCACAATAGGTGGTACTTTCAAGAAGACGACCGTCGGCTTGAACTCTAAGCGTCGTCGCCGATTATCCGTCTGATTCCTCTTGTTGCGTAACTTCTTCTGACAAGCTTACCTATCCACAGTCTGCTGGAACAAGCCTGAACCAACTATCTGAACCCTGCCAACATCGAACCAATCGACCGGCAACTTGCATTTCTGCCCCTAAAAGGCGTCACAAGACGACATCCGAACACTGAAATGGTAGCTTAAACACTCCCCAACCGGAACAACGATCCTCGCGGCTACCCGAAATCAAAACAACGGCGAGGCGAATGCGTCTGAGGAGACTACCTGAGTTCCTAGCCTGCACAGTACAAACTCCCGAGAAGAGAAACAGCGTACCACTGGCTCCATTGTCGTCATAAGGTGAAGGTAGGCACCCGTGCAACCTCACAACCTTTTGGATAACATCAACCATTGCAGAGGAGCGACCGCCAGAAGAACACGATAGTCGCCCCATCGGCCCGACCAGCGGTCGAACATCCACGAACTTGCGGCTGGCTAACTAAACATGGGCCTAACACCCTCATGACCCTAACACAAGAGGGACCACCACAAACCCCGCGCACCAAACCTACCGCGGGTTGACCGCGCGTAGCCTCAACCCGGCAGGCGCGAGAATACCATCTCCGAAGGAACAATCTTACTAAACATGTTACGAAAACCTAGCGGTCTTCTTAGCTCAACTACCCTCTTTCATTTCATACTACTTAGGACTTATCCCAAACCATTTCGCGTGCACTATGCACTCTATAAGGGTCAAACATAAACATGCGTCTCTGCGAGATGGCCACCTCTAAGGCCTTTGCGTATAAAGCTCTAAGGCTCACACTTTCTCTATCCTCCAAAATCTTACTCGGTTAACCCACCATGATTTCTAATCACAACTAACACCTTGCTATCGAACATAGCACTTAAGGTATACTCGCGAAAGTTACTAAAGGACTTTGCTGCTCTGGCCCTCTTCTGCTGTCCTTCGTTAACCCGTCGATCTCTACGTTTTTCGACCTGCTGCGCATAAGCCCGTACACAGGCCATGCTCAAGCCCAACTGAAGAATTACTCTTGCACAACCCTCTCTTAGATAGTCATCAAGACCGCGATACGTCGGTATACTCTCGGTAGCCAAATCCATGGCTAATGAGGTTGCCTCTTTGCAATCTATATTCTCTGTTCGATGCGTGGGCGAAGGTTCACATATCATGGCGCGATAGGAGCTGCCGTCGCCGTGCTTAAACTCTCTTTGGGCTAGTGGCGTCGCGAAATCCCGAATGAAGCACTACCTAGGTAATGATTGGGCTGTGCCCTCGCAACCCTCACGAACTCTACTCGCGGCTCCTGCCGGTGCCTTGCCCTCTGGGCGGGTTTGCCTACGCGGAGGCATAGCGGTGAGGGAAAGAAATACGTCGGAGGGTCTAACTTACAACGACTACAGGCACGATCTCGAGTGAGAAGAATAGAAACCAATCCTAAATATCCTATAGCCTCACGATTATTGATGTGGTGCACAACACACCGATAATCAAGACTCTGCGGATCTGATGCGTAGACACTTTCCGAGATTAATCGCTCGATACCACTTTTGTCACGACCGAACCGGGCGTGGATCGTGCCTACCGGGCACCCAGTAGACATCATCAGTGTCAATGGAACAAACACAACAACGTGAGATAATGAAGTATAAAACAATAATCAGTGAAAACTTGCCTTTCGGCATATATATAAATGACAACTTTTAACATGAGCAGTTTAATCATTTTTACAAACCACACTGCCTACTACGGACCTCTAAGAATGATCGACAACAATGGCGGGACGGGGCCGCCGAACCCCGAATGTAAACACCGACTACGACGGGGACTATACCAGCGATAAGCCTCGGAAAGCGGAGCTTCCCAACGCTATCGTGACCACGAGAGCTAGGATCAACGATCGTGTACCTCAACTGCGGCATGAGCGGCCCGAAGGAGGTCGATGCAACAGTGCAAGTATGTGAAACTAAAAATAAATCGTAAATGAAATCATAGTAGTCTATACAAAGCGGGAGACATGTATGATAACGAACAACGATTCACCATAAATAGCGATCGTGTTAAGTCGAGGACTCACGCCGCCGTCATCACTCAATTTAACAATGGGTCTCACGCCAACATCAATCGTGCGTGGAATACCTTCCGCCGCTGGCGATTTATGATATACAAGCACCAGAATACACATGAACACGAGTCCCACTGTGTCCTAATAAAACGATGCAGAGTAAATGCGAAGGCATGGCCGACTACTAACACCAGCGGTACCGAGGTCATAAGGCGTGTCATGATATCTGTCTGCCGTCACATGATAAAAGGCGGTCACTTTCGCCGTGATATCAAATGTGCGCGTCTAGCCACGGAACTCTCCGCGACTCGCATAGGCGGTCGAGATAGGCCGCGTGAGGTATAACCCGCGTCGAGGGTAGCTACTCCGGCATCGTCACGGACTCGCGATCGCATAGCCACAAGGCCGCGTGACCACAAGGGCGCGCTAACACTGGAGCTCCGTAGCTCGCATGGATCCACGGACCCGCATGAGGTATTCTCGAATCATGGTCCCGCATCGCTGAGTCTACCCGCGTCGGAGGCGACAACCTCCGAACACAAGTCAAGGTGAGTGGTACAATACCAACATAACGGTGATAGTCAAACAACTTTAAGCGCGATCGAGGAAAACCCCTTTACACTAACATCACAAGATACTAACACACGTAGCATCCTAACATGTTTACTTCTCAAATCAACAAGAAAGTATTTACAAGGCTATCACAAACCAATACAATAAAGTATTCACACAGGTACTTTCTACTAACAAGTTCGGTATCTAACCCCAAAGTACTTCACATTAAATCTTTAAAAGATTTGTTTCTTTCACATAAGTCACACAATACCGTAGTATAAAAATAGAGTGACTATCCTTTTAAGAAAACCAAAACTCATACATTTGTAAAATCAAGTAACAACATTATTTTCCAAGCGTCAAGTTTGCCTAATTTCAAATGTTCACGTTTCTTATTTTAGAAAGGTTTAAGTAGTTCATAGCTTTATTCATTTAAGAATATAATTCTCTTTTAAACAATCGGAGAAACATAAGCCTTATATGTGAGTAGGATATTCTTGTTTATAACAATCTTATTACAATGACCATGATCTAGGAAATATCATTTTGTCTCATCTTAGCTTACATGCGGATGGAAGTTTCTCTGGTTTTAATAATACTTAATTATTCAAAACATTTCCTTTTAATTAACTGCAGATGGTTTGTCGATACATCCGATTTCCAAAATCGATAAAAGCGTTCTTAAGCCGTTATACCTAACTTCCCATAAAGCTAGTATAACTCTTAAGTTCTCAAAACCAAGTATTACTTCTCTTTCAAAAGCGATTTGAAATCTTTTGAAATACTTCAAGTTCTTTATAATCACACATCAAAGCGATTATAATCAAATCATTTACCTTTTAAAAACCACAAAGTGTTTTCTTATCTACATAAAGTTTATAACCAACTTCCCATAAAGCCGTTATAACACTTTATGTTTTAAACCAATCAAATACATTTAGCACGTATGCGTCTACCGTACTACATAGTTCACACATATCATGCTAGAAGAGATAGGAAGAGGTTCACATACCTCGCGACGATTATCGACTAATAGCAAAATGCTCAGTACCTCAAGCCGTCGGCTACTCCTTAAGCCAAGTAGACGCGCCACACGTAGTACTTGACCTATAAGGCCACAGCGCATTAACATCTAGATCTTATCGTAGAACATTCTACCAGAAAATTCGACACCTCCCCACGCATGGCGTAAATCTCCTCCTCTAACTGGGCGGCTATCAAGCCAACCAAGGGGTTATACGCCTAATCGGACGTGCACAATTCTACCTCACGAAAGCTACACAAGTCTCATGTCTGATCTATGTAATTACGATTCGGTACTCTTCTTTGAAAAGGTTTCTTATTATTCGGGCTTAAGTCGAGGACATTGCCACAACATTAAGTTCAGACTATATATATAGTATACTTCAACTATATATTCATACAACATGTAATATCCAATTACAATAGGGGACAAGATAATTACCTCGATAAGCCCATAATTATCCAAGTATAAATGTCGATCCTTAGCAACGCTTAGCTCCGACTCAGCGCTCGACCCGCTCTAAACCACCTTAGAAGTTCTAACCAACTTACACAATACTCCAACGGACTATGGAGATTTTCCTAGGGTTTCGGTTTTGTGGATGTGGGAAGTATAATAGTATTTCTGGGCTTTTCGTATAGGTATAACCTTAGAATACTACAAGGTATACGGCTAAGGTATTTGGGCATTATAACAATACTTGGAGAGTATTTCTATACCACAAAGGGGGGTATTATACAAAAGCAACTAGGCTGGGGTACCCACGGCTAGCACCTCAAAGGAGGGGGTGTCCACCTCGGCCTACCACTGGGGAACTCTCGGCCACGGGGGGAGAGAGGGGCTCTCGTCCAAGGCACTACACTAAGGGGGAAGGAAGAAGCTTTCAAGACTTAGGCAATTTTGTGAATGAATTAGTCTTCAAGGGGTATTTAGAGGTCAAGTGAAAGCCAACCAATGGCCAAGATTACACCAAGTGTTAGGCAAGTGTAGGGCCAAGATTCACCCATGTGTACCTAGCCAACTTGCACACAAAATATCTACCAAAAATATCTCACTTGCCTTCCCAAATCGTCAAGTCGCCACCTTGCCCACAATGAGAGGGTGCCAAGTGTCGCCTCTCGTTGGTCCAAAATGTTCCGTCTCTCGGAAAAATCCATAAAAATAAGAAAAGACATAGCGGAATTTTCCCTCGCAAGTTATGTAAAGCGTTTAGTCGAAAAACGACTCTAGCAGGGTGTTGTGCACAAATGCCATTCGGCCAGCCACTAGGCGGGGTGACATGTATCACCCTCCTATTGGCCCAAAATAAAACATCTTAGAAAATATCCACAATGGCCAAAATCTCAAAACAAAGTGGGCCACAAACCGTAAATT